>JAOANR010000002.1:54415785-55015785 GCA_030278955.1 Hygrophila difformis | reverse complement strand
TTTCCATCTTTTATCTGCAGCCCTTTGCCTCCCCTCCCAGAGTATGCAATACATTGGTTATGAACATTATGCAGGGGAGTTATATTGTTTGTGGAGTTGTGGACATGGAGTGATCAGAGTGATACATAAATAGAAGGCTGGCACTGATATTTATGAGAGATTAGATAATCAGGCTGTGGAGTTTTTTTCTTTGTCGTCCGAGGGATCAGAGATTATGAAGAGCTCGGGAGCAGGCGATGCTTTGAGATTGTATACAGTTTCATGTCCTTAGAGAGATTCAGGCGGGAGGCACAAGACGACTTACAGTGTCATGTTTACTGGTGCATTCCAATATGTTGTCGGTTGTATGTTTGAGTAAGTCTTTGTTCGTGTAATGGATGCAAGTTTGGTTACCTAAGCCATGTGTGGCTACCTAAACCATCTCCATATGTTGTCAGGTGGTTTAGGTTGGGATATGATAGATGATGTACTTGCCAATTTGTTTGGCTTTTATATTTTGTGGAATCAAAGCTTTTTATTTCTCAAAAAAAAAAAAAAGTTCTTTAGCAAGATTGTGAGTTGAAGATAATTTCATCAGGAGCTAGTGGATGGATAAGATTGCATGGGAGATTCAGTGGAAGGCCTAGAGGTAGTGCTGATTATAGAGCAATTATCTACCTCAATCATGATGCGAGCGTTCTGGAAAGAGTATATTTACAAGGCAAATTAAAGACCAAAAAAGATAGTCCAAGTTTTTTCGCAATAAGAGGATCAAAGATAATCCTATCATCTTGAATAAAGTCCATCCAAACAGATTTCATGTATCTGCATAGCAAAGTAAAGACACGAGCATCGAAAAATGTCCATACAAACAGATTTCATGTATCACTATAGCAAAGCAAAGATACGAGCATCCACGTTTATGGCGCAAGCAAAGAGTGGAGAGTGGCGGAATGAACATAGTTCTAATGGAAGCCAATTTCCAGTCCATATCCCAGAAACACCATTGGAAAGTTTCTTCAATGTGATCTTTACACAACAATGTTGGAAACCCAAACTCAAAAGTAGAACCAAACAACTCTATAACTCAACGTAAAAGCAAAACAAAAGTAACTTAGTAACACGAGGAAAAACATTAGTCACTTGAGGTTCTAATCTCAAGTAGATTTCATTGCTATTTTTTCAATTGGAAAAACATATTCACAAGTCCAAAACAATCACATATGCATCTCCAAGACACTCAATCCTACATAATTTTTGCATTAACGACAGCAATATAAATTAAGCACTAGATCCTCGTATACATTACTTCAATTCATCTTTCTTTCAAGTCTAGTAACTTTTGAATTATAAAATACACACATAACAAACCTCAAGAAACTAATTTTACAGCCAGTGAATCCTGGAATCAACAATCACAAAATATCATCATAAGCAACAATTTCCCTACCCTTGTAAGACCCCTCACCCAAACCTGTATTACCAATGGCACCAACATCTAAAAGCTTATCTTTTTCATCATTGGCATTATTCTTTGTATCATTTTTACTGTTATCATCACTTGCAGTATTTTTAGTATCATCTCTAGGGTTCACAATAGCAGAGCTCAGCTTGTTACCTCTGCCATGCCTGCTCAGGGGCAATCCCGCCCTAACAAGTTTTGATGACAGTCCTTCCTTCCACCCAATCCCTCTCTCCCATTGTGGAATTGGATCACTCGCCTTCATTACCTTCACCTTACGTAGGAAATAAATCAATTTAGCCCCAATTAGGGTTTTGATTGATGCTAGAGGAGAATCAAGTTTGGTAATTGAAGAACGGAGACGCATACTTGAATCGAATTCAGGGTAATTGGAAAGCTCGAGTCCAGAGCCGCATCGACGGCTGATTGGGCGGCATCCGCGGATCTGAAATTGATGTAAGCGACTCCATTGGGTTCCATTCGCGTCCGAGCAATCGGTCCGTACATCTCGAACCGAGATTTAAGATCCAGCACCGAGCACTCCTCCGGCACTCCAGTTACCACTACGGAGGTCTGCGCCTTCGAGGTGGCGGTGGAAAGGTACGAAGCTTCGATTGCATCGTCCGCCGCTGCGTCGAGTGGAAGACGGCGCCTGCGCTTGGGGAAATAAGGAGCGTGGCGGGAGAAGTAGGGCTTTTCCCTCTTCCTGCTGCTCATGATTTTTACGAATATTCGATTTGGGGGCTTTGAGAGATCTTCTCAGGAAAAATGATTTCTGAACTCCGGGGACCGTTTAAAACTAATATTGGACCCGGACCAGGGTAAGTTCTCCGGATCTCACGTTCTAGTTGGGCTTTGGCCCAATTTTGTAGTTTTGGCCTTACAAGACATCTGGTATCCAATTTCGGGAGAAATCATGGTCCTATTTAATAAAACAGTTAAATCAAATAAATTTTTTTAAAGTAACTAAATAACACTATCCAATCAGTTCTTTTTAAAACTGTTGCAAATAGTAATATTTTGAATTTTAACTTATTTTAAGAAAAAAAATTGGCCGCAAAATTATCAAACAATTAATTTTGACTAATTTATTACTCATGTAATTAGTTTGTTCGCAGTGGGGCTAACAACTAATTCCAAAACAATGCACATATTTTAAGAGGTGTGAGCTTCTTTATTCAAGTTGTTGGCAATGGGGCATTGACCTCTGACCTCTCCAATCTCCATCAACATGATTTTTATGTAACAAACTTCAAATTGCACTAACTTTCTCAAATGATTTTGAATCTATAAGTTCTTCATATGATAATTTATTTACTCGATCAAAAGAATCTAAAATCCTATCAGATTTTAGAAATTTCGAATAGAAAAATAGTAGATTATGAAGGACGAGAGAAAGGCGAACGAAAAAGATGAATAAAGATCATTTCATCTTATTATGCAATAAATTAGGTTTACGTTAGGGTGCGATCACCCATTTTGACTTGATGTGCTGTGGGACACTATAACCATTGATTTAATTTATAAATTGATAACTTGAAAGTTAAAATAATCAATTTTATATTTGTTCAAAATAGGAAGTAATATATACCATAGCATGTATACAGGCTGCTATGGATCAAACATATATTTCAGCGACTTGTATATTAGAAAGCAACGTCATCGTTTTAATTATAAGACCGTGTCACTAAAATTTATAATATTGTGTTGCTTAAATGTGTTCGACTATGTCACTGAAATATATAAGAGTATATCGCTTAAACATTATACTATCGCTGAAATATATAACACATGGTCGCTGAAATATATTATACAAAATCGCTGAAATACATAACACTTTATCGCTGAATTGTGGAACTACATGGTCGCTGAAATATATTACTATCATCGCTTAAATCCCTATTACTTGGTCGCTTAATTGTAATACTTTTAGAATGTGCCTATTTGGAATCACATGCCAAAAGTGGGGAATTACTATTATGCATTGAGTTTGTATGTGTAATGTAAAGCACTACAATAAAATATTGCACGCATTTCAAGAGAAACCCTCAACACTCAAGCGGTGGATAGTGAACATATATAGACAGAGTAGTATGCAGGCTGCAATGACTAATGAATTTATATTTCAACGACTAACCTATCGATATTTCAGCGACATAATGATATTTATTTCAGCGGCATGATTATGTTTTAACATTCTAATTGATGCGGACTGTTCGATATTTCTAATTTTATATCAATATATTCAACAATAGGTATGTTTTTATTTTAGTTAATTTTTTAGTTATAACATATTTTAGGATATAAATCCATTTAAGATATGAAGTATTTTTATAAATTTGGTAACTAATCAAACCGTTACTCATTTTTTGGACAACTTTACCATTTTCCATTTACAACCCTTGGATTAAAATGAGTGGTTGTGATTCATGCCTTGATGTGCTGTGGAAACCTTGATCGCACCACAACCAGTCCCCATAAATTATGTCAAAAGAAAATAATTTATGCAATTTTTTTTATACAATATGTATTTAATGATATAAATAACTAAATTGATCTTGTGAATAATTTTGTTACTAAAAATATAATTATATACTCCCTCCGTTTTTTTATAAATTTACCATTTGCATAGTTGATACTATTCATTAAGTAACTTTGATTCAATTTTTTAATATAGTTATATATGATAAAATATAGTTAAGTGAGATGTTGTTGGATTCGTCTAATCACGTAGTTTTAGATATCAACTTTTTATAATTTTTTATTGTATATAATTTCAGATATTTATGGTTCAAAATATATCTTGGATGGCGTGTAGAGAAGAAATGGAGAAGATATAAAAAAAATGGAGGGAGTATGTTTGAAAATTTTACCATTTTTATTTTATTGTCATTGGATATTTTTGGATGGTTGAAATGATTTTTCTTGATATACTAACATTGACATTGGTAGCACCATAACTATACCGAAAGGAAAAACGTATGAATCCCTTTGCAATATATTTCCTACTTACCATTTATAATTGGTTGTACACCTTCTCTATTCCATGTCTTCATTTTTATACTTCGGTTAATCTATACCGTTTTAGTAAAACAATATCAGATAATAGAACACTAATACTCAAATAAAATATATGGAGTATTTATCAATTTAATACCTTAGTAGGGATTAGGTCATTAATTTATCTTTATAATAGTGAATAAACCAACACATTTAAAATTTCAAGACTTTTTTTTAAAAAAAAAAAGCAGATCCCATAATAAATATACTACAATATCTAGATTTTTTTTTGGAGAAAAGTGCGAAGTTAAATTGCTTTTAAATAATCATGTTGTTGTGTAATATTGATGTTGTTAATGGTCTTTGCATTGGTACAAAATTGATTCTCAGTGGACTTGGAACTCATGTTTTGGACGCTGAGGTCCTTACTAGTGAAAAAATTGGGAATAAAGTTTTAATTTCAAAAAATGACACCAACAATATAAAATCCGAGAATGCCCTTCAACTTTGTGCAAAGGCAATTTTCAACCATCGTATGCTCTGCGATGGGAATAAATAAAAGCCAATATAATGCCAATCATTGTCTCATGTTGAGAATAGATTGATATGATATAATTTTCCTCTATTTTTGTTTAATCTTATGATATGTTGTGGATTTGAATGAATAATATTGTCAAATATTCTTAGGCGCAACACGTAAAATTAACAGCCCACATGTTTGCGCGATAGAGTATACTAGTATTGATAAACTTGAAATCTGAAAAGATGGTAGAAAAATCATACCATACAAATTACTCTAATTAAAAAGAAATGAAAGATAACAATTCAAGCCTCTAATCATAAAGTTGAAAAAATGAGAACTCCATAACTTGCTTGCTGGACAATGCATGGAATGATGGTGCGAATTCGGACAGCTAAGAAGGATTGTCCATCGTTAATTATTCTTTGCCTTTGTTCATTAATCTTATGATTCACAAGCTCCAACTACTCTTATAGATTCCCCAATTGTTTCTCTAATTCAACTTGGATTGGAGATGGAGGAGCACTGAATGACTATATATAATTTATAATGAACCAAGCATGTGGTTCTCATATTGTAAAGTGGAGCATATTACAAGTCATTGAATCAAGTGAAGATCATATGAATTAGCAACAACCTTAATTTGAACAAGTTGCATTTTTGTCTTAGCTTGTTGAAAAAGAAGGAAAACCACATGTTCCTTTGGGGGATATATTCAATGAATCTCAATTCAGCTGCCCCTCCTTATTAATTCCATGAATTGAATATATGCTAATTGATATATATATGCCACTAGTTAAAAAGTCAAGTGATGGATGTATATGAGGAGGAGATTCGCCCTTTTTTGCCCCTAAAATTAAACTATATGTGGATTATTTTTATTATCATTTCTAATCTTAATGCGTATATTTTTTTCTAAATAATTAGGTATAAGTTCTAATTATTATTGCATGAAAAGGATGAAGACTTGACCCAAGTGGTTAAGTCCCTTGATTCCCCACCGGCCCCCTATCCCTCACCTTTATTCCATTTGTAATTTGTGTGGCATGGGCTCCCACCACCCCTTTCCTAGCCCGTATAGTGTAACGCCCCGAAAATTCAAACCTGATTTTCGCAAGCATTACCGCCGTACTAACTATCCTAAACTAGTGGCCAGCTAATTTAAAACAGCTAATACAAGGCTGAGTAACTAAAGTGATCATCTGATTAAACAAGTTTCATGCAGAATCTAAAATAAAATAAAAACACATAGGCACATAAACAATTACCACATAATAACTACATAAAACAAACCCTGTCAGAGTATCAGGCTACAAGCCTCTCAAATCATAATCAGGCAACCTGCCAATATATTTCAAAGAGGGCTACCAGCCCAAAGCAGTAAAGCACATACTCAAAACAAGGTCACATGCCGACATAAAATAAATCCTAGGCTCACCGGCCTCAACTAGCAATAATCCAAGCGCCACAGATAAAAACAACAACAGAGTAACACATAATCGCATATAAAATATGAACAGACAAATCCTATCTATGTGATCTCTCATCCCCATACCCAATCATGCTCCAGCGCCTCCAGCAGGATCTATAAAACAGACAAAAGCAAAGGGAGACAGTACAACGTACTGAGCAATGCTACGTGCTGGGGAGTAAATAATAAACAATAAAAAAATATAAATACAACGGCAGAATATAAATAAAGCAGTAAAACATCATACCGTCCCATACCGATTCTTCCACCACAATCATACAATTTATACAAGTGATGCATGGCCTAACATACACCTATATACTCTATATGTATATGCATATGAAAATGAATATGCCTAGCCGGCACCTAAAAACCCGAGCGGTATGAACCTACGGGTGAGGATATCATCAACTCCAGCCCGTTACAGGGTAACATACATTATCCATGCAGGGACCACATGAATCACAGCCCAATCACAGGCATAACAGCCAATCACAGGTATCACAACCAAATCTCAGACATAACAGCAATGTCAAATGCAATAACAACCATATAATACACCCCGCAGGGTCATCGGGATTCAACAACACCTGTGAAGGCTACCGATCAATCATATCACAGGCATAACATCCAATAATCCAGGCATCACTGCCAATCAACCACCCCGCAGGGTCATCGGGACTCAACAACACCGGTGAAGGCTGCCCGATCAATCACATCATCATCACAACCCATAGGGTCCATAATCATTAATACCAATGCAATACCATGCATATACAATTATCATGGAAGTGATCCAACACCTAACACTAGGTTCGCATGCTTCTCGCGCATTAGATATCTAGGCAAAGCCCCCTAGGCTTAAGCACAACCTCACAAATCATCAAATACGAAAAGTAATCAACATAACATGTTTCAACAATTCCACTAAGCTATTCAACAAGTTCCACGGGTTAATTATATAATCCATAACCCTCAAATAATTCTAGGAGAAGTCCAAACCAATATTGGAGAAAAAGTTAAAGCACGAAGACGTCGCATGCACGAGACGGCAGCAGGGCTGCCGCCCTGCCAGGAACCGCACGGTGGTGGCTCGGCCAGACCGCGCCATGAGCGCGCGGTCTGCGCCTGGACTGCGATGCAGTCAGCTGTCCGGTGACTTCGCCGGAGAAACACCCCCCGATACCCCCCCCCCCCCCCCCGGCCAAACACGTAATTTAAGCCATACACCCTTGCCTTGGTGTTTTGGGCGATCAACAACACTTCCAGAATATCCGATTCAACTCCGATCGATAAATCCCAAAATTCTCGAATCCTAATATTTCAAAACATCTTCAAATCAAAACCAAAAGGAATGACATAAAAATCCATACAAAGAAGACGACGAGGAGAAACACTTACCAACAATCGATTAATCAATCGGTCAAGCAACACGATAGTTTGAGCGAGTCGAAATCTCTCCCTTTTATTTCTCCTCTCTCGGCCTTTCTCCTCTCCTCTCTTCCCGTTTCTACTCAACTTTTCCAACTATGCAAAATGACCCCATTTTACTTCCAACTTCTGAATATTTACGAATCAGCCCTATTCAATCTCAAATACATCAAATTAACCCCATCCGGGCTTGAGTGCAATTAACCCATCACTAAATAATTAAGACAATCCAATTTAAATAAATCGGGTCATTACATATAGGCTGTTCATCAAAAAGTAAATTTATTATTGCATGATAATCTAGTCTCCGAGTTTTATTTGAGAAAAACTGGCTGTTATACAAGAATCATATAAAGCAATTTAGGGGTGATTAATGAGTAGTGGTACTCATAATCGATTCGGGGCTCGACTAAAAAAACTCGACTCGTACTCGCGTATTTGAGCTCGACTTGGCTCGATAACACCATTGACATACACTTTAATTAATTTTCATATCATACTTTCCCTCACACTCCACTCTATATTCATTAGAAAACATTTCACTTATTTAAAAGTTTAAACGAGGAAAAATAGTCACTTTTAAAAAATTAAAATATATTTTTAAAAAAATTTAGTTGTATCTTAATTGTACAATAACCAACACAATATTCAAATATCAAATTGAATTGTGTTTTTCAGGCTATGGTTAAAAATTTAAAATCAAATGTTAAGAAAAAATAAAATAAAATTCAAACTTAAGCTACCAACTTGAGCTCGAGCTTAGCAAAAAAAAAAAAAAAACTCGCGAGCTACTCGAACTCGATGATACCAGAGCTCGAACTCAAACTCGATGATACTCGAGCTCGAGTCGACTCGAGAAAACCCCTAGAGCAATCCGGTTACGGTACAACCCTTTTAGGAGTATGTATAGACATAAAAAAGCATATCTGGCCTGGCATCATACAAAATATCTTTCCATTATCCAAAATACACTAATTCATGAATTACACAACACAAACACGCACATCACATACATGGGTTGAAATGAATGTGTGGGAAGTGAGGTTCTTTTTTTTTTGAGAATTACCGGTATCCCCAAGTCATATTGGACCTAAAACTAATCACTTGAGGATCTGCATGAACAATTGAGGGCGCCTCTCCCAAAGCAGTTTTTCGCATACACAAGGCTCGAACCCGAGACATTCCTTAAGTGACTAGAGCCCAATCAACTCAAGCCAACTGTTGTTGGTAAGTGAGGTTCTATTTGGCAACTTTAGCCTAGATTTTTTTCTTAAAAAAATTAAATTTATTTATTTACTTTTTTTTGAGGGCGGGGAAGGCTTTTTGTTAATATTATTTTTTAGCGTGTATCGGGTATCCCAAGTCATTATATCCAAAACTAATCCCTCGAAAATTTGGTGGGCATTGAAGGGTTGCCTCTCCCAAATAAGAATTCTTTATACACAAACGCTCGAACTCAAAACCTTTGCTTAAACTACCAGCGCCACATATCACTCAGGTTAATTGTGTTTGGTGAAAGACGTAAAGGGGATGGATAGGGACCGGGTGAGTAATCGAACCCCAATTTAAAAATTGAAACTTATAAGACTTAACAGTTGGCCAAGTCCCCATTTTTTTTTTATCAATATTATTGAGTCGCTATTTGCTACAACTTGTAATTTCATCGTCTCAATCTCTGAGTTCTATTTCGTTTTTTTGCTTTTTTTTTATTTTTTATTTTAATGATTTTTCCTATACGCTTTTATTTCGTTTTTTTTGGGGCCCAGATTTTTTTATACGCATATGCTTTTTTTTTTTTGGTGAAACAACCTAAGAAGGCTAGCAAAGAAAAAAGAAAAAAAACAAAAGAACAAGGACCTAACTCATAAGAACAAATTCCGTTCCAGCAGCATCAGACTCAACGAGCTGTACGACATCATCCGGCGGAAAAGCCCAGGTGGTGTAGAACAGTTCTTCTCGAATTGCCTTCCTAGCAAGCGCATCTGCCACTTGATTACCTTCCCTGAAAACATGCCGAACCTCACAATTACCTATAAGAATAAGTTCATGACGGATATCTTTAATCAAAGGCCACAGTCGGTGCCATAGAAGAACGCCACCAGACAATAGATTAGCCACTTGCAAGGAATCCACAAAGCAGCAGCAGAGAACAACTCCAAGTTGGCGAGCTAAAACAAGACCGAAGAGCAAGGCTCTTAATTCAATTTCAAGCACTGAAGAACTGGTAGTCATGCCACAGCAACCACCTACCCAATCACCTGCACTAGTTTTAATGACAGCACCAAAGGACGCATGCATGGAATTAATGCAAACACCACCATCACTATGAAGAATATTACCCACCTCATCACCAACCTTCCACTTAACATGACGCGGCAGCTGAACCCGACGATTTTCCACCATACCAACTGCCAGCTGATTTAACAAGTTAGAGGCTTGAATACGAAGACCAAACAAAGTTTGAGATTTGCCATGAAATAATCTAGAGTTGCGCTCACACCAAATAACCCAAAGCCAAGCAAGAAAACGAAAACCCCAACGATGCCAACCCCATTCCAGCCAGTGCCTGTTATCTTCCTTCGTGACAGTCATCAAATTATCAAACGGCCCGAACCCCGCTGACCTCCAAGCCGTGGCAGCCTATTCACACAAAAAAATAGCATGCCGCCAGTCATCTTCATGAATACCGCACACAGAACAAAGCGGGGCAGCTGATAATCCACGCCTATAACGAAGCTGGTTGCAAGGTAATGCATCATGGCCAATGAGCCATAACAAAACCCCAATTTTCTCAGGAATATCCTCCTTCCACATCCAACTCCAACCCTTAGACTCCGAAGTAACATTCATGGCTAAACGGTAGCCGGAGGAAACATTATAGATGCCGCACTCCATTCTGCACCAGTGCATAACGTCAGGAGTCGAAGAGGAGATGAAAGGAACTTTAGAGTTAGTAATCTCCAAGCGGACGTCTGCAGGCAACCAGGAGTAAACCTGTTGCAGATTCCATTTATTGTCAATGATCACATCCTTGATAGAAAGATTAATATCATTGAAATGAACGAATGGAACCAAGTCAGCCAACCGTTGTCCATTCCACCAAGGCGAAAAAAATAAAGAACTGTTAGCATTTCCAATACGAACACCATAACCCGTCTTCAATAAATCTGCTGCCTTACACAAGGCCTTCCACACCTTAGTGCTACGATAGATAGGGGCTGGAAGGAGCCCTGGAGCCAAACAATATTTTTCACGAAACACCCTAACCCATAACTTGTCTGAGCCACTAGACAGGTCCCATAGCAGTCGGCCAAGGAGAGCAAAATTCATCATACGAGAGTTCCTTATCCCAAGCCCACCTTGACAACGTGGCTTAGTAACTTCGCTCCATTTAATCAAGTGAAGCCCTCGGCCTTCAGATCCTTTCCATACCCAACGCCGGACAAGTTTGTCAATGTCTTCACATACCCCCTTAGGAAGCAAATGTACTTGCATAAGGTAAACAGGCACTGAAGACAACACTGCACGGCCTAAGGTAATACGACCAGCCTTGTTTAATAAGAAAGAAGACCAAGAACTTAGCTTCCTTTCAAGCCGCCTCATCAAGCCATCAAAATGATTTTTTTTCATCCTACCATGAATAACGGGAAACCCCAAATACTTGCCAAGATCATCAACCACCGGCACAGCCAACCATTGAGAAAGCCAGGTTTTCTCAACAAGGTTAGTCCCTGGAGAACAGAATGCGCAAGACTTCTCAGCATTCATTTTTAATCCGGACCGCGAGCCGAACCGCTTTAACACATCCGCCATGCACTTGATGCTATCTTCTTCCAGGATAGAACAAAAAATTAAGTCATCCGCAAACATAAGGTGAGACACCCCCACACCGCCCGAGGTAAGAACAATAGGCTTCCACTTACCCAAGGATGTAGCAGCCGTGATCATTCTGGACAATTTATCCATGACAATAACAAAGAGGTAAGGTGAAAGAGGGTCGCCCTGTCGCAAACCTCTCCCCGCGTGGATGTTCCCCACAGGACTACCATTCCAAATAATAGAGAAGCTAGATGACCTAACGCACACCATAATTAATTTCCTGCAAGAATCAGGCAATTCCAATTCACATAGGCACTCTTCCAAGAAGTCCCACCGAACCGAATCAAATGCCTTGGCCAAGTCGATCTTGAGCACCACTGCTCGTCGCAAGGAACGAACACCTTCCATGGAAGAAATAATTTCCTGAAGAAGAATTCCATTATCCGCCGTGCCTCTCCCAGGAAGAAA
The DNA here is from genome assembly GCA_030278955.1 of Hygrophila difformis. NCBI lineage: Eukaryota > Viridiplantae > Streptophyta > Magnoliopsida > Lamiales > Acanthaceae > Hygrophila > Hygrophila difformis. The sequence goes on along the minus strand of JAOANR010000002.1, from coordinate 55,003,635 downwards.
AGCAGATTGGAATGGACTTATGATATCACATAAAATTGGCCGGAGCCTATTTACTAAAATTTTCGTAATAAGCTTGAACAAAACATTGCACAGGGTCAACGGACGGAATTGATGTAAGGTCCGAAGAATCTCCACCTTAGGTAACAAGCAAACATAAGCATGGGCCAAGCCATCCGGAAGCGTGCACGTAGCTACAGAGTGTTTAATCATAGTACAAACCGGCTCCCTGAAATACTTCCAATAGTTCTTGAAGAATGCCGCAGGATACCCATCCGGCCCTGGCGCTGAAAGTGACTGCATACCCTTAAGAGCACCCTCAATTTCCTCACAAGAAACATCCTTCTCCAGATTAATAATCTGCGTGCCCGACAAAGGAGAAAGCCGCGGCAGCTCCTCACCTACTGGCACTTCATAATTAGGCTGAAACATGGCAGAATAAAATTCAATAGCATATTGCTGGAGCATCCGAGGATCCTCCACCCACTGCCCATCAGTATTTTCCAATCCATAAATACGTCCATGATGACGACGTATCTTAGTCTTAGCATGGAAGTATTTGGTATTACGATCTCCCTCCTTCACCCACCTATCCCTCGATTTTTGGTACCACATAGTTTCTTCCTGCGCTAAGACAGAAGCTAGTTCATTACGAAGTTCACCATCCAATCTCCAAAGCCATGCAGAGTCCACCCGAGCCAGACGCTTCTCGACTCCAAGAATTCGATTTTTCAGCTTATGCTTACGATCCCTAGCGGCATCAAACTCATTCACCCAAGAAATGCTAGCCATCGCTCTATCCAATCTTTTACAAATATGACGTCCCTCGCCAGCCATCCTAGTCCAAGTAAAAGCTGGACCAATGCTATTAATCCTCACAAGATGGCAGAAGTCAAAAAGCTCCCTCAACTCCTCGGCCCTATCCGACAAGTATACACCACCTTGGACTTCCTCCACAGACATAATTTCATTCCAATCCCCAATCACCACCCAAGGAAGAGCTACCAGGCTTGAAAGGGCTCGCAGCTCAGACCAGTTATGACGACGCCTTTGATAGTTAGGGTCAGCATAGATGGCTGTTGCAACCCACTTGACCGAACCTTTCGTGAGTTCTAACGTTATCATACGACTTCGCACATCAATCACCTCCACCTGACAGTCAATAGATACAGATCGGAGCACCCACAGGCCGCCCCCCATACCTATCGACTCTAGAACATATACTGCAACATAGCCTAAGCAGGCAAAAAATCCACACACTCGGTTGAAGGCACCCCTCGGTTCCGACACGCAGATAATATTAGGATGGTGATCTCGAAGAAGCTCACTCATCCACCGTTGAGCCGTACGACTCATAATACCACACACATTCCAAGAAATAATGGAAAATTCTTTGAACGGATTCATAATATCAAATATAGATTAGAGAGCAGCAAGTCATGAGAGACAATCATTTCGACACTAAGGCCAAGTGAGAATTTATTTCGGCCTCCCCACCAAGCTCACCAAGGCCTGATCGACCGGAAAACACATCCACAGTGCCATTATTTACCACAGCTACATCCCCCTGGCCGGCTAGATTGATCAGGTTACCTAGGCCAGGAGAAATTACAACCTCAGCACCAGTGCCACCATTCAACAAATGCCGATATTTGGATGGACAATTTTTTGGAATTTTTGAGCTATCATTCTCCATCCCTTCCACTCCCCCATGAGTTTTTCATTCCCCCGTATGTTTCTTCACCCCATGTAAAAGATTCTTAATTCTCGCGTGATTCTTTTTAGGGAGCCCCGGTTGAGCTTGCCTCGTGTCCAAGACATGCACTGCCATGGTTCCTACACTACCTTCAGCAGGAGCATCTGGCACCTGTGACCCCGAGACTAGCAACCCCGTTGGATCTTCACATTCAACTACATGCACTTCAAGTTTCTTAGTCTCCTCAACAGAAGAGTTCTTGCTCATTCCCTGTTTAGGTTTGCGTGGCTTCCTTCGTTTTACCACCATCCATTCACCAACCCCTAAGTCCACTTGGCCTACTTCCAACACATCTGTAGGAGTCGTACCATCCCCTTGGAGGTTAGTCCTCTCGTCCCCAGTCTTCAAGTTTGATCCCGGAGACCCCTTGTCAGCAGCCAGGAAAGGCGGGACGTCCACCTTTAATGGATCCACCGATCTACCCCTATCGGCGTCCGGATCAACACCAAGTTTCGGGCACCTGTCGTGCAAGTGGCCAAAGCAAGCACACTTCATGCACATCACATGAAGACCCTCATATACAAGCTGTATAATCTCGCCTTCTACATCTAACATCCCCAGCAGCGGCTTGTCCAGATTAATCTCAATGCACGCCCGAGCGTATCGACCCCGGGAAGCAGCCAAGGTATTTTTATCCACTTTGATCAAGGGACCCAACGCCGCGGTAATCACTCTAAGAGCATTCTCGGTGTAGAATGTTTGCGGAAGTTCCATAAGCCTAACCCAAGTATGTACAGTGTTCACCTTTGATTTCCTTGGATTAAATTCGGCAGACCACCGCTGAACCGCAATACAATGATCAAAGATCATCCATGGGCCGCCCGTGAGAACCTTTTCACGGTCCTCCGGCCTTCCAAACTTGGCGATGAAGCACCCATGCCCAACATCAAGCAATTCGAACGTACCTGTGAGTTTCCAAGCACGGCTTAATCATTCCTTCAACACCATATAACCCACAGTGATACCAAGAACCTTGATAATAAGAGTATCCTTCCATAGTGCATGCAATTCATCCAGAACAGTCTTCCCAAACCGAACCTTGGGACACCGCCTATGCGGGCCTTCGCAATCGACAGAGGCGAGGTTCTCCTTCAACCAATCTCTAGATTCCGACGCATACAGAAAACTTGGTGCTGACGCCGGCGGGTCAGCCATAGCCGCATCACGAAACGAGCGAGGCGAGTTCCCAGACCCTGCTGGAGGAGGGACCGGTATAGTAGGAACCGAAGCAGACACGAAAGGTGGAGTCTTTCCACCAGGATCATGGAGCGCCATCGAGGGAGCCGTTGGAGAAGACAAAATCGCAGGAGCGGGAACCCTAACTTTACCCTTCTCTTCTGCTCGCGCACGCATATGCTTTTGAGTTCTACTTTGTTTTTTTTTTTTTATTTTTTTCAGTTTCATGCCCCAAGAGGCTTTTCATCGTCTTTTTGCATTTTGGACTATAATAATAATAATATATCTTAAATGAGTTGTAATCTTTTTTGTTGCTTGACAATTAAAAAAAACTAAAACCAATAATAGAAAAAACTAGCTAGCACTGCGGGAACTACGTGCCAATCGCATCTGCCGTCAGAAGTGGCTTTACACTATCTAGGGAAACGCCCAAATCGTATAAAACAGATCACCATTCACACCAATCTTTGCTAATGAATCGGCCACGGCATTACCCTCTCTAAGGATGTGCTGGAAACGACAAGACTGGAAATATCCGCTAAGATCATTCATCTGCTCAATATAAGGCTATAACCAATGAGAAGCTAGTTGAGAAACACCAATAATAACCCTAAGCGCTTCTTTAAGGTCAGAAACACAACATATATCCATGATTCCCTTTGCAACACTCATCAAACGGAGACCAAACATTATGCCTGCAAGTTCAGTTTGTGTTGTGGCCACCAAGATATTGGGCCGAGGAAGAGTGATTGAGCCAGACAATTGGGCCAGAAGAAGCCCAAAAGTAGGAAGAAGAGCAAAAAAGGAAGAAGAAAAAAAAAGAAAGAGAATACGCAGAAAAAGAATGAACTTTCAGACCGAAGTAATCGGCCATAAACAGCCGAAATCGGCTCAAGATGTGGCCAAGGAGTGGTTACCAAGCCCCGGCTATAAATAGGAGATGCCATGCTCATAATCGAGAGAGACCAATCCACCACAAGATTTTCTTTATTCAAGTTTAATTCTTTGTATCTTTTACTGCTTTCCTTTACAACTTTCATTTACAGGTTTCCTTTATAATCTTTCCTAGATTCTAGCTTAGTTGTTAGCGGTTATTCCTCCAAAACGGCCGTTGTTTCTCAACAACTGGTAGTTTGGTAGCTTTTTCCCGGATAATCAGCCGTTGTTTCTTAGCAACTGGTAGATTTCCGCTTGTATCAAGCTTTGTCATTTGAATATAGTGATATTCAGTCGAGTTTGGGCGTATTATTAATTTCTCGGACCCGTAATCGGTTTGATCCTTTTTCCGATAGCCTTCCTTGAGGAGAAAAAGGTCCTTGGCTTGCACCAGCAAGGCCAAACAGTGGCATGCCCAGTGGGACGAATATTCACAATGGCAGCTGATCCACATGCAACTCCGGCAATCAACACGGCAACGAGAACCGGTTTGCTGCCAATTCATGAAGAGCGCACAACGGATCCAGGCGAGTTCCCTCCAGGATTCGCAGGACCTTCAAATTTCAACGCTCAAGAGTTTCCGTATGATGATTTAACCCCGCGGTTTCGCGATCACGTTCAATTCATGGTAGAAGCGGCGGTTACCAATTTTGTTCGGCAGATAGAAGGAAATATACTGGCGGCTATGCCAGCGATGTTTAAAGCCTAACTAACAAGGAACATGTACCCGTTTGGGACACAAAATGTACAGGCGACTCAAAATCCACCTCCGGTTATTCCGAATCCACCGCCTGTGGTTCAAAATCCTCATAATTACCAACAGCAGGCCTATCGGCCGCTTGGAGGGCAAGGACCACGTCCTTATCTCATCCGCAACAACCTAGGCATGAGCAGCATTATCAGCCACAACCGCAACCGCCTGCGCCAGTGGTGCAACAGAAATATCCACCACTTCAGCAGAATCAACCGCAGTTGGTTGATAGGGATCTCATAGCAGAAATCATTCGTACATAATTTGGAAATCTGATCGGTCAGGAGAAACGACCGATGTACAAGAAATCTTATCCTGATTATGTAGAAGGGCAATATCCATTGCCTAGAGGAGTAAAGGTTCCTGATTTCAATACATTTTCAGGAGAAGTCGGCCGATCGACTATTGAGCATATCGGCCGATTCATGGCTCAGTGCACCAGGATAGCACAGAACGACTTCCACAAGTTGATTTTGTTTAGCCTGTCGCTTACTGGTCCAGCATTTGAATGGTATATCAATTTGCCTTCAGGGTCGGTGAACACCTGGGCCGAAATGGAACGGTTATTCTATGACCGATTCTACAACACTGGTCCTGAGGTGTCAGTAGTAGATCTAACCTCTACCAAGCAGAAGGCAGGAGAAACGGTTAATGAGTTCGTGGAGAGGTTCTACACCATCAAAGCTCAAATGAAGACGATGTTACCAGAGCATGAATACATTCAGATTTTGAAGCAGAATTTGAAGTTTGCCATTAAGGATAGATTGATGGTTATAAGACCAAGAACTGTGGCCGAATTAACGGCCGAAGCAATAAGGATGAAGACTTATCTGCGGAACAAGCGGCTTTTAAGTTAAGCCGAAACCAAAGTGGAAGATCTCAACCTATCCAATCGGCTGCATCTTTTGCAGAGTCCCTGGACAGGTGTGAGGTCGAAGAAGAATTTAACATAGATGATGTCCCTGCCTTAGTCGAAGTGGCAAGGGCCGAGTTGGTAATCAAAAAGCCTATGACTTGTTCGGCTCTTCGGCCAGTAAGAGGGAAGGAAAATGAGGGAGAAGTTAGAGACGAGTCTCAGCGATTTTATTCTTTTGATCTTTCTCAGATGGATGATATTTTTTATTATTGCATGAAGAATGGATTGTTCGAGTTTAAAGGGAATCACCCGCAGCCGACTAAAGAACAAATGGAGGCTGGGTGGTGTAGATTTCATGGATCTGCCACTCATACTAATGTGGTCTGCGGACATTTTAGGAAGATGATCCAGAAGCACGTTAATGATGGGAAGTTGAAATTTCCGGACAGATTAATGGCAATTGATAAGAGCCCGTTTCCTGTTGCCAACATGGTGATGGTGCACCCCGATCAAAATAAGTCTGTTCATGATTGAATAGGGGACCAACCGTCAATCAGCAAGGAATCTGTACATGATCGGCTGGGAATGCAGCCATCTGTTCAGAAAAAGACGGGAGTATGGAGACGATTGGGTTCTCCCCAAAAGGGAAAAGAAATGGTCTCAGATGTCTTCGACTGATTAGGCGATTATGAGGTCAAAGAATGGATCAAGCGGTCGGAAGGATGAGAAAAATTGGGACTTAAGGAAGAAACGGAAAAGCGGACTTTGAAGATAATTACCAATGGTTGGGATTCAGAGATGAAACTAACAGCCGATAAAAAGAATAGGAAGACTGTGATACATATTACAGTCCCTGAGAAAGCGGTATCTTGGGTGATGAAGAAGTTTAGAACACCACCAACTAACACTCAGGTTGGTCAATGGGTGCAAAACTCTCCTAATCAGAGGCATTTCGGCCATAGCCGATTTGAGACCTCAGCCTGGAGGGCAAATGATGCAATCGCCCCAAAGGGGAAGGGAACATATCGTACCTTCAAAAGAAGAATGCAAAGGTTGAAAGCGGCCATGGCATATGAGGAAGAGTACAAAATGATGCACATAGAAGAAGACTTCCTGAATGACTGTTCTTCGTCTGAGGGAAGGATTTTGAATAAAGTGTTTTTGGCTCGTCTTAAGTCAGCCGAAAGCAGAAGAGAGAGAAAGAGTGAGCCGGAAAATGATGAAGATCGAATCAAACATAAGAAGGAATTTCGGCCGAAAGAAAAGGAGCTCAGGGCCGATAATGATCGTCTAGAGCCGAAGGAAGAGTGGAAGCCAAGACCTGTACGAACAAGGGAATGGAAAACTAAAAATTCCATTGTCCCAAGTAATTAGGCTCTTCCAATCGGACAATTCAAGTTCGACTTTGGAACTTATGCTAACATGGTAGGCACCATCATAGCAAGTAGTGAAGAGTATTGGTCCGATACTGAACCAGCCGTGGTGTTTTGCCAGAAAGAAGGCGAGTAATTTGGTGAAAAAGAGCCCGTTGTGGACTTCTGCTTCGCCAAGTTGGAGGCACTTCGGCCAGAGGCCGAAGGCGAGAATATTATGGAAGAAGGGTATAAAGCTTTCGTCCCAGAAGCTCAACCGAGCACGATCTTACCTCCCACCACAAAGATGTCCCAGCATGTGAGTCTTCTTTATGTTAAAGGTTGGGTAAATGGGAGGCCATTGAGGAGAATGTTTGTTGATGGTGGAGCAACTGTGAATATCATACCATTATCCACTTTGGCTAAGATTGGCCGAACTTGGGAAGACTTGCTACCCACAAGAATGAAAGTATTAAGCTTTGTGGGAGCACAGACTACAGCAGAAGGATGTATTTTGGTAGACGTTACAGTCGGAACAATCTCAATTCCGACTATGTTCTTCGTAGTGGATGCTGAGGTCCCGTATGCGGCCTTATTAGGCCGATGCTGGATTCACACAGCTAGGTGTTTGCCATCAACCCTTCATAAAAAAATATGATTCTGGAAGAACGATGGCACAGTAGAGGAAGTAGATGGTGACAAACCTCCGTTCCCAGTCAGCTCTGCCGGACGAATCGATGCGGTGTTATACGGAGAGCCCATACAACCGTTTCTAGCGGTGGTAGGGGATCGATATGCAGTGGTGGTCAAATGCGACTGGACAGATTTAGGATTCGAGATTAGATACCAGACCGACTTACGGCCAGTTGAAGAAGAAGGTAAATGATGAACAAAGGCACCAAAGAAATAACCGAGTTCGAATCGGCGGAACTCGAATCTACAAACGAGAAGGCAAGATGGAGCGAACTCATGGACGCTATCCCAAAGAGAACACTGGACTGCAGAGCTCAGGATCCTTTGAAGATGGTCAATGTTGGCACAGCTGAGTGTCCAAGAGAGATTCCAATCAGTGCGAATCTAGATCAACATATGGTCAGCCGATTTAAGGAAGTATTGATTGAGTTCAAAGACTGTTTCGCATGGGATTATACAGAAATGCCTGGATTAGAAAGATCCATTGTGAAGCATAGACTACCTATCAACGAAGGGTTTAGGCCGCATAAACAGCCGGCCAGGAGGGCAGCGCCCGAAATAGTTCCAAAAATCAAGGAAGAGATAGTGAAATTGTTAGTGGCCGGATTTATTAGGCCAGCTAAATATGTTGAATGGTTGTCAAATATTGTACCTGTAATAAAGAAGAATGGGAAGTTGAGAGTTTGCATTGATTTCAGGAATCTTAATATATCAACTCCCAAAGATGAATATATGATGCTCATTGTTGATTTGTTAATTGATTCGGCCGCGAAGTAAGGAATGTTATCTTTTATGGATGGATATTCCGGATATAATCAAATCTTTATGGCCGAAGAAGATGTACACAAAACTGCATTCAGATGCCCTGGAGCTATTGGGATTTACGCATGGGTAGTAATGGCATTCGGTCTGAAGAATGCAGGAGCCACATATCAGAGGGCCATGAATTATGTCTTTCATGATCTAATAGGAGATTGTGTGGAAGTCTACATTGACGATGTCATGGTCTGATCCAAAGATGTGAAGGGTCATTTAGCCGATCTGAGAAGAGTGTTTGCAAGGATGAGACTACATGGAGTTAAGATGAATCCAGCCAAATGTGCCTTTGGAGTGCAAGCAGGGAATTTCCTAGGGTTTTTGGTGCATAAAAGAGGCATAGAGGTTGATGCAAACAAAACCAAGGCTATCCAAGAAGCTAGACCTCCTCATGATATGAAGAGTCTGCAAACGTTCTTAGGTCAGATTGGTTTTCTGAGAAGATTCTTGGCGAATGCGGCCAGGCCAGGGAAACCATCCGATTTGCTAACATTAAAGAAGGAAGAAGAATTCAAGTGGGGAGCCGACAAACAAAGAGCCTTTGAACAATTGAAACAGGCTCTAATCAACCCACCCGTGTTGGTCCCTCCTGTCTTCGGCCGACTGTTGAAGCTATATATAGCTGCAGTCAAGGAGTTCATAGGAGCATTATTGGCTCAAGAAGATGAGGAAGGTAGAGATCGGGTGATTTACTACTTGAGCCGAACTCTTAAAGATGTTGAACTCAGGTACTCTCCAATTCATAAATTGTGTTTAAGTCTTTATCATGCATGTCAAAAGCTGGAATATTATATTTAGCTGAGTCAAGTAATGGTAGTGGCTTCGGTTGACATAGTTAAGGTCATGATGAATGATCTAATCAGCAGCCGAAGAATGGCTAAATGGGCCATGAAATTAAATGCATACGATTTGAAATACCAACCACTAAAGGCTATGAAGGGAAAAATTGTAGCCGACTTTCTGGCCGACCACCCAATGTCTCCGATATCAGGAAATATCGAAGAGGAGGTTTAGCCGAAAGGAGTGGACGAAATAGGAATAATATACATGCATCCGTGGACGATGATGTTCGACGGTTCCAAAGCTGCTTCAGGGGTTGGAGCAGGGTTCACACTATATACACCGGAGGGCATGGTATACAAATACTATGTGCAACTCCTAAGTCCTACACTAACAATCAGGCAGAGTATAAGGCATTGATCTCGGGTTTACAACAGTTGATAGACGAAGGGGTCAAAGCCATAGTGATCAAGGGAGATTCTCAAGTGGTTATTCAACAATTGCTTGGGGACTTTTCCGTCAAGAGCTCACAGTTAATCGGGTTCTATGAAGAGGCGATTGTTCTATTGGAGGAATTCGACGAGGTGTATATCGAGTATGTTCAAAGGAAAGAGAATGAATTGGCTAATGAATTAGTGCAACATGCAGCCAGATACCGATTAATGCCGAAAGCAGGTAATATGGAAATACGTTTGGCTGAGATGGAGAAGGCCGAATGGATTAAAGAAATAGCGCGAATCTTAGAAGACCCAGCCGTAGCCAACCCAGCCGAAAAACGGAGGGCAATGTATTATATAGTAATAGGAGGATTACTCTTTAAACGAGCCATCGACGGAATATTACTCCGATGTGTAGGTGAGGAGAATGCAAAGAGAGTAATGGGAGAAGTACATGAAGGGATTTGTGGCGCGCATAGTGCTGGCAAGTCACTGAAATGGAGTATCATTCGGCTATGGTACTACTGGCTGAATATGGGAGCCGATTGTGAGAGATATGCCAAAGGATGTCGTGAGTGTCAAAAGAATGGGCCGATCCAGAAACTACCAGCCGAAAATTGCATATCATGATTAAACCATGGCCATTCCGAGGATGGGCTATGGATATCATTGGGAAAATTCATCCCTCTTCTTCAAAAAGACATGAGTATGTGTTGGTGGCCACAGATTATTTCACAAAATGGGCCGAAGCGCAAGCATATGTCAGCATTTCTCAAGAAGAGGTTATTGAGTTTATTAAGAAACAACTGATTTACAGGTTTGGAATTCCACAAACAATTTTAACATATAGAGGAACAGTGTTTGTGGGAGAAAAAGATTAAGGCCTTTGCAGACGAATATGGAATAAAGATCGTACATTCATCGCTATATTGTCCGCATGGAAATGGGAAGCAGAGGCCACAAATAAGCAGTTGATAGGGATTATAAAGAAGATGACTGATGATCAACCAAGGAAATGGCATAAAAAGTTGTCCGAGGCATTATGGGCCTAACGGAATGCCAAGACTTCAGCCAATGGGTTTACACCATTTTGGCTGATGTATGGGATGGATGCAGTTCTCCCAGCCGAAATAACAGTGCCGACCTTGAGGACGAGCCAAGCGGACGTATTGTCGGCCGAACAGTATGATCAGTCAATGAAGGATGAGTTATTAGATGTTAATTCCGATCGGGTACAAGCATTCGAGAATTTATAGAAGAACAAAGATGTTGTGGCCGATTGGTACAATAAGAGAATCCGTGTTAAGCGATTTGAAGTTGGCGATTTAGTATGGAAAGTCATATGGCCACTTAAACAAAAGGATGGCCGATTAGGAAAGTGGAGCCCCAATTGGGAGGGCCATTTATTGTTCAAACGAAGTTACCAAATGGAGCATACATATTAGTGGACGAAAATGGAGAACAAATGACAAATCTAGTTAATGCAAGATATATGAAGAAATATTACGCTTCAGTTTGGGATTAAGCAAGAAAAGTAAATATTTTATTCCAAGGACGAACATTACAAAGATGAGCTACTTCGGCCGAAAAGCGGCGTCGATAGTCCGAAATTATAATATACAAGGATAACGTCCTAATCTGCCAAGGCCGGGAAGGGATGGAAGTTAGTGGAATCTGAAGTGGAAGACACTCAGAATCATTCCCAAGTCCTTCCCGCCTAAGAGATCGGCAAAGGTTGTACTAGTGAAACCAGCCTCCCCCGATCAAAAAGAAAGAAATAAAATATAAATTTTGCTCCGAAAATGATGGGAATACCCCACTAGACATGCACAACAGAAAAGGAGTCCGAGGGTTATGCCCTTCAGAGCGAAAAGGATTATAAGGTCCCATAGAAAGGTGCGATTACCAGTCAGTCACCCAAAACTATGGGACCAACATGAGCAAGGTTACGACGGGTCATATCAATATTTAGAGAAAGGTCGGAGCCCGAAGATGACCGTCGAGTTCGATGTTAGAAACAATACTCAGAGATCCCCTACCACATGAGAGTGATAGTACAAAGATTAACTGAGGTCGTGTGGCATGGAAGGGAGCTTTTGGTGCCTCTGATAAAGATATGAAGAAATAGGGGAGTCTAACAAACCATGGAGGCATGGGTACAAAAAGGAAGATATTGTTTGGAGAAGAAAGGAGACACATTTGGAAGTACAATATTGAAAGGGATGAAACTGCTAGTATTTATAGAGGGTCAAAGTGATGGCATTTACAGCGGGGGTAGAAACGTAAAGTAATGAATGTTAATTATGGAATAGACGTTTCAAGATTCCCAAGAAAGCTGCAGAGAATATTGCCCTGCCAAGCAAAATCCCGGAGGTTACGGGAAACAGATAGAGTAATATGCAAAAAGGCAAACGACAAAAAGCAGGCCGAGTGTAAGCTCAAAATCGGCCGGAAAGCTGACTGAGTCATAAAATAATATGGAAAGATATAGCAAGTATATGAAAGACAAAAGAAATCATCATAATAAAAATTTAGCCGAAGATGAGAATTTCGGCAGTTACAACAAACAATGTTCAACAATGTCAATAACAACGAAACTAATCTTGACTGGTATCAAAGGTAATGGCGTCGTCCAATCCACCAGAGTAATCAACATTAGAACCATCTGAGGGGCCAGATACAACAGCCGGAACCAATGCCGATTGGAAGTCTTGAAGAACTCGGGCTTCGTCTTCGGCTGAAATATGATCTTCGTCTGGTTGGGAGGACAGTAGACGTTCAGAGGTGTCCCCCAGAAACTCGGCTTGGGAATCTAGGAAGAAAAGCGAAGCCAAAGGATAAAGGAAAATAAGAGGATAAATATATATACATATGACAAAGAGAAAAAGGGGGATTAGCTTATACCATCTCGAGCCGATGGACGAATTGACGAAGAAGTACCTGAGGGTCTAGTCTCGTGTCCAAAAGATGAATCAACCACGGGACGATTGGGATCAGCAGGAGTAGAATGGACGACAGGAGAGGAGCGCAATTCGGCTATAACTGGGCGGAACTAATGTGCCACGGCTTGAGTATCCGTCCATAGTTTTTGGAAAATGCCAATGGCCTCCTCACTAAAGGACAATTTCAGAGAAAGATAGTCCATCTCACGCCGAAGGCTGGTAAGCTTCTCTTTTGGAAGTTGGGCAGTTCTGAGGAGTTGTTTAACAAGATGTTGCAAACGAGCCAAATCAGTATCCACCCCAACCAGGGCATTTGCCAGATCCTGTGCCTTACGTTGGAGGCGGCCAATCTCTAGCCGAGTCGCGGCTAATTCCTCCAAAAATTGGCGCTTAAGGACATTGTTTCCAGACAACTTGCTCATGTATTCCTGGTATTCAGAAAAATATTTATCAAATTTCTCCTGGAGAAGAGCGAAGGAGACCTGTTCGTCTTCGAGCTTTTTACGGGTAGCAAGAATACCAGGGAGCTCCATGCGCAAGATACAAATGGACATAGCCTTGATGGAGCCCTCCAAGCCTGAAGAGTGAAGTTCTTCGGAAAAAGCATGCTCAATATGAGAGATGAGCAAAAGAATGGGCTTGGTTTGGACGGAAAGAACATCCGAATGAATGGTGATCAAACAGTTTAATTCATCCAAACAATCTTCAAAGCTATCAGGAAAATCTGAGGCAGGAAGTGGCAGAATTGGGGAGAAGAAATCATCCAGAACTTCCCTGTTTGGAAAAGGGGATGCAGTAATTTCCTCAACAAAAGATGATTATGCCTGACGGAGATGAGTGATGGAATGATCAGGAAGAACTACAGTAGAAGAAAATGGTTGGAAAGTTGCCGAAGGGTTGATAGGTACATGGACAACCGGTTCGGCATCAGCAATCCTAGAAGTATCAGGGGCAAGGCTAGACGAGAGGAGGTTAGACCCTGGGTCGACTTCGGAGGAAATGATAGTAGAATGAGAAAAAGAGCCAGGGGGAAGAGCAGAAAAAACAACAGCGGCCTCGCCTATCGGGTCCAAGGCCGAATGAGAAGGGGTGAGAAACCGACGAGGCATGTCGTATGGGTCAGACGAATGGTCAGGAGAAACCAAAGTTCTCTGCGAATCTGAAGCTCGACAATTCTAAAAAAAAAGAGAGAGAAAAGAGTTATCATCACTAGAAGAATAAATGACCAAAAGCAAAAACAAAAAGGGAGATGCACGATACCTGATTGGCTACAACAGCTGATCCAGGAAGGGGAGAACGGGATCGCCTCCGAGTTTTGGGAGCAAGATCATCATTTGACCTGCTTGAACTCGGAGCAGTTCGTTTCCAAGTAGAGGTAGTAGTAGCCACCGTGGCAGACGAAGTAGGTGGACGAGATAGAAGGGCCAAGGTGTCGTTCGGCAATACAGACCCTATGAAATAAAAAGGAATGAGGGGAGAGTCCGAAAGAGATATAAAAAGCAAGATATAGGAAATAAAGAAGACTTAGTAGGTGGAGGAGCCAAAGGCTCATCTTCCTGAGAAGAACAGGAATAATCAGGGGCCAATTCAATAATGGAGAACATCATAATACCTGAAAAACCACGGGCGATGAAGAAGGCCTGCATGTCAGTGTCGAAGTTAGCACGAGCCGAAACTTTTCCCCACCAATCATTAAAACGTTTGGTTGATGAGCCAGGACGGATGTTAAAGGAATGGACTTCAAAGTCACAGATTCGAGTGGCCCACATCCAAGAGGATTGACGACTCTCGGAGGGACCAATTCCTTTTTAAGCCTTGTTGTACCTATCTAGATCCCCATGGAGAGCAAGGACCACGTCTTGGGCAAAACCAAATTGACGACTGACCAAGTGGGGATTATAGACCTCAGAAATGATAGAATGGTCAGGGGGCACTGCTAACGAACAATTAAAGATATGACGAGAAATGATGCAGACATTCCAAACTTGAGCAATCGGCTTCGATAAAGGCGTACCAAAAGGGGAAGCACCAACAGCCGAAACCCAGCCGTCAGGGGGACTACTGTAAAGACAATCCGAGAAAGAGACAGTGGGCGATCTGTTCATAAAATAGTATATCCATTGAGTCACACGCATATCAGGAAAACGAACCCCAAGGAGGTCATTATCTGAAGGGGGCATGGCAACGGACGACCGAGTCCCAAAACCAGAAATATCCCTAAAGTGCCAGGCTAACCATAAGTGGAGAAACAGAGAGGGCCACGGGAGCTGTCTGAGTGACCGTTGGCCCAACCATGGACTTGAGTCGAAATACCAGCGTACAGATGAACGAGGAAGTAATCAACAAGAGGCATACGAGTCCTTTCCATGATTTTTGCAGCAAGAGGTAAGTCTCGAGAACAACGGCATTGGCAAGAGCACACCAAAAATATCGGCTAAGAAAGTACATCATAAAAGCCACAGGTTCTGGTTTGTGAAGTTCAGGAGAGAATGAGATGCTCCTATATTGTTTAATCCAGGGGGCATAGGTGAGCTTGGATGTGTAGCCGGTTTTATCCGTTGACGATTTTTCGCAATCAATAACTCCCAAGAAATGGTTCCCAAGAGAAGGCATATCCAGAAGGAGTTTAACATCTTCAATTGTTGGAGTGCCATGGATCGACAAGGATACATTCTTGCAAAAGTAAATAATACAAAAGATGAACAAGAAAGGAAAATGGATAAGGAAGCTTCCATGGATGAATCCTAGCTTTGAGATGCAAACTTCAAGTCCCCATCTCCTCCACAAGCTTCAAACATGGATGTACAACACCGGGGATAGCTTCGGATCTTCAGTTGGTGCAACTAGCTCAAAAACTAGCCACAAAGGATGGTGTGATTTCTCTCGAATGAGGGTTTTCGGTTCCCTCAAGACTCTTCATGACCTTTGCATTAGAGAGAACAAGTGCTTGAAGCAAACTTGAAATATTTCTTAAATGGTAAAAGGTGCTCATAAAATGTGGGGGAGGTCATATATATAGACCAAGCCCAAGGAAGCGTAAAACAACAAAGATAATACAAGAAATGAAAAATACACCAAAAGTTGGCCCTGATGCGATTTAGGGGAAGTGATACGTTTTATACCGCATTGATGTGATATAGACCGCATCGAGTGAAAAAGACTGCATCAGGTCTAAGAAGGACCTAACTATTACAAAAGATAGAGGCGATGCGGTTTATCTAGGCGATGCGGTTTATACCGCATCGGACAAAAAGACCGCATCGAGTGCTAGGAAAAGAAAATGCGCAGGAGGATGCGATGCGGTATAGGCGATGCAGTTTAAGGAGACCGCATCGATTAGGAAAAATGGAAATGCGCATGAAGGGGCGAGGCGAAATCGGTGATGCGGTAGGATGCGGTATATACCGCATCGATTTTGGGCAAAGCTGAGTGAGGCGATGCGGTATAAAGACCGCATCGAGGTCGATGCGGTTTATACCGCATCGATTGGTTCGCACCAATCCTCATGCCTTAGCCAAAATTCGCATGCCTTATTTTCTACACTATTACAAAATATTAATGTCCGACCATCTTCGGACTTGTCCGAAAATTGTCCGATGTCCGGCGGTGGTTCCGGCCGACCTCCGGCCAACTTCCGACCAACTTTCCGGGGAGCTCCGTTTTGACCCCCAATGTTGCGCCGGTGCTCCGGCTGCTTTTCTGGCGATCCTCCGGTGACTCTCCGGTGATGGTGGTGGCTTGATGCTTCAAAATTGGGCTATCTAATTCAGCTCCATTTCCTCGTTCAATTCCACGGGCGTCTTGAATCGACTTTTAAATTAATGGATTCAATTGGATGAATTGATCCATATAATTTATTGCTTGACCTTTGACTTCCACGGCATCCCCTCCCCCTTCAAAAGCTTTGGACTCCAAAGCTAGCAAATGAGTGCTATCATTATCGTCGGAACTTGAATCGTAAAAATAATGCCCTGCACAAAACGGAAGCTATCAAAAATATTGAAAAACTAGTCCTAGGAATTAAAATACTAGCAACATTAATAAAATGATTGTTCAGAAAAAGTGAGGAATCTTCGGGCCCAATTTCCATTGGAAGGTCTGGGTCGTCTTCGGGTCGAGCTCCGGATCCGAGACTCCTGCAGAAAAAGGACATTTATCAGTTGAATCAATCACATAAGTGATTGGAACATTCGTACCGGATTGATTCAGACAATTTTCTTGATGTTCCCCGTGGGTACCTGAGAAAGGAGTATACAATTCAGACATGGTACCATCATCATAAAATTTAGAAAAGTTATGCATGAGGAAATCAAAATGCGACGAATTATAGACAAATCCTGAAAAGATCATTGAGGATTGTTTCGTCGAACTGGCTTCGACTGTTTTTCCCTTGGAATTGACTTCCGTTTTAGCCTTTCCTTTACGGGATTTATGATCTTCTTCTTCCTATTGAATATCCCGTAACAGGTTGTTGCGACCTGCTTTAGCAGTGATTGGAGAGACGGAGAATAGGAGGTGCTTTACTCCGTCATGCCAGAATGAAATCAAATTGTCCCTGCCGTAGTGTATGGCATTCTTGTCGAATAGCCAGGGACGTCCAAGAAGGATGTGGGACGTGTTCATCGGCATGACATCACAAGAAATTTCATCTTCATATGAGCCAGATTTGATCGGAATGTTGGCTCTCTTGGTGATTCGTGCAAGACCTTTGTTGTTCACCCATTGAAATCGATATGGCTCCGGGTGATTCTCAATAGTTATGCCCATCCTATGAATCACATGAAGACTGACGGCATTAACACAACTTACACTGTCTATAATAAAATAAGATGGACTATCGAGAATAGTGCACTGACAGTGAAAGAGGTTCTCCCTTTGTTGTAGACCAGCTGTTAGTTGGTCTGTTGCCTCTGTAAACTTAGGAGATCGGGTCACCACGAAAGATGAGTACGGGTGATCAGGACTCTGAGAATATTCAGAGTATGCACTCCCATCCTGATCAGTGTAATCACCATCGTCTGATCCGTCGTCATCGTTAAAACCTGCAGCAACGGGTGATCCATGTGTTTCTTCTTCAGAATTGGAATACTTATGTATGCTTGATTCTGAGTTGGAGTGTTTCTTAGAATAATTTCTTTGATTCCAATCCTGGCTAGGAGCATTGCGTGTGCCCGTTGACCCTGGCATTTTGACATGAATAGTCCCAACTGCATTTGATCTGCTGCTTCCGGCAGTTGGTCCTATCTTTCCTTGTGAATTTCCACACTTGGTCTTTTCAGTATTGACTTGATTTAGCCCTTGATATAATCCTTCAATAAACGTTGCATCATTTATGGCTTGGTTAATACTCTTGTACCTGAATGGTTTCCTGTTTTGCATGTTGCGGAGAATGTTGGGATGTACTCCATCCATAAAATGTCTCCACTCTTCTTCAATTGTCTCTCGTATGCCAGCTCGTTGTTTTAATCCCTGTAAGCGTTGGGCATACTGCTGCACAGATTCTCCATTCCTTTGCACTGCATCCTTGTATTCCTTTTCAGCCCGTTGGCGTTTAACATAATCAGGAATTCGTGCTTTTGGTGGAGTGTGATATTGATCTTGGCTCCATGTCACCTTCCACTCATTTCCAGATTCACTCCCTGATTTAGGATAGGGGTGACATGGTGAAGCCTTCTCCTTATCAGCTCTGGTGACGGTCTTGACAGCTACGGATTTTCCTCTGTCAGATTTGGAGGTATAGACCATCATGGGTGTTGATGGGACCGGGACTGCTGCAGATGGTTGTCCTCGGTCAAACACTAGTTTGTGACTGGTGCTAGGATTGAGCGGTTTCTGCTTAGTGGAGCTCAGGATCTTCAGAGATGTCGAAGACTTTGTATTGCGCTTAATCCCATAGTCACTCTCTAGAATGTCAGCTATCCGTTCATCCAGGGTATGTTGCAGCTTTTGCTCCACTGTTCCAATTTCTTGCTCGTAAATGGATTGTGGGTCTGTCATTTGCCGTTGGACTTCTTCTGCAACAAGATAATTTTGGCGGTAAGTTTTTCAGACAAATTATTTAATGCCAATTGAAATTCATCAGATAAATCTTCACTGTGATGAATAACCATCTCTGTGATTTCTGTACTCAAAGTGCTGGTGAACTGATTGGAAATTTGTCATTTAAGCCAGTCTTCGAGTCACATCATGTCATATTCCAGCTTTCCGTCCGTTTCACCTGCAAACTTCTCGAATTCTTCTCTTAAGTTCTCAGTCAATTGAGACTCAATGTTTGCAGATAAATTTGCACAATGTTTGAAAAGACTGGATTGGATGACTCTGCTTCGTAGGTCAATCTCAGTAATCTCCTCGTGAAGGACCGCAGCTTGTTGCTCAATCTTATTGTCCAAGTCAGTCGTGACTTGGTCAATTTTATCATTGAACTCCTCGGTCTTGCCTTCCAGCTTCCGATCTAATCGTCGGACATTTTCATTGAGACCTGAGACTTCCGTGTTTAAGGCATCAAATTTGGTATTGAGGTTCTGGTTCATGCCTTTCAAGAATTCTAGCAATTCTGCATTACCTGCCATTGTAAACACTGACACGACTATATATATAAAATGTTAGAAAAATAAAACCTAACACACTATGGAAACTAAAAGTATATTGGGGAATCTCACTGAGTACGCAAAACCTGTGTCTGGTTGTCTGAGTTCGTGCACCGGTGAGATTTTCAGCTGTTCTCCGGATATACAACCAGTGAAGCAGTGTATAGAATCGAGGATTGATTTCACACTTTCGAAGCAAGGGTTTAAAAAATATGCAATGCTCGACACAAGACACTACTAGACTCAAATAAAATAAAATAAAAATAAAGACACACAAATATACAGATGTAATATGATCACAAATGCAAGGATTTTGCGTTACAGTAATTAATAACGGTTGCACTGAAAATTCCAAAATCCTCACAAGGGTCCAAGATATCAAGTGGAGTTAAAAATTCTGAAAAGAGTCCTTACTTCACTCGACACCCAAATGATCACACAAGGCTCCCAAATATATATATATATGAATATCAACAAGATCAATGCACCAATTAAAATGTGATTTAAATTTTCTCGGGGGAATTTCAACAGTTAGGTTTCACTTGTTGAGTGAGGAACTTTAAGAGCAGAACATTGCCTGATTAAAGCTTCAACTCAGTGTTCATACCTATGGTAGAGGAACCAAGTGCCAACTGTGTGTATCCAACTTAGGAAAAATTTTGATCACAAAATAAACATGGGGTGCGGTTTATACAAGGATGCGGTCTACGGGTTTTCAGGTGTTGACCCGCACAACGGTAGAGTTGACCGCACCAAAAGAGAGAGAGTTGAGACTTAGAAAAATTTTGAACAAAATGATGTATGGGGTGCGGTCTAATATGGGGTATGGATGTGGTTTGTTGATCGCATCAATGGGGTGTTGACCGCACCAATTCTTTCCTCACTTGGACAAATTTTCCTTTCTTTTTTTTTTCTTTTTTTTTAATCAATAATGCACTCTTTTGGTGGTGATGCGGTTTTTGGTAATCCAAAGGAAGGGAAAGACCACATCAAAGGAAATAGGAGGCACCAAATTTGAGCCACAATTGTTGACTTTCTTTTTGTAATGATTTCTTGAGCCCCTCAATGTAGTAGGTAAGGCTAGGGTGGCAAATATCAAATCTTGTTCCCTTTCACCTTTCCCCCAAATGTGATTTTATATCAACATCATCATCATCATCATCAAAGTTGAAGACCACATGAACAAGATGAAGATGGGGATGAACATGAAGAATAAACAAGGAGGTGGCCAAAACTTGTTCACTCAAAATGGAGATTTAGTGCAAGCTAGCAATTATGCACATAAACACATGATCAACTTACACTAATGAACACAAAACAAAAACCATAACACAAGAAAAACAAGATCAAAACCCAAAATATGGAGAAAATTTCGAGTTTGATCAAGAACAAACACACAAACTTAAAATAGTCATAACTTTGTCATACAAAGTCCAAATCAAGCATATCATATATGAAAATTCATCTACTCGATGAGAGGATTTCAAATATATGCCCAGATTTCTAAGACTCCAAGTAATGAGTTCAGAAATGACCAAAAACAGATTCTGCCAATTTTTAGGTTTTCTAAAAAGTTGAGTTTTTGTTGTTTTTAAGTTCTAGACACAAGAAAGATCCTATGTCAAGCTCTGATACCAAATAAATTAGGATGCCATGGATCGACAAGGATACATTCTTGCAAAAATAAATAATACAAAAGATGAACAAGAAAGGAAAATGGATAAGGAAGCTTCCATGGATGAATCCTAGCTTTGAGATGCAAACTTCAAGTCCTCATCTCCTCCACAAGCTTCAAACATGGATGTACAACACCGGGGATAGCTTCGAATCTTCGGTTGGTGCAACTAGCTCAAAAACTACCCACAAAGGATGGTGAGATTTCTCTCGAATGAGGGTTTTCGGTCCCCTCAAGACTCTTCATGACCTTTGTATTAGAGAGAACAAGTGCTTGAAGCAAACTTGAAATATTTCATAAATGGCAAAAGGTGCTCACAAAATGTGGGGGAGGTCATATATATAGACCAAGCCCAAGGAAGGGTAAAACAACAAAGAAAATACAAGAAATGAAAAATACACCAAAAGTTGGCCCTGATGCGATTTAGGGGAAGTGATGCGTTTTATACCGCATTGATGCGGTATAGACCGCATCGAGTGAAAAAGACCGCATCAGGTCTAAGAAGGACCCATCTATTACAAAAGATAGAGGCGATGCGGTTAATACTGCATCGGACAAAAAGACCGCATCGAGTGTTAGGCAAAGAAAAATGCGCAGGAGGATGCGATGCGGTATAGGCGATGCGGTTTAAGGAGACCGCATCGCATTAGACCGCATCGATTAGGAAAAATGGAAATGCGCATGACGGGGCGAGGCGAAATGGATGATGCGGTATATACCGCATCAAGGTCGATGCAGTTTATACCACATCGATTTTGGGCAAAGCTGAGTGAGGCGATGCGGTATAAAGACCGCATCGAGGTCGATGCGGTTTATACCGCATCGATTGGTTCACACCAATCCTCATGCCTTAGCCAAAATTCGCATGCCTTATTTTCTACACTATTATAAAATATTAATGTCCGACCATCTTCCGACTTGTCCGAAAATTGTCCGATGTCCGGCGGTGGTTCCGGCCGACCTCTGGCCAACTTCCGGCCAACTTTCCGGCGAGCTCCGTTTTGACCCCCGATGTTGCGCCGGTGCTCCGGCTGCTTTTCCGACGATCCTCCGGTGACTCTCCGGTGACGGTGGTGGCTTGATGCTTCAAAATTGGGCTATCTAATTCAGCTCCACTTCCTCATTCAATTCCACGGGCGTCTTGAATCGTCTTTTAAATTAATGGATTCAATTGGATGAATTGATCCATACAATTTATTGGTTGAGCTTTGACTTCCACGGCATGGAGTCATCTACCCCATGGAAAACAAAAGCATTTAACGGAAGGATTCCAAAAACACAGGAGTGCGGAAATAGGACGATAGTCGGAAGGAAAAGGTTGAGCGCTCAACTTAACCAAGTGGTCAATACCAGTGGCCGACCAAGTCGCCTCACAGTGAGGCCGCACCCGCTTATACCAGTTAGTATAATCAGTGGCCACAGTAGGCCAAGTGCCAAAAGAACCAAAAAGTTTAGGAGAAAAATGGTCTGAAAACAAGGGAATCGTTTCCAGATCACCAAAGAAAGTGGAGATGGAGGCATCGGCTTCCGCAGAGGTAGCCAAGGCCCAATGGTGGTAAAGCCCTCATCAGTAAGACGGATAAAGGTCAGATCGGAAAAAAAATCTTTGATATTCTTAATCTTAAAAAAAGAGGGAGAAAGGGTTGAATGCTCCATTGGGAAGAAAACAGGGCGAAAGAAGGATAAGAGCAAAGAAGGGACTACAGAAAAAGAACAGGGAGAAGTGCGAGAGGGAGAAAACGAAAAGACATATAATGATGAAAATAAGAAATAACGAGACCCAAGGAATATGAAAGATCGTGGTCAGATTCCTAGGAGGAGTTAATGCGAAAGGGGGGAAAAGGGAAAAATCAGGTTTACTTGGGTTCTTTCCGGCCGGAAATATACCCAAGTAAAGGAGGGCATCTGTTGTGGCCACCAAGATATTGGGCCGAGGAAGAGTGATTGGGCCAGAAGAAGCCCAAAAGTAGGAAGAAGAGCAAAACAAGAAGAAGGAAAAAAAAAGAAGAAGAAAGAGAATATGTAGAAAAAGTATGAACTTTCAGGCTAAAGTAATCGGCCATAAACAGCCGAAATCAGCTCAAGATGTGGCCTAGGAGCGGTTTCCAAGCCCCGGCTATAAATAGGGGATGCCATGCTCAGAATCGAGAGAGACCAATCCACCTCAAGATTTCCTTTATTCAAGTTTAATTCTTTGTATCTTTTACTGCTTTCCTTTACAACTTTCATTTACAGCTTTCCTTTACACGTTTTCCTAGAATCTAGCTTAGTTGTTAGTAGTTATTCCTAAAAAACGGCCGTTGTTTCTCAACAACTGGTAGTTTGGTAGCTCTTTCCCGGATAATCAGCCGTTGTTTCTTAGCAACTGGTAGATTTCCGCTTGTATCAAGCTTTTGTCATTTGAATATAGTGATTTTCAGTCGAGTTTGGGCGCATGATTATTTTCTGGACCCGTAATCGGTTTGATCCTTTTCCGATAGCCTCCCCTGAGGTGAAAAAGGTCCTTGGCTTGCACCAGCAAGGCCAAACTGCCTGCAAAAATGACGCTTTGCCCAAGAAACCGGAAGCACCGCTTATCCAACTCCCATAGCCATTACGCAAGACAGATCCATATCCAGCCCTTCCAGACGTAGCGCCAGCAGAGGTCCATCGGAATGGAGTGAATAAGGTTTCATTGCAATCCAATAGAAGTCAAGAATACACAAATATTGCTATTAACATAGTTTAAATTTATGGATTATTGAGCATTTCTTAATTTTACGGTGCTACAAAAAAATTGCACTTAGCCACGCTTTTAAGAGTTCACTAAATTTTCATTAAATATAATTTTATGGTTAGTGATGTTTTATTCGTAATTGTTTGTTTGTTTTTGTTTTTGTTTTTGCTTTTGTTTTTGTTTTTTATTTTTATTTTTTAATATTCAATGCCTATTTTAGTGATACTTTTTTGTAGCGAGGATAATTTTCTCGGTGCCGTTTCACTCATTATATATAGATTTGAAAAGTCCCCTAATAATCACTTTCATACTTAGCTTGTAGCAAAAGCCAAAATATGATCTCTTACAGTCTTACCTATAAAAAAGTAAGGAAAAAACATTATCTCTTTCCACCTTTAAAGAACATAAGGGGGTAAAAAAATCTTGGGCCAATTTTTAGTGTATTATTTCTTATTTTCAAAAAGATATATCATATATACTCCCTCGTATTTAAAAAAAACTAACATTGACAAATGGCACGGGATTTTAGGAGAAATAGTTAGCATGTGTTTAGTTCAAGTGTATGAGGTAATTCCCCCCCCCCCCCCCCCCCCCCCCCAAAAAAAAAAGAATTGGAGGGAAATAAAAGTTTAAAAAGTCTCTAAAATTCCCCCAAAAACTACAATTAGATTTAAATATAAATACTTGTACAGACATAATCATTTCTATTATTCCAAATCAAACAACAAATCTTTTTCTCCCTCCATCTTCACTTGGGCACCAGATGGATCATGAATAGGATCCATTCTTCTACTTTAATCCCTTTGGCATCAATATTTTCTGCTGTTGGTAGTTCTTCCATTGACACCTATGGCATCAAAAAAAACTTGGCAATTTTTCATATTCTCCTCTGGTTTCAATCTGGCAGCATAACAAAAACAGGTAAGCATTCTATTAACTCATTTGCTAGTGTTAAAAAATTCCCCCACAAATAATCAAATAGACCAACCTCATAAACAATTATGGTGTCCAATTGCAGATTATTCTATTCTAGAAACCCTCCATTCCTTGCTTACATGGCTGAGTTCAGTGACATGGATGAGGAGGAGCTGATACAACTCCAAGAATTAATTGAGGATGAGTCTTCAAGTGAGGTACAATGCTTCTCCAATGAGGCTACATTTTTTGAGTTTGAAGAAGAAATTGAAATGGATTACATGTTAGAAGAAGAAATAGAAATGGATAGCATGTTAGAAGAAGAAAGGCCACAAGCAGAAACAACAACACCCAAAAAGAGAACATGGTTGTCAAACCTGCAAAGAACTTGTATAGTTCAAAAACTACTCTATGTTGCAAAAGCAAATGATACACTTCCAAGGGGCATGATTAAAGAAATTGCAACTGAATTTCATTGTTGTAGGCAAACCATTTGGAAGTTGTGGAAATCTGCAAAGATACAAAAAATGAGTAGTAATGTAATCAATGCCAACATCAAAATGAAGGGAAGAGCCGGTAGAAAATGTAAGGAAATAAGTGAAGATGTATTACAGGCTGTACCATTGCATAAACGATCCACAATAAGATAATCTGCAAAAGCCTTGAATGTCAGTCATGCTTTTGTCTACGGTTTACTTAAGAGGGGAAAAATCAGGACGCATTCCAATTCTATCAAGCCAAAACTAACGCATTCTCATAAAAAAAAGAAAAAGAGCTGCATGGGTATTAAAGTACATAATCCCAAGGACAGTGAGCACAAAAGCAATATTTGAGGGATTCTTCAATTATGTGCATATTGATGAAAAGTGGTTTTACTTGAATAGAAAAAGAGTGAAATTCTATCTTTTACCGAAGGAGGAAGATCCATACAGGTCCACACAAAACAAGAATTATATTCTAAAGGTAATGTTCTTGGCAGCCGTAGCAAGGTCTGTGATTGATAAAGCTCGTGAGGTTGTTTGGGATGGAAAAATTGGAATCTTCCCATTCACAGAACCTGTCATAGCAAAAAGTAGTAGCAGCAACAGACAGAGAGGGACTCCAGAAATAAAGGCAATCCAGAAAATAACAAGAGAAGTGGTTAAACAAAAATTGATCAGTGAAGTGCTACCATGTATCAGAGCAAAGTGGCCAACAAGTGCCCCAAGACAGATTTTCATTCAACAAGACAATGCAAGGCCACATATTTTGAGTCATGACACTGAATTTAATGAAGTTGCACAAGTGGATGGATTTGACTTCAAGATTGTAAACCAACCCCCTCAATCCCCTGATCTTAATGTATTATATCTTGGTTTCTTTAGAGAAATTCAATCCTTACAACAACAAGAACATCCAAAGACCATTGAGGAACTTGTAAATGCTGTGAAGGATGCATATCAGGCTTTTGACCCTAAATTGCTCAATTACAGTTGGCTTCACTTACAACATGTCATGCTCGAAATTCTAAAACACAAGGGACACAACAAGTACAAAGAACTATACCATGGAAAAAGAAGAATGGACAGACTTGGAATGCTACCAACAAATGTGGAGGTGGAGCAAAGTTTGATAGATGGTGCAGTACAATTCTTGAATGAAGGTAGGATTGATTTGAATGAAATGGATGATGCATGAACAAGATAATGTTGAAGACTTTTGGCACATGAACAAGATAACAATGAAGACTTTTGCATTACATAGGGGATGTTTGGGAGTCAGCGGATCCGCTAGCAGATAGCAGATTTGGAGAGAGAATAGTGGGAGATATGCTGATTGAATCCGCTATATGCTCCTAAATATGCCGGCTTCCAAATAAACCCATAGTAGCAATAAAGAAATGCATTTTGTGCTATAGGATTAGCATTGAAAAATTTGGGTTTCAATCCCTACTCGTATATTGATGATATGGTTATGAAAAAAAAAATGTATTTTGTGCAGTAGGATGAACTATGTTATGTGTGTCGTAGCCCAATAACCTTTTTCTTAACAATATTGCAATATCTGGATTACAGATGTGAAAAGAGATGGGGAGACCGAGAGGTGAAAATGAACAATGATGAACAAGCACAAAAATAAAGTAAAAGGGATAGGGAAACCTAGGTAGAAGGGGATCCGAACTCGTTTATGTGATTAAGCCAAACTTAACTCGAAAAACCTCTTTCGAGTGCATCGACCGTGCTTCAATAGAGTTGGCTTCATGGCTCCAAGGTGTGGAGATTCAAGGATGTGTTCACAAAAATGGTTGAGAGCCGAATAAACTCTCAACAAATGACTTTGGATAAAATGAGGATATATTTCAAAATGACCAAAAGTGTGTACGATGTGCAAGGGAACCCATATATATAGAGGAACCCATTAAACAAGCTGAATACAGAAATTAAGCAACCCCAGCATTGTTCTCAACAATCGGAAATAAAAGAAACATAAACTGGAACTGGACAACGCGAGCCACGAGTTACGACGTGATCCTCATCTTGCATCGTAGGTGGGTCTCGTGTTGTAGAAGCTGGTTGGTCTTGGGAGAATCACGTCATGGGATTGGAGTTACGTCGTAAGGCTAGTTTCGTATCGTAGGTGGGAGCCTCGCGTCATAGGTCCTACGACGTGAGTGTGGTTCACGTCGTAGATCACGGACGGCTTGCGACGTAACCTTGGTGTAGCATTGTAAATTCCATTCTTGAAGAAAACTCAAATTGTGCATTGTTGGGGGCCCACTTCTCCGGTCCACTGTTCCGGCGTTGACTCCATTGACCGACGACTTTTCCGGTGAACTTTCCGACCAGATTCCGGCAACCTCGTCGGAGCTCCAACGACTTTTCCAGCGACGGCGACGTGATGGTGGGACCCTCTGTCCTGACCTCTTCATGCTAATTTGATCCGTAATTGCATCTGGAGGTCGTCTTTCTTCCGGTTTCAATTCGATGTGGTGGGACCCATCACTTTGGGTCCCGGCTCCTTCCGGTATTCTTCAAGCTGGATCAGCAGTTGCATCTTTTGGGCTCCTTTGGGTTCCGACTTATCTGTTTCCTACAATAAAAATTGATAAACGGAATCAGTGAATTTTTAATCCGTTGCCGGGATACCGGCCCTTCCGAGAAGGTGGGAATGATCAGTCCATTCGTTCTGGCGACCAAACCATCCCCACCCCTAATTGATCAGATTCAAGCTCCTTGTCACGGTCAAATAAGGAAAGATCTGCAACATTAAAAGTTGAACTAATGTTATAATCATCAGATAGTTCAATCCTATAAGCATTATCATTGATTTTCTCAAGGACTCTAAAAGGCCTGTTCCGCGAGGTGCGAGCTTTCCGTGTCATTGCGCAGGAAACCGTTCTTTGCGCATATGAACCCAAACCCAATCTCTAGGTTTCAAAAGCAGCCTCTTTCTACCCTTGTTGGCATATCTGACGTAATTTTCAGATGCCTTTTGGAGACTCTCACGCACATCCTTATGTAGTGCCTTGATCGCATCAGCTCTTTCCCTGCCATTTATATTTAGATGCTCACTACGAGGTAGTGACAGAAAATCAAGCGGGCTAAGCGGATTAAAACCATAGACAATTTCGAAAGGTGACATGTGTGTGGCACGATGAATAAGACGATTATAGGCAAATTCAATATGAGGCAAACATTCATCCCAGCTTTTTGAACTCGAATAAGTGATGATACGTAAAAGGTTACCCAATACGCGATTCACCGCTTTTGTCTGTCCATCCGTTTGAGGATGATACGAAGTGGAGAACAAAAGCTGTGTGCCCATTTCACGCCAAACTCCCTTCCAAAAATAGCTAACGAATTTGGCATCACGATCAGAGACGATTGATTTCAGTACTCCGTATAAACGTACCACTTCTTTAAAAATAACTTAGCAATATCGCTGGCATCATTGGTCTTTGCACATGGGATAAAGTTAAACGTACCATCTTCGAAAATCGATCGACGACTACAAAAATTGAATCCTTTGCTCTCGCAGTTCGAGGCAATCTAAGTACAAAGTCCATTGACAAATCGAGTCAGGGTCCTTCTGGCAGTGGCACTGGAAGCGCTTGATACAAACCATGTGGTTTTGATAGTCGATTTGGCCCGCAGACAGATCAGACACTTGGCTATGTAATCAATAACCTGTTTCTTCATGCTGGGCCAGTAGAACCGTTCCATAAGAATTGCCATTGTTGCATCATTCCCAAAGTGTCCCATGAGGCTACTTCCATGTGCCTCTTGGATTAACAATTCTCTGATTGAACCTTTAGGAATGCACAGTCTGTTCTCAAAGTACAGAAATCCATTTGTCTCGGAAAATTCTTTGAACCCATTCTTTTGAGTCTTTTCAAAAATGTCCTTAAAGTCCTCGTCAGTAGAATACTGACTCTTTACATGTTCAAGACAAATAACTCTTGTAGCAGCAAAGGTTGCGAATGCAGTTCTCCTTGAAAGTGAATCTGCTCTAATGTTATCTTTTCCCTTCTTATACCGGATCACGTATGGAAAGGCCTCGATGAAAGTGCTGCAACGAGCATGTCATTTGCTGAGCTGACCTTGTTGTCTGATATGCATTAACGTCTCGTGATCGGTATTAGTCACAAATTCTCTACCTCGAAGGTAGTGCTGTCATGTCTTCAGAGCTCAAACAATAGCATACAATTCCTTGTCGTACGTTGAGTAGTTCAACTGTGCCCCATTGAACTTCTCGCTGTAATATGCTATCGGTCATCCCTCTTACAGCAAAACAGCTCCCATTCCAGTACCCGATGCATCGCTTTCCACTTCAAATAGCAAGTCAAAATTCGGCAATGCAAGAACGTGCGCATGGGTTAGCTTGTCCTTTAGTTCGTCAAAAGATTTATGTTGACTCAACCCCACTTAATTGGATTTCCTTTCTTTAGCAATGAAGTGATTGGGGCTGCAATGACACTGAACTGTGGCACGAATCGTCTGAAGAAACCACTCAATCCCAAGAAACTTCGCACTTCATGGACAGAGGTGGGTGGTTTCCATTCCGATATGGCACTGATCTTCGATTCGTCCACTTTGAGACCATCCTTTCCAACCACAAATCCCAGAAAAGTGACCTCTGGCACACAGAAGATACACTTGTCGTAGTTGGTATACAGTTGCACTGGCCTGAGTTTGCTCAACATCTGTTGAACATGAGAAATATGATCTCTATCAGTGCGACTATAGATCAAGATGTCATCAAAATATACAACAAATTTCCCAATAAACTGTCGAGAGTTTCATTCATCAATCGTATAAAAGTAGACGGTGCATTCGTCAGCCCGAATGGCATGACAACCCACTCATATAGACCAAATTTGGTCTTGAAGGCGATCTTCCTTCATCACCCGGCTGTATTCTGATCTGATGATAGCCACTCTTCAAGTCAATTTTCGTGAACACACTGGCTCCTCCCAGTTCATCCAACCTGTCGTCCAGTCACGGTATCGGATGACGGTATTTGATGGTAATGGCGTTGACTGCCCGGCAATCAACACACATTTGCCATTCACCGTTCTTCTTTGACTACCCATCCCTTGTCGAGTAATGCTTGCACCTGTCGTTGGATTTCCTTTGTTTCCTCACGATTCATGCGATAGGCGGGTCTGTTTGGGATGGAGGCTCCGGGAACAAAATCAATTCTGTGCTCATCGCTTCTTAGGTGGGAGTCCAGCTGGGGCTTCTTCTAAGGGTGTCAATTCTGACACGAACCCGAAAAAACGAACCCGACCGACACGAAAATTTTCAGGTTTGGGTTTAATCATTTTGGGTTTTTCCCAAATCAGGTCAACCCGAACCCGGAACGAAAAAAATCAGGTTACGTCGGGTTGGGTTTTGGGTCGACCTGAAAAACCTGAAATATGGTACCATGTCACCGAAATCGACCTGAAACCCAAAAACCCGACCCGAAAACCTGAAAACTCATTTTAATTTTTAAACCCTGGTTCATTTGTCTTAACTCATAACTCTTAACCTGAAACTTTTCGACAATCTGTAGACACAAAAACCCCTTCAGATTCTCAAGAAAAAAAAAAAAAAGAAAACGCCGCTTCGAATTCACACCCAATTTCCTTTCCTCCAATGGGCCACATGGAATTTCAATTGTCACCAAATTGCTTTGTGAATGTGACACACTGTGGTCTGTGGTGTGTTGTTCGACACTTCGGTTGTTCGTCCTCTCACTCCTCTTTGGTGTTTGAAAGCCTTTGGTTCGAAATCTCCAACTTGCGCAGGATCTCGCTGCAAACCCGACGGTACTCTTTGACTTGATTTTTACTTGTTTTGCTCAAGAATTTATAAGATGTTTCTTCTGTTTTTGTGATTTTTTTTTCTCATTTGAATTTCCAATTGTTATTGTTGCCGTTTTATAAATTGATGACAATTTGATCATCTTCCCATGCTTGTTTTGTTCTGGATGATTGTATCTGAATGCGGTAGTGTTCTTCATGTTTATTGTGAACCTTAGGTTGGTTCCCGATTATATTTGATTTCAGTTGTATTGTTGTTGTAAATTGTAATCCAATATTTTCATTTTTAAAGTGCAATATGCCGTTCTAGCCTTCTGGGAGTCAGTTCCTGTAGCTGAAACCTTGAATACTTTTCTGTAGCCAATGGACTAGAATTTCCTTGATTCAATTGGTTGATTGTAAACCTTGAATATTTTTCTACCTGCAGGTCATAATGAGCTCAAATATAAATGTGGAGGTTGTTGATGAAGAAAATGAAGTAGACACAATGGGTGAGGAAGTGAAGGAGTCTGTGCCGGATGTTAAACCACCTAAACGCAAAAGAAGGCTAAAATCTAAGGTGTGGAAATATTTCGAATTGTTGCCAGAAGAAAAGGGCAACCATTGATGTGTAAGTGCAAAGAATGTGGACACAAGTTGGGTGCTGATTCCAAAAATGGTACAGGTAACTTACAACGTCACATTGATAAATATCCTAGAATTCACTATAAGGATATTAGTCAGGCTTTATTAGAGCAAGGTAACAGCGGTCTTGGTATTAGATCAAGGAAATTTGAAAAAGAACAATTTAGAGAGCTTCTTATCTTAGGAATTATCAAGCATGAGACGCATTTTCAATTTGTAGAATATGAAGGTTTTCAGTCTGTATTTAAATACCTGGAGCCACAAGTCAGTCACATTAGTAGGAATACTGTTAGAGCTGATATAATTAAGCTGCATAAGAATAAAGCACACAAACTTGGGGAACAATTGCAATCATGTTCAAGTAGAATTAGTTTTACATGTGATTTGTGGACTTCCATTACTAAGGATGGCTATCTGTGTTTGAATACACACTATATTGATGATGATTGGGTGCTACAGAAAAAAATACTCAATTTTTCTTACATGCCACCACCTCATTCTGGTCTTGCTTTGTGTGATAAGATATGCAATTTATTGACTAGCTGGGGAATTGATGAAAAGGTGTTCACTGTAACATTGGATAATGCATCTGCAAATGATGTATTTGTTGAGATTCTTGGGGATCGTCTTTCTTTGAAATGTAATCTTATTTGTCACGGGGAATTTTTACATGTTCGTTGTTGTCATATCATTAATCTTATTGTGCAAGAGGGGGTGAAGAAAGTGGGTGAATCTGTTGAGAATGTCCGAGAATGTGTTAAATATGTGAAAGGTAGTCAAGTATGGAAACAAAAAATTTTGGAATCTGTTAGCCAATGTTCACTTGACTCTAGGATGGCTTTACGACAAGATGTACCTACTAGGTGGAATTCTACATATTTGATGCTTCCATCTGCTTTGCACTATAAACTCGCCTTTAATTATTTGAGGTTGATTGATTCAAGTTTCAAAGATTGTCCAACAACAGAAGAGTGGGGAAAAAATTGTAAAGCTTTGTTCATTTCTGGAGGTTTTCTACGAGGCATCAAATTTATTTGCTGGAGTCAAGTATCCAACTGCTAATTTGTACTTTCCAGTGGTGTTTAAAATTGAGATGACATTGAATAAAGAGTTGTGCGGTGAGGATGGATTTATGAAGACAATGGCAGCCCAAATGTTTCAAAAGTTTGACAAGTATTGGAATGAATACAGTACATTGTTTGCCATTGCTCTAGTCTTTGATCCCAGGTTCAAGTTAAATTTTGTGGAATTCTCTTGAAGATGTAAAGTCTAAATTATTCTCCAGGTTTGATGAGTATGAGAGTTCTTCTAGTAAGTCCAGTGCTTGCTCATCTACCGGGCCTGTGTCAACTTCTAATGAAAGCATTGCTACACACAAAAGAAGTGACAATATGAATATCTTGAAAGTATGCATTTTAATTGTTTTATTTAATTTTTATATTTAACTATTCTGTACATTTTCTTTATTTTTATAAGAATTATTATGTCTAAACTATATTTTTGTTTTATACTTTTAGGATTTTTGCACTTTTGACCATTCCATCCTCAAAAGTGATCAAAAGAATGAATTGAAGTTGTATTTGGAGGAACCAAGAATGAACCCTTATCTTCCTCTTGATGTTTTAGACTACTGGAAAATTCATGGTTGTCGATATCCTGTACTAGCAAAAATGGCAAGGGATATATTGAGCGTACCAATTTCTACTGTTGTTTCTGAGTCGGCTTTTTAGCACTGGTGGCAGGATACTTGATCAATATCGTAGTGCAATGAAGCCAGATGCAGTTGAAGCATTGATTTGTTGCAAAGATTGGTTAATTGGATCAAAAGGTTAGTTTTTTTTTTATATACTTGTAGTTGGTTCATTTCAATTTACCCTTAATTTTGTGTAGTTGATATTTAAGTTACTTTTATTTCACATGCAGGAGATGTGGAATTTGGTGAAGTTAATGAGAATGTGATGGAGATGTTTGATAATGGTGCTTCAGCATCAAGTACCATTGCAAATCCAATTAATGATACATCAATGTAAGTTAAAATTAATGGTGTAGTTGATATTTAATTTACTTTTATTGTATGCTTGTCTTAATTGTTTGTTCTGGCAATTAAAATATTATTTCTTAATGACATTTTTCATGTAGGTAGACTGCATTATACAGGCTAAGATTCTTTTATGCTTGGATTATGGAGTCAAAACGGATTATTGGAAGCTTGAAACTTGTTCATAGGAATTGTGTTGTGGACTATGGATTGTTTTTCATTAAGTTCTATGTGGGATTGTTTTATTCAGCTTGTGGTTCTGGATTGTTCTTCACTTTTTGTCAAATTGTGTTTGGATTGGTTTTGTTAATTTGTGTCTTGAATTGGATTACTGTTCCATGTTTTCTTTATATAAGTGGTGAGGTTGAGAATGTTAGAATAGATTAATGTATTTTTTTTTATGTACTAGTATTATTTCAAGTTTCTTTGGATTTTAGATTTTGGGTATATTTCAGATTTGGTTGAGTCATTTTGGGTTTTCCAGGTCGACCCAAACTCGACCTTAAAATTTTCAGGTCGTGTTTGGGTATGACATTTCAGGTTCATTTCGGGTTTCAGGTCGTGTTCGGGTTTACAGTTTTTGTGTTATACCCCCTGCTTAACCCAACACGAACACGACACGAAACCTGAAATTGACACCCCTAGCTTCTTCCGGAAAAACATCCTTGTTCCTGTCAAGTATTTCAGAAAATTCCAAAGGTATTTCAGGTGCAGCAGTGATAGTTCTAGAAATGGAATCATCTGGTTTAACATAAGCAAGAAAACAGTGACCTGTGAATTCAGGTTCTAGCGCGGCTTGCTTGAAGTCTGCCTTAGTCAAAATCAAACATTGACTAAGAGTTGAACCAACAGGTGGTTCATCCATTTTGGCTTTGCCCTTTGAACGTGCCTTGAAATTGGCTTCTTCTTGTGCGATGTTTTCCTTCAGCTTCTCTTGATCAAGCCGAACAACTTTAACAAATAGTCATGTTGTTCGTGCTTAAAGTACAATACATTCACTTTTCCTCTATACGTGGCATCCTTATCAAATAACCACGGCCTACCCAATAATACATGATAAGCATCCATTGGCACGACGTCGCATAAGACCTTCTCGGTGTATGACCCCTTGGTGATCGGGACCCATGCTTGTTGTGCGACCTTTGTCCTGCCACTGGCGTTCATCCACATCATGTGGTAGGACTTAGGATGTTCTTCGGTTGGTAGCATCAATCTGCGGACAGTATATAAACTTACCACATTAGTGCAGCTACCATTATCTACAATGACAGTGGCATTATTGCCCATAATAGTACAACGACAATGGAAAAGATTCTCTCTTTGTTCGTTGTCTGCAGTTTCAGATCCCCTGTCAGCTCTAAGTGTTCTCATAGCGACCAAAATATTCACGTCGTCCTCATCTTCAGGTACGACTTCTGGATTGACCGGTTCTCCTTGATGATGCTCATGAAGCTCATTATTCTCAAATTCCATGTCATCTTCGGAGTCATAGATTCTGAAAACACCCGGTTCAATCTCAACAACTGGTCTTTGTTCCTCACCAGTATTGAGGATGGCCACTCTCTTAGGCGGACTATTACGTGCATTGGCATAGTGACATCTTTTCCCACATTTGAAACAAATGACTTCCCGTTGATCTTTCCGGGGTTGTCTTTGTTCCCAGACTTGAGCTGGAGCTGGTGCTCGATTTCTTCCTCTTGATTATACGCTCTGAAGGCCTGTCCTAAATCAAACCCTCTCTGTCGATCCCGACCCTGTTGTTGCGGCTGCAGTTGCGGCTGCCTGTAATTCGGTGGTGGTCGAATCAACCAAGGTTTGTTAGGATTGTAGTTGTAGTGCCCTGAGGGAGATGGAGTGGGCCGATAGGATTTGCGCTTCATTTGTGCCTCATACCGTGATGCTTTCCTCACCAAATCAGTGATATTGATGTACCCTCTCATTTCCATTTCTTCATGAATCTCTGGCCTTAACCGCTTCACGAATCGAGAGAGAGTAAATAGGGGATCCTCATTGACATTGGCTCTCATCATGAGCATTTCCATCTCACGATAATATTCCTCTGCTATTTTAGATCCCTGTTGCAGTTCCACCAATTTCATATACATATCTGGTTTATAAGTATGAGATACAAAACGGTGTTGCATAATATCTAACAAATAAGCCCAATCGGTGACTTGTGGTCTTCTCTCACTGTGAAGATCATCACAGAACTTTTTCCACCAGACTTGTGCGTAGTCTTTGAATTCGGTGACAACTAACTAGACCTTCTTGAAGTTGCAATAATTATGGCTGTTGTAGATCAACTCCATCGAGTGTTTTCAATCTAGAAATTCATTAGGATCACATGTTCCTTTGAAAACAGGAATTGTGAACTTAAATGCCTTTCAGATTGTCATCAGTCTGTGGTCCTTCTTCGAAAACTGCAGCTGGTTCAAAGTCTAGTCTGTGCCTTGAAGGTGGTGGCGGTGGTGGAGTATCAGGTTGAGCAATTCTCCCGACAGGAGGAGGGGGAGGCGGCATAGCTAACGGATCATCTGCCCGAAATTCAGGTTGACCTGCAGGAGTTGTCCGCAATGGTGGATGCAAACGATGTCGCGCACTAGACCGAGGTCTTAATCTCCTATCAAATTCCCCAAATTCCAGTTCTTATTCGGCTATGGCTTCCTTTGTGGCAGTCATATCAGCTTGGGAGACTCTGCTAGTGCCTTCGTGTATGATTCTAGGAACAGTGGGCGTAATAGTTGGCACTGGAGGTGTGGTATTCTGAGTGGAGGGAGTACAGTAGAAAGCTTCTTCTAATCTCCTTTCAACTTGTTAGATCACCTCACTCTGTATTGGCTCGTTCTAGAATCGAACCCGACCTGCAATGTCATGGTTGGCTCAGTATGACCTGCCATCTCACAAAGAAAATATTTATAGATATAAGAAGTTAGAAAAATCAGACAGAAATCCGTAGAGTGAACTTCCAAAGTGTTTCTCTCTCTCACACAACTTCCTTGGTTCCAAACACCCTGTTAAAATTGACCTGCTCCAAAGAATAGTCAGATGCACAAGGACAGATATATGATGCACAGTCCAAGATTCAGAATGGACTGCTCGACTCAATCAATAAATTGCACAGAAATGTGAGCTTAATGCAATCTGATCTATGTTCACAGTTTGAAGCAAGTATTGCAGGTAATGGACAGTGTATATGGACCCGATTTGGAAGTGGAAAAATATAAGCTCGCAAGAAAATCACTCAAGAAACGCCCAATTGCTCAAGTGGCTTCTCGGCTAGGTTTCACAGCTTATGAGGAGGAATTCCACCGCCTTTATAAAACAGGCGGAACTTCAACTAAGTGTTCGTGAACTGTGTTCAGAGAAACTACTGTGCCAGTCAGATATCCACTTTATTGTAATTCACTCAAACACACAAAATGATAAGGAAATTCCAACACCCAAACAATTAAATGCTGGAATCCCTCAATTATCGACATGTGGCAGCTCCAGAATCTTGGTGGGAAAATTTGAATTTTGAATTTTGGCACTCCAGATAAGTTAACGACGTGAGAGTCATACGTCGCTAGAGGTCACGTCGTGAGATTGTCTAGCGTCGCAACTTTGCTTAGCGACGTAAGGATGGGGACGGCCTCTTGGCTTGTTCTCTGAAGTACGACGTGAAGCTATGCACTTACGACGTGATAGGTGGTTCGTGTCGTTCTGAAGGATATAGTTGTGTGTCAGCCTTGTTTTCCTCTTTCTTCTGGGTTTATGTGGCAAACCTTGGACTTACGACGTGAAAGTTGCTTCGTGTCGTAGATCGGTTGGCGTCGTAGGGTCTCACGTCGTGCGTTGATTACGACGGCCTGCTTTGGCTCGATTCTGAATTACGTCGCTAGCAATGGCTCGTGACGTGAATGTTGTTTCACGACGTCCTGAGGATAGCGTCGCACACGGTCAGTTTTGTCTCTTCCCTGGCCGATGATGTAAGTACTGTTCCGGCCACCTTTTCTTGTCTCCCACGAGCTCGGTTAAGACAAAGATAATTAAAACCCCATAAAGTATACTTGTACTACGTAAGACTTTGTCCCTAAGAAACCTTAATAACACGTACCTCTATTACAACTTTGAATCAAACAGTAGCCTCTCAAGAACAATATGGTGTTCTTACAACATTCAAAATACATTCAAGAACATCAAGATCACCCTCAACAGAATATTCTTCCCAATCCTCACTCAAACCCAAACCTTAGAATCCCAAACACTTTTCCAACCCTTAATAGCCCATTTAACCATGCAAATACACAATCATACAATTAAGCTCACGAATGATACAAGGGGAAATAGAGACGGATTCGAACAACAATATGGAAAATATTTAAGAACACAAAATCCACAAGTGCCCCGAGACAACAACACACACAATATGTTTATGGTTTTCGATTTTAATAGTGGAAAAATAAAATAAAAAATATAGAGACTATCTTAATCATATTGCAAAATGCCAAGATTGGCTCTGATACCAAATATAAAATTATGCGGTAGCCCAATGACCTTTTTCTTAACAATATTGTAATATCCGGACTAAAGATGTGAAAAGAGATGGGGAGGCCGAGAGGTGAAAATCAAGAATAAAGATGAACAAGCACAAAAATAAAGTAAAAGGGATAGGGAAACCTAGGTAGAAGGAGACCCGAACTCGTTTATGTGATTAAGCCAAACTTAACCCGAAAAACCTCATTCGAGTGCATCGACCGTGCTTCAATGGAGTTGGCTTCATGGCTCCAAGGTGTGAAGATCCAAGGATGTGTTCACAGAAATGGTTGAGAGCCAAATAAACTCTCAAGAAATGAGTTTTGATCAAATGAGGATATATTTCAAAATGATCAAAAGTGTCTACAATGTGCAAGGGAACCCACCATTAAACAAGCTAAATACTGAAATTAAGCAACCCTAGCATTGTTCTCAACAATCGGAAATAAAAGAAACATAAAGTGGAGCTGGAGGACGCGAGCCACGAGTTACGATGTGATCCTCGTCTCGCGTCGTAGAAGCTGGCTGGTCCTGGAAGAATCACGTCGTGGGACTGGACTTACATCGTGAGGCTAGTTCCGCGTCGTAGGTGGGAGCCTCGCGTCGTAGGTCCTACGACGTGAGTGTGGTTCACATCGTAGATCACGGCTTGCGACGTAACCTTGGTCTAGCGTCGTAAATTCCATTCATGAAGAAAACTCGAACTATATATTGTTGGGGGCCCACTTCTCCGGTCCACTGTTTCGGCGTTGACTCCGTTGACCGACGACTTTTCCGGTGAACTTTCCGACCATATTCCGGCCGAATTCCGACAACCTCACCGGAGCTCCGGTGCCTTTTCCAACAACGACGACGGTGATGGTGGGACCCTCTGTCCTGACATCTTCATGCTAATTTGATCCGTAATTGCATCTGGAGGTTGTCCTTCTTTCGGTTTCAGTTCGATGAGGTGGGACCCAGGGTGATGGGTCTCGGTTCCTTCCGGTATTATTCAAGCTGGATCAGCAGCTGTATTTTTTGGGCACCTTTGGGTTCTGGCTTATCTGTTTCCTGCAATAAAATTGATAAACAGAATCAGTGGGCTCCTTTGGATTCTGGCTTATCTATTCCTGCAATAAAAGTTGATAAACGGAATTAGTGAATCTTTTAATCCGTTGCCGGGATACCGGCCCTTCCAGGAAGGTGGGAATGATAAGTCCATTCGTTTTGGCGACCACGCCAATGTGACTCTCAGGAAAAATATGGACTGTACAGAACAATGTATTGGTACTCTTGTTTTGTGAACAAATATGGAGTATTTTGAGGAAGAAAATATGTAGTGCATATGAAAGTAGTATGAAACTGACCAACCTGTAACTTTTCAGCAACTTTTTCACAGACCATTCTTGAAATGCAGTAGATGATCCCACATCCATCAAAATGATTCTCTTTGATGAATTTGTCAACATACTTTACATATTTCTTTGTCTTGGGAACAACAGAGTATCAGAAATAATTTGCAGTCAAAGGAATGCAACAATAATTTATAAGTGACTTCATTTAGCAGTTACACAAACCGTAAGTTTGGGCGATTAAAACTTTTCCGAAACACAATGCAATTCACAAGACCAGGATCTTGCACAACATCTTCTTTGACACTAAGAATAGCAGTAGCAGTAAAGGCCAATATAGGTGTGGTCAGAAACGTTTGTTTGAGGATACCAAGACCCTGCACAAAATCCAAAAACAAGGGAAAGACACCCAATCAATTCTGAAGATGCAATTTTTTTTCACCATAATTTTCTCATAAATAATTCATAAATAATTTGTGCATAGTAAAAACAAACATATCGATAGAAGCAACATGGTATAGTCCAAAGCTTCCTATACATGTCTCTTAAACAATCTATAAAAGCAACAAACTAATCAAATTATATTACACGGTTAATGGGCCATATAACTAAGCTAACAACCAATTTATGAGTATACAGTCGAATTAAATTGCAAAATGAAGAAAATGATACATGGTACTTTAATAAAGTATTCATTACAACAACTTATATTCAAGAAAATAAGTAACAGAATGGCTGGACAAGGCTTCAGATAAAAAAACTAATTAGTAACAATCCAGTATTGTTCTCATCTATTTTCTAGAATTGATTACCACATTTAAAATGTAAATACCACGCATAAAATACGTACCACAGCCTTAGAAAATTTTTGTTATAATTTGAAGTGAAAATATAAGACTCATCTAGTAAGGAAAAATAGCTCCTGTAATTTTAATTACAGTAGTCAACAGTGCATATCCTTTAAGTGCAATTGACAAATAGTCACCTCCTACCTGACTTGAAATATAAATAAACCGCTTCATATATGAATTCTTCCTAATATTTTAAAGTGCCTACATTATAGCAGCTAGATATGAAAGATATGGAAGATGTTGTAATAATCACGATGACCATTTTCAGACCAAATGGAAAATGATTATACAAGAACAAATATATGATCATTCAGCGAAAAAATGATGGATTTGGAAAAAATAACCGCTCACTCGGAAAACAAACAGCGAAGGTGCCACTCTTTGAAAGCACTCGTCTATCGGGCTCAGGGAAATGTAGGAAAGATTTGACAAGTCATTTCGCCTGCTCGATATTGTTCCCACTGCTGTTCTAGCGAGACTGAAGGTGAAGACGGGTTGGGTATCGCTGTGCTGCTACTACTGTCAAAAACAAGAACGGAACAGAGAAGTATTGTAGTGGTGCTCTCCAGAGGTGGCGAGGAACTTGGGAAATTCTCACCTAACAAGGATGATTCGTAGACCACACTTTGATAGAAGCTCAAATAAATTTTCATATTTCGATTTGCATCCTACGAGTTCGAGTTTCAGATCTAGGATAGGTTACGGTCACACACCCACGCATTTTTGTAGTAGTTGTAAAGGGATAAAGATGTTGGGTTGGGGATTTCGATAACGAAGACGATGAATCGCGGGCTCTCTCGCAGGGTTTCAGATCTAGGGTTTAACATCTGGGATGGAATTTTATATTGATAAATTTTGAGTAGTGATTTTGCCAGAGATAAAAGATGATTACAGTGGGATATGGGTTTTCGGGGATGGAAATTGTACGGAGGATTTGTTTTGGAGATGAAGATGGTGCTCGAGAGGTTGAAGAAGATGAAGATTACCCAAAATCAGTAACAAGTGCGTTGGAATTTTTTTAAAAAAAATTTGTTTATTTAGTTGGGAAAAATAATCAAGTAATTAAACTTCATTAAGAAACATACTAACATAATAAAACTTACCAAATTTAGTAATGTTAGCATTATTTTTTAATGGATATAAAAGGAAAGTGTTAGTATTTTCAAATACAGAGGGAGTATGAGTAATATTTTAAATCTGATTTT
Organism: Hygrophila difformis; assembly: GCA_030278955.1. Lineage (NCBI taxonomy): Eukaryota > Viridiplantae > Streptophyta > Magnoliopsida > Lamiales > Acanthaceae > Hygrophila > Hygrophila difformis. Next base: position 54,962,400 of record JAOANR010000002.1, on the reverse strand, counting down.
CTCCATTGACAACAGTTGATTTTTTGCTTCTGAAGACTGATGCATTTATTTGGTGGTGTAGGTTTTATTGTCTGCAAGGCAGCCTTTTACTATGGCAGCATGGATGCTAATTAGCGTGCGGTGATTCAGAAGCCAAGGATGAGGTCAACATAAGATGTGCAAAAGTGGCATCTCGAATGGGTAACATCTCTTAGCTTTTTCCTACATTTGGAGCTTGTAATTGCATGTATTGACATAATCCTTTATAGGCATCAACAAGCATGATGTTCAAGGTGTGTCATTCATCACTCTCTACCAGAATCGAGTGAAGGCTATCATCAGGTAGTCATTGAAAAAACCTTTTTTCGCTGTTAGAAGTTTAATAATTTTTTCGCTGAATGATCATATATTTGGTCTTGTATAATCATTTTCCATTTGGTCTGAACATGGTCGCCGTGATTATTACAGCATCTTCAATATCTTTCATATGTAGCTGCTATAATGTAGGCACTTTAAAATACTAGGAAGAATTCATATATGAAGCGGTTTATTTATATTTCAAGTCAGGTAGGAGGTGACTATTTGTCAATTGTAATTAAAGGATATGCATTGTTGACTATTGTAATTAAAATTTACAGGAGCTATTTTTCCTTGCTAGATGAATTTTATATTTTCACTTCAAATAATAACATTAATTTTCTAAGGCTGTGGTACGTATTTTATACGTGGTATTTACATTTTAAATGTGGTAATCAGTTCTAGAAAATAGATTAGAACAATACTGGATTGTTTACTAATTAGTTTTTTTCTGAAGCCTTGTCCAGTCATTCTGTTTCTTATTTTCTTGAATATAAGTTGTTGTAACGAATATTTTATTAAGGTACCGGGTATCATTTTCTTCATTTTGCAATTTAATTACACTGTATACTCATAAATTGGTTGTTAGCTTAGTTCTGTGGCCCATTAGCAGTGTAATATAATTTGATTAGTTTGTTACTTTTATAGATTGTTTAAGAGACATTTATAGGAAGCTTTGGACTATACCATGTTGCTTCTATCGATATGTTGGTTTTTACTATGGACAAATCATTTATGAATTATTCATGAGAAACTTATGGTGAAAAAATTTTGCATCTTCAGAATTGATTGGGTGTCTTTCCCTTATTTTTGGATTTTGTGCAGGGTCTTGGTATCCTCAAACAAAAGTGTCCGACCACACCTATATTGGCCTTTACTGCTACTGCTATTCTTAGTGTCAAAGAAGATGTTGTGCAGGCTCTTGTTCTTGTGAATTGCATTGTGTTTCGGAAAAGTTTTAATCGCCCAAACTTAAGGTTTGTGTAACTGCTAAATGAAGTCACTTATAAATTATTGTTGCATTCCTTTGACTGCAAATTATTGCAGATACTCTGTTGTTTCCAAGACAAAGAAATGTGTAGAGTATGTTGACAAATTCATCAAAGAGAATCATTTTGATGGATGTGGGATCATCTACTGCATTTCGAGAATGGTCCGTGAAAAAGTTGCTGAAAAGTTACAGGTTGGTCATTTTCATACTACTTTCATATGCGCTATATATTTTCTTCCTCAAAATACTCCATATTTGTTCACAAAACAAGAGTACCAATACATTGTTCTGTACAATCCATATTTTTCCTAAGAGCCACATAACATAGTTCATCCTACTGCACAAAATACATTTTTTTTCCCATAACCATATCATCAATATACGAGTAAGGATTGAAACCCAAATTTTTCAATGCTAATCCTATAGCACAAAATACATTTCTTTACTGCTACTATGTAATGCAAAAGTCTTCATTGTAATCTTGTTCATGTGCCAAAATTCTTCAACATTATCTTGTTCATACATCATCCATTTCATTCAAATCAATCCTACCTTCATTCAAGAATTGTACTGCACCATCTATCAAACTTTGCTCCACCTCCACATTTGTTGGTAGCATTCTAAGTCTGTCTATTCTTCTTTTTCTATGGTGTGGTTCTTTGTACTTGTTGTGTCCCTTGTGTTTTAGAATTTCGAGCATGACATATTGTAAGTGAAGCCAACTGTAATTGAGCAATTTAGGGTCAAAAGCCTGATATGCATCCTTCACAGCATTTACAAGTTCCTCAACGGTATTTGGATGTTCTTGTTGTTCTAAGGATTGAATTGCTCTAAAGAAACCAAGATCTAATACATTAAGATTAGGGGATTGAGGGGGCTGGTTTGCAATCTTGAAGTCAAATCCATCCACTTGTGCAACCTCATTAAATTCAGTGTCATGACTCAAAATATGTGGACTTGCATTGTCTTGTTGAATGAAAATCTGTCTTGGGGCACTTGTTGGCCACTTTGCTCTTATACATGGTAGCACTTCACTTATCAATTTTTGTTTAACCAGTTCTCTTGTTATTTTCTGGATTGCCTTTATTTCTGGAGTCCCTCTCTGTCTGTTGCTACTAGTTCTTTGTGCTATGACACCTTCTGTGAATGGGAAGATTCCAATTTTTCCATCCCAAACAAGCTCACCAGCTTCATCAATCATAGGCCTTGCTACGGATGCCAAGAACATTACCTTCAGAATAAAATTCTTGTTCTGTGTGGACCTGTATGGATCTTCCTCCTTTAGTAAGAGATAGAACATGCTTTTTGTATTCAAGTAAAACCACTTTTCAGCAATATGCACATAATTGAAGAATCCCTCAAATATTACTTTTGTGCTCACTGTCCTTGGGATTATGTGCTTTAATACCCATGCAGCTCTTTTTCCTTTATGAGAATGAGTTAGTTTGGGCTTGATAGAATTGGAATGCATCCTGATTTTTCCCCTTTTAAGTAAACTGTAGACAAAAGCATGACTGACATTCAAGGCTTTTGCAAATGATCTTATTGTGGATCGTTTATGCAACGGTACAACATGTAATACATCTTCACTTATTTCCTTACATTTTCTACCGACTCTTCCCTTCATTTTGATATTGACATTGATTACATTACCACTCATTTTTTATAACTTTGTAGATTTCCACAACTTCCAAATGGTTTGCCTACAACAATGAAATTCTGTTGCAATTTCTTTGATCATGCCCCTTGGCAGTGTATCATTTGCATTTGCAACAGAGAGTAGTTTTTGAACTATACAAGTTCTTTGCAGGTTTGACAACCATGTTCTCTTTTTTAGTGTTGTTGTTTCTGCTTGTGGCCTTTCTTCTTCTAACATGCTATCCATTTCTATTTCTTCTTCTAACATGTTATCCATTTCAATTTCTTCTTCAAACTCAAAAAATGTAGCCTCATAGGAGAAGCATTGTACCTCACTTCAAGACTCATCCTCAATTAATTCTTGGAGTTGTATCAGCTCATCCTCATCCATGTCACTGAACTCAGCCATGTAAGTAAGGAATGGAGGGTTTCTAGAATAGAATAATATGCAATTGGACACCATAATTGTTTATGAGTTTGGTCTATTTGATTATTTGTGGGGAATTTCTTAACACTAGCAAATGAGTTAATATAATGCTTACCTGTTCTGTTATGCTGCCAAATTGAAACTAGAGGAGAATAGGAAGAATTGCCAAGTTTTTTATGCCAGGGGTGTCAATGGAAGAACTACCAACAACAGAAAATAGTGATGCCAAAGAGATTAAAGTAGAAGAATGGATCCTATTCATGATCCATCTGGTACCCAAGTGAATATGGAGGAAGAAAAAGCATTGTTGTTTGATTTGGAATAGTAGAAATGATTATGTCTGTAAAAGTATTTATATTTAAATCTGATTGTAGTTTTGAGGGGAATTTCAGAGATTTTTTAAACTTTTATTTCCCTCGAATTCTTTTTTTTTTTTGGGATTAGCTCATACACTTGAACTAAATACATGCTAACTATTTCTCCTAAAATCCAGTGCCATTGGTCAATGTTAGTTTTTTTCAAATACGAAGGGAGTATATACGAATCTCTGGAAATTGATACTTTAGCCAAGAATATCACATTTAGACACATAAAATGAAACCAGGGGAAGAAAGGATTTTAGGGTGGGGAAATAGAACAAAAAATGACGGATTAGGAAAAAATAACCTTTCACTCGGAAAACAAACAGCGAAGGTGCCACTCTTTGAAAGCACTCGTCTATCGGGCTCAGTGAAATGTAGGAAAGATTTGACAAGTCATTGCCAGCTTGATATTGTTCCCACTACTGTTCTAGCGACGCTGAAGGTGAAGACGGGTTGGGTATCGCTGTGCTGCTACTACTGTCAAAAACAAGAACGGGACAGAGAAGTATTGTAGTGGTGCTCTCCAGAGCTGAAGTAGGAGGTGGCGAGGAACTTGGGAAATTCTCACCTAACAAGGATGATTCGTAGACCATACTTTGATAGAAGCTCAAACAAATTTTCATATTTCGATTTGTATCCTACGAGTTTGAGTTTCAGATCTAGGATACAGTCACATGATTTGTCAGATCTAGGTTAAGGTCACACACCCACGCATTTTAGTAGTAGTTGGAAAGGGATAAAGAGGTTGGGTTGGGGATTTCGATAATGAAGACGATGAATCGCGGGTTCTCTCGCAGGGTTTCAGATTTAGGGTTTCAGATCTGCGATGAAATTTTATATAGACAAATTTTGAGTAGTGATTTTTCCAGAGATAAAAGATGATTACAATGGGATTGGGGGTTTCGGGGATGAAGATTGCGCGGAGGATTTGTTTTGGAGATGAAGATGGTGCTCGAGAGGTTGAAGAAGATGAGGAAGATGAAGATTACCCAAAATCAGTAACAAGTACGTTAGAATTTTTTTAAAAATTTGTTTATTTAGTTGGGAAAAATAATGAAGTAATTAAACTTCATTAAGAAACATATTAACATAATAAAACTTACCAAATTTACTAATGTTAACATTATTTTTAATGGATATAAAAGGAAAGTGTTAGTATTTTTCAAATACAGAGGGAGTGTGTGTGATGATGTCTTTTGTGAATTTGATTCTTACAGAAGGTGGAATAATTAATTTTTGGTTTTCGTTTTAAAAATAATCAATATATGAAAAAGCAAGAAGAATACTTATTATTTATTTTATTTAACATTAAATATTAATTTTAGTATTTACGCTTCTATTTATTTATCCATTATCTTTGCTATTGTTTTTCCCCTCTCTGCTATTTATGAATACTATTCTAAATGAATCACTTTAGTTTTGAAACATATGAATATTTTAACTTTATAGGAAAAAAGGATACGAAAGAGTGAACTTTTTTGGTGTCACAAAATTTCAATTACATGTATGAGCCTACGCGTTACTTTTGTATTATAAAAAAAATACTGAACCTGTTTGGGAAATAACTATTACATGTATGTAGTACATATTAATTGATTACATGAGTAATAAATTAGTCAAAATTAGTTGTTTGATAATTTCGAGGCCAAATTTTTGCTTACAATAAGCCGAAATCCAAAATTCTGCTATTTGCAGTGGTTTCAAAAAGAACTGATTGGACACTGTTTTAAGTTATTTTATCACTTTAAAACAGGGCCATTGTCCTTATCGATCATTCTCATATTGTCATATTCCTTGATGAGTTACTGTATAGTAGTACTATATAATTATTTTCACATCTAATTTATTGTAGTAGTATATAAATGCATGTTGGGTTCTAGTGGGAGAACTAGTTAGTGACATCTTACTTTGTTGGATCAATTATATAGTAAAGAAAAGGAAAAACCAGTTGTAGAGTCTGTTCTGCACGCAGAGCTGTAGCTGCGAGCTGGAGCTGTCAGTTCTATTTAAGTGTTCTGTACAACTAGCTGTAGCTATCAAAAAATGTATGAAATAACATAAAAGGACAAATAATTTTTGTTTTGTTTTGTGTTTCTTTTTTGCTTACAAAAGGACACATATTCATTTCATATTTAATGAATTTAATTAAAATTTAAAATAATTCTAGTAGAATATAAAATGAACCAGATGCAAACAAAAATAATAATATAATTCCAAAGAAAAATTCATATAAAATAATAATCATTGTACCCAAAAGAAACAAAAAAAAAAGCAATGTAATATTCATCGCGTGCGTGCATTCCATATTGAGGATGCAATTCTGTTCCGAGTCTCCTTCATCTCATTTCCTTCTGACCACTGTTCATTGTTCGCCTCATATGTGTGGATATTGTGAAGTTCATCTCGTGGTATGTAATTTGGATTTTGATCCAACGCTACAAAAAGCAAATCCTCTTGCGAATTTTTGCGAATGTAGTTATGCAATGCAAATGTGGCCATGATAACATCAATTTGAGTTTGAACAGTAAACTAGGGCATCCTACTCAAAATCTTCCAGTGTTTCTTCAACACTCCAAATGATCGCTCAATACAACTTCTTAGAGATGAATGTGAACGATTGAAAGCTTCTTTCATATTAGTCGGCGGCTCATTTTGGAATTGGGATTGATGATATCTGGTCTTTGAATATGGAACCAAATATCCTTTCTTATCTGGGTATCCTTTATCAACCAAATAATATCTACCTGAAAAAATATTCAATATAGATTAAGTTTTATGTAAATTACAAAAATTGTCATGCAATAACAATATAGTTATAAATTACCTTCGGGTGGATGTGGGAAATTCATGGATGGCGTGGTTATTGCGTGAATAAAAACACGCGTGTCATGTGCTGACCCCTCCCATCCAACAGATATAAAGGTAAAACACATATCAAAATCACAAACTGCCATTACATTAAATGTAGGTAACCCTTTCCTCCCTATATACCGTAGTTGTTGAGACTCCGGGATACACGCTCCTATGTGTGTACCGTCAATGCATCCAATACAATCCTGTATGTAATTTAGCAATGTATATTGTTGAACATATAATTTGACATATAAAAACATATTAGAAAAGAAAGAATATGGTACCTTGAAATACGGCATGTATCTTTTATCATTCTGTATCTTATAGGGAATGCATTGGAATCGTGTATCTTCTGGCCTAATAATGTCATGTGCAAGACCTTTGAAACCTTTGCTTCTACCTGTTATCACCTCTAAAACCTCATGAAATGTTGTGCTAATAGTCGATCCTGATCGTTGAAAGCGCTCCCCAAGATCCCTATTAGACACACCTAATGCAATAGTGTATAAAAATATTCCCAATTTCTCAACAGTTGACATGTTGTCACTCAAATGCAATCCATATCTTGACTCTAGTTCACCACATAATTTTGTGAATAAACATTTATCCATCCTAAAAGCATTTACACATCGTATTGGATGGCCATTCAAAACTTCTTTCATCCAAGCCTCTCCCGTATGAGAAGATGTCATGCATGGTTCTCTATATATACACTTATAAAAGTATGCAGCTGCCACAGTACTTGCAATGCAAGAATTCTGGATAAAATATAAGCATTTCTTCCTTTTCCACTTCAACTCAAGTTCAATATCCATGAATTCCACCTATTAGAAGAACACATAGAATATATTAATTGATTTTAGAAAAATAATGAAGGAAAAAATATATAACACAGAATTAAAAACATATAATAAATCGTCAAACACCAATGCATACTTAATAATAAATGTCAAAATACATCGTCCGGAATCGATCTAGAATATGTCATCAAAGTCAAATAAAAGTATTAGCCACTCAACTATAAACATCAAGCTCTTAGAGTATAATCATCTTTCTTATATTTCAGCCATGCAAGTCTACCCTCATCATTTCTTATATTTAAGAATATTTCTCTATTCGCAGCATCATGAAAATGATCAATGGCAAATAACCACAAAGGACTTCCTGTTGTCATCAACCCCCTATTCTCCATTTCAGCAATCACACCATAGTTGTAGCGATACTATATTTTCCAACTTGCTTCGCATGAGAAGCAAAATCAGATTCCATTAACTCGAAAAATCGTAGCTGATTCCCATCCTGCTTGGCCAAATACTCTTTGAACAAAGCAGATCCAGATGATTCTCTTCTTTTACGCTTCAATTGCCCATGCTTAGAACTGTTATCTGTTGTCTTTTGGATTTTGTTAGGCTCCTCACTTCTTGGCAAAGAGACATCTTGTTGGCTCACCTCATTTAGAAAATCACTAAAGAAAGTTCGTTCTTGATTTTCAAGATTCTCTAAACAAAGACTACTGGGAGCAGCTTGAGCATGAACAGCTACACCGTCATCATCAGCGACACCATCATCCTCATCAAGGGTTACATGGTAAGCCCCACTTGATGGAGTATTATCCATAGATGGTGCAACACAATCCATCCCACTGGCAACAACATCTCCAAACAATTGACTCCATGCGTCTTGCAATTCAATGGATGGTTGTTTTTTCATAAACCTTTTAACAGCTGGATTTTCCTACACAATAATTTAGAGAATTATTAAATTTGATCACGCACATAAAACAACATTAAATGAAAGAATGACTATTATAAAGTATTACCTTAATTTTCTTTTTCCACCATTCATCCGAACAATCAAGTTTTCCGGTACTTGCATTCCACCCTAAACCAGTTTCCCCATTCTTCAAATACTTCCAAAGATTGTAGTCTTTTTTCATTGCATCAAATTTGTTCTTTAAAGTTTTGTCACTATTTAATTTTTGGTTCACTAATTTCTCAAATTGTGATTGAAGGTCTACCCACTTAAAAGGATGAGCCCTACCATTCTTCATGACGTATTCGTTCAATATATCACACAGGGCCAAAAGATGTTTATCCGTCCAGGAAAAGAGGTCCTTGTTTGCATTATCAGTATTCGATGCCATTTACAAAGCAAGGGTTTTCAGACGACCTCAAATCTACAAGAATTCCAACGTTGGAACTATTATTTTGCTCTTAACATTACAAAATATTCCACAGAAGCTCATAAAATTAGTGGTTGGCAGAGAGAGTAGTACAGACTGTGACAAATAGTACAAACAAAATAAGCTACATAAATTAACAATGAGCAAGCTGATGAGTAACAAATTAAATATAAATTATCAAAATTAATCCACCATCACAACAATTGCATTTTTAAACCCAATAAATCTCAAACCAAGGCATCATACCACAACAGTAAACACAATTTCTAGCTCGTTGAAAAAGGTTTCCTTACGATGCTCGTACTTCGCTGTAGTCTGGGAGAAAGAAGGAAAGCAATTACAATTAGAATCAACAATTGAACATAAATTCGACAAAATCAAATAATGTGGCAAAACGATATTCACAGAGGCACGATAAGTACTAACAAGACAAACCATTATAAGACAACTAGCAAAACCTATCGTGGCAATTTAGATATAAAGAAAAAGGTTGCATAATCATTCCAAGACATGCAAATGGCAATTCAAATTACAAGCTGTATCAATAATGCAATTCAAATTTCAAGTTGTATCATAAATTGCAAGTAAATAAGCAAAATAGAAAATTATGAGATATGTTAAGAGGAAGAAGAGAAGTAGAATCAACATTCCACGAATTCAAGCTTAGGCTAAGGATTCCACTTATTCAAGAGAGAAACACCCAAACACAAATCACAGGAGAAGAAACTATGGCTTGCCCATGAACACACACAGTTGGCTTGTTGAAGCAGTTGTCCTGGATCATTAACAGGATATCATGGTCTAAACAAATGTTGAAGAATCACCACCTTAAACTTTAAATTAGTAAACAAAATAATTGATTTTCCTATCCTTGAGTGCCTAAAGAACTCTACTATCAAAAAGATTTAGCTCAATGTCACAATGAAGATACAAAGTAGCTTACCACACCTCACAAGAAAGCAGAGAACCATAACTATTCCCCAATAATCTTTCTAAATTCGAATTCTCAAAATCCTCATTCACATCCAAATTCAAATCAATAATTTCATTCAAATCAAACCCATCACCCAACTCCAAAGTCACTTCCTCATTCAAATCCAGGCCACGCAACTTCGCGCCCACTCCAACAGACTTAATTTCATGATCACCATCATTCAAAGCATTAACAGCATCGTCATTCAAATCAAGTACTTTATTCAAATTCAAGTCAAATTTCCCAGAATTCCCATCCCTATCCACCAAATTATCAGAAATGCCGCTCTCAATTCTTAAATTAAGTCTGTTGGAGTTCTCCCTAAAGACCCCCCAATGTGCAACAACAGAAACGAGAAAGAATTGGGAAGAAGAAATTGGGGGTGGGGGAGATGAATAGAAATCCAGAAAATTGGGAAGAAAAAAGAGGAAAGAATTGAACCTTGATTGAAGAGGGAGCCGCTCCGTGCGCCGCCGAGAGGAGAACGAGACGGGAGAAGAAGAAAGGGAGGAGAGGAAAAAATAGCGTTGTTTGTGCCCTTGGTTAATTTTGTAATTCCTCAAAAATAATCTCCAGCTTTTTTTTGAACGCTACTACTAGTAGCTTCTAAAAAGGAGCTTTTAAAAGCCCCCAAAAGCTCTCAAGAGCTAGCGTGCAGAACGGAGCTTTTTTTAAAAAAATAAAAGCTGAAGCTACTAAAAGCTCCCAAAAGCTCTCAAAAGCTGCGTGCAGAACAGGACGAATAGTAGACATATATATTACAGAACCATGTAAATCCGTTTCTTGCATGTTTATCTTTTGGTTGTAATTTGCGGGAGGAGATTGTGTGCAGATGTCTGTATATATATAGGTACCATATATATGATATGGAAGTTGTATTGTGTGATGCAGGGGCAGATCTATGTACATTTTAGGGGTGGCACGGGACACCACTTAAATTGATGAAACTATTATTTTAGGGTAGAATTTTTTTATATTTAATTAAATTATGCTTGGTGACACTACTTAATTTTTATGGTGACACCACGATCATTCATTTCAACTAAGTTTTCCTCTAGATTTGTGTTGTAACTACTATCCCAAATTTAAATATAGCTTCCACTATTTTTTGGGACACCCCTTAAAAAAATTTCTGGATCCGCCACTGGTGTGATGGATGGAATTGTGTGTTTTTTGTGATGGAAGAAATGTTTTCTGTGATGAAAAATATGTGATGGAGTGATGTTTTACGTGAGATGCGAGAGATAAGCTTTATTTGATATCCGTACATGCATAATTTAAAAGTGTTGTATCATAACCGGATTGGTAATTTGCAACATTAGTTAGTTACATCGGGTTGGAATTCAGTACCATTATTACAATATGTTAGTATTTCCTTGTAAGAAGTATATTGCATCAGTTTTCTTGACAAAATGAGGGTAGGGTTTATTTAGGGTTTGATCACTAGCTAAGCCATTGGAAATATTCTCCAGCTGATTTTCTATAGATACTTCGACTTTGGATAAAAAAAATTGTAGAGTTCATAATTAACTCAGAACATATATACAACAAAATCTGGTTTAAGCACTAACTTTTGTCCTCAGGGGAAATGGGGAATGATATGGGTTCGGTTAGCATCCAGAATAGCCACTTTTCTGGATGTTCAGAAGTTGCTAGGAGAATGAATAGAGAGTGCTAACGGATGATTCCTCCAATCATTTACAATTAATAGCCACTATTAATTAGGGTAATGAGATATTTTAATTCCATAATGCATACTCGGTAGATTTGGCATAATTACTACTACCATAATTGGACAAATCAATATAATTGCATTGACAACCGTTTCCCACTTACTCAATCCACAAAAAACCTACTTTGGATTGTTCTCTTTAGGATTCATCAACGTGCCAAAGTTGTAGCATATTCATCACACCCTGTTGAGGAAAAATCAACCGTCGGCTTATGATGTGCTAATTATAATCATTAGATGTGCTATTATATCGATTCACAACTGATATGGTTGATTTTAGCTGTGATATTTATAAAGTTTATATGTGCTAATATTCAGAATGCTATTTGCATATTTAATTCATTCTAATTAAATATTGAGCCGTGGTTGATTTTAACTGTGATAATTATCAGGATTACATGTGCTAGCATGTCGATTCACCAATGCTATTTGCATATTTAGTTCATTATAATTAAATATTGAGCCGTGGTTGATTTTAACTGTGATAATTATCAGGATTATATGTGCTAGTTTGTCGATTTACCTGTGATAATTATCATTTATAGAAGTGCTATTGTATCGATCCACCAATGCTATCTGCAATTTAATTTATTATAATTAAATAGTGAGCAGTGGTTCATTTTAGCTGTTGTAATTATAATGTTTCTATTTGCTAGTATTCCCATCCACCAATGCTATGTGCTTTGTTGAAGTATAAATAAAATTACGTGCTAGAAGAAAACATAGGCAGTTCTAGTAGTTATGTGTTCTTATAAGATTGTTATAACTTGAACCCCAACAGTTTTTTTTTTTTATTTTATTATTGGATATTATTTATGTGGTCGTATACATGGATACACAAAAAAAATATATTGTTCCCGCATCTAGCACTTATTTTTTCTTCCTCTTCTCCGGCTTACTCTTGGGGGTTCGCACTACTTCTGATATGGATTTCATGCGACGCTTACGCCCAAATCTCCTAGCCTTTGATATCAACGTATATGTGCTGCCATCATTCACACCGTCCCCTGCATAACAGAAAAAATTGTCATATGCACAAATGGCAAGACCTCTCAATTTTAAACGGAGTAAAGAACGAATGTAAAACAAATTTTGTTTACCCTTTTCTTGTGCTGTTGAAGATGATTCCCCCACCTCGACCGTCAAAAAATTGTTCAAATGGGCCATGTATTTGTTGTATGTGTCGTTATCTTTTGCTGAACGGAGTTCAAGTCTAACATCTTAAGCCGACGGTTGATTTTTCCTCAGCAGGGTGTGATGAATATGCTACAACTTTGGCACGTTGATGAATCTTGAAGAGAGCAATCCAAAGTAGGTTTTTTTTTGGATTGAGTAAGTGGGAAACGACTGTCAATGCAATTATGTTGATTTGTCCAATTATGGCAGTAATAATTATGCCAAATCCACCGAGTATGCATTATGGAATTAAAATATCCCATTACCCTAATTAATAGTGTCTATTAATTGTAAATGATTGGAGGAATCATCCGTTAGCACTCTCTATTCATTCTCCTAGCAACTTCTGGACATCCAGAAAAGTGGCTATTCTGGATGCTAACCGAATCCGAATGATATATATATGATCCCTAAAAGAGGCTTGTTTTCAAGCCAAGTTGATCATATATAAAGAAACCCGGCCACTTTACTACATGAATCGAGATTCCATAATGTAATCTTTTTTGGACAAGCTAAGTGCACTAATAATATGTTGCCAATAGTTTCTTCAGCCGTCCATCAATCTTTCCCTTTTTAATTCCCCCTTTCTTTCTTTATTTATTTATTTCCCTTTTAATTCGAAATTGGGATCAACACTACCCTCATACGTGAACCTGGACAAATTATGTTAGATTTTTCATACAAGATTCCCAACCAAAACCCCCTAATAATACTAATACCTTATTAACTGAATGAACTGATAATAATAATCAGCAAAATCCAAAATCCCACCTAGCTAACTAGTAGTACTACATTTAGGTTATGTTAACGGTGAAATTTGGGAGAAAAGATTTCTCTTTTATTGATGAACTTAGAGGAAGGATTACAAGAAAAATGGAGGAAAGATTACAGGAATTGAAAGGGAAAACTGTAAAGGAATCGAAAAGTACTGAAAGCTGTAAAGTGCAGGAAAGCAATAAAGAAAGTAAAGAAAAATAAAGACGGCTTCTTGAGAAGAATTGGAGCTCTCTCGCAAGTGGTACCGCATCGCATATATATAGGGGTGATGGATCTTCACTCCATGATCTGTCTGGATTTGTTTCCTTATACAGTATCTTGCCTTGATATGTTTCCTTACATGAGGCCTCCATCCTAATCTCGACACAGCTTCATTAAAGGCGGCCTCCAAGACGGCCTCCATCCTGAACCCTAAACCCAACTTTTCTGGGCCTCCATCCTTAAAGGACAGCCTCCATTCTTACGGACGGCCTCCACCATCTCTTTGGGCCTCCATGGCCTCCACCCTTACAGACGGCCTCCATTCTGACGGCCTCCACCATCTCTTTGGGCCTCCATGGCCTCCACCCTTACAGACGGCCTCCACCATCTCTTTGGGCCTCCATGGCCTCCACCCTTACAGACGGCCTCCCTCTTCCGGGCTGTGTCTACGCGGCCTCCCTCTCCCGGGCTGTGTCTACGCGGCCTCCCTCTTCCGGGCTGTGTCTACGCGGCCTCCCTCTTCCGGGCTGTCTACGCGGCCTCCCTCTTCCGGGCTGTGTCTACGCGGCCTCCCTCTTCCGGTCTGTGTCTACGCGGCCTCCCTCTTCCGGGCTGTGTCTACGCGGCCTCCCTCTTCCGGGCTGTCTACGCGGCCTCCCTCTTCCGGATATATTTTACCCAATTTATTTAGACGAGCAACTCCATTGGGCTTAATATATTTTTGCTATGTTAACAGATGCCCCCCTCGCGCATTTTGTCTGATTAGCATTTTAAGACAATTTTGCGCGCTTAAATTCGAGTTTGGAGGCCCATCATGCTTCATCTTCTTCTCGTTCGGATTCCGGCCGCCGCCGTCGACAGAGTGTCGTCGGGCCGCCGACTTCGCCTGGAGGCCGCCACCCTCGCCCTAGAGGGCCGCCATCTTAGCCCCAGCAGGCCGCCACCACCGAGGCTGCCATTGAGCTGTTTTGGCCGCCACCAGCATCTTCCTTGGCTACCATCACCACCTTGCATGAGAGCCGCCATCTCCTCTCGGTCTGGAGGCCGCCATCACTGCCTGTGAGGCCGTCATCTCCTATTGAGGAGGAAGTTGCCATCCCTGCACCTGAAGCCGCCACTACCAAGGGAGCTTGGAGGCCGCCACCCCTGGAGAGATCTGAGGCCGCCACAACCATCTCCTTGGCCGCCATCCCCTTTCCGACGAGGCCGCTGCCATCATCTCGCGAGAGGCCACCATCTCCGTTTCTGCCTTCAAGCCGCCACCGTCGGAGAGGGCTCCGACCGCCACTTGTTCGAGCTTGAGGGCCGTCATCCCTTGTTCTCTGGAGGAGGCCGCCATTCCTATTCCCGGAGGCCGTCATCCCTGTCTATTTGGAGGAGGCCGCCACTCGCTCTGAGGCCGCCATCCCTAAGAGGCCACCATTCGCTCTGAGGCCGCCATCCTCTCAAGAGGCCGCCATCATCGTAGAGCTTGAAGGAGGCCGCCACTTGTTGCCTTGGCCGCCACCTTGGTCTGTTCCAGGCCTCCATCAGCTTTTTCTTCCCAGGTCGCCATTCAAGTATCAGCCAGGGTGACATCCTCAGTCGGGCCGCCATACTCAGCCAGGCGCCATTCTCAGTCACCGACTACTCGGCCTCCAAGGCCGCTGTCGATGGCGCCCCAGGCCCACTATCCAGGGTTTTTACTACCCAAGGTTATTGCCTTGGCGAACAACCTTGGTTCATCTACCTCTTTATTGTGCTTTAATTCCTCAAAACGAGTGCCGTGTGTAGGTAGACGCTTCTCATCTTGTTCCTCAAGGAAATTTTCCAAGCGGGCCGCTTTCTCGGCCAGCTGGGCAAGATCAGAGGAATCCTGCATAATTAAACGTTCTTTCAACTTTGGCAACATATTCGCCACCGCAATATTGACTATCTCCCTATTAGGGATTGCCATAGTGCATCGGCTCTTAAGTCGCTGTAGTCTGTTAATAAATGTGCTTGCCGCCTCATCGGCAAATTGCTTGGCATTGGTAAGGTCTGCGAGACTCACTTGTGTCAAAGGTGTATAGAATCTGCCATGGAATGCTCGCTCCAGTTCGTCCCAATTTTGAATTGATTTAGCCCGCAACGATACATACCACGTATAGGCAGGTCCAGTAAGGGATAAACTGAACAGTCTCAACTTCAACCAATCATCGGTCGCCGCTTCACCACACTGGGAGGTGAATTTGCCCACATGCTCCACAGTTGACTTGCCATCGTCCCCTGAGAATGTGGTGAACTCGGGCATCTTGAAGCCCATGGGGTATGGTTGCATGGTGTCTACCCAATCAGGGTAAGGTTTCCTGTATGTAGGCCGCTCCATCGGCCTTAGTTGAACTCCAAAATGTTGCTGCATTAGGTCTGCAAGCAACTCGGGTGACACCATGGGTGTCTGTGCAGGAGGCATGGCGATTGTGGGAGGTGTGGCAGTTGTTGAAGCCCTTTCATTTGGCTGTAGCGCCTGCCCCCCTTGCGTTGGCGGTATCCAACTAGGCTTCGGTACGGATGCCAGTACTGGCATGGCGGTTGTGGCAGATGTGGCCGGTGTTGAAGCCACTCCATATGGCTGTGGTGCCGTCTGCCCTCTTTGCGTTGGCGGCATCCAACTAGGGTTCGATAGTGCCGGTATTGGTGAGTAGTTAGACACATAAGGTGTGGTGAGAACGTTCGGCACAGGGAGTGCCGCTTGACATGGTGGCATGCCAGATCCATCAGAGGCCGTTGGACAGCCGTGTGAAGCACTGGAGGCCATCAAATATCCTGGCGATGCATAGATCGGCACTGGATGTGCCGCATAACCAAGGGTCTGCATGCTAGGTGCCGCTGGAGTGAAGGAATAAGCCGTCTGATGTGAAAATGGAAACAGGCTAGCCGGGCTGCTTCCGGGCTCCGGGAGTGGTGGCTGGCCCGGTGTGTTTCCCCACATTCGGTGTTGTCCTCCTGAAGGTCCCGGATACGGAGTGCTAGGTGCCATAGTAGAATTGAATGACGGGAGGCCTCCATCGCGTAGGGAACCGCATATCTGGCTAGTCTGGTCGGCCATGGCGGGCCGCAGGACGTCCATCAAGTGCCTTGTAAGCAAAGGCATAAATTCGGCCATCGATTCGGTCATCGATAGCCGCATTTGTTCCGACAGAGTGGGGATCTGCATTATCCCCTGTGGTGGTGAGGTGATGTTCGCCGTCTCGCCGGCGTTCTCATCCAATGTGTGCTGGACTGTCTGGTCTTGCAGAGACATGTTCTCAAATTCTTGTGTCAGATCAGCAACGATTCTTCCGGATCTAAGACGCATGCACTACTGAAGCAGATATGGTCTTGAATCGTGTCCCACTGGGCGTGCCAATTTGTTAACGGTGAAATTTGGGAGAAAAGATTTCTCTTTTATTGATGAACTTAGAGGAAGGATTACAAGAAAAATGGAGGAAAGATTACAGGAATTGAAAGGGAAAACTGTAAAGGAATCGAAAAGTACTGAAAGCTGTAAAGTGCAGGAAAGCAATAAAGAAAGTAAAGAAAAATAAAGACGGCTTCTTGAGAAGAATTGGAGCTCTCTCGCAAGTGGTACCGCATCGCATATATATAGGGGTGATGGATCTTCACTCCATGATCTGTCTGGATTTGTTTCCTTATACAGTATCTTGCCTTGATATGTTTCCTTACATGAGGCCTCCATCCTAATCTCGACACAGCTTCATTAAAGGCGGCCTCCAAGACGGCCTCCATCCTGAACCCTAAACCCAACTTTTCTGGGCCTCCATCCTTAAAGGACAGCCTCCATTCTTACGGACGGCCTCCACCATCTCTTTGGGCCTCCATGGCCTCCACCCTTACAGACGGCCTCCATTCTGACGGCCTCCACCATCTCTTTGGGCCTCCATGGCCTCCACCCTTACAGACGGCCTCCACCATCTCTTTGGGCCTCCATGGCCTCCACCCTTACAGACGGCCTCCCTCTTCCGGGCTGTGTCTACGCGGCCTCCCTCTCCCGGGCTGTGTCTACGCGGCCTCCCTCTTCCGGGCTGTGTCTACGCGGCCTCCCTCTTCCGGGCTGTCTACGCGGCCTCCCTCTTCCGGGCTGTGTCTACGCGGCCTCCCTCTTCCGGTCTGTGTCTACGCGGCCTCCCTCTTCCGGGCTGTGTCTACGCGGCCTCCCTCTTCCGGGCTGTCTACGCGGCCTCCCTCTTCCGGATATATTTTACCCAATTTATTTAGACGAGCAACTCCATTGGGCTTAATATATTTTTGCTATGTTAACAGGTTAATACTGTACTTGATTGGTAATCAGGGTTTTAAGAAATTAAGTGGAATTTAACTATTAGTTATGAAGTCAAAATAATGATAAAAATGAAAAATGAATATAGTATGAATGGTGTATTTCCCTTCTGAAAATGGCCAAATCCATGTGGGGCATGAAAACTTCCATCACGTAGATTATTTGTCCAATTTAATTAGTGCGTCAAACTCAGATATCCATTGAACTGATGATTCCTTCTTTCTTCTTACATGCATGAACTGATGAAGATGAAGTTATTCCATGTGAAATATACTAGTACTGTACTTACTTTATTTTTCGTATTCTTACATACTCCTACTTACATGCTTTATTTAATTCTTTAAAATCATTCCAAGTCAAATAGGACGGAAATCGTTTGAGTGCTGGCGGCCTGTAGGTGCTGGCACATTTAAAAGTGATGGGTATGTGTATATGAAATGATGTGTAAGTATAAAAAAGTGATAGATGGATATTACGAACAAAAAAAATTAATAAAAAACAAACCACCGTCTATACATCACTTTATAACACTTATACATCACTTTACAAAGAACTACACATCATTTGTAGCACTGCCTACACCTGCTATCAATTATTATGCCAAAAACCGGATTGAAATAGGACTACTACTTTATTTTTGACACTGTGCTGTCACTTTTCGTTGAGGAGTAAAGACGCCATTCTGTTCAAAAATATCAAATTTAACACACTCGTAGAAGTTGTCGAATTATGATACCTTTTTTTTTTTTTAATATCTATATGATTTAATTACTTTTTTTTCTTTTTAGAGGCTTCGCATTTATGAAATAAAAATAATAATCCAACTTAAACGGCTCATCATAAATTAAATACTACTATATTAATTAACTAAATATACAGGGGTAACGTTCCGATTATGGTGCTGAATTTCAATATTGAACATTGCATACAATTAAGTTACTATACGGATGATTCATAGTGCGGATATGCCGATGTGTTCCGCCTATGATGACCTTGTGCTACGTGTCGATATAGGGTTTAGAATTCCATACTGACGCATTTATTAAAAATGGAAGGTATATCACTGATTGCCCTAATTATTGGAGTAATGAATGGAATGATTTGAAACTGTCTTTTTTGCATAATTAATGGTAAAATGCTATTATGGTGTTTCAATTGGAAGACAAACGCATTATCGGTAAATCGGCGGGTGTGGGGATGATCGACCTCAATTTTTTGCCGGACGATTTGTGCGACGGAATCGATGGTCCAATAGCATTCTCCGACAACCGCACCGGTGAAGGTGATACAAAACCCGCAGATTTCTTATACGAATCACAGGGTGGTGAAGAAAATTTGGAGATCCTTGACGACTCAATACCACAATTGGGAATGGAAGAACATGGTGGTGATGCGGGTGTGGGTTGTGAATCGGCTCCCGATACGTTCTCAGAAACTAATGCCGTTGAGGACGAAGTTTCATGTAGCCGTCTAACACTGTTGTTGTCAGGTAATGACCATGGCAAATTATGTTGAATGTATGCATTTTAAGAGATGTATGACGGTGGACGATAATGATATCATTGTTTGTGGTCAATATTTTCCAGACTATTTCGTTGACTGTGGACAATGGTAATTTTTTTTTTGGACGAGTTGGTTCTTTGGGTGGATGTAGGGGCGCAACAACATATAGGGGAACGGCATCCTCGGGGGTGGGGGTGCACCGGCCAAGACACGGACACTATCCAAACATCGGTTGCTTAAATTTCGAATATGCCCCCGGAAGCGTTCCATGTAGAAAAGCACGAAAACACCACAAGCATGGCCGTCGGGTTGCACTGCGTGGAAGCTGTTGTCGATCTCAAAAGGGATCGACCATTTGGTGCTATCGTACTCCTCCGCCACCACCTTCAAGCAGTATAGAATGCGTTTGAGAACCAACTTGTCAGAATCGAACCCCGGCTGCCGGACGCGGTTGTTAAAGTACACACCTTCTTCTCGGAGGCATCGACCACGAAAAGTACCCAATGACTATCACGCACGTATGGGAAAAAAAGCTGCCATAATGAATGATCAAATGTTAAATTGGAAAATGGGGAAATAGATGAAAATATTGACATAGCATGAAGAGGAAAATTTAGGATCAAGATATATGACATTTGAATAATTATGAATAGTATTATGTACACGGTCACATATCATAATTCTAGTGATTAATATCATTAATAATAGGTAATCTTTTACATAACACGCTGGCAGCAAATAAGTATCATATCAGAAACTAGTTCAGAACACAGTTGCATCACTAATATAGCATTCATGAAACCATTCCAGAACACCATTGCATCACTAATATAGCATTCATGATACCATCCAGAACACAATTGCATCACTAATATAGCATTCATGATACCATTCTAGAACACAATTGTGTTACTGATTTTGCATAGCTATTGTCTGAAAGGAGCTCGATAAACTCTAATGCTTAAGGATCAGGAGCAAGCAGTATGCGAAGCACTTGGAGGCACTCTACATAACAAGCACACAGTGGAATGCATCATAAAGTCAAAACAGTAATACAATGGAAACTTTTTTAAAATATTGTAGGGACAAATGTGGTCCAATAGAAATATGACTGGTGGGGACAAACCAAATCTATACTGAAAATAAAAAATACACATACTCTTTTAAAAAATGGAGTCAATCTTGGTAATCACTTTAAAAAAATCGTGCACGATTTCTGTAAACCTCCGAAAAGGAAAATATCATTAATTACCCACCATTCACTCTATTTGAAAACGGAAAGTCAAAATTGATGATTTCGGGCCATATTTGTCCGTGTGTATACGCAGCATACCTTTGTCTTCCCCGGAACACTCCGCATATGCGGTGTCCGGATGTGAACCTATTCGATTGAACATATATTGAATGTACGTCATTTTGAGTTTTTGTAATATTAAGTATAATACACTACAACAAATTCACATAAATGCAATAAAAAGAAGACAAATATTGTCACATTCAAGCAAAGTTTTGTAGTTAAATGCATGTATTTTTTATCATTTGTAGTATTATGGCAATAAGCTAGGGGAGCGAATGTGATTAGAAACCCAGTAGTCCTAGTCGTAAACCATGAATACCTAGGAGCTGGGCATATCGACCCTCAACCAGTGGTGGACGGAAGCATGGGCTTGGGGACCGTCGCCATGGGCGGAGTTAGGCATAAGGTTGGGCCACTCAAAAAAATTATTACTTCATTTCTATTACTATTGTATATGTATAGATATATATATATATATATATATATATACATATATATTAGTGTAGTTATATTTCTATTTTTAAAAAAATATATATATATATAGGTAAAATATATATTATTCATATATACAGGGCCGTCTCGATCTTTTTGAGGGCCCGGAGATTATGACAAAAAACATATTTTTTTATTAATCAGTAAATTTTTAAAATATTAAGTGCAATAAAACAACATGTAAAAAAATTATTCTAACAAATTATAAGATGTGGTTTACCCAAAAAAAGTTATAAGATATGATGTTGTTCAATTGATATATAGAAGCTTAAAAAATGGAAGCCATGGTAACCCACTTACTGTTGGTAAAAAGTTTGTTTGGATTTGAAAAAAATACAAAGTGGGATAGAAGGGGAAGCTAAAAGATCAATTAAATTGTATAAAGAATGAGATAAAAATAAAAGTGGAAAAGATACATAGTTCAATGGCCTATTACTTCAATTGTATAGTTGAAAAAAAAATTATACAGCTAAATTTAATGGTACAGAAAATAAAAAAAATTAAAATTTTTTTAAAAAAAATATATGGATTTTTCTTAACTATATTTTTTAACTATATTTTAATGGTACACAAAATTTGGGGGCCTGAGCAGGGGAGGCCACTGGCTCCCCCTTGGAGCCGGGCCTGCATATATATATGGATTTTTCTTAACTATATTTTTTATTTCCTTTTTTCCTAAATTCCTACTCATTTCCTTTTTCTTTTCGGTTTTATTTTAGAGTTGAGTAAAGAAAATAAAATAAAAGAAATATAAAGGGAAAAAAAGTCATATTTGTTGTGATAGTATTAATTATATATATAAATATGTATATATATGTATACGTAATAGTATGTGAGAGCTATGTGAATAGTTATTATAGTAGAGAAGCAATAGGCTTTGAGGAGTAATAATTATGATGAGAGAGGAGATGATGACGACGTAAGATGGAAATGAGAAGTGGAAATGAAAGTAGGCTAGCACTAGTATTGAACTGATTTTTAATATCAAAGCATAGTACATATATATAGAGGGATAGACAAAGCATAGCAGCCTTATACTGTTGCTAGTCAAGCCGCCCTCAATAATGTATCTTTAACACTCCCCCTTTGGATTTTTTTCAATACAAAGAATATGCCTCGTTAAAACCTTACTTGGAAAAAACCCTGTGGGAAAAAAAAATCCAAGTCAGGAAAAAGAGTACATGATTCTTGTATTCATTGCTCCCCCGATTTGGTCATCATTTTAAATCTAAAAAAAGCCGCATTCCAATTTTCTTCATGAGCTTCTCGAATGTTGATGTTGGTAGTGCCTTGGTAAATAAATCTGCAAGATTATCAGCTGAACGGATTTGTTGCACATCTATTTCACCATTTTTCTGTAGATCATGAGTGTAGAAAAATTTTGGTGAAATGTGTTTCGTTCTATCTCCTTTAATATACCCTCCTTTCAATTGTGCTATACAGGCTGCATTATCCTCGTATAAAATTGTTGGGGGTATTTTTCTTCAGTAGTTATGCCACAATTTTTCAGTATATGGTGCATCAAAGATCGCAACCATACACATTCTCGACTTGCTTCATGGATTTCTAAAATTTCAGCATGATTTGATGAAGTAGCAGTCAAAGTCTGCTTCATTGATCTCCATGAAATTGCAGTACCACCACATGTAAAAACATAGCCGGTTTGAGATTTGGCCTTATGTGGATCTGATAAATATCCAGCATCAGCAAAACCAATTATTTCATGTCGAGAATCATTTGGATAAAATAACCCAAGATCAATAGTTCCTTGGAGATAGCGAAATATGTGTTTAATTCCGTTCCAATGTCGTCTCGTAGGAGATGAACTGAATCTCGCTAATAAATTTACTGCAAATGATATATCTGGTCTAGTGCAGTTTGCGAGATACATTAAAGCACCTATGGCACTTAAATATGGGACCTCTGGTCCAAGAATTTGTTCACCTTCCTCTTGTGATCTAAACGGATCCTTGTTTATATCAAGTGACCTTACGACCATTGGAGTACTCAATGGATGTGCTTTATCCATATAAAATCGCTTTAATACTCTCTGAGTATAAGCTGTTTGATGGACAAATGTTCCATTATTTAAATATTCAATTTGCAGACCAAGACATGATTTGGTTTTACCAAAATCTTTGATTTCAAACTCCTTTTTCAAGTATTCAACAGCCTTTTGGAGCTCCTCTGGAGTTCCAATCAAATTGAGATCATCAACATAAACTGCAATGATTACAAACTCTTGTCCATTTTTCTTAATGAAAATACATGGACATATTGGGTCATTTGTATGACCCTCTCGTACCAATGACTCACTGAGTCGGTTATACCACATTCGCCCGGACTGTTTCAGTCCATATAGGGATTTTTGTAATTTGATGGAATACATATGTCTAGGATTTGATTCATATGTCTCTGACATTTTTAATCCTTCTGGGACCTTCATATAGATATCTGTATCTAAATTTTCATATAGATACGCAGTAATAACATCCATTAATCTCATTTCAAGATTTTGATGGACCGCTAAACTGATAAGATATCTAAATGTTATTCCATCCATTACAGGGAAATATGTTTCCTCATAATCAAATCCGGGTCTCTGTGAGAACCCTTGGGCGACTAATCTCGCTTTGTATATAACAATTTCATTTTTGTCATTTCTTTTTTGGACAAAGACCCATCTGTATCCAACTGGCTTTATATTTTCTGGTGTTTTGACAATCGGTCCAAACACATTTCGTCTAGCCAGGGAATCCAATTCAGATTGGATTGCATCTTTCCATTTTGGCCAATCTTTTCTTTTTCGACATTCATCAACCGAATTTGGTTCATGATCCTCGTCATCATTTATGATGTCAAGTGCTATGTGGTACGAGAATACATTATCTATGATAATTGCATCTCTATTCCAAACATTTCTGCTTGTGAAAAAATTGATTGATATTTCATTATTTTCAATTTTCTGTTCCTTTGGAACTGCAAGTTCATGCTCCTCTGGAGCAGTTTGCTCTTCAAGAGCTTCTTTTTCCTCTGGAATATTTTCTGCAATTTTGTCATTTTCAATTATTTGTGATCCTCTTTTCTTTCGAGGATTTTTATCTTTTGAACCTGGTGGTCTACCACGCTTCAAGCGTGCAGTAGATTCATCTTTGGCACTTGTAATTGGTCCCTCTGGGATATTAATTTTGATTGGAACATTTGCTGCCGGTATAAGAGATTTTGTTACTCTTTTAGAGTCGCATAATGCATCCGGCAATTGATTTGCAATACTCTGCAAATGTACAATTCTTTGTACTTCTAGTTCACAATCATTTGTACGAGGATCAAAGAAATCTAACGGTGTTTTCCAGTTGATTTCTTTTTCTTTCTTTGGTTGATTTATGTCTCCCCCTAATGTCGGGAAATGAGATTCGTCAAAATGACAATCTTTGAATTTCGCAGTAAATAAATCACCAGTTAATGGTTCGAGATATCGAATAATCGATGGTGATTCATACCCGACATATATTCCCAATCTACGTTGGGGACCCATCTTTGTGCGCTGAGGTGGTGCAATCGGGACATACACAGCGCAACCAAATATTCTGAGATGGGATATATTGGGTTCATGCCCAAATGTTAATTGTATATGGGAGTATTCATGATAATGTGTCGGTCTTAACCGCACCAATTTTGCTGCATGTAATATTGCATGCCCCCAAGCTGTCAATGGCAATCCAGATCTCATTAATAATGGTCTGGCAATTAATTGTAAACGCTTTATAAGCGATTCAGCAAGTCCATTCTGTGTATGGACATGAGCAACAGGATGCTCAACTGTTATGCCAATTGACACGCAGTATTCATCAAACCTCTGGGATGAATATTCACCAGCATTATCCAATCGGATATTTTTTATTGTATAATCAGGGAACTGTGCTCGTAATTTAATAATTTGAGCAAGTAATTTTGCAAACGCATGGTTGCGAGATGATAATAATGATACATTGGACCATCGTGTTGATGCATCAATTAGCACCATAAAATATTTAAATGGTCCACATGGTGGATCTATAGGTCCACATATATCGCCCTGAATTCTTTCAAGAAAACTGGGGCTTTCAGTTCTCACTTTTGTTGGTGAATGTTTGGAAATTAATTTTCCTTGGGAGCAAGCAACACATATATAATCATTATGTTGCAGCAATTTTTGTCCCTTTAATGAATGGCCATGACTATTTGTAATAATTCACCTCATCATTGTAGAGCCAGGATGGCCTAGGCGATCATGCCATATCATATATTCATCAGTAAGCCTATGGCTTCCAATAGACCTCTGGCCTATTTTGGGATGATATTCATTAGTGGGCCTATGGCCATCAATAAACCTCTGGTTTATTTGGGGAATATTACACCTGTGGTCTAAGTGATAATTTTCAATTGTATTTATCTTTGAAAAATACAATCCAGAAGACAGAGCTGGTAATTTTTCCAACATATATTTCTTACCATGTGTGGTATTTGTAATTAATAAATATTCGACATTCTCTGAAGTCGATGTCTCGAGATGATACCCATTTTCTCGGATATCTTTAAAACTCAATAAATTTCTTCGAGACTTGGGAGATAGGAGTGCATTTTTCACAATTAATTTTGTTCCCTCTGGGAAAATAAGGTTGGCTGTGCCAATTCCTTGTATAATATTTGCACTACCACATATTGTGTTTATGTTTGTATCTCTCATTTTTAAATTGGAAAAATACCTTATGTCTTTTAGTATCGTGTGCGTTGAAGCACTATCAATAAGACATATATTATCACCTTTATAATTCCCCATTTTGCTGTAATTAAAACAAGATATAATTAATATTAAAACAAGATTTAACATAAGTGAAATATTACAATACAAAGACAATAAGATAGCACACATACAAAAGTAAAGGCAGATACAGAAGTTCAAAGCGTAATAAAATAATAATACAACATAACAATTAAACTAAATCACTATATAAATCTTCAACTTGAAATTCTGGGATATTGGGCATATTCTCCTCAGAATTCATTCCGTCAATATGGTTTGTTTCAACCACCCTTTTTCCTTTATCCCTCTGGGAATCTTGATAAAGTTTCACCCAATGATCTCTGGTACGACAATTTTTGTACCAGTGTCCTTTTAGGCCGCATCTATCGCATTTTGCTTCTTCATAATTCTGTTTTTGGACATCACCTCTGGTGTTGCCCTGATTCTGATTACGTATGTCTGTCGTGGGCCTAATATAAACATTGTTGCGGAAATGATTTTTCCCACGGCCTCGGTTATACCCACGACCACGAGGTCTCTGACCCCGGCCACGACTACGGCCACGACCACGGCTGGAAGATTCAGTCACATGTGCCTCTGGCAATGGACTACTGCCAATTGGTCTCATTTCATGATTTTTTAATAATAAATCATTATTCTTTTCAGCCAATAACAAAAACGTAATCAGATCAGAATATTCAGTGAAACCCTGTGCTCGGTATGTTTGCTGTAACACCGTATTGGAGGGGTGGAATGTAGAGAATGTCTTCTCTAGCCTTTGTTTATCAATAATTGTCTCACCACACAGTCTTAATTGTGATACGATATTAAACAGAGCAGAATTGTAATCATTTACTGATTTAAAATCCTGGAATCGTAAGTGTGACCAATCATACTGGGCTCGAGGGAGATTAATTGATCTTAAATGATCATATCTTTTTTTCCAAATTCTCCCAGAGTTCAATTGGGTCTTTGACCGTTAAATACTGTGTTTTCAATCCTTCATCAAGATGATGGCGGATGAAAATCATAGCTTTCGCACGGTCTTGGTTTGAAGCCTGATTATCTTTTTCAATTATTTTTTCAAGACCCATTGATTCCAAATGGATTTCAACATCCATTTTCCAAGATAGATAATTATCTCCAGATACCATCAGTGGTCTGAAATACTGCTTTGTCAAGTTAGCCATAATAGAATTATTGGAATACAAAATATTACCTCAAAGAAATTCCGGCAGAGCTCCGTTCGTAGCTCGTGCTGATAACGTGTTGTGATAGTATTAATTATATATATAAATATGTATATATATGTATACGTAATAGTATGTGAGAGCTATGTGAATAGTTATTATAGTAGAGAAGCAATAGGCTTTGAGGAGTAATAATTATGATGAGAGAGGAGATGATGACGACGTAAGATGGAAATGAGAAATGGAAATGAAAGTAGGCTAGCACTGGTATTGAACTGATTTTTAATATCAAAGCATAGTACATATATATAGAGGGATAGACAAAGCATAGCAGCCTTATACTGTTGCTAGTCAAGCCGCCCTCAATAATGTATCTTTAACAATATTTTCTTATAGAAAAATATTAATGAAAATTGTCCTCCCATTTAATTTCCTTTCCATTCTTATAAAACTTACAAAATTTTCGACTAAAAGTCATTTTAATTTGGCCCCACTCCCTTACTAATCCTGGCTTCGCCCCTGGCCGTCGCCCCCTGAGTTCAAAATTTGTCATTAATTTTTTTATGTATCTATGTGCATTTTAGCTATGGTATAAACATTTTTTGTAAATTCGCCCCCGAACTCAAGCTTTGTCATGAATTTTTATAGAGTTGTGTGAATTTTATGTAATTTACGAAATGGGGAAGAAGAATGGGAAAAGGAACGTATCATATTTTGTTAGTGGGTTTTTTTAACATATGTTCATTTTTTCTTTAATCTTATAAATAAAATAATAAATTTGGCCCAATTATCTAAAGATGTAAGTAGAGTAAAGGAGACTTGTTTTTTACCCGAGCGGAAGCGGCTTTCCATTCGGTTAATCGATTTATGGTATTGGTATCGGTATTAGTCCTGAAGTATATCACAACTGCTACTGTTGAAAAATCTTTTTTCTGCTGAGTAAAAAATATATATTAGACCTGCCCCCCCCCCCCCCCCCCGGCCCTAAGACTCTGCGTCTGCCACTGCCCTCAAGCAAAGCTGCGGATGCAGTAAAGGACGCAGATTTATAGGATTGGAGGGTCGGGGTTCTAATGTAATTCTTTTTCGCAACATATAATAAAAATAATAATAATATCATATCAAATTAAAAGTTTATTATAAAAATTTTATTTTTATATCAGGAGCGATAACTGTAACCTACAAGTTATATTCTGAAAGTCTTGTAAAAAACATTTCATTTTAAACTTTTACAAAAATATTTTAGAAAAGGGAAACAACTATTAACAAAACCCTAGTATTTTAATTGGGTTAGACCATAAACTTCAAAATATATCCACTACTGCATATACCCTAGGGGTGGGCAAAATATTCGAACCGATTCGTTGAACCGCTTAATTGAATCGAAATCGAACCGAATTTTCGGTTAACCGAGGACCCCGGAGCAAATACAAATATCATATTTCAGTATTTGTCTGGTTCAAATACAAATACAAATACTTTAATTTTTTCCCCCGGTTAACCGAACCGATCCGAATATATTTATTTTATTTTTAAAGTTATATATATTGTAAAAATATTAGACATTTGATGGTATAAAATTATATAGATAATACATATCATTATTTATTTAATTATTTAAGTATATAATAAAACAAATATAAAAAACTAAAAAACAAATATAAAAAACTAAAGAGCTAATTATCATAATATATCACCATAATTAATAAGCCTATATTGATTTTTATCATTCAGAATACCCTATTATTAAAATATATCTCTACACTAAGATTTGTTACATATACTAACTTATTTTGATTATATTGAAAAGAACCATTTGATTCCATAGTTATATATATATATATATATATATATTTTATGAGTGTAATAACCTCGTCCAACCCTCTTAAAATGTATAATCAAGTTTTCATTTCTTAAATCTTTGAGTTTCGTAGATTTTTAAATATTCGAACCGAATCGTTTAACCGCTAAATCTAATCGAAACCGAACCCCCGGTTAACCGAGGACTCCGGTTACAAATACAAATACTGAAATGAAGTATTTGCCCGGTTCAAATACAAATACAAATACCTGAAAAATTCAGGTTAACCGAACCGTGCCCACCCCTAATATACCCGGCCAAGTTTTTTTTCTTTTCTTTTAATTTTATTCATATACTAATAATCAAAATAAAGAGAAAATGAACGTAGGTTTAAAAAAAAAAGTTTGCCAACAGCTAAAACCCAACCCAACCGTAGAAGTAGTCGAAATAGTTGTTTAGATAAGTATTATCATTGATTAAATTGATTATATTAACAAAATTAAT
The DNA here is from genome assembly GCA_030278955.1 of Hygrophila difformis. Taxonomy (NCBI): domain Eukaryota; kingdom Viridiplantae; phylum Streptophyta; class Magnoliopsida; order Lamiales; family Acanthaceae; genus Hygrophila; species Hygrophila difformis. Next base: position 54,932,885 of record JAOANR010000002.1, on the reverse strand, counting down.
TAAAAAATTAATTATACCTATTTTGGATAGGAAGATACTCCTAAAACTTTTCATTTTTTTTTTAGAGGTAATCTCATACATACTTTAAAACAAATTTGAGTTTTGACTTTTATAACTCTTTGCCCTATTGACAAAAACCCAAATAAATAAGATTAAAGTAAGGAAATGAATTTTAAGAAAAATAAAAATTAAAATGTGAAAATATACCGAAACAAATAGATAAAATTGAAACAGTTACATAAAAGCTTGTTAGCGAACATTGAGCTGGGGTGCGGCCCCCCCGCGCCTCCACATCCGTCCGCCACTGCGTGGATAGGATAAAGACCAAAATAGTGCCATAATTTACCTTTAATTTCATAATCGTCCAAAACCTATTTGAATTTTCAATCAGTGTTATAACTACACTAATGGCAACCCATTCAGCTCTCCATCCTATTAATGACGATTAGTGTCAAAAGAAATACTTATTTGATCTCATAACTTGTCTCTAATGTCAATTTGGCCCATATAGTAATTTAGTAAAAATATAAGATTTCTGTATAGTTCAGGTCTAATTTTTGGTGCAAATGGTGAATTATTCTTCACTATTTGAACTTTTCCTCCAGATCAATTGAAGCCGCATTTGGCTGCTGATGCCACTTGCACATATTTTGGGAACATATTTCGGTTTTGATGTTTGTTTGTCCTTTGTTTTAAATTTCCCTTTTTCAATTTCGAATTGCTCTAAACTTTATACAATAAAAACGCAAAAATAAATAAATAAAAGAAAAGAAACACTTGTAAATTATTGATGTAAAAGAAAAAGTATAATAAAATAAATAACTTTGTCGTATCCACCATGGTACGTTTTCCCTCAATTATAAAAGGAGTTTGGAAGCCTTGAAAATGATAATCTTCTCAAAAGAGAGCCTAAAAAGCCAAAACCATATATACACTGATACTCTCACTATACGTACGTCATCCTATGTATATATAGGATTCACCCGTTCTTTGTGATTCATTGATTCTCTGTCAATCTCATCGATCGATCTAGAAACGGAGAAAGAAACGCTAGCAATGGTGGTAAATTATTTACTTTATCTAGCTAGCTCTTTGTCAATTTCGATTCACAGTTCATGATGGTCGATGTGCTTTTCCTGAATTAATTCAAGCAACAGCTACTATATAGTCCATCGATTTGCAGTCATTTTGTTTGCGAAGTATCTGATTGATTGTTGTTGGTTCGATGATTAGGAGATTGGGGAGAATCAATTGAGCAGTGATTCGTGGGATGGATATTTTGATTGGAGAGGCAGAGCTGCTCGCAGAGGCCGCCATGGCGGTTTCGTCGCTGCCTCCTTTGTTCTCGGTATAGCAATATCCGTCTCTTGTTGCCGTTTCTCTCTCTCTCTCTCTCTCTCTCTCTCTCTCTCTCTCTCTCTCTCTCTCTCTCTCTCTCACACACACACACACACACACACACACACACACACACACACGCAGTCATGCAGTCACGGTAAACGAAGTGCACACACAACAAATGTGAAGAGATGGAGAGAGAAAACACCTTCAAGTGGCGGGAATTGAATTCACTCTCATGAATCTCAACCAACTGTTTGCTTTTTGTTATATTGGTGGAATTTATTCCGCAAATTTTATCTCCATATCCGATTCACGATTATTATTTCTCGCTTTGTGCTCCGCGCTAATTTTCATTTCTACTGTATGTTTTGCAACTAATTACAATCATTATGAACTTCAAATCAATCGTCCGATCGCTCAAAAAATTTTACTACTACTATTATTATTATTATTATTATTATTTATTATTTAGATTTATTTAATTTTGGTGGCAGTTGTGGAGGTGCTGGAGAATCTGGCGTTTCTGGCAAATGCAAGCAACTTGGTGTTGTACCTGACGCAGTACATGCATTTCTCGCCGTCGGAAGCGGCTAATTCCGTCACCAATTTCATGGGTACGGCGTTTCTGCTGGCGCTGCTCGGCGGATTTCTGTCGGATGCTTTCTTCACAGCTTATCACATCTATCTCATCAGTGCACTGATTGAATTCCTGGTAATTTTCTAATAGTGCGAATCTTGTAAAGTCATCAAGTAGTGGTGCACACCTGAAAAGAATTTAAAATTATCACTTGGAAAAGGCGAGCTAATGATCTTTTACTTTGACATAACTGGAGTCTAGGGACCCATTCACTACTTAAAGGAAAAAGAAAAGGTCATCATGAACGAAAAATTTGACCAATAATCTGTCCTTAACAACTTTAGAGTTTTGTCCCAAATTGTATAAAATCTGTTCTGATTTATTGTGGTAGATTGTTGTTGGCTTAGTATTAGGTTTTGGTTTACTGTTCATCAAACCTCCAACCTTCCGTTGGAAGCCTAGGGACTTAACCACTTGTGCTAAGTCCTCATCCCTACTCCTATACTACTTGAAATAAAGTGAATTACTTTTACTTTTAAAATGTGGGTTGAAATAACATTCTTTTAAAATAGTTTTTGGGAGATAATACTTTATACTGTAATATATGTGGAATATGATTAATATTATATTTTAAAGAATATTTAATATAAATTTCTAAAGAATCGTCAACAAAATAAAATTAATGATTTATGTACTCTGTATGAATTATAATTTGCTCAAATTAATTGAAAAATATTTAATAGAAAAGAATAGGGAATTCTTTTTCTAAAAGCCAATTGTCTTGTTAGATTTTTCTTCGACATCATAAATATAATATCCATACATTTATGAAGCAAAATAGCGAACGACCAGATGTACCGCAGCTGTTGCATCACTTTCTTTTGCAAGTTGATTTGGAATTTCTGCTGAGCACCAGAATTAGGAATTTAGGGTTGGATTCTTTTTCTTTATGATGTAAGTATTTTCTTTCTTTTTGTTTCCATTTCTTTATTCTTTATGTATCTATTTTAAACCTTTTCTTAATAGTACTTCTATTTTTCAAGGATAAAAAACACAACTGTTTTCATTATCTTGGACACCATACAAATTTTTTTCCCCTTGAACATAACTTCCAGTGTTATCCATGTCATTGTCTCTAATTGGATTGATGTGCTAGAGGACCTCATATTTTAGCCAATAGTTTATCACCAGCAGCATGCAAAAATTTTGCATTCCCTTTGCACCACGTCTTTCAAGCACACTGGTGATTTAATATATGTATATGTCGACGTGGAGCTCCGAATATAGCTTTCTATGTATGCACACGCGTCCCTTGTACATGGCGTCATTTGAACCCCCACAATTGCTGTACAGACTACAGAGCAATTAGAAAGTACAACTAGTATATTTTAACACTCCCTGAAAGGAGGGAAACTTGTGGATAAGATAGTAATTATAGTATTCGCTTTTGCTTTGGTTTCCCTTTGGAACCAGTCAAATGATTTTGAGAACTCAAATTGGTGATAGCCCACCGCTGAAAGTTGAAGGCATGATATATTGATAGTATTAGTTTGTGAATCAATCTTGAATTGTTAGTTGACTTGCCTCATTCAATCATGTCTTGGATGCACGTATTGGGAATATATGCTGGCTTAGGTGAAAGTTTGAATTTAATTTGGGTGCTAACGAGGAAATGGATCCCTTTGGCCACAATTTCCTCACTCTTCCTTTATAGTAGTACTTCGTATTTAACAATGCTATGCGTGCAATTCATTTGTCCAAGTATTTGGGTGATCGGATGTTACATTAGAAATTATTCTTGAACTAATCAACGCAAGTAGGAAACTAGAACAGATGCGACTGGCAATAAAGACCTTCCTAAGAGACTATTGTTTAGCCATTCTGCATTGTTACTGCTACTTACATTTATTGGTGTGAACAGGGCCTGGTAATTCTGACTGTGCAAGCACACGCAGCTTCTCTAAAGCCACCAGAATGCAGGAAACCTGGCAGCAGCTCAGAAAACATTCCATGCCACCAAGTAGCTGGAGCAAAGGCAGCTCTGCTATTATCAGGCCTCTATCTAGTGGCACTTGGCGTAGGTGGCATCAAAGGATCCTTACCGCCCCATGGAGCCGAACAGTTTGATGAGGCCACCCCTCATGGAAGGCAGCAGAGATCAACATTTTTCAACTACTTCGTCTTCTCCCTGTCCTTTGGCGCCCTCATCGCCGTCACCCTTGTTGTGTGGATTGAAGACAACAAGGGTTGGCAATGGGGCTTCGGGATCTCCACTCTAACAATATTGTTCTCCATCCCAATCTTTCTAGCTGGTTCGAAATTCTACAGGAACAAGGTTCCACTTGGAAGCCCATTCACAACCATTTGCAAAGTATAGAATCCTCTTTTCCCATATCGCACTACCATCAACATTGGCCAAATGTGTTAAATTGTCGCCTTTACATTGTTGCAGGTTCTCATATCCTCCCTTTTAAACGGCTTCGCGCCAAGAAATTCTTGCAACACGGTCTCTAGTCTGGCCACCAGCCCTACTCCAACTCCAGTCCAAAATGAGGACACATCAGCGGAAAAGGGCAAGGCAGCAGAGTCGTCATCCTCTGAATGCCCATCAGAAAGCCTTAAATTTCTCAACACAGCAGTGACCAACAATCTGGCCATCGCCACACTGCAGTGCTCAGTCCAACAGCTGGAAGAAGTCAAGATTGTCATCAAAATCCTCCCCATCTTCGCCTGCACGATAATGCTCAATAGCTGCATTGCCCAGCTCTCGACGTTTTCAGTCCAACAGGCCGCCACAATGAACACGAATCTGGGATCCCTCAAGGTCCCCCCTGCATCCCTCCCAATTTTCCCCGTTGTATTCATCATGGTCCTCGTGCCACTCTACGATCACGCCATCATTCCCTTCTTACGCAGAGTGAGAAACTCTGAATCCGGCATTACTCACCTCCAGCGCATTGGGATCGGTCTAGTCCTCTCTGTAATCGCCATGGCAGTGGCTGCATTGGTCGAAATCAAGCGCAAACAAGTGGCTATCGACTCAGGGCTACTCGACTCCACCAAGCCCTTACCTATAACCTTCTTCTGGATTGCGCTCCAGTACTTATTCCTCGGATCTGCTGATCTCTTCACCTTAGCTGGAATGCTAGAGTTTTTCTTCACCGAGGCGCCATTCAGTATGCGATCATTGGCGTCGTCTCTGTCGTGGGCGTCCCTGGCCACCGGATACTATATGAGCACGGTGATCGTATCCATAGTGAACCGCGCGACAGGTGGTTCGAAACGGCATGAACCATGGCTGTCGGGTACGAACTTGAATCATTATCAACTCGATCGATTCTACTGGCTCATGTGTGCACTGAGTGGGTTGAATTTGGCGCATTATTTATTCTGGGCTATGAAGTACGAGTACAGATCAAAGGGGTCTGGAAATTAATGGACTAGTTGAATACAGAGGAGCCAAATTAGATAATAGTATTATGTCTGAAATTCTGAATGGTTGCTGGATGCCTGGATTTGGACATTGTGAAGCTCAAAACGAGGCAATTCAATTATTATGTGAATCAAGCAAAATATCCAGAATGAGTGTCAGTAACTTGTTCTATATGCAGTAGTGTCACGTTTGGTTTTGATTTTTTGTACTGATGCGAGATTGGGATAAAACTCGTAATCACACAAGTACAACCCATCATCAGTCAATTAATTAGTTATTACAACTACTAAAAATTTGTGGTCGCTATCATATTCTACTGTTCTATTCAGATCTGTTCTGCACGCAGTTTTTGGGAATTTTTAGGAGCTTTTAGTAGCTTTAGCTTTTATTTCAAAACAAAAACCCGTTCTGTACACTAGCTTTTGAGAGCTTTTGAAAGCTTCTTTTTAGAAGCTACAAAATGTAGCTTTTGGGAGCTTTCGGAAGCTACTTTCCAAATTTAATTAGTTTTTTCTCTTCAAATTATAATTTTTGACAGCTACAGCCATTTGTACCGAACACTTATGCAAAAACCGATAGCTACAGCTCCGAACAGCTGCAGCTCCCTACAGCTGCAGCTCGCAGTTACAGCCCGCAGCTACAGCTCGACGTGCAGAACGGACCCTCAGAATGATTGCGATGTTAGTATCCATTTTTCATCCACTCACTCATTTTTTTTCCGTATATGTTTCTTTCGCTGAACAGTCTATACAGGCTAGGAAAGGATGGTAGGAGCCAATGTCATACAAATTATAAAAGGATAAATGGGATGGATAGAAGTCGGGTGAGGATCGAACCCAACCCCATCCACTCACTTATTAGTATATTTAAGATATAAACAAAATTTGCATCGTAATCTAAATAATTATACGGAGTACATTGTGAAATACAAATACAAATACTACTATAAAGAAATCATTGACCATCCCGTTAAGTCTAATTTCAAAGTTCAAACTATACCTAAAAAAATTGCATTGGTGCAGCAACTTTGAAAATGATTCCTGAATATGCAGTTGCGAAATTATGCATATATAAAAACTTAACCCAAAATTATTGTTTAAACTGTCAAAGTTCCATACTGCGAATTGGGTTTAGTGGTTTGACACTAAGTAAATTGATGTTGAATTTTTTTGGCAAACATTGACACTAATATGTCGGTAAAGGTGTGTGGGAGCTCAAGCCACACAATAAAAAGGAGGGTTAGGGGGCTGGATGAAAATCGAATCCCAACCATAAGGTTGGAAGTTAGGGAACATGACCACTATGGCAAATCTTCATTTCCAAAATGATGTTGAATTTAAAATTATTTTCTATTTAATTTGAATTTGTTCCATAGATTTATTATTTGCAAATAATTGGGCTAGGAAACTTATTTAGAAGTACACAAAATGGAAAATCCATCCCTCCCTTAAATTATCTTTCTTTTTTGCTTGCCGGTAGCTACATCAAAAAAATGAAATAACTAACCTAAAATTTTAAGACTATATCAATATTAGAAGTCATACCTAAACTCAGTTTTGATTAATGGTGCTCTCTCCCTCCTCCTCCTCCCCCTCACTTGCAGAACCTCCGGGCAGCTTCGTATTCACTGGGGGCACACGACCCTCTTTTCGGGACATGGTAATAGAGGGCAAAGTCGCCCCTCCTCCCCTTACTTCGGATCCAGACAAAGATGAGTTGGTGGTGCTAGATTTCATAGATGGTGATAGATTGAAGCCGCGGATTCGGATAGATCCTAAAATTCAGGAACAGCTGCAAAAGCCCTGGGAAGACGCTTTGATCATTTCGGTGCTTGGTAAGAGGGTTGGCTATGTGGCTTTGAAGGATAGGCTCTCTCGGTTGTGGAGTCTGAAGGGTAAATTTGAAATGATTGATATGGACTCGGGTTTCTTTTTGGTCACGTTTGCTCAGTCGCAGGATAGGGTTCGAGTGTTGAACAATGGGCCGTGGATGGTATTCGATAGCTACTTGACTATCATCCCATGGCGATCTAATTTCGTGGCGGATGATGCTTTGCCTATGAAAACTATTGTCTGGGCGAGATTCCCGGGCCTGGGGTTTGAACATTACGATGAATTCATCATCACAAAGTTGGCTGCTGCGGTAGGGAGACCTATTCGAGTTGATGATTTGACGAAGAAAGTTCATAGAGGCAAGTTTGCCCGTGCATCTGTGGAGATTGACCTTTCCCAGTCATTGGTCTCTAGCATTCTAGTTGGTGACCGATGGCAAAAGGTATCGTATGAGGGTCTACACCTCCTGTGTACTTCATCTAAATGTTATGGCCATGCGAGTGTCAACTGCACGATGAGAACGGATACGCCGGAAGGGGGGGTGCCACCTACGCCGGACGGCGCTGTGGAGGCAGTGAGTGGGTCGGATTTGGATCCCCGGAATTTAGGCGGAAATACGGGATTTGAGGGCGATAAATCGGAAACTCCTGTGGGAGATCCCGCTAATCCCGTGCATGATTTGCAAGTTACCATACCAAGCATTCCAGACCAGCCAGATGGGGGTGAGTGGATCCAGGTTGTACGTAAAAAGGCTTATGGGCCTAAGAAATGTAAAGAGCTCGATATTGGGAATTCATCTCAAACTGGTAGGCTGGTTTCTAAAGTTGATGGGCCCAATACCCGCAATGTCGATGGGAGTTAGCGGCAACCTCTCCCTTGACAACGCATAACTCCAGTTCATGGGTGATCCCTTCAATCCAGGGCCGACCACCCTTCTCATGCGAAGCGTGCTCCTCCGTCGGAGATAGAGAAAGATCAAAGTGCGGAGGATGGTGGTGGCTCGTCGTCAGCCCCGACACCTGCACCAGAACCTTCGGATGGTGTTACAGCCATGCAAACCTAGGGTTTGTGTTTTGTTTGTTATGGGCCTAGCAAAAGAAAAATTGGGATAGGATCCTAGACTATAAGATCTCCCCCCTTCCAAATAGGACGTGAAAGTTTCTTTTCATCCGGCTCAAGTAGGTACACCGACTAAAGAAAGGACCGCTCGCTTTCAAATTCTGGAAAACCCCAACAAAATAAAAAATCTACTCCTTACTCAAGTTCTCAGTGTTCCCTCCCTTTCTGTTTTTTTTTTTTATGGATTTTCGCAATTTAAAGATTTTGTTGTGGAATATTTGGGGTATCGTGGGTGCTTCGAGTCATCGGGTTTTGTTGGATATTCTTTGTCAACATGGTCCCGATCTGGTTTTTCTGTTTGAAACACAATCTATTCTTAGCCGGTCTCAGAATTTCCTTTTTAGGGCTGGCTATATACCAGTTTGTATTCAGGAGGTTCGTGGCCGTTCTGGGGGTGTGGGTTCTTGCACGTGTTGGCCATGTCTTCCCGGCTCAAGTATACGACGAGCGTCCTCGTCTGATCATGTTGAATCTGTCCAACTCGTCCATCTCTTGGTATGTTTCTGCGTTGTACGCCTCGCTAAATTATTCTGAAAGATGTGGGAATTGGCGGGATATTCGCCAATTATCGGAGATGATTGATGGAGCATGGACTGTGATCGGGGACTGGAATCAAATTGTAGGACCTTCAGAGGTTCGTGGAGGTTTGTTTAATTTGTCTAGGGCGACTGAATTGGAAGACTTGTTACATGACTGTGGGATGTCTAACATTAATACACATGGGGGTGATTTTACTTGGTCACGTCCAGTGGGGGGAGCCAGCGGATATACAAGAGGTTAGATCGGTGTGTGATCAACTTGGATTGGTTATCCTTATTTCCTTTCGGTACAGTTTGGGTTCTACCGCAAGTGGGCTCCGATCACTCTCCTCTTCTTCTTTTATGTGGCCCGGCCCTTCCTCTTATGCAAGAGAGACCTTTCCGTTGGGAAGCGGTGTGGGCGGAAGTAAATGATTATCTACCTTTGGTGGAAGAAGCTTGGAATTCCTCTCCTGCTCTTATTAATCAGAAGCTTGAGAAAATATGCCAGCTATCCAAGGATTTGAGTAAGGTGTATGGGGGGAACTTTAAATGGCGGAAAATTAAGCTGCTTAAATGCCTTGAGGGTATCACTCGCGCGCTTGAGAGATGTGACTCGATTCGTCTGTCTATTTTAGAGGTAGAGTTAAAAAAAGAGTACGAGTCCATGCTAGCTCAAGAGGATATTCATTGGTATCAAAGAGCTAGACAGAAATGGGTGCAGCTTGGCGATCGAAATACATCATACTTTCATGCTCGGGCGAAGACTCGAGGCCATCGCAATAGGATTCATGGCCTATGTCTATCCGATGGAACCTGGAATGAAAATGCATCTATCCTGCGTTCTCATGCTATGGAATTTTTCCAGGATCTGTATGCTAGTCCTCAAGCTAATCTTCATCAGAGGATGGCAGAACCCATGTTCACCATGTCTTTGCCTCCCCTTAATGCTATTTCAGTGGATGTTGCATGCCTTTTGGCAGATGATATCTCTATGACATGTCACAACAGCAGTGAAAGAAATCAATGGGTTCTCCGCTCCGGGACCAGATGGTTTTCCTGGGCTATTCTATAAGAAATTTTGGGGGCTTGTTGGTCACTCAGTTCATGAATTTTTTCGAAATGCTCTGGCTACAGGTTCGTTTGTCCAAGAGGTTATGAGGGCATTTATATGCCTTATTCCAAAAGTTCCGACCCCTACTAGCCTTAAGCAATTTAGGCCCATCACCCTTTGCAACGTTCTTTATAAGATCTTGACTAAGACTCTTGTAAATCGCATCCGGCCTATCCTCCAATCGAGCATCTCTTATCATCAGGCGGCTTTTCTTCCAGGTCGGGGACCAATTGATAATGCAGTGACGTTGCAAGAGATTTTGAATCAAATGGGGGGCTCCCGCCCTCGAGTAAAGGGTTTGATTCTTAAAATTGATGTGGCTAAAGCATATGACAACGTTCTTTAAGATTTTCTTAATCAATGTTTGTCTGAGCTTGGTTTGCCAGATGCGGTTCGGAGATTAATTATGTTCTGTGTAACTTCTCCATCTTATTCGGTTATGTGGAATGGGCAGCCTCTGGAGAGTTTTTGTCCAGGTAAGGGCCTGCGGCAAGGAGATCCTATCTCCCCATATTTATTTCTTATTGTAATGGAAAAATTTTCTTTATTGGTCCAACAATTAGTTGCTCAGGGCCGATGGAAGCCGATATGCTTGTCCAACCCGGGGATTGGCATATCTCATTTGATCTTTGCAGATGACCTGATCTTGTGTTCTGTTACTGACAGAGACATTATTACTGCTATTTCAGATTCATTGCAATCTTTTGCTATAGCTTCTGGTCTTAACCTCAATCCTCAAAAGTCATCCATGTTTCTTTCGGCCACCATTGAGGGAGTTGACAGGCAATGGATTTCTAATTATTTGCATATTCTGGTTGTGGAGAACCTTGGCAACTATCTGGGTTTTCCCATGCTCACTGGCCTATTCGTTGTCAAGATTTTGCTTTCCTCCTTGAGAAAATGGACTCTAAAATGGAGGGATGGGCGTGCACTCTCTTAAATAAGGTCGGGCGACTTACCTTATACCGTTCGGTTATGGCATCCATTCCCACATATATTATGCAACTCTTTAGGCTTCTGGAGGCGGTGTGTGAAGCTATGGATAGAAAGCTATCGAGGTTTCTATGGAAGGATAGGAATGGTGAGGGGATCCATTTAGTGCGTTGAGACATGGTTGCTCGGTCTCGGCCACAGGGAGGTCTTGGGTTACGTCGGGCACGACGTATGAATATTGCACTTCTAGGAAAACGCTTGTGGGACTTATTACACTCGCCCGAGAAGACATGGGTTCAGCTGGTCGTGGGAATGGAGTCATCACTGCGGCATCCGCTGGTTATAGTTCCAAATGCCCGCTCCAAAACTTTTAAAATGATTAAACAAATCCTTCCTTATTTGCGGAAAGGGTTTACTCTTAGAATGGGGAATGGCCTGTCTTCCCTTTGGTATGATGATTGGTGGAATGGCTCTCAAATTTCTCCTCTCATCCCATATGTTGCTACACAGGACTTTAATCTGAAAGTGAGGGACATTATCATCAATGGTCAGTGGAACTGGACACAGGTCTACTCCCCTATCCCTACAGCTCTGAAACAGGCGATCTCGGCTACTCCTCCTCCCTCCTTGCATGACACTATTCCAGATTTATAGGTATGGCGTATGACGAACTCAGGGAAATACACAGTTAGCACGGCGTATCAACTCATCACATATGATGATTTGCAGGGTAAGGATTGGAAGTGGCTTTGGCATATTTCTTTTCCTGAAAAATATTGTTTCCTCTTATGGTTATATGCACATGATTCGCTGCCTGTTAATTCCATTCGATTTAAACGTCGGATGGCTGCCACGCTGTTGTGTACCCTATTTGGCGAAGAGGTTGAAGATTGGACCCATTGCATATTCTATTGTGCATGGGCGGCGATTATCTGGAGATCTTTGCATATTCAAGTGCCGCCGGACTGTGATTCAATCCCTAAGGCAGAAATTAAGGATTTCTTGAGGGCCTTATATATCATGCATGGGGCTGTGTTTGTTGTTACGATTTGGGTTATCTGGAATGAACAGAACTCTCGCGTGTTTCGTGGCTCTAAAAAATCTATCTGGATGTTGTTAAGGGAGATAGCTAGGCTATCCGAGGCTTTAACCCTTGCGGCTAGAGTGGAAAAACTTAATCCCAATTTGGTTCGTATGGTGTGTTGGAATATGGAAGGGGCAACGGGTATAATCCTTCACGCGGATGGTAGCTCGATTGGGAATCCGGGTTGCTCAGGTTTTGGTTTTGTGGTGCGGGATGAAAGTGGGCAATGGAATGGAGGTGGCTGCGGTTTTCTTGGGAAATCAAACATTACCTACGCTGAGCTATTTGGTTTGGCCGCTGGTTTGGAATATGTCATACAGCTTGGCATTTGAAGGGTGTGTGTATATTCTGATTCTCTGGCGACAATTCAGTCTTTGAAGACTTGGGACTTGTTCCATCCCTATGCTTCTCTGTACCAACGCATTAAGGATTTGAGGGCCTCTTTTGAGCATTGCCAATTTCACCATGTGCTTCGTGAAGGAAATAAGGTGGCAGATACTTTCGCTAGGCATGGTGCTGGGAGTGAAGCGTTCTAAACCACGTGGGCGTTTCCGCCTGATTTTGTTATGGGGGATTTGGCAGCGGACGCATCTGATGCATGGTTCCCCCGTTTCTAATCTCTTAGTAGCCTTTCTTTCTGTTTAGCTCGTTTCTTTTTTCTCTTTTGTTTATTTTGTTTTTTTCCGGCTTCGGCTCATAAAAAAAAATATTAGAAGTCATACCTAATATTGAGTTAAGAGTGGAAAAATTTAAATCATATCTTTTATGTAGAATAAAATTTTTCTTCTTTTTTCTATAACACAAACTAAGTACTAGCAAAACTATCACTACTGAAAAAAAAAAATTGTAGATTTGGTAGCTAACGAATTTTGGCCGCTAAAATTAGATTATTTAAAGAATTTCGATTGCAAATTCGATAGCTAACCTATTTAATGACCAAATTTTATCAAAAATTTTCCGTTGCTAAAACAGAAAATTCTGTAGTGTATAATAAATTTTTTGTATATCCAATCTTCAAAAAATCAACGTGCTTCCGAATTTTATTCTATTTTTTTTTTTTTTTACCCACAACATGAAGCTTTGGTTGTTGAGAAATACTGTTGCAAATTCTAATGTAGTAGTATATCCTATCATCTTACTGTTACATTACAATACTGAAAAATAATCTTACACCACCACCCCACCAAAAAAAAAAAAAAAAAAAAACTCCATCATGTTATGTGAATTATCATTTACTCCTATTATATTAACATATTTGCTAAATACGACAGTATTTGCTAAATACTACACAAACTATTACTATTATGATAAATACAATTATAATATAAATATAAATAATTTAATAATTTAGAAGCAATTTTTCATATTTCTTATAATATTTTTTCCCCGTGTAATATAATTTTTCTAAAAATTACTTATTGTTTCTAACTCTTTGTAGTTTTAGTTTTAGTTTGATACTTGAGATTCCTGTTAAGTAGGGATTACTGTTTTTTCAAATTTATTTAATGTATCTTTGCATATATTGAACTCAGAATTATTGAGTCTTATGTCAATATTTAACTTCTATTGGATCATGAATATGCATACTTTGAAGGAATAGTGATTTACTAGGGCATGTCCCCTGGCGGATTCGAGGTGTCGTTTAACTATCAAATTCTTCTTCTAAATGAATACTCATATAATAGATATTTCCAATTCTATTTATCACATATTTAATGAGATAATTAACAAGTATTGATTTTTAAAAAATATAAATAAGAATTTCATAGGATCTTATGATCTCGATCTTGCAAAATAAAAACTCTTATATAGAATTTCGATATGGCTAACCTTATAGATATTATTTTTTAAGATCCTAAAATAAAACATGAAACTTTTTTAGACCGATGAACAATTTCATTTTATTTTCATCAAATGCTTTTGCTTTTTATGCTGAAACAACTAAGATCGTCGTTTATAAAAGCAACAAAAGTCATAACTATAAAACACAACCTACGCATTCATATGCTAAAATATTACTATCACTTATTTTAATAAATGTAAATTTATTATTAAATGAAGTATTATGTCTAAAAAATTAAAAGCACATAACATTCATCATTTCACCGGGTACCCATATTCGATGAATCCACCATATACGAAGTATATTATACTTTATAAGTATAAATATTTATATATTTCATACTCGTATTAGGGGTGAAAACGAGACGGATACGGCAGATAGTACTCATCCCGTATCCTATCCCATATTTTTTTTGTCGAATATGGAATCGGATACGAATAGGCCGGATACAAATACGAATTCGAATATTTCGGAAAACGGATATGAGACGGATTCGGATTTTAACTCGGATAATCTTATAATACTAAAATTAAATTTTTTTATAATTTTTTAAGTGAAATCGGAATATACTACTATGTAAGCTAAACTAAATTTTTAAATTTTCCAAGATTATTAGTTATTTCATTCAAAACATCTAAATAACATCACTATAAGATGTTACATAATACAGTTTTGATGCAAAGAACCGAATGATGTAGTTGAGTTCATTGATATAATTTGATTTAATAAATTACATATGACTTTCAAGCTTTTGATTATATTTATACATATAGTATTACTTATTTATTTTATAGTTAATATAATATATTATATTATACATATAAAAATATATAAAATTTTCGGATATTCGGATAGAAAATACGGGTAATATCCACATTATATTCGGATTTTTCGGATACGGGCGGATATTTACAATCCCATATCATGTCCCGTATCCGCTGGATATAAAAATTCAAATTCAGATTCGAATATAATCGAATAAGGCATCGAATTGGATAGATAATATCCGCCCCACTTTCACCCCTACTACGTATTACTACAATTTTATCGCAACACATTATTCCCTTAATCTTAAAATGAGACTTTCAAACACCTCCAGCAATCAGAAACTCATACACACAAATAAGTTAAAAAAATATTTAAATATGTTATCATGGATAACTAAAAAAAATCAAAATTTGGTGAAGTGCTGTTTTTCTTCTTGAGCGCTGAAAAGGTCAGCATTATTCGTGTGTGCGTTTTTGGCTGCTGCTGTTGAGTATTTAAATATTTATTTTTAATTTAATTTTGGGATAATTTTCTTCTACTTCAGAGTTGAGAAAGGGACACAACTGAGTTTGTCCGAGTGTTTTATGGAGTAGTTACTTTTATTACAACTCTTTCTTTTTAAATTATCAAAGTAGAATTCTTTAGTTGTTATTCGGTGTTCGCTTTGCTTGTAGTTGTTGCACAGTGCAACCCAAATTTATGCTGCTTTGGAGGTCAAGTTCGTGATCTGCAATCACTGTTTGCTTTTTCATTTTTAATTTTTTAGATTTTTGTCTTTCGGGGGTTTTCTGCTTCTACCTGCGGCGCGATGTGAATGAATTTTGAGCTCATTTTCGGTACGAATTTTGCGGGTTTTTCTTTTTCCCCCATGGAAAAGCGAAAATTTGTTCTTGAGGTGTAGAATATTCTGTAGTCTTTTTATGATATTCGGGTTGGGCATGATCTTTTTTTAATTTAGCTCTTTTGACCGCGAATTGTTTTTGATTTGTTTTGGTTTTGAGTAAATTTGTTCGCTTCGGTGATTTAGGGTTCTGCGAAGCGGAAAAGGGAGGGTTCTAGAAAGGGTTTGGGGTTAAGTTTTAGGGTTAATGTTTGGGGGTTTTGAATTGCGGTTCAAATTGAGTGATTGTTTGGTGTAATTTCACTCCAATTAGGAGGAAAAGGGGTCGGGGTGTTGAAGTTTGGATGATATTCTGTTCGTAAGAGATGGGACAAGGAGATGATGGTCTGAAAATGGAAGTGAAGCAATCGAAGGGGAGGAGGAGGAATGATGCAGATGAAGGTGACGGTGTGGAAGACACTGGTTGTTGGGTTAATTTGAAGATGATTGGCAGCTGTATTTCTTCGAGATCTAAGGTTGAAAACTCTGTCAGCGGCCTAAGCACTCTTGGTAAAATTCTTTTCCTTAAATCTGATGATCTTGTTTACAAATTGTGACACTATTTTGGCTTTTCTCATGTTTCCGTCCTAGTAGTTTGTTTGTCTTCATTTGGCAAATTTTGATGGGTTCTTTTTTTTTGGGCGGACATTATATTGTATGTGATTGTGATGTTCTTGAGTTACCTGTCCTTTGAATGTAGAAGATGAAGTTGAAACTGGGGACTAAATTTGTTTCGTAGTTTATGGATGTCATTATATGGGCAGTTATCATAACATAGAATGGTTTCACCAATCCCCTGTTTAGAGTGAATTAGGGATTCGGGACATGGTGTAAATAAGCCAAATTGCTCATTTTGTGCTCAGCTTACTTGAGCTGTAAAATTCTTGTTCTAGAGCTTGTGATTTAGTCGGACAGGTTAATTTAAAGCTTTATAATCGATACTTGACTTTGTGAGATCCTTGATTGCATGTGGAACACGTTTGTATATTTAAAATGTTCAAAATACCTCCATTTTTTTTTGTTTCTGTATGATTTTCATTTAGTTTCCCGGAGCTTTTGTGTTGGCATATTGTTCAGGGGATGTAAGCTAATTTACAGACTTTATTTTGATGCTAATATGCGGCCCAAATTCATTTGAATACCTATGTGTTGGATGCACACAGTTCAATGTTTCTGTGTATGTCCTGAATGTAATGTTGTCAATTATCATTGGCGTATTTCTTTGGTCCGCGCATAATGTGCAATGGCAGTAGTGTCATATCTGTTATTCCATATCACAGAAAGTAAATCGACGCAAGATTCGAACATTGACCAGCCAGTTCTTCCCGTAACCCAGTCCACCACCACAAGCAACGGTGAAAGCAATTCTTCCTGCTCCAAACTTGATGAAGAGCTTAAAGTGTCTTCTCGTCTTCGGAAGTTCACATTCAATGACCTTAAATTGGCAACTAGAAATTTCAGACCAGAGTCTCTTCTAGGTGAAGGTGGATTTGGTTGTGTGTTTAAGGGATGGATTGAAGAGAATGGTACAGCACCAGTTAAGCCCGGGACTGGACTTACCGTTGCCGTCAAAACACTGAATCATGATGGGCTTCAGGGTCACAAAGAATGGCTGGTTTGATGCTTTTTCGCAAATTCATATCCTCTGTTTTTTCCTCAATTGTCATACTCATTTACTTGTACTCAACACCTGCATTACTATATTTCATTGGCAGGCTGAAGTGAATTTTTTGGGTGACCTCGTTCATCCTAATTTGGTTAAATTAATTGGCTACTGTATCGAAGACGATCAGAGGCTGTTGGTCTATGAGTTCTTGCCAAGAGGAAGCTTGGAAAACCACCTATTTAGAAGTGCGTATTTACCCCTCTTTTTAATATACTTTGCCTTAACGAGTTTTTTGTCATACTGAATCTACGAGTTTAACTGTGCACGGATGAAAATATAAATCGTGACTGTTGTGAGTTGCAGGGTCGCTGCCTCTTCCATGGGCGATCAGGATGAAAATAGCTCTAGGTGCTGCCAAGGGGCTGGCTTTCCTGCACGAGGAAGCTGAAAGACCAGTCATATATCGTGATTTTAAGACGTCTAATATCTTGTTAGATGCTGTAAGTTCTCAACACTTTCACGCACTTGTATAAATAAACAAATTTTTATGAGGTTTGTGTTCGGTTGCTGTATTTTGTTCTTCCAGGAATATAATGCCAAACTGTCTGATTTTGGGCTGGCTAAAGATGCTCCCGACGAAGGAAAAACACATGTTTCAACTCGTGTTATGGGTACTTACGGTTATGCTGCACCAGAATACGTCATGACAGGTCATCTTACATCAAAGAGTGATGTGTACAGTTTCGGGGTCGTTCTACTTGAAATGCTAACAGGCCGAAGATCAATGGACAAGAACCGGCCCAATGGAGAGCACAACCTCGTGGAATGGGCTAGGCCTCATCTGAGCGACAGGAGGCGGTTTTACCGTTTGATAGATCCCCGTCTTGAAGGCCATTTCTCCATAAAAGGTGCCCAAAAAGCAACACAGTTGGCGGCTAGCTGCCTCAGCAGGGACTCCAAAATTAGGCCTCTTATGAGTGAAGTCGTCGAAGCATTGAAGCCTCTGCCGAACCTCAAGGACATGGCGAGCTCATCCTACTACTTTCAGACAATGCAGGCAGATCGGGTCAGCTCTGGCCCCGGTGGGAAACCCGGGCTCAGGTCGCAGGGGTCATTGTCCAGAAACGGACCACATCCACATCCTAGAAGCCTCTCAATACCAAATGGCTCCCAAGCTTCGCCGTACCATCAGATAGCCCAGAATTCACCAAAACCAAATGGTAAACAATAACAGTATCTACTATTCGGTCTCATCAGATAGCCCAGAATTCACCAAAACCAAATGGTAAACAATAACAGTATCTACTATTCGGTCTCGTGTGTATCTTTTACTTTTGATTTTTAATTTTTGTAGAATGCAAATTCATTGCAATCAACGGTGTCGGTGTAAAATGTGAAGGAAATTGGCAAGTGCAGTTAAATATTGAAGTAAAAGTGTTGATGTTGAACTTGATTGTGTATATACTCTGTGATCCATATCTTGTATGAAGAGCCAATTTTTCAGTAGTTTGGATCAAAAATATTTCAGCTGCCCTTCCATTCTTTCAATTTGCTTTTTCAGTTTATATAGTTTTTTTTTTTTTTTTTGAAAAGTAATAAAAGGCCAGAATTAGTTTATATACTATATTATGTTTTTGAGAAATATACTACTGTATTTCCTTCTGCAATTGTTGAAAGCTTTTAGTAATTAGAAGTGAAAGTTTGAAGGCAGTTTAATATTATATTTATTATAAATAATAAATATAATTAAGCTGCAACAATGACCCCAACATTCCATGGTAGGCCACAAAATTCTGTCCTAAAAACCGGATTGCCCCTGAATTCATATTTCAGACAAGACACATTAATTCCTTGTACAATGGTGGGTGTTATATATAGGTTCAGTCAGGTTCTTACCTTGCTTCATATTCTCCAATAATAATAAAGCGAATCACTGGGTGGGTTTTCAATAATCTCCAGTGATTCTGCTATATATGATTCCCAATAGAACACATATATAGTAGACATTTATCAATAGTTCCTAGGATTATATTTTGAAGAAGATACGATGGGGACAACCGACCGCATTTTGCTCCTCGTCCTCCCCATCTTCTTCTTCTCTGTTGCTGTTGTCGCTGCTGCCTCGATGTTAGATCAGCCCAATAGCCCTGTCGTCGATTCCACCGCCTCGGCTCTAGACAAGCAGCCCGGCCCTGTCAATTCCACGATGATGATGCAGCAGGAAGCGGCCTTGGAGGAGTACTTCCGCAAGGCAGCTGCCCAGTCGTACGAGGATTCCATGAAGGCGTACAACCCCAACCCGTTGGATGTCACCGAGAATTTCAACAGACTTGTTGGCGAGTAAGTCCATCGAGCCATCATCATATCATACGGAATTCGCTAAATCAGAATTTTGATTTGCATTGTCACCCCCCCCCCCCCCCCCCCGATGGATGCAATGATATGATGATGATTATATTGTACATTATTTGGTAATGAATGAAGATATGGTGATTGATGTTTGAACAACTTAACTGTTTGTATTGAGACAGGACATTGAGACATAGGAACACCACCAGACGGCATTTGGGAGAAGACGACTGCAAGGCTACAAACCCGATCGATCGTTGCTGGAGGTGCGACAAGAATTGGGACAAACACCGCAAGAGGCTGGCGGATTGTGTCCGAGGGTTCGGCCACGGCACCACAGGAGGGAAGTTTGGAAGATACTACTTGGTCACGGATCCATCCGACGACGAATTGGATCAGCCCAAGCCGGGGACCCTGAGGCACGCCGTCATCCAAACCGAGCCCCTGTGGATCATATTCCAGCACAGCATGATCATCACTCTCCAGCAGGAGCTGATCATGACGAGCGACAAGACCATTGATGGCCGCGGCGTGAAAGTGCACATCGCCTACGGTGCCGGGATCACCATCCAATTCGTCCACAACATTATAATCCACAACATATGGATTCACAACATCGTCCCAAGATCCGGGGGAATGATCCGCGACGCGTTGGCCCACATTGGGCTGCGCACCAGGAGCGACGGCGACGCCATCTCGGTCTTTAGCGCGCACCACGTTTGGATCGACCATTGCTCGTTGTCCAAAGGCACGGACGGGCTCATTGATGTCATCGAGGGATCCACCGCCATCACCATCTCTAATTGCAAATTCAACAAGCACAACACTGTAAGTTGCATATCTGAAGTGTGACCATTTTCGCTTAAAAGCAGCGGCTGCATCATCATACCACCATATTCCTTATATATATATATATATATATATTTATATGCAGGTCATGCTCTTGGGGGCACACGACGAAAGTGAGAAAGACTCGATCATGCAAGTCACGGTTGCGTTCAACAAATTCGGAGAGAGCTTGATCCAGAGGATGCCCCGCGTGAGATGGGGCTTCGCTCACGTCGTCAACAATGACTACAGTCATTGGAAGATCTATGCCATCGGTGGAAGCGCTCACCCAACCATCATTAGCCAGGGCAACCGCTTCCGTGCATCCAACAACCCATTCACCAAACAGGTCCGAATCAAATAATTTTTCGTGCTGATAAACATTACGAATACTGCAATCAACATAAAACGACGTGATTACAATACAATGCTTGTGACTGATTGATCAGGTGACGAAGAGGGACTACGCGACCAAGAGCGAATGGATGAAATGGCAATGGAGGTCGGAAGGGGACCTGTTCAAGAACGGAGCCTACTTCGTCGAGTCAGGGCCGCCACTTAAGCACGAGATAAGCCAATTGACCGGGCATCATCACATCCATTTCAGGCCAGGTTCCTACGCCGGACGGCTCACACGCTCGGCCGGCGCCCTCAAGTGCCGGCGAGGCAGACTCTGTTAACTCGATCATGACAGCTCTACATACGTACATTGTTCACTTTCCTGTTTGTTTTTATCATTTGTGTTCTCAGCCATTTGATGCCAAACTACACATATGATAGATGACATCGTACCAAATCATTTAGTTTTGTTGTTATTGCAAAAAAAAAAAAAAACGTGTCGTGTAATTTACTCATGTAGTAATATTAATAACAAAAAGGAAAAAAAGGAAGTTGAACTATTTTTGACCTCTTATTGTTCTTTGCAATTCTCCGTCTCCTGCACTAAAAAAAGAAAATTAATCGAAAAAACGCTAGCTGAGAAACGTTTTTAAAGTAAACGACTTTACGTTTTCTCTTCGTGATTCGATGACTGTTTGTTCTGGGAAGTGGGAAAGCGTGGGGTCTATTCCAATCCCACTCCGGACTAGCTAGTTGCTTAATTCTGCCCAAAACCCTTTCGAAAAACCCACAAATTTTTCGCAATTGACAATGCTGAATGTGAGTTTCTCTGCGATACCCAAGGGAGGGGGTGTTAGGGTTGACAATCTCAATCAAGTTTCTTCTTTGACTTCGGGGTTCCCCACCGCAGTTCTTTTTGGTGGAAAAAGAATTGCGATTTCTAGGAACAGACAGGATGGGAGATGCTCCAGGAAAATCTCCTTGAGTGTTGGGTCCCAATATTTGACGCCTGAAGAACAGCAGTATCGGCAGCAGAGGTCTTCTCCCTACAACTCTAGTTTTCCAAACCAGCCGGGTGAGTTTGACCCTGTTTTATAGTGTGTCTGTGTGTGTTCTTGAGAGTTTTGGTTTCTATGGTTTCATTCTTTTCCTAATTTGGTTGTTATCTATGTAAGTCTGTATAATAATACTACTATGTAATGGGCTAATGGCTTCTTTTCCTAATTTGGTTGTTATCTATGTAAGTCTGTATAATAATACTACTATGTAATGGGCTAATGGCTTTGTTGAATATATAAGCTAATAAGATTTGAGGTGTGTGTATGTTGATATAGTGTTGCATAACTGTATACTACATATGAGTTTCAGCATAGGTAATGAAAATTAATGAAAGAGAATTGATGTGTGAGTATGCTATATTTTGTTTGTGATGTGGAAAAAAAAAGAAAAAAACCCAGATGAATTTATATCTTCTGATTTATGCGGGTGAAACTTGATAAAACTTAGGCTAAATCTATTTGAAAGATGGAATATGGTGTTTATATCTCATCAAATTGTGTTAATATCGGCCTAGGAAACGAGTTCAATTACTCTCCATAACGTGTTTTTTGTAGAGCAAGTGCCAACAAGGGTTTTTGTTGGGTACACCATATACAAAGGGAAAGCAGCTCTCACAGTGGAGCCACGATCTCCCGAATTCACCCCTTTAGATGTATGATTCTGCACAATCGTTTACATTTGCTTTGTTTAATATCTCTGTTTGTTGGGGTTATAAGTACTAGTACATTTACATAAACTCTTTGGCTATGGATCAGTCTGGGGCGTACAAGCTTTCAAAGGAGGGCTTTGTCCTTCTCCAATTTGCTCCTTCATCCGGTGTTCGCCAGTATGACTGGGGAAGAAAGCAGGTAATTGACCTTGTGCTTTCTTCTTTTGTCTTCTATGCATAAGAGGCATTGTCTTGTTGCAAGTTTGTGTGCTATTGGATTTTCGTTCTTTGAGATGCATTTGAGTCATTATACTAATATAATGGAGGTGGCAATGGTGTTCTGTGGCTTTTCCTTAATACTAAACTTCTTTAATTTTCCTCATCTTCAGGTGTTCTCATTATCTGTGACTGAAATAGGAAACATAATTAGCCTCGGGGCAAGAGATTCTTGTGAGTTTTTTCACGATCCTTTTAAAGGAAAGAGGTAAGAGCATCTCCCTGCAATGAATTTGCTAGCAGATCCATAGTTGTATTGATGATTACCAATATTCTTCTGTACTTCACCCTCCTGTCATTGGTTTAGCGATTAGTCTCAATCTGATGGTTTGTTGTTTTGAGTATGGTTTTTCGAGTTGCCTATTGTTTAGGGAGATTGTTCATGATTTCAGATATTTTCCTGTTTGTTGAACCTGTTTTGACACAAGTATTTCTCCATTTAAAGTTTTCCATGCGATCACCAACTACCATACTTAAACACTTTTATGCTAGTATTTCTTTCCTGCTGACACTCAATTGTTCATATTAAACTAAATTATGTTTCGACGATCTAATGCTGCTATTTTACCCATACATATGCATATTTACTTCGTTTATTAGTTTACTTTGTGCAGTGATGAAGGTAAGGTGAGGAAAGTACTGAAAGTTGAACCACTGCCCGATGGGTCTGGCCACTTTTTCAATCTCGGTAATTACCTTTTGCCCTTTAGAAGACATTGGCGACATCTTTCTATTGATACATTTCCATTCCACAACCGAGCCAATTTGTAATTGTAGGTGTTCAAAACAAGCTAGTGAACGTGGACGAGAACATTTACATCCCCATTACTAGGGCTGAATTCGCAGTTTTAGCATCAGCGTTCAACGTAAGATTAGGCCCTCAATTTTGATAATGCTTTTCTCAAACTCGTGTTAAAACCATTAATTTTCGCTGCTGCAGTTTGTCGTGCCGTATCTCTTAGGCTGGCATACATTTGCCAGCTCGATAAAGCCGGAGGATGCAAGCCGTACAAACGCCAATTCGAGATCTGGTGCGGACTTGGAATGGAACAGATGAGAGGCAATCCAAGTAGTATGTTTTTGATGGAGAAGGCTGAGATTTGCTCCATGTTTTTGTCTGTAGGAAGAGAACTAGAACAGAGGAAGGTGTTATTAGTTGTAGTAGTACTACTATTTAATCCTCCACTCGTTTATAAATATTTATCCCTTTAAAAACTTTAATGCAAGCTCAAATTTCAGTTTCATTTAGATCTTGCAGCTGTGTTCTATTTTCAATTAATAACTATGAATAATACTTGGAATAGCTTTGAAAATTAAAATCTATTTGCTTCTTTTGAAGCACAAATGGACATAGTTGTTACAATTTGAAGACTTTGCTTTCTGTTTCTATTCCCAACCCCTTTATTCTGCCTGCAGTACCTTTATTTTGTAAGTAGTATTTTGAATCGTCCTTTTTTTATGAAAACAAAAATATGCAATACCTTTATTCCGTAGTATTTTGATTCTTTTCTTTTTTATAAGAAAAATAAATACTTCCTCCATTTTTTTTTTGTTAGCTATGTTTGACAAATTGATACTGTTTACTCATATACTTTGACTTAAAGTTTTATCATGGTTCTATAAGTTAAAATATAGCCAAGTGAGATCTTGTTAGATTCGTTTTGTCTTGTACTTTTTAAATATCGAATTTTTAGAATTTTTACTTGTATCGAATTTGAGTTATTAATAATTTAAAATGTATATTGAATTGTGTGTTGGGTGGGTCATAGCTATTTTTAAAAAAAGAGAGGAGAGGGAGTATTAGATCTCCCAAACGTTACAAAGGTTGGGTTTTTATTGTTGTTGGATAATTAATTTGAGGGTCCTGGGGCATCCATCCAATACAAACAATTCCTCGTATTGTTGTAGTAGTAGACTAGTAGTACCTGTCTTGCTGCAGATGAATCGAGTACTGTACAAACATGTCATGAGGCCGTGACACGTGTACACCGCCGTGCACGTGTTGGCCCCTAGTCTGTTCACGGAAAATTAGGACACGAGAGGAGTCGGGAGTGATCCATTTCTTCCTACTGACAGAACCTGGTACTTTTTCTTCCCAATTCGTTCTTTACCTGTTCTTATTACTTACTCAATTATGTTGTTCAATTGATTGATTGGTGTCGACAATCGTATTATTGATGACCGCCGATCCATGTGGGCAGAAGAAGGAATAAGAAGGAAAGAATGGCAAACGTACAAGAAGAATCAAAGATGAAGAAGAAGAAGGGAGTGATGAGTGGGAGTAATTGGGAGAGCAACGATGCCTACTTCAAAATGGTACAAAGCAAAAAGAAACTTCCGCATTCGTTACAGCAATCCCTCACGGAATCCTTCGCTAGAATCCCCGTTTCCTCCTTCCCTAGCGTCCCCGGCGGCAAAGGTGATGATGTCATGTCCCATGTAAATTATACTCTTACTAATACTAATTCAACTTGTCAAAAATTTCAATCTTTGCGTCAATTTCTGCCTACAGTGATCGAGATTACAGCGGATACATCCATCCTGGACGCTGTCGGCACACTGTCCGATTCCGGGATCATGTCCGCCCCCGTCGTCAACCCTGCCTTCGCCGACAGCCCTGATTGGAAGAAACGGTATTTGGGAATTTTGGATTACGCCGCCGTCGTACTTTGGGTGCTTGAAAACGCCGATAACAGCAGCGCCTCCACCGGCGTCGGAGTCCCTTCCACCGTTCAAGAAGGCGAAAGCATTTTCCTTCCCCAAGAGCCTTTTAAATCCACTACGGTAATAATAATAGTAGTATACGATTATCATACTTCAAACTCATTGGGTATTGCTAAAGATCGGAAAGGGATTTTTAATTCATAAGTAGTATTTGGCAATAGTAAATAAATTTATATTCCATACAAATTATGGAAATCTTAGGTCTATTATGTTGAATCATTTGGAACATTCTCCTCTTTCTATTAAGAAGATAAAGATACTCTCATCTTGAAATTAAATATTACATCTGGATTGATTGACAATATACCAATGGTGGATTTCGGGAGCAGCTATAGTGCAGTCAACTGCATGGTTCAGTTGTGCTGTGCTATAGGTTTTTTTGTGATGTCTCTGATGGTGGTGTGATGGTCGTGGTTCTTTTTCTTTTTGTGATGGGTTGTTACGCCAAAACAAATTTTTTTTTTTTTTTTTTTGTGAGTGTACAGTGATGTGTTGATGTGTATATACATTTATGTGATGTCCACATTTAATTTTGGGATGGATAAAAAACACAACACAAACATCACAAATATCAAAAATGGACAACACATCTGCAGTCTGTACAGTAATTTCATGGGTGTATTTCTATCATGTACTTATGAAGTGCAAACATTTGGTGCCTGAATTGTAGGTGATGTCGATCCTTGAGACGTACCGATGGGCGCCGTTTGTCCCGGTGGCGCCGGACAGCTCAATGCTGAGCGTGTTGTTGCTGCTTTCAAAGTACAGGCTTAGGAACGTGCCTTTGATTGAATCAGGAAGCGCATCGATCAAGAATTACGTGACCCAATCGGCAGTGGTGCAAGGGCTCCATCGATGCAAGGGCAGAGATTGGTTCGACTACATCTCCGCTTGTCCATTGGCCGACCTCGGACTGCCTTTCGTCTCCTCCGACCAGGTATAGTAGGTACACTTCAGATAACAATATTATTAACATTAATTAGCTTTCCCTGCTCTGATGATGCGGTCATCTTTCCACCATATATATTCATGTCAGCTTATAACAGCTGGGGAAAATGATTTGATCCTCCAAGTGTTCCAGAAGATGAAAGACAAGCACATTGGAGGCGTCCCGATTACTACGGATGGAGGAGGCTCCTCGGGGAAAATCCTGAGCTCCATTAGTGTAAGGGATATAAGGTTCTTATTGCATAAGCCAAAGCTCTTCTCAAACTTGAGGTATGTCATAGATGTGTGTATGTATATGATTGAACAAGGAAGCTGGGATCCCATCCCATCCAAGGTGGTTTAATTTCTTGTTGTTGATGATGATGCAACCAATGCAGGGCCGTGAGCGTGAAGGAGTTCGTGGGTAGGGTGGGTTCGGAGTATGGGAATGATGCCCTGAAACCGGTAACGTGCAGACCGGAATCGAGTGTAGGTGATGTAATCGAGAAGCTTGCATCGAGGGCAGTTCATAGAGTATATGTGGTTGGAGGAGACGAAGAGCAGGAGGAGGTTGTGATGGGAGTGATCACACTAAGAGATGTGATATCATGTTTCATATATGAGCCACCAAACTACTCCGACACTTTCTTGGGATTTCCAGCCCAAGAAATGCTCAACCACTGATCTCATCACTCTTCATATATATAGAGATATTATTGTTGTTATTTCTGTTATACTACTACTGAACCACTACTGATCGAGTAAAATACTACCTCTGTAAATTTTTTTTTGGCGAATCAGCCTATTCAGGCTAGAGAAATAAAGAACAAATATTCCAACTAGCAGCGTGGGAACCACGTACCAGCCATATCCGCAGCCAACTAAGACCTCACAACATCGGGCGGGAACGTCCAAGTCGTATAAAACAACTTGCTACAGCTCCTAACTTGGCAAGCCCCGTCAGCTACTGAGTTGCCTTCTCATCGCCGCCTTCGAATCACAGAAGCAAAAGATTGCTACTATCCGAAGCAAAAGATTGCTACTATCCCAAGAGACCGAGCAAGCTGCAACGCATACAGCACCCCCAGCAACTTCTTTCTGAAGAGCTGACACATTCCCTAAGAATCCCGTCACACCGCCAAGCCAACCACCAGCACAATCACAATCAGGGACAACAGCCCCAAAGCCAGCTCTACCCTGAGTAGCGGAGGAAGAGCCATCTATGTGCAAGAAAATACCATCCCATCCCCCCGTATTCCAACAAGAATATTGCTGAACAGGGGATGGGGCTCGGCAGTCCTTTCCCGCATGATCCAAGCTATCACACAGCTGATCCACCTTTCCACAACAGCATGTAGCAACATATATCCACCCCTTGGAAAACCCTATTATTACTCTCCCTCCACACACTCCAAAGGGCCGCCAGAAAAGTATTACCATACTGTCGGACCATTCCCTCAAGCCAGAGCCTAATCTGAAATCTGAGTTGATTGCACGGTAAGGATGCCCGAGACAGTAACCAAACGAACACACCAACTTTCTCAGGCACCGACAGAGCTTCCATAACCATCTGCATCCTGTGCCATTGTCCTGATTTCCTAGAAGAAATCTGTAGCCCGATTTTGCTGTGTATATTCCATCCAAATTACAGCTCCACCTCCAGCCATCAAGATTGTGAGCATGTAAGCAAGGTGGGAGACCCTTTTGAATTTCTTGAGTGATCTCCGCAGGAAGAATGGTGGCTATAGCAGTGAAATTCCATCCATGCGCCCCAATAATATCTTTGATCCTCGATTCTAAATCACAAGTCTCAACAAAGGGAACCCTTGGTCCTAGCTGTTTACCATTAAGCCAAGGCGAGAACCATAACGAGTTAGAACCATTTCCAACATGAAATCCAAAGCCCCCCAGCAAGCTGTGCCGCCGCCAGGTGACTGAGCCCGGCAATGAGGCAGCCGCGGCAGTTAATCCATTTGGTGCATAAATTGATCTCGACTTCCTGACCCAGATCTTATTACTTCCCAACATTAGATCCGATACCAGCTTGCCAAGCAGAGTAGCCACGTTACTCAAACGTGGCATAGCCACCCCCCCCCCCCCCCCCCCCAAGCTTTAGGCATAGCCACCTCACTCCACTTTACAAGATGTAAGCCCTTGCCACTCCTAGTCCTATCCTTCCACACTAGAGATCTAATACGACCATCAATATCCTTACAGAGGGACTCTGGGAAGTCAGCACACTTGCATATAGTAGTAGTAAGGGATGGAGGCCGGCCAGCACACTCCGAGCCAACGTTACCCGCCCTGCAACTCATCAATTATACTTTTACCTCTCTAATTGACGCTGATGTTTTTTAATATACTTTTATGTTGCAACTGATCAGTCTCTCTCGTGTGTTTATCCCAACTGAAATCTTTTTTATGTTGCAAAAAAAAAAAAAAAAGAACAGTAAAAAAGTATGCAAAGAGCCCCTTAAAGTTAGGAAAGCTATAAACAATGTTCCACTTACCAAAGTATGGAGCCCAACAAATGAGCCAAGCCAATTAAGACAGCATAGCAAGTTAGTAGCAACTATACATTGAAAAAAGCAGTAATAATTCAGACTCGTTTTCACCTGCAACTTTCAAAAAAACAAATTGTATAGTAGTACTAGTAGTAGTAGTCGTACTCGTATCCAGAAATGATGATATACTTCTTCTAATAACAAGATTCCCAATTACTACTAATTAAGAAATAGTAAAGGAAATGCATAGAAGGGAATTTGATTGATTAAAAGCCTTTGGGGGCAGCAGCAAGCAGTGCAGGCTTGTCGTCGTCCTCCGCCATGGCCAAGCAGTAGTTGGCGATCTCCCTGAACTTGGGCACGCTTCTCAAATCCACCTTGGTTCCATCCCTCAACGTTATCACGATGTCCCCCCACTCTCCTATGAACCTCGGCACCACCTGCACGTCCTTTATTACATCGTACGAGAAGTCGCTCCTGTCCTGCCCCGTCAGCCCCGATATCACCGTCACCCTCACGTTCGTGAATCTGTACCTCAGATAGAACGCCCTGAATACGGCCGCCACCGTCAGCGGAAGCCAAAGCAGAGTGAACCCCAGGAGCAGGTTCGCCACCAGGTCGCCGTAGTGGGCGCCGCCGTCGAAGAATATCGTCTCCTCGTTTCTCCCGGCGGAAGCGGCGGGTTTGGAGGAGGAGGAGGAAGCCTGGAGTCTTCTGGTGATTGGGCGTCGGGAGAGTCTGGGGAAGAGCATTGCTGGAGATGAGGAGGGGTGGCGGGGAACGGCCGGGAACGGCGGACGGATGCCGGAGGACGTGGTGGCTGCGGCTGCGGCGGCGGTGGCCATTGATTGGTGTGGGAAATTGGAAGGATTTCGACGGTTGAGCTGCTTTTGAGTTTTGAGAGTGATTTTGTATCGTGGGTGGATTTGATTGCTGACGTGGCAGATTTCTGAACATTGGTTATGGATGTTGCAGTAAACGGAAGCCACTCCCTGGAGTAGAACTCCATGACATTGGTGGCCAGAATTGGGCCTAGACCCAATGGGTTTTATGGGCCGAATTAGTGATGATTATGGGCCTAATCTCATTCGCAGTTCGGCCCAGACGGTAGGAGTAATAACGAAGGCATGAGAAGACATTTTGGGAATGAAAATATGAACTTGTTTATAAACTCTAATTTTACCTTCTTTTTATTTTGGATAGGATAGGATGCGGTTTTATAGGGCACTTTCTATATATATAATTATAGACTCTATATTTTTAAAGATTTCCCAAATTTTTTAGAAGTTTAAAAGGAACTTTACCCGAGGTATTGATATGCTTGTTAATCCAATGGACTAATTAAGCCTACACAGTTGGCCCAATCCACATCGGCTCAATAACTAAATTGCTTGCCCTGCACGTAACGCAACCTAACAATTATCGACGTGAAAAATAAGGAGGACGTTGAAGGACGGTTCCTGGAGTAGTCAATGCGGGTTGGGGGCTTGGCAGATCGTGGCATCATGGGCGTGTGAAGTTTGGCATAAAGCTCGAGGTGAAGACGCTTATAAATGTTTGAGACGGCCTTTAGTGTTGGACACCTCAACTCTGCTGAAAGAAGCCGCATTTTTTTTTAAAAGTTTTCTACAATTCCTTTATGTCATTCTTTTCATCCTGGATTTTTATTCCTTTACAGCTTTCTTAAATTTTTGTAATTTCCCTTCCGCATTCCTTGTAACGTCGTTCAACACTTTTCAATTCGAAAATAGAGGTTTTTCCATCGAAAAAAAAAAATAGAGGTTTTAGGACCTCACACAAGTTTTTGGTTCAACAATGCTTAAGCCACTAAAGTTTTAGAACAATTCAAACAAACTTATGTTAATCCTACAGAGTCAAGACTGTAACTAAATGCAAATGATCAATATGTTAGTGAGTAAGTGTGTGTTTTGTAAGAAGTCAGAGTTAACAAAACATGTGCTTTGTAAAATAAATCTCAAAATCTCTGCGGCATTGAAATATTAAATTAATCCTAGAAAAAATATATATTAATTTAATTAATCCAAAAAATTATTTAGATTCGTTGACATACACATCAATTGGGGAAAAAAATAAACAAAAAGAAGAAAAAAAGATGTGCTTACCTCATGCTTGATCTGTACACAACTTGCCATCCAAAGTGGGATGAGTATTTTCTCTAATAATCAAATTTCTTAACTTTCAATTTTATATTTGGGCTTTAATTCCTCATTCATCCCTTGTAATTTATATGATTTGAGCTCCATACTCCTTTGAGTGGTAATTTACTATTTCCCAAAAAAACTTAACATCCTAAGTTCCAAGGACATTTTTCTTTTTACAATTAAATGGAAGCGATCATACTATTACTTATAAAAATTTCTATAAACTGGGACAAAAAGAAAAAAAGAAAACTTTAATCTTTTTATTTTCTTCTCCTGAGAATAAGATGAAAAATTAAAGAAATATTAATGCAATAAATAAAGGCTAATTGCAAATTTGTTTAAGGAGTGGGAACAGAATGCATGTGGCCACTTGGACAAAAATTGTATACATATTTCAACTAGACTTCTTCTTTTTTTTAAAAAAAAAAAAAACTATAATATGGTATCTCAAGAACATTTATACTATAATATTCATTATTGTTTTTTATGTTTTAAAAAAATGGGCTAAGGTGTTCCAGCTATATTGTATACTTAAAGTTTGCACATGATCCCAGATTGATTTTCCTTTTATATGTCTTAAATTAATGTGCTAATATCACTTCTAGATTCCCTCATCATCATAATACATACTACTACAAGTATAAATTTATTGTTCATCTAATGGATAAGCATCTCCCCAGTTCTTATACTATTTCTTGGATCCTCTGCCCATCAAACTTGTCTTCTGTTTCTGTGTTTCACAATTTATCTTCATATAAATTCTTATTGCTTTTGAAATTTTAGTTATAGATCTAGGCTCATTTGATGCTTGTAAATGTATTTTGTACACATGTTAATTAATGGAAAGATATAAGTTTTTCTATTATTTATAAAGATGTTTCATACTTTGTAGTAATATTTTTTGAATGATCTATGTATTATGGCACACGGATTCATATTACTCTTTTTCCTTTTTATTTTAGCATTATGATTATTAAAAGAATTAAGAATATGGATTGAGGAATGAGCCAGTTAAAATCCAACTCCCAATGCAATATATAGTTGAAAATTTAAAAAAATTAGCAAATTCAATCAAACATCTGACTCTCATCTCAATATTACTGTGGTTATCACTCTATTTACTTATTTATTTATACATTGTTAGTGGATGTTAATACTCGTATTAATTATAGTAAAAAAAAGTGTAAATATATAATTCTATATATTGTGACAGCTAGGATCATACACTAGATTTGTGATACTCCATTATATAGGATTTGGTAAAAAGGGGAATCCCATTTTCCTTGTTTAGTTAAGGGCAAAAGGCATGCAAATGGAAAACAGTGGGTCTGTTGAATTTGAAAATTGAATAAAAGAGGGCTTTTTTTCTTTTTCCTTAAAAAATAAAAAATAAAATATATATAATGTGCTGACATTAATAACTTTTCAATTATATAATCCGTACATTTTGCATCCAATGAATATTGCCAATATAATTTCTTGAATTGTTGTCTTTCTTAAGATGCTTTAAAATCTGTATTATATTATTATTATTATTATTATTATTATTATTATTATTATTATTATTATTCTTTTATTGATTTAGAAAATAAAAAAAAAATAACTATGAGTTAAACGTACCCTATTCTTATAAATCCAACAGCAAAAATATACTTCAGAAGTGGAAGTGTGAGGTAGTAATAAAGATGATGCCACATTTGAATTTGATACTTTTATTTCCTTTGGTAAAACCAAAATTAAACAAAGACAGCTACTGATCGATCGATGCTGAAAGAAAAGATGCATGGAATGGAAGTGTGCAAGACACTCAAGCCCCACATATTTATGTATTTATATTTATTTTTTTTTATTTTTATAAATTAAATTTTGAAAAATAATTTGAGAAAAAGATCACTGTCAAATAGTCAGAAGAAGAAGAAAGGAGAAAAACTGTGGCCAATGTCAGCCTCACGAGAATGACCATTATATATTTCCCAACTTTCCCTTGTCTTGTTTCCTCCTCTCATCTGTTTGTCCTCTCCCCCCTTCCTATTTGATTCTATCCATATTTTTAACAAGCACTTCATCTCTTTTTTAATTAAAATCAAATCATTTTCATTTTTAATACTACTCGCTCCGTTCTTTTAAGTTTTAATGTGTCATATTTGACTAATACTCACAATCCAATACATTTTTTTAGTTGTTAACATCTCAAGATATGTACAACTAAAAAATTATAAAAAAGAATAATCTTCCTCTGTTTTTTTCTAATTGCTATGGACTCACAAAGCGCACAATCCAATTCATATTTTAAATCATTAATAATTCAAGTTAGGTACAAGTAAAAATTCTAAAATTTCGATATTTAAGAAATACAAGGCGACACGAATTTAATAAGATCTCACTTGGTTATATTTTAACTTGTATAACAATAATAAAATTTTAAACTAAAAAATTTTAAACTAAAGTGTTTGTGAATAGTGTCCAAAAACTCAATGGTGCAAATTTAAAAATAAAAAAAAAAAACAGAGGGAGTATATTATAAATTTATATGATTAGAAAAATTTAACAAAACCAAACTTGACTATTTTTTCCTTATCAAATACTATATAATTACAACAAAAAATTGAGTCAAGAGTAATTAATAATATCAAATTAAAAAGTAAAAAATGAGACATTAATTGGGGTGCAAGGAGTATTATTTATCATATATACCATTTTAACCATTTTTTTAATCAAAATTATAAAATAAAAAATGCAATCAAATAAATCTAATTATACATTGTAGTATTTTATTATATAATCTAAATTATGAATCATTAAAACTATATAGTACTTCCTCCGTTTTTTTTTAAGTGTAACGTTTCTCATTTGCACGTATGGCAATGCACATTTTAAATTATTAATAATTCAAATTCGGAACAAGTAAAATTTCTAAAAATTTGATATTTAAAACCTACAAGATAAGACGAATCTAACAAAATTTCACCTGGTTATATTTTTCTTGTATAACTATAATAAAAATAGAAATCAAAGTATTACAATTAATATTAAAAAAAGTCAAAACTTTACACTTAAAAAATGGAGAGAGTACTAGATTGTGCAAAAATATAACCGATGCATATATATTATAACACATGGATATATCACTACAAGAAAAAAGCTGATTACCGACCGAAATTTGCGGTAGGTAAGCCAAAAATGCGGGTCGTTTCGGGCTTTACCGATCGCAAACGTCGGTCGGCAATTTGTTGGTCCGAATTTGGGCGTCGACCACCAGCCCATGCAGTCGGGACATTTACCGACCGTTTTATCGACCGAAATAGGGTCGGTAGGGTTTACCAACCGCATATGCGGTTTGTAATATCTGGTCCCGAAGGATCCCTGTAGACGTTTTCCGACTGTATTACCGACCGAAAATTTGGTCGCTAACTTTAGCGACCGCAATATGCGATCGCTAAAAACACACCACATATAAGAAAAATTGTGCTCAAAAGAGCTCGAACCGTCACCTTAGCATTCCCCAGCCTCCACCTTAACCAGCTTAGCTAGGTCTCTAACCCACCAATTGCATCCCTCCATGTGTGATATATCAAAGCCTTCCCAAATATGTGCAATATGTTGAAGAAAGTGCTCAAACCCTGGTGGGGAAGACCTTTCCTCGCACATGTGCCATCTGAGTATCCTACATTTCATGTCAATTTATGTAAAATCTTTATATATAACATATATAAATATAAACAATAAAATAAAAATGAAATAAATATTTATTAAATTAAATATTTAAATAAAACTAATAAAACAAATATTAGAAAATAAAAAATTCAATAATATATTTAAAAATAAAAGAAAATGTTGAATATAAAATTAATTAATTACATTATATAATTCAATAATTAAATTATATACATAAAATAAAAATGAAATAAACTAATTAAAAGAAAAATTTAATTAAAAATTAAAATAAATAATCATAAAATATATTTATCATAAAAATAAAATTATTTATATTGATAAAAAAATCAAAAATAAAATAATGGGGAAAATTTTAGCGATCCCAAATTTCGGTTGATAAATCGGTCTGTAACTTTAGCGACGGAATTTTCGGTCGGTAAATCGGTTGCTAAATTAATTTTTTTTATAAAAAATAATAAAAAACTAAAAAATTTTGGGTAAAAATTTCCGACCGAAAATTCGGTCGGTATTACCGACCACCTTCATTGCGGTCGGCAAAACAGTCGGCAAAAAACCCCTTACGCAATAACAGATATGAATTCCCGACTGCGGCTTGCGGTCGGTGATGCGCGCGGTCGATAATACCGACCGCAAAATGTCGGTTGGTAAATATGGTCGGTGTTCCGGAATTTTCTTGTAGTGTATCACAGTATTCTATAAAAAATTAAAGCATTTTTGATTATTTATTTATTAATTAAGATATTTTTAATAAAAATAATATTATTAATTTAACAGAATTGTTTGGAGGCAAGCAATCGCAACTATCATATTGTAATATGATGCTATGGAACAATCTATTAAATGAGGAATCGAGTGGTTTTGTTTCGTCATGAAACCAGAACTCAGATAACTAGTCACTACAAAAATTCTATGTAATGCGACAAAATTCGGCAGGTGAACACATTCGTCGCCTTCCCGCAAATTTTTTGTAATGTGTATTAATTGCTTCGAGTATATTTTTATTGACTTTATTTATAAAAATAAAAAAGAAAACCAAAAATACCATTGTACAACGGATAAAAAATAGTACTAGTATAAGTATAAAATGAAGTCACTAGTTGAATTAATGATCATTGGAAAAAAATTCAGGTTCGCGATCATTACTTTATTTCTACTTTCATTCTCTAATAAATATATTTATTAGTCTCCTTTTATTAACTATAATAAAATATGAACAATATACATAGTTTCATTATATTTTTCTCTTAAATTTTCTGTGGCGTGCACAAGAATAAAAGGCGAGTAATAATCAATTCTAATTCCAATTGATCGGTAAATTGCAAAATGGTGATTAAGTTCTTATTCTTCCAAATGGGGTTTCATTTATTTAATTAGAAATTTTCTGTTTTACTGAATTAATAAACTAATTAAAATTGTCCTGCACTAGGTTTCTTGTAAGAAACTTTTTATGTTTCATGTTTGCCTTTGCCCGCCTGTCGTCTGTGTCTTTCAACCTTTTTTTTAAAGCAAAAATTCTTTTTTTATGTTGTTTATTAAACCTCTTCACATCATATTATTGGAGTATATATTTTCCACTTGTCATTCACATGTATAATGCGAACGTTGATATCAATATTATTTTTTTACTTATTATAGTTAATATAATACCATTGTAATTCATACCCAAAAATAAAATAAAATAAAATAAAAACGATACGATTTACTTTTGCATGTTGTCCCATTTAATTATTTTTTTGGAAAAAATAAATTATGCACAATTGCAATAAAAATGCTCTAAAATATGACTGAAATACAAAGAACCAGAATAATCAAATTAAAGAATACAATAAAACCAAAACTATTAATTAATAACCAAACGATAAACGACGGATCATCGAACCAAACAAATTCAGAGCCCCATCTAAGTAAATTAAGACAAATGAAAGACTAAGATAAATAAGAGTAATTAGTAGCATCATTTAACTATTATTTAAAAATAATTACCAAAATGTTCTTTAATTGTTATTATCGTATTAAACTTAAATGTTCAATTCGATGATTAATGAAAAATCGGAGGGACAAATGTATAAAAGAAAATGATATTCATAAAGGGTGATCTGATAGCATGCATATATTTCTTAATTTATTGCCCCCAAGAAATTAAAAACTTATTTTGTACATTACAAAAAATATCAAAGGCTCATGGATGAAAACAAACTATATAAATATTTATAGTACGTATCAAAATAACAAAATAATTTTTGCCCATTCATCCATGCCAGATATTACATATTTATATATATATATATACACTATATAGTATATATAGTATATAATCAATAATGTCCCATTAATGTGCATGCACTAGTACTTAATTACGGATCATGCACATTTTTCTCAGAGATGCAAATTTGATGATCCATAAATAATAATACTTATAATAATACGAGTAATAATTAACATAATAGATACACATTCATATATAAAAATTCAATTGGATCGATTAATTGAAATGTTGGTGGTCGACGAGCCACGGCCAATACCCCGTCACGCTTTGATCGTCCATTCCCACGAACATGTTGCACAAATGGCTCTGGTTTTCCTCCATCTTCACCGCCGCCGACGACTGCTGCTCCAGTTTCTCCGCCACTGCCGCCCCACCAGTTGTCGTCGTCATAAGGCCACCGGACGAGGAAGATGTCGGGAACAGATGATGGTGATGAAGATGATGATGATGATGATGGGTGTTTGTGATGTTCCTATGGTTGTTATTATTCGTTGAAATGTCGAGCTTGATTATTTCCGATGTGTTCTCGCTGATCCTGTCCTCGTTGCTTGATATCGATCCTTCGGTTTCTTTGTTCAGATTTATCGATTCTGTTGTCGTCATCGCCTCCCCGACCCCATTGTTGTTCTTCACCGCGATTATCTGCTTGGCGAACCATTAATTTCATCAAGAAAGTAATGAGTATACAAATTAATCTTTTAAACCCTAGCTAGTTATATATATAAATGAATTTAAATTGTTTTCGAAAATTATTTATGTAATTAATTGTACTATTGCAATTTCTAGCTAGTAGTAGTACAAAATATCGTGATGACACTAATGGGTTGGACAAAAGGTCGGGTTTTTTGATCTACTTGTCGTAAATGTCTGAAATTTGAGCACTGCTGTAAATAGTACATTATGGAGTTACCGCGGGGTGAAAGTAAAGATTTTCAAAAATTACCTCGGCGTGGAGCTTGTGGTTCTGCGCCTGGAGCGCTTCGTTTTCGGCTTTGACAGCTTCGAACTGGCGCTTGAGGACCTCGTAGTCCTTCTCCAGCTGCTTTGTCTTCCACCTGGCGCGGCGGTTCTGGAACCATATCGCGATCTGCCGCGGCTGCAGCCCCAGGGCCCGCGCCAGCTGCATCTTCCTCTCCGGCTCCAGCTTATTCCCCAGCTCGAAATTCTTCTCCAGCGTCTTGACCTGCTCCAGGTTCAGCCTCCTCTTCTTCTCCCCGACCTGCGATCCGTCGTCGGACAATTCGTCTTCCTGTACGTTCATCTGATCGTCGCACATCTCCGGGAAGAACGCAGCCGACGATGATCTCTTCCCGATTAACGAAGCCACGCCTGCAAATATTGCAATCAGATTTTCAAGATCCAATTTTTGGAAATGAGAAAGAAAGGGAATCCAAACCGTGTAATTAGATATGTCGTCACCGTGGAATTCTTGGGGAGGAATTGGAGGAAGCGATGTGGGATTGTTGGCCGTGTCATTGTCGTGGGGGTGATGGGTTTGCAGCAAGAAATTTGTGTGGAAGAAGGCCATGATTGATGGATCATTCTAAAGTAAGAAGGATGGTGATTTTTCTGGTGCAGAAGCCATTGATGGGGTTTAATTGGAGCAATGGGGATTGGAGGAATTCGCTTGATTTGAAGAACAACAATGGATGTTGTTCTCTGCAGGTTGATTCAAGAAAAAGGGATTTTCTTTAGTATTGAGTTTGTATGGGTGTGTGGGGTGGGGGGTGGTGTTTTATTTGTTTATTTTTTTGGGTTTTGTTGAGAGAAGTTTGATAAATAGAAAGAGAGGGAAAGTTTAGAGAGGGTGTGATGGAGGCTAATATTATTATTAATTTTTTTAAAATGGAATAATAAGGTGATTAGTTGTGTACTTTGTGTGGTGTGAAGAGCGTTTGTATATTTTTTCTTCATCGACAGTTGGCAATCGAGAAATTTGTACAGATTTTTATTCCTTTGCATGCGTTACAGACATACACACACAATGAAATATAAAAAAAAAAAAGGAAATTAGAAGGAAAAGAAATTCTT
The DNA here is from genome assembly GCA_030278955.1 of Hygrophila difformis. Lineage (NCBI taxonomy): Eukaryota > Viridiplantae > Streptophyta > Magnoliopsida > Lamiales > Acanthaceae > Hygrophila > Hygrophila difformis. Next base: position 54,894,048 of record JAOANR010000002.1, on the reverse strand, counting down.
GAACCTTGAATTGTGTATGTAGATAATGGTTCCTTATTTCAACATTTTACAGTTAACCATGTAAGTCAATCAAATGATCAATATTTCTTTGCTTTAGGTCCGCCTAATCGTCAAGTCCCCTGCAATTAATCTTTAGGTTGGGGTTGATTTTTCACTCGACTCTCTATCCCCTTTGTCTATTTGTAGCTTATATAGCACGGAGCTTCCACCACCACTTGTTCAGAAAAAAAAAAAAAAAAATCAATACTTCTTTGCTTTGTATGCAGCCAATATACATTACAGATGGATACATATACATAGATATATATGATCAATGGTGTAGATCGTTCCACGTGTGTTGAGGATGAAGCCAACGGTGCAGATTGAAGTCAGCCTTGATTTGGGCTGCCAGAGCATATTTATCAAAATTTACCATCTGAGGATATATTGGGTGCAAAATAGGGATTGATTTAGGTGATGATCACAGTCACAGTGCATGCAGGGGAATTGAATAAGGAGAAATGAGGGAAACCCCCTGGAGGGGTGGGGGGTGGGGGGGTCAGGGATTGCTACCTAATCCAGGAACAGGCATCGTGGGCACCAGAAGGTCCATCCTGAGGCCCTGCAGCACCACCCTCACCAGTCACCACTCATTCTGCAACACCCCCTCACTCAAAAACAAACAATCCAGTTGATATGTGTATTTAAATAGACAAAAAATAAAGAAAAAAAAGAGGAAGAATGGCCCAATTAAAAAAGATTGATTTATTACATAAGTGTGTGTGTGTGTGTGTTTTGACAGTGCTTCTCTTTCTCTATATATTGTTTTTCAGAAAACCCTACCAAGCTGTTTTTTTATTTGTCCTGCAGGTGCCCCCACCACCCCCCAATCCATCTGTGACCTGTCCATTTCCCATTCCACTGCTCTTAGATGCCCTTTTTTTTCCCTTGCTTGTATATCTCTTACAAGAAATTGTCTGGATATTGATCATCTGTTGTTAATTTAGGGTTTCATTTCAGATATGTTGTATAAAGTTTTGGGATTAATTATACTCATCAAGTGAATTTCCAATCAACAAACATGACTGATGAATTTTGGGTGGCAATATCAAATATGTGTCCAACACTGCATACTATACTGTGAAATTGAAAATTTAATTCCTTGATCTGAGCAGGTGTGTGTATGTATGATGATAGTGATTTAGCATTAAATATAAGGAGATGATTTGATGATGAAAAGGAACTAATTAATTGTAATTAGGAAGGATAATAAGGGTGATGAGTAATGATAGATGTGATGATGAAGACACAATAAAAACATGGGAAAAGGATAGTTGAACTAACATTACTGTGAGGGAATATAATGAGGCAGCAGCCTTATTTCTTAGCTTGCAGAAATTCTTGGACATTATGCAAGTTTTACAAGATTTTTAGATTTTATATCAAAATTATAGTCCCGTTCTTTACACTATCTTTTAAAGACTGTAGCCGCAAATTGCAGCCCTGTAAAGCTCTACAAACAAAAGCTATCCTTAGTAGCTTTTGACACCTACTTTTTAATTTAATTAATATTTCTAAATATTTTACAGTAAAAACTATAGTTCTAAAAAGACCACTTTATGTCAAATTCAAAATTCAACCCTATCGAATTCTATAACTCCCAACAGCTATTCTACAGCTCTAGTTTGCAACTATAACTAGCGAAGGAATGGGAACTATTGGCAGCCGCCGGCCCTCTTCATTGTTGCTACTTGCCTATTGCTACTGCCACTAGAACGTCTGTTATCCATAATGTTATCTTAGCGGAGCAGCTATAACTAGTCTTGCAGAACACACCCTATATATATCACCACTTGATCATCATTTAATGAATTCATATATTTCATCCGTCCAATTACAAATGTCTTACATACTATTTTTGGGTGTTCCATTACAAATGTCTTCTTTTTATAAATAGAAATAATTTTCATCTCCAACAACTATGTGGCCCCATCATATACTCACAAATAAACTCTATCTTAATTCTCGTGCCCAACAGTAACAAGACATATCTAATGGCACGGAGGGAGTATTATTAATTTCGTTGTGACATAATTGATTTATTCATATACACTCTTCCCTAATTTTGCATTATATGTTTTTCTCTCTCTCACTTTTTCTATTTACTTCTAAACGATTATGTAGTAATTTTTACTCACCTATAATTAATTATTATCTCACTACAAGAAAAATTGTGTTTACCGACCGCACGTGCGGTCCGTAACCCCCGGGATGCGGGTCGTTTTGAGGCTTACCGAGCGCAAGGGTCGGTCGGTAATACCTTGGTAGGTATTTTTCATCCGACCAAAAAAACTTGCCGTCGGGACCTTGCCGACCGCACGGTGGTCGGTAATTTTCCCGACCGAATTACCGACCGCAAATGCGGTTGGTAATGTCTGGTCCTAAAAGGTCCCGGAGAAATTTACCGACCGAATTACCGACCGCAATTTGCGGTCAGTAATTCTATTTTATGAAAACAATGTCCTCGGGAGGGCTCGAACCGCCCACATCACCATTACCATCCTCAACCCTAACCACTTTGCCAACCCTTCAACATTACTAATGGAAACCCGCCATGTGTCATATATAATAAATCCTTCACAAGTACTCCCCAAATGTTAGAGAGGGAATTGGCTTATCCAAAAAAAAAAAATGTTAAAGAGGGAATTCGAACCCTAGTCTTAATGGGTTCTCACCCGCGCGTGCCACTCGGACGCGCAAACTTTCATGTTATTATATGCATTGTGTTATATATATAATATATGTAACTATAAATGCATAAATTAATAAAAAAATAAAATAAAAACTGATATTAATTACATAAATAATAAAATAATTCATTAATTAAATTAAATATAAAATTAAATTAAATGGATAAAATTAATTAAATTACTAATTAAATTTAAGAAATAAAATAAAAATTAAAATTATATATATATCTATAATTTAAAAAACATTTTTAATATTTATTTTTTATTTATATTATTTAATAAATAATTAAATTATAAAATAAATAAATAATTAAATGGCTCCATAATTAAATAAATAATTAAATTTTAAAAATAATCAAAGAAATATTTTATAAAAATGGAGTATAAAATAAATGGAAAAAATTTTAGAGACCGCAAATTCGGTCGGTAATGCGGTCGGTAGATTATATTTTTTAAAAAAAATAATTAAAATTTCAAAAAAATTGAAAAAAATTACCGACCGCATATGCGATCGGTAGATTATATTTTTTTAAAAAAATAATTAAAATTAAAAAAAAAATTAGAAAAAAGTACCGACGTCGTCGCAGTGGTTGGCATAAAAGCCGGGCCCTAGTAACGGCTCCTTTTTAGCGACCACCAGTTGCGGTCGGTAAATCCGACCTGCAACCTGACGGTCGGTAATTTCGGTCGGTATTTTTGAATTTTCTTGTAGCGTCTCACACTGGCCTATTTTATATCATCATACACATTACTTCCATATCCCACTAATTTTGTACACTTTCTTTTCTTTTCTGCATGGAAGTCAATGTATGTAGTTTAATTTGTTTAACTGCTTATATTTCAAAGACACGGTTTCTCCGAGCTCACTAAAGAGATGCAAGGCTATGGTTTTTCAGAATTAAAAATATTCAAGCAGCCCATTCATATATAATTTAAAGATAATACATCAAAATATATATATATATATATATATATATAAATGACTTTTGTAAAAATATTGGAAGATGATTATTTAAGTTGTCTTCTACATAGTTAATTAGAAGAAGTTGGCTAGGACCATTAATTTATAAATACCGGGTTTAATATTATTATACATTAATTAAATTATAAATTTAAGCCCGTATCAATGAATTAAAGATATTAATCCATTCAAGTGTTGAAAAAAATTATATTTTGTCTAACTACTTAAGTACTACTTAAGTAACAATTATCCCAAATTAAGGATTCGGAGCCTTTAATTATTTGATTATTGGTGCCAAATTGATAAATAAAATTAATCCCATTAAATCCGGTAAGTTTAAATTTTAAGTGTTAAGAATTATTAAGTCCATAATTTGGATTAACTAGTTAATTGTTAATTTAAGTCATTAATAGGAGATTGGGCCAATTAATGATATAGTCCATTAAGCAAACAAAAGAAATAAAAATAAGCCCAACCAAGCTAAGCCCACCTTACCAAGCCCGGGCCCAACAAAAAGAGAAACCCTAACCGAACCCTAACAGCCCTGCCGGATTCTGGCGCCGCTCTCGCCGCCGGCGGGATTCCGGCGAACCTCCGGCCGGCCACCATCTCCGGCCAACACCTCTGTTAAGCCCAAAAATCCGGATCTCGAGCCATCTTCCCGTCCCCCACTCCATTTCAGACCTATCACCACCACCGGACCTCCGCCATCATCCTCCTCTCTTTTCCGGCCAACACCACCATCCGCCACCTCTCCATCTCCCTCCTCCGAGCCACCACCCGCAACCACCACAGCCACGGCCACCGCATCGCCACCACCACCCGCGGCTGCCGACACCAAACCACCACCACCACCGATACTCCTCCTCAATCCCCAACAACAAACCACAATCAAAAAAAAAAAAAAATAGAAAGAGAGAGAGAGATCCGAGAGTGAGAGAGGAAGCCAACGCCGCTGCCGCTGCCGCTTGACCGCCGCCGTCGCCGCCGCTCGCGGCCGTCGGTTCCTGCCGCCGCTCTGGTGGCCACCAAGTCACCATCCCCATCTTTTTTTTTCCAATCCAAATATTAATCAAAACCACAAAACAAAGAAAAAGAGAGGAAAAGAAATAGAGAAGAAGAGAGCCATTGTCGGCAACCAGTCGCCATCGCCGCTGTCTCCATCGTCGGTAACCGGTCGCCATCGCCGATGTCTCCATAGCCGCCCGGGTGTGGACAAATCTAGTGTGGGCATGGGCTAAATAAAAAAAAATGGTGGAGGATGGGGGAGGGAGGGGTAGACATAGGGTAGTGGGGGTTTAAACTTTAATACTAATTACATATACACATAATGTGGTTCGATGATTGAGTTAGTTTATTGCAATATTGGACCGTAAAGTGTTGTCAATGTGGGGTACTAGTTGTTTTTTTTAGGAAGACCTTGTCTATAAAAGATTCCCCAAACCCTTTAATCAGTCCACCTTCCCAGCTTTTCAATATCTGTTTTTCTTGCCAACGGTTAGCTATTCAGTATTGAGAGCAGTAGGTTAGCCAAATGATAAAACCCTTTAATAGCTTTTCAGTATTTTCCCTTTCAAATCCAGCTATTCTTCTGGATCTTTTTTTCAACTTTCTAGCTGTTATGACATTTTAGTTCTGTCATTTTGAAAGCAGTAGGAAGATTTCAGAAATTCTCTGGTAAGAATTAATAGGATTTAAAAAAAAAAATGTATAGCTATTATTTATCCTAAAATACTATTATATTATACTAAATTAATGTTAAAATGTTTACTAGCCAAATAGCTGTAAAAGGGGTATCTGCTCGTAGCCGGTGCGTGTGTCATACCCATTTCGCCACGGTAACTGTAAGTGGATTTTTACTCTTTGGAGTAAGCCCAATTTCATTTTAGCTTGAGCATAAATTTCAATTCCGCATTTATATTCTAAATTTATGCTTATTGCTCCCTATTGTTGTTGGGAATATTGGTATGCCATTTTTACTGTGCTTAATAATTGTTATAACCATTCTCAAAATCCTACGGAATTTTGAGCGCGCATTGTTACGGGGGTGAGACTGTATGTGGGTCGCTGCTGCCCAACTCCCACGTTTGTTGTGCAATATTTAGCCACACGGGGACCACTGGGATTATTCAGCCCGATGCCATTACCTTATCTCACAGTGGGTTTGAGGAAATTTCTTACCTCTCCCACACCCTTGAGTGTATGTGCGAATTGGGCCCTACGGCGGGGAACCTGCACATCACGGTGGCTGAGATAATTATTTCTCGGTAACGCATATTGTTATATTATCTGTTCCCGGGATATAGATTAATATTTCATTTATGTATAAATTATCCTCGTTTAAGCATGCCTTATTCCCTAAATATTATTTAAATTATTTCTGCAACTCGACCTCCTCCGGGAGTAAGGGTCTATTTATTCAGCGATTGTTTTTTGCTGACTCTACACTTTTCATGTTCTTTCTCAGGATTCTGATATTGGTGGAGATCAGTAAACATTTCACGCATCGGGCACGGTTTGGGTTTATTCCGAATAATTAAAATTTGAGTGCAAGTTATGTATAATATTTTAAATCTCCCTAATGGAGTCAAACAACTTGGCATATGTGTGTTAAATAAGCGAGGACGTATATTTTAAAGTTTCCACCGTTCCTGTAATTTATACGCCTCATATTTTAATGTATGATGAACGATTATATCTATATGTGTGTGTGATGAACTATTTTTTTTTGTGTCTCTTTTATTAAATAAATTTATTAAACTTATTTTATACTTGTTACAGTATTATAAGTTAATGCGTAAATTATATGTTAACTTATCCGGAAAGTAAGTAATATATATATATCAAACTCTGACTTTATGCAAGTATGCCTGCTAGCCGTAGCGCATTCCGGACGGCCCGGAATGCGTGGCGGTAACATCGGCCCATTCTTCCCGCACTCGTATTTCATTAAGCGCTTGCTATGTTGATTCCCTGGATGTTTTTCACTTGATTATGGGTCCTTCATTACTGCACCATTCCCTTTGGCCGGTCATCAAGGAAGTTCGCACACTCATTGGGAGATTTGGTGGTTGCTCTATTCGTCATGTCTACCGTGAAGGTAATCAGGTTGCTGATGCCCTGGCTCGTAAAGCTATCCTAGCCGAAAACTTCTACACCACTTGGGCTTTTCCCCCGGATGATATTCAGGAGCTCGTGTCTAAGGATGCTAATGGTGTTTTGTTTGCTCGATTAGCTTGATTGTTTCTTTTCCTTCTCTTTTCTTTTTTCCTTTGTTTGCTCGCCTTCTTAGGCTGTTTCACCCAAAAAAAAGCATATACAAATAAGCCATAAGGGGTTGGGGACTTACCCTAATGGTCAAGTCCCGGTCTCTGTGTTCGATTTCCACCCGGCCCCTATTCCTTCCCTTTATCTCCTTGGTAATTTGTGTGGTTTGGGCTCCCACAAACCTTTGCCAACACATGAGTGTCACTGTTTACCAAAAAAAAATATATACAAATAAAATTAATACTACAAAAATATATTCTAAAACTAGACGATTATAAAAATCTAACCATACATAACTTGATATTATATTGTCATTATATACTTGCAATAAAATTGAGTTAAAATTAAACCATGAATAGTACTACCTCCGTTTTTGTATGTTTTTGACAAAGAGTAATGTATTACTATTCACCCACAAAATTTTACTTAAAGTTTTATCATAGTTATACAAGTTAAAATATAGTCAAGTGTGATCTTGTTAGATTCGTCTCGTCGAGTAGTTTTTAAATATCGAACTTTTATAATTTTCACTTGTACCGAACTTGAGTTATTAATGGTTTAAAATGTGTATTGGACTGCGTGAAAAGTCGGTATGTAAGAAACATTTGAATACGGAGGAAGTAAAATTTAAAGTAATCTTGCTTAACGGAGCAGAGGGAGTACTATTTTATGCGCACGAGATATACTCCCTCCATCTCATTCATCTTATCATGTTGACTTGGACACACAGCACGATTCACTAGTTTAACGGTTAACCCATTCAAAACTAATCCTGATATACGAGTGGACTTAAACGAATACTCCACTGCTTTGTACTAAAAAGAAAAAAAATTGATATATTTGAATTAATTAATTAATTAACTGATCATTAATAATTGAAAAAACAAATTGCAATTTCTCCATTCACCTTCTGTATTGAATATGACTCCACTTGGACTCCACGGATGTCCCTTTTTAGTGTTTACAACATTAATTACAACTAATTATTGTGTGATCAAATCCAGAAGTGCAGTGGGTAACATTTGCCACGTGGGGGTGAGGAAAAAAAATACATCCGTCCCACGAAATGTGGCCAGTATTCATTTTAAGGTGTCCCACGAAATTTGGCCACTTTCCATTTTTAGATAAATTAAATTAATATAAATATAATTAGAATCTTAATGGTTTCCAAATCCCATTAAAAATAATTATTTTTACTATTCTGCACAACTCCCAATACTTTTAGTTTCTACCCAAAGTCCCTTGCATTTATTTAATTCTTCATATTTTACAATGGGTACACATAAAAATTATATAAATATATATATTCTAAAACTAGACGCCTAGACGATTCTAACAAGACCATACTTGATTATTTTTCTCTAATTAAATCATTACTATAATATTAACTCAAAGTTAAAAAATAAACAAAGTCAAAATTCATTAAACTTTTTAAACACAAATACCCACACCACTTTAACCACTAAACTCCACCACCTAAATTACCGTGTCCAAAAGAAAGTAGCCACATTTCGCGGGACGGAGGGAGTACCCATACTACAACATTGGCAATTGCTTCACTATAACAAGTAAAATTGTATAAGTAAAACCTGCTATTTGCTGGCATCTGAGTAATACTATGTGGAATGTACTCCACGTACCTACATCTTTCAACATTTTACATATTCTGGAAATCATGGGGCCCTCTTGGGTGAAGATGAAAATGGTGGAAAGCTAAGGGGCCCACATATATGGGGAATGTAATAAAGTACCACAAATTTTAAAGACAACGTGAAAATTACTTTACTACATCACAGGCTTAATTTTTTTTTTTATAAGCCGAGGCCAGGCAACAATGATACAAAAAACAAAAGAAAAACAAAGGAAAGAAACCAATCAACACCAAATAAACTAAGTCGCCCGAGACGCGGACGCATCCATCTCCAAATCCCCCGACATGAAATCCGGTGGGAAGGCCCACGTAGTGTAGAAAGCCTCCTCCCGAGCCCCGTGCCGAGCAAATCTGTCTGCCACTCTATTTCCCTCCCTCCTCACATGGAATATATGGCACACCTCAAAACGGTCCTTTCTGTCTCTGATGGTCTGGACCAGGGGAGCGAAAGGATGGAATTTCGGTGTGTCCTGAATGGAGTTGATCACTTCCATCGAGTCGGTGTAGCAGGTGCAGCACCTGATGTCCATATCTTCAAGGAATTTCATTCCTTCTGCCAACGCTGTTAGCTCAGCAAAAAGCACAGAATTGGTTACAATGGAGCCACATCCTCCTCCCCTCCAGTCACCTTCCCCATTACGAGCAACAAATCCATATCCCGCTCTCTCCGACTCTCCCAACACACTCCCATCAACATGCATGATCGTGCCTTCATTGTTGGATGGGTTCCAATGTATCACCTGTGGCCGTTGATGTTTAATAGGTCTCCTCCTTTTCGCTCCATCCAAGTCGGCAGAGAGTCAGATGATCTCTCTTTGCATCACCCACCTGGTTTTGGTTTCTCCCCGGAACACCCTTGCATTTCTCTCAATCCAAATAGACCACAGGCCAGCCAACATAGTGTGCCCAAATTTAGCCACCATCGCAGCCAGTAAGTAGGGAATGTTTTCCTTTGGCATACCATAGCAATCCAGAGGAACCTTGATCCGAAGTCTCTCCCAGATCTGTTTAGTCCAACAACATGTGAACAGACATTGATCCCATGTCTCCTCTTCAACGCCACAGATCAAGCAGAGGGGGGAGTTAGTGAGCTTTCTTCTGAATCGAGTATAATTAACTGGGAGGGAGTCGTGACAAATCAACCAAATGAGTAACCCCAATTTTTTCGGAATGTTTATGTGCCACATCCAGTTCCAACTAGTTCCCAATCCGAGTGAAGCAGCTAACATAAGCCGAATTCACAGAGTAGCCTCCACTCTTTGACCTCTTCCAAATCCACAGGTCCGGGATCAACTCATGAAGGTTAGGGGGGCACTGCACAAATCTCCTCTAACACAGCTTCCGGAACTTGCGTATGCACTAGAGACCAATTCCATCTGCCATGATCTATAATGTCCCTTACCTTAAGGTCGACGTCCTGAGTCTCCACGAAAGGGACAATAGATCCAAGCTGGGTTTTGTTCCACCACTCTAAAAACCATAGCGAAGCCTCTCCTTTGCCAATACGAAACGAGAATCCTGGCTTCACAATTTTCATGATTTTTTGAAGCAAACATATGAGCTTAGAACTGTGTTTGCATCCCAACAGGGAGAACTTCTCCATGCCAGCCCCCAGATCTTTCACCATCTGGACCCAAAACTTCTCAGGCGAATGGATATACTGCCAAACAAGTTTCCCGAGCAAAGCGATGTTCATCGTTCTAGCCTTGCGCAGCCCAAGTCCTCCATCTTTTTTAGGAAGAATACAGGTATTCCATTTAACCAGGTGAATCCCTTTTCCATCTCTATCTTTCCAGACAAATCGGTTGATACGCCTATCAATGGCAAGACACGTTGTCTCCGGAAGCCAATGAACTTGCATGTAATAAGTTGGGATGGCCGCCAAAACCGCCCGGCATAGGGTGATTCGCCCCGCTTTATTAAGAAGTTTGCAAGCCCATCCTTCCATTTTGGAATCCATTTTGTCAAGGATGAAAGAGAAATCCCCACATCGACGCCTGCCTGTAAGCATAGGAAAACCAAGATAATTCCCAAAGGCTTCAACTTCCTCAATTCCCAAACTGTCAGTAATCCAGGATCTGTCCTCAGTTCCCACAGATTTAGAGAAGTATAATGCGGACTTTTGATGGTTAAGCTGAAGACCCGAGATTTTTGAGAAAGAAGTGAGGGCCTGTTTAACACTCTGAATGCTAGTACGCTCCACCATTGACCCCAGGATGAGGTCGTCCGCGAAGAGTAAGTGAGATATCCCCATTCCATCCTTCTTTAAGCAAACCGGCTTCCAATATCCCTTGTCCACCAACTGTTTAATTAAGGTCGATAGGCGTTCCATAATGATGAGGAATAAATATGGGGAAATGGGATCTCCCTGTCTAAGACCTCTACCCGGTTTAAATTCCTCCAAGGGTGTGCCATTCCAAATAATGGAAAAAGAGGGTGAGGAGACACAGGACATGATGAGCTTCCTCACTGCATCCGGAATTCCCAAATCCATAAGGCATTGTTCAAGGAAGTCCCAATGAACATTGTCGTACGCTTTCGCAATATCAATCTTGAGAATAATAGCCTTCGTCCGATTATTACAACTAGACAGGTTGGAGGCCATTTCTTGAAGGGTTATGGCATTGTCCGCAGAGCCTCTGCCCGGAAGGAAAGCTGCTTGGTGTTGGGAGATGCACCCTTGAAGATAAGGCCGGATTCTATTGACAAGGACTTTAGAGAGGAACTTGTATATCACGTTACACAGGAAAATCGGTCTAAAATCCTTCAAGCTTGTAGGAATAGCAATTTTGGGGATGAGGCATATAAAAGTCTTGCACATTTCAGGAGGAAGAAAGCCCTTTACCAAAGAATTCTGGAGAAGCTCATGAACGGATTCCCCAACCGTTTCCCAATAGTGTTTAAAGAAGGCTCTGGGAAACCCATCCGGGCCTGGGGCCGAGAATCCCTTGATCTCCTTAACCACTGTGTCAACCTCCCTCCGGGATATATTATCACCAATTTCCTCTACCTCTTGAGCTGGGATAGCCTTAAGGGGTGGCATTTGGAAAGTAACCTCTTCACTAGTCATTCTTTGGTGCAGGTTTGTTTGAGGCCTTGAGTACAGTCTTTGGAAGAATTCATTAGCCTGTTGTTTTAGCTCTTCTTCCTCTTCACACCATTCACCATTAGGGAGATATAAACCATGGATGCGCCTACGGTGACCTTTGGACTTGGCCCTCGCATGAAAATAGGCCGTATTCCTATCTCCCATCCGCACCCAATTATCCCGGGCTCTTTGGAACCAATGGATTTCTTCTTGCCTCAGGATTTCATCATACTCTTTCCGCAGCTCATCCTCAAGCAAGAGAAGACGAACCGAGTCCACCTTTTCCAACATTCTGGTAATCCCTGCTAACCTGTTCACAATTTTCTGCTTCCTCCATTTAAGGATTCCAAGCTTAGACTTTTGGAAGTGTAAAGAGTCCAGCCCAAGCTTTTTCAGTTTCTGATGCATCGATCCGCAGTCAGCGCTCCATGCCATCTTCACCACTTCCTCATACTCCCTGATCTCTGTCCATGAAGCTTCCCATCTAAATGGATTACCATTTCCCCTCATAATGATAGGGCCACAGGAAAGTAATAGGGGTAAATGATCCGAGCCGACGCAGGGGATAATTTTTGCATAGCCTCCCGGGAAAGCCGAGATCCACTCGCTATTGCTCACACACCTATCCAAGCGTTTGTAGATCCGACTGATTTCCCCACACGGCCGAGACCAAGTGAAAGTTCCCCCTTGAGTGTTAACGGTCGAGAGACTGCAATCGTTGAGGAGATTGCCGAATTCTTCCGCTCTAACTAGATTATACATCCCCCCTCACTTCAGTGGAGTTCAAGATTTGATTAAAGTCTCCCATAGATACCCACGGACCTTTGATCATTTCCGCCAGTTGAAGGAGGTTCTCCCAGCAAACCTTTCTACTCGAGTACTGAGGCGGGGCGTACACAGCCGTGATATACCACGCCCACGATCCTTTGCTCAAGCTCAAGGTAATTAACCTATCACGGGCATCAACACAAATTAACTTTGAAACTGATGTCATGGCGTGCTAACGCCCATACTCCCCCAGCTCTGCCAACGGACTCCTGGATGCACACAGCCTCATAACCGGATTGAGTAAACAAATTACGAGACCGAGCAAACACGGATTGGGGCTCAAAAAGGAACACCAGGTCCGGCTTATGGTTGTGTAGAATCTCCCTAATCATCCTCCTCACCGTCTCCCCAATAATACCCCCCACGTTCCACGCGAGGATTTTACAATTGCTAAAGGTCTTATTAATCATAAAAACAAATCTTAAGCAGGGACTGACCTCAAAGCAATTCTCATCTGGAATCCCCTTCAGTACCTTCCCTTTCCAATGGTTCCTCACCCATGGCTATGTCTTCCTCTTTTGATTTTTTCTTGTCAATCTCAGCAGAACCATTAATTGACTTAGCCTCCGGAGGATCCACTCCTCTAATTTGGCGTTCGGGAGTCCCATCACTCCTCTCCACCTCCTTCGTCTCAGGCGGTTCATCCCAGCGTTGCCTCTTCGTACTTCCCTGCTCTCCCACCTGTTCTTGTATCACCCCTTTTTTTATGGTCACCCCAAGCACTACTGGACTTTTCCCTTTGGGTCTTGTTTTCTCCTTTGTGGCTACTGTATTTGTAATGGCCTTCAAAGGCCGCCCATTTCCCTTAGAAAGATTGGGTTTCTCTCTTTGTTCAAGTTCCTTCAGGCCCAATTTCTTGCTCTTGGGTTTTATGTCAGCTGATCCACCACCTTTCTTCCCGTTGGTTTGTTTTTTGCGCACCACCATAATCCATTCTCCTCCATCGGGTTGAGGAGGATTTGTCATTTCCTTTTTGGTGTCACCTTCTATCATAGCAGCAGGCAGTGGCCTTTCCAGCCCTTCCTTTTCTATGCAAGTGCCTTCGACAGTCTGAGGATTCCCTTTCTCAGCCTCCTCAAAAAGCTTACCGGCCACCTTTTCTAAGTCAACCTCCATATCTCTACTTTCCCTTTTGTCCTTAATACCAGAACTGAAGCTGCCATCTTTGACCTCTGGCGGATTTGGCGTGACCAGCCTTTTGCCCTGGTTTGTTTCCCCTATGGCAGTTAGGGTTTTTTTATGACCAATGTCGGCCACCGGAGCCGCTGCTTTTTCTTGCCGGATTCCATACCGGCAAGCTGTGTCCGAGTGTCCATACCTGTGGCAGCTCTTGCATAGAAGGTGTAACCCCTCATAAGCCACCTTTTGCCATCTATCTCCAACCAACACACTCGAAACCAATGGAAGGCTCAAGTCTATTTCAACACACACCCTTGCATACTTCCCCCTATTCACCCCCTTAGACATAGCATCAACTCTAATGGGTCTTCCCAAGCCTGCTGCAATACCTTTGAGAATGAGTTCATCAAAATATTCAAATGACAACCCTGGGAAGCGAGCCCACACGATTGTCTTTTTTGGAGTTTCTTCATCAGCAACAAAATTTGGGCGCCATGGACAGACCAAAAGATAGCTTTCAAATATCATCCATGGACCCCCGCTCAACACTTTCAAACGATCGGAGCTGGTGTTGAACTTTATCAGAAAAATATCCAGCGTCCATCTCCACCATTTGAAACTTGTCTCGCATGTTCCATACCCTGGATAGCCTCTCCAGTAACGCAGAGTAGCCTACTTTCTTTCCCAGCACAGAGACAATAAGAGCATCTTCGAAAGGCTTGCACATCCGTTCCTGAAGGCTCGGGTCAATCGTGATCTTCGGCTTTAACCGATCTCCATCTATGTATTCCAGTTTCACCAATCTAGCGTTGTTCGGATTCTCTGAGAGCGGCCGAGGCACGCTGCCTTTCCCCTCAAGAACCTTGTCCCTGAAAGACACCACTGAAGTACCTGCAAAGTAGAACGGGGTAGACGGGTCCGGCGGAGCCGGCGGGTTCACAGTTGGACGGAAGGAGTCAAGTTGCGGAGAAGCAGAAGGCTCCATGGAGAGAGAATTTAATCTATACTTAGGTTGGCTGCTTATTTTATCACAGGCTTAATTGATTGCTTATTTGAATTTTCCCAGTTGGAATGGGTTGGATTCAATCTTGTAAAGTATACTACTCCCCCATTACTATTTAAAATGTATTTTTAGAAATTAAAAAGTGTTCCCAAATAATTATCATTTTAGATATTTATGCTCTAATTTTCCAAATTTGCCCCTTATCTTTCAATAAATGCTAGTATTTCTAGATATTTATTGCTAAATACTCCCTCCGTATGCAAAAGATATTAACGTTTGCATAGTAAACACTATTTATTGAGTAACTTTGATTCGATATTTTAATACAGTTATGAAGTACTTCCTCCGTTTTTATTTGTTTGCTACGGACCCACATTGCACGCAGTCTAATGCACATTTTAAACCGTTAATAACTCAAGTTTGGCACAAGTAAAAATTCTATAAGTTCCATATTTAAAAACTAATGACGAGACGAATCTAACAAGATCACACATGACTATATTTTAACTTGTATAACTATGAGAAAAATTGAAATCAAAGTAGTTCAATGAATAGTAACAAAACTTCCAATGTAGCTAACAATAAAAAACGGAGGAAGTATAAGATAAAACATAATCAAATGAGATCTTGTTAGATTCGTCTAATCACGTAGTTTTATAATATTAAAGTTTTATAATTTTTTATTTTATAAAATTTGAGATATTACTATTTAAAAATGTGTATTGGACTGCATGACAAACATGAAATGTTAAGATTTTTTGAATACGGAGGAAGTATTTAGTTTGAGGGTAAAAATGAAAATTTATGATATAGTTAATGCAATTCTTGGTTATTGTAATTGAGCTAAAAGAGACAACTAAATATAAATGGAGGGAGTACCTCCTTTTTCAAGAAATGTCTACTACACCAAACAAGTTTTGGAATAATAATGGCTTCGGCCCTTCTATTTCCCGTAAAAAATGAATGTGAAACGTTTGGGTTTTCGATACTATTTACTATTATTTAACTTTGATTTACGCTTATACAATAGTTACAGAAGAAAAAATATAGTCAAGTGAGATCTTGTTAGAATCGTCTCATCTTGTAGTTTTAGAATATCAAATTTTTAAATTTTTACTCGTACACAATGTGAATTATTAACTGTTAAAACTATGATTGATTTACGTGCGCAGAATGAATGCTAAACCTTCTAAAAACAGATAAAGTACTTCATAGTATGTGTCATCTAGCTAGCTCTTGAGTCTTGATACATACATATGTGTACAATATGGATTATGGCCTATGGGTAGTGGAAAATAAAGATTACAGGCATTTTTCTTTAAATTAATTAATGAGGGTTTTGAATCATGTGTATCCTCCACATGCTTTTGATGGCTAATGCTAGAGAAAAATACCAAAACCCCATGTGGGTTTTCTTTGCTTGACCTCACTAATAATCTCTCCCTTTCTTGGTTTTGAAAGTGATTTGTCAACCGCACCCCCTAATTAATTAATCTTATGGTCAATTTTACATAACCCTCCTTTTCCTAGCCTTGACCTTTCATCAGAATATGGGATCAATTTTCGGATCACCATATCCCCGATGTTGTTTTAGGTTGTGGATATTTCACCAAAACACCACATACAAATGATTCACTATTAAACTTATGTTTTTCTCTTTTTCTTCTTCTAAATTAAATTCAACTTGTTCTATTGTCATCCTACTCCTTTTTGCTTTCCACTAGAATGTTACTAAATCATAATAGGTGTAAATGTGTAATCTTTGTTTAGTGAATAGCTATAAATCTAGCACCTTCTGATGGCAAGTAAAAAGAGTGAGAAAAAAGTAGATAATAAAATATATACAATTTACAAGAACAAATCTATATCTCTGTATCTATGTTATAATGACAAGTCAAAAAACTGAGGGAGGAGGAAAATTTTAGTTTGGGATTAATATGGAATTGATCATGTTATTGTTAAGGTTTATGCAATTTGATTCTTTAATTTTTGCTTCGAGGGTTCTTGGTTTCTAACCTTTTTCTGTGCAAATCACAAAACCCCACAAAGACAATGACTTATGTGGAATCAGAATGTAGGAGATGTATGGGCAATTTGTGACAACCTGGCATCCCATGAACAATGTGCCTTTGTTTCTATATTTCCGACTGGCAATGCCCACTCCCTACCCCAGTCATTTTCCATTTTTTTTTCCCAAAGAAACCAACAAAGTCCTAAACACAAGAGGAATCAAACTAATAGACAGATTACATGTATAGGAATAGGATGCATCATTACACTACAACTACTCCACAAAATTTCAAAAAGATCAATTGACAATCAATTCTCCATGGTTAATTCAAGGCTCTCAAAAACAAGATAAAAGGGTGTTTTTCTAGCCAAATTGAAAATCATGCCTTTTGACTAATACCATGATTCATCATCCATGCGATCCATATCTCAGAAAAGGGGGACAAATTTTCACTTATTTCCATTTTTGATTGTGGTCCAGTGTCTAAGGTTGTGTGTGAATGCTGAATATAACTCTGTATATAAAAACTCCCAAATGAAATTACTAGAATAAGGGGAAAATATAGCACATGAGAGTGTAGATTTCCTCTGGTGGGCATCGTGTGCGAACAGGTGCTAATTAAACTAGGCCATTAACTATTCGATGCGCATATGCCAGCGCACAAGAAAGCCATACTGATATAGAAGAGATGATCTTGTGTTTGATGACCTGTTATTTGTTAGCACCACGACTTCCTAGGTCAGCAGCGACTTGAGAGGCTCGGTTCAGGGCACCCGATAACCAAAGAGCTCCCTTAGAAAAGTAAGTACTACTAGCCACGGAGTTCACAGTTGAAACTGCAGTTCTACCCGTGGCACACATAGCAGATTTTGTTGTATCTGAAATGTGGTATCTCTGATTCATAGATCTAGCAACTTCAACGCCTGTGAATATCTTATCAGTTAAACCAATCCTGTCACTCAGATTTGTAACCTTGGCTACTGCAGTTGCTGATACTTGATGAGATTCGTCGAAGGCTTTAGCTTTGCTGATTGCACCTTTTCCTAGCATGTACCCTTTAGCAACTGTTGTTTTGGCCACATTTTGAGCCGAAGACAAGGCACTGCCAGTGGATTGAACTGTCTTCTGTCCTTGAGATTGATGCTATTATGAAGATTGATAAACCATTTTCAATAACTAATTGTGCGATTACTGAAAAGGACTTGCAATGTTGTTATTAGACACAAGCTTAAGATTGGCAATACAATAGACATAACTAACTGAACAGAGAAGGGAACATACAGTACTAGAATTGCTCTCATCTTCAATAATCCATGAAGAATGATTCCAGTGACTGTGGTCACCTTCGTAATATCCCTGGTCGGTTATGCAGATTGGTTGATCCAAAATGGTGGCCCCCTAATATAATAGTTCAACTTCAAATAGTAAGATTTAGAAGGATGGCTAATCAACAGCAGACACAAGAACGAAACAACATTCTAGTAAAATATAAAATCAAATATACACAGACTGACTGATCTGAAACTAACAAACTAAAATTTTTTATGCATCCATGTCTTCAGAAGCAACCTTAAGTTCGGCTATGTTAACTACATTTCCATTCAAATTTCATGCATGCAAAAAAAGCCAAGAACATTAGGGAAAAACATAAAGAGAGCAAAATAACATTTAAGGCTCGTTAAATCAAAACACTAAGGGGAAAAAAGAAAGCAGTTAGCAAGTGCAACCAAGTCAACTGGACATGTTCGAATTAATAGTAGTGAACCAGAAATATATGGTCTTGCTATTGAAATCAAGATGCGCATCACTTCACTAGAAGATAATGAAGAGGTTAACCCTTCATTCGTCAAGATTTGGCATCACTTTCCCATCAATGTTTTTAAGTCTTGAAAATGTTATGACTTAATGAAAGTTCAATGGATAAACTTGAAACCTATTTCCAAAGAGGGGAAGGAAAAGAATCATTACAAAATGAACAAGAGGTTTTGCAAATTAAACTTACAGTGAGCAGAACAGCAGTTTCCACAGCATGAGAATTTTTGAAAGTTACACGAGCTGTGGATGCATGTCCATCTGATCTGCTTGTTCCCAGAAACCACAAAAGTTATAATCAATAACACAATAAGTCAATTTTAAATAGACACAAATGTAAATGAAAACAAAAAGAGAAAAAGGAGAAACATCTGTCTTAAAATTTAAAGATACCCATTTTAAATGGTTCATTAAAGAGAATAAACTTTGTGGAAAACATAAAATAGTTTCAATGCATTGATTTGGAGAGTTGATATTTAATGGATGTTTTATCCATTACTTTGTTACAAGGCCAACAACAAAGCATAGAGTTAAACTCTTGTTTGTCAATTTTCGGTAAACCTTACATAGAAATTATGAACATAATGAAAGTGGGAGCGCAATTGATTTGTAACCCTTGTTTACTTTGCTTCCAGGAGAGCAATTGTGAAGATAATGCAAAGATGATCAAGTTTCTGCCAAATTTATTATTCAGATGTAATGACACTCGCAGCTTTGCACGGAAATGAAAGTGGGATGTTGTGGTACCCATTTTTTCAAAGTTCTGGTTGAAGTACTTCCTCATTTACATCATCAGAATTGAAATAAGTGAAGCTGATTTAAACTTAACAGTAACACACACAACTTGCATAGAGGAGATATTTGGGCAAAGTATAAAGTAAACAGAATCTTATTAAATGAAGAGTACCTTATGATTTCAACATGTTGAATTGCACCACAGAAAGCAAAGAAATCAAAGACGTCCTTCTCATTTGCATTAGGAGACAGATTAGTTACTTCCACTGTATTACCAGCTGGCCTCATTTTTTTGGGACTATTCCTGGAAAATTAGGCAGTTACCAGTGTTCAATTGTACACTTTACGAAATTGGGAATCTACCTTACACCTCCCGTACCCCCACAAAACAAAACAACAGAAGGGAGAAAGCGAAAGATTGGCATAATATTCCAGGAAATAAAGTATGCAGAACACAGAAATTGGATTATAAATAAGGATACCAAACCAAACACACAAACGGCCTGGGTGGCGTTCATAAGCTGAAATTCGAGCACACGCATATTGTACGGCATCCCATCACAAAATTCAACCAAACAGGAAAATTAACCAACAGTGAATGAACTCGAGCCCATCGGCTTTAGTTGAGTAGGAGCCAAAAAAAATCTATGGCAGAACTTGGAATTTGGAAACCCCCAAAACGTGCAGCGAAGAATCAAGAGAGCACATTAATGGGATAATGTAACAGAGAAGCAAAAAGATTGCCGACATACCTTGGTTCCAGAGCCGAAACGTGAAGTCACGGAAATAAATTTTGTGCAGAAGAAGGAGCTTCTCCTGATGAAGAAATTTCATTTACTTATATATATACGGTAAAGCGACGCTCTGACCGACTCAATTTCATTGATTGATAATAAAAGAATTTAAAAAAATAATAATAAGTAGTACTCCATAAGTACTCTCTCCGTTCCTTTCCTTAATAGATAACCGTTTTTTTTTTTTTTTTTTCAAAAATCACACATACCAAAGAATATCATTATTACTGATTAATTTTTCATTTTTATCCCTACTTTATAAAAGGTAAAATTGATGGGAAGAGAGATTGGACAATATTCCAGAAATAATATTTATGAAAGGATGAGAGTAATATTAAAAAAGTACTCCCCGTTTTTGAAATGTTATAACATTTGGAAATTGGGTACTGTTTACACACGCACTTTGACATAAAGTTTTATCATAGTTATACAAGTTAAAATATAGTCAAGTGAGATCTTGTTAGATTCGTCTCGTCGAGTAGTTTTTAAATATCGAACTTTTAGAATTTTATTTGTACCGAACTTGAGTTATTACTGTTTTAAAATGTGTATTGGACTACGTGCACTGTGGGTCCGTTTCAATTTTAGAAGACGGAGGGAGTATGATATAAATATGTAAAATGACAACTACTCCCTCCGTCATCAAATGTTATTATTATTAACATTTCATATTTTCACGCAATCCAATGCAAATGTTTAATGATTAATATCTCAAATTGTAAATTTAAAAATTTAATATTCTAAAACTATGTGATTAGACGAAACTAATAAGATCTCACTTGACTAAGTTTTATCTTATATAACTATGTTAAAAAGTCGAATCAAAGTTACTCAATGAATAGTGTTTGCTACGCCAACGTTAATATGATTAAATGATGGGGGAGTATTTTAGAATGCTTTTTGATTTCTAAAAAGACAGCTATTTAGAAACGGAGTGAGTATCAAAATGTTACTCATTTGAATATCAAACGTCATAAAACAAATATCAAATTTCTGAATTGAATTACTTATGTAACAAATTATTCGATTCATCTACAATCTAGATCCAATTTCTAGTTTTTATTATAAATATAATTGAATTAATTTTTTTAGGGATATAATTTTAATACTTCTTCTATTTTGGTTATCCAAAAATACTTCTTTTGTTTTTTTTTATTTGTTATCCACCTTTTTCGATTGTTCTAAAATAATTGTCTCAACTTTCATATTTGATCCCGGCCTTTGGCTAATAAAAAAAAAAAAAATTTCATACTTGATAAATTAAAATGGGTGAAAGTATAAGAAATTATACTTCCTCCGTTTTAAAATTATTGCCCCAAGCTAAAGTTGAGAACTATTCATTGGGCATATTTGATTTCAATTTTTATTATAGTTATACAAGTTAAAATATAGCCAAGTGAGATCTTGTTAGATTCGTCTCATCGCGTAGTTTTCAAATATCGAACTTGTAGAATTATTAAATGTACCGAATTTGAGTTATTATTGGTTTAAAATATGCATTGGACTGCGTGTATTGTGGGTCCGTAGCAAATATAAAAGAACGTAAAAGTACATTGTAAGTGAAAGTAAAAGGTGAAATAAGATTTCTCAAAAAGCATGACAAATAAAAGTTGCCAATTGGGACGTGGCTTACCTTAGTGGTCAAGTACTCCGACTCCCAACCTATAGTTCAATTCTCCATTCGGCCCCCTATTCCTCTTCTTTGTTCTTTTGTAATTTGTGTGACATGAATTTTCACCACATTTTTCCTAACTTATATAGGTTATTCAGCAAAAAAAAAAAAAAAATAAAAGTTGCCAACCTAAAACAGATAGAGTAATTAGTTTAGTCATATGTATATGAATCTATATATTATATTTTAGGAGTACTAAAATTGAGTATTCCTCCAAAAACTTTTACCCCTAAAACTCCTCTCTCATTGCTACATTAAATTAATTCTTTTAATTAATTCCAACATAAACCCTTCACATTAATTACTCTTCATATCTCCTCTTTTTCTATCTCTTTTCTATAAAAATAAATAAAAATTATTAAAAAAATGAATCTCTTTTTCTATCTCTTTTCTATATAAATAAATATAAAAATTATTAAAAACTAAATTAAATAGTTGATGTATATCATTATTACACATTTATAATGTATGAAAAATTATTGTTTTCTCAACATGTGAGTTTCAATCAAAATATTTTAATTTATTTATTAATTTCAGAAAATATATTCTTTTCGTTATTACCTATTTCAATATATAATGATAAAATTAATACTATTGTATCGGGAGATGTAATGGTAAATGTAATAAAATTTATTTAGTTTTTTATTAAAAATTTATTTTGAATTCTAAATAAGTTATTATGAAATATAATTTTATACTATAAGAATATTATTTATATATCCAATGCTCTCTCAGCACAAAAGATAAAGTACATGATGAAGGTAAGAATATTACCATAAATCAAGAAAAAAGAAAAAAACAACCAAACAGTTGCAAAAATAGCATCCCAAGTGCTTCATATATTGTCTGAGTGAACAATTGGGACTTGTCTTGTCTTAGTAAAAAGCAAATGGACCTCGA
Source organism: Hygrophila difformis (assembly GCA_030278955.1). Classification (NCBI taxonomy): domain Eukaryota; kingdom Viridiplantae; phylum Streptophyta; class Magnoliopsida; order Lamiales; family Acanthaceae; genus Hygrophila; species Hygrophila difformis. The sequence continues at coordinate 54,871,478 of JAOANR010000002.1, read as the reverse complement.
GGCATTCTGGGATTCGGATAGTAACCAAATCTAGCATTATGAGGCAACTCTCGCTCTTGCCCGTACCAGCGAAGGCCAGGATTCGAGTTTGGGCCTCTAATAGGATTTCCTCCACCAAAGCCAAAACCCATGTCCCCAAATGAAGGGGAACTTTGTGCTGGCAAGTTGTCGACAATTTTGTAAAATATTGGATGGGTTGTACAAAAAGGATCCCTGCAGTAACTGGGTTAATCTTGATGGAATCATAAGGCTCACATTTGTGCTCTGGCTCTACTTCTTTCTTGTGCCTTTGACGAGTTTGTTGACGGCTAGACTTTTCGCGCATTTTTTCAGTATTGAAAGCTTCTTTGTGCGGACAATGACCTTTGCTCTTGGTGTTCTCAACATGGCAGTTGGTCTCACTTGGTAACAAGCGTACCGGCTTGCCTAGTTTGGCAACTTTATCGACCAAAGTCTTTGCATCCACGGGTCCTGTAATGAACACTAGGTTCTCTTTTGTGTCTATAGTAACTGATTCCACCCCTGAACCATACATCAAACAAGGTAAATATGTATAAATAATAATAATGTATATCTATGACTTTCTTAAATCCTAGCTACACTCTAATAATAATATTAATATTTGCCTACAAAAGTGCACAAAAAGAAGGAAAAAAAAATCAAGTAATTGAAGGATGGATACCGGGCATCTTTAGTAATTTCTTGCTGAGTAGCTTTGGGCATTCATCACAGCAGCTTAAATCCATGGACAGAATCTTGTTGCTGTGCAACATATCATTGTGATTATTTTATTTATTCGTATAAACATTTCAGTGTGTCGTAAGATTAGACAGAAAAACTAGTACAAAAATATAAAAAAAAAATACATAATGCATTAATAAACGTACTTGTTGAGGGTGGCTGTGATTTTCCATTTCCTCTATTCGGTATATAGAAAAAGCAGTCAAAATTCTCTGTAAGAAAAGAAGGCTTCTTTGTATGTTAGTTTATGCACAGCCAGAGGCGGATACGGAAATATTGTTCAGTGGTGTCACAAATAATAATAATAATAATTAAAATATAAAATAAAATATCGAGCACTTCCTTCTCTATAGCATAAATTAGAGAATCATTCATAGAATCATCACCCATCCGATTTCGCAAATCTGGCTTGACAAGCTTCACCATAGAAAAACAACTTTCCAACGTAGAAGTTGCATCCGTTAAAACCAAAGTCAATTTTAACAACAATACACATATAAATAAGAAATATGCTTGAGTGTTTCCACCATCAATTTAGCCAAGTCGGATATACAATCTAAATTAACAAATCTTTCATCTTGATGTATGGTCTCATAATAAATGTTAAGTTCACGACCCAGTATCATTAAAATCATGTAGATAAAATATGCTGAACTCCACTATCTTTCTCATAAATTCAAGTCAATTAATTAATTCATCTCAAACTAATAGAATCACCGGTCAATCACAAACATGAAGAGAATTAGAGCTATCGAAACAGGCCAGCCCGCGATGGGGTCCACGTTTATGCGGGCTTGAACGGAACAGGCTCAAAATACCTAGGCCCAACACGCACCACAAGCAGGCTGGCGGGTTATGCTGGCCGGCCCATGTGCTTTTAATAAAATATAAGTATGAAATTTGTTTTTTTTTAAGAAAATAAAATTTGGGAATCGGAATACGTTTGGTTATTGAGATACATGATAAACAATTAATTCTAGCAATTCTTTTAACTTAGGGAACTCCATAGAAGGTTTGTCATGTTTAGTCCCTGCCAATTTCACATAACAGATAGCACAGATGAGGAAGAGCGGAAAGAAATACCTACCAGATAGTCAAGACTCGAGAGAAAGATTGCTTAAATGCTTTTGGATGGGATAGCATCATGGTTCGCCATCTCGGGAACCGGTCACGTCGCGGTTGCGGTAGTTCCACATCGGTCGCGGTGTATCGGACAAATATCGGGTCATTGCATTTTATAGCAAAAAATATTTAAATGAAATATCGGCGAAATCTCGGTGATATCGGTGAGATCTCGGCGATATCTCGAATATCTCGGCGTACCGGATGATATCTCGGCGATATCTCGGCAATATCGTGAAGATGAGTTAAAAATTGAACCGGGTATCGTTCTCGGAACGGCATCTGCCGTTCCAGTTACGACTCGGCGAGATCTCGGCCGTCTCGGCCGAGACGGCGAACCATGGATAGCATATAGCACAAATGCACAATGCATTATTATTACATCTTCCACACTATCATGCTTTCATAGCCTAGAGCCCTGTACATGCCTCTTTCTCATATCTAATCACAGTAACAACAGATATAGAATGGGAATGCAATTGTGAAGAACATTTTAATCCAAGCACTGTAAAAATTAACTCCACAATTCAAAAAGACCAACATACATTATGATATAGTCAAACTGAACTTGCAAAAGCCAAACATACATATCTCAGTTGGCACATAGAAGAGAAACACCAACAACAACTGCTCCAACAAAAGTAAAATACTTGAAACAAATCAATTCAAAACAAACACTTTTTCTTTCACAATATTTTCAGCTACCACCACCGCCACCGGAGTACATAAAGAGATGCAAACCAACTAAATTAAGAGCTTCACAATCACAATTCACACAGGTTTCAAAAGTTAAATATTGGGTCACACATAACAGAAACAACAAAACCAATAGAAGACTACAATATGAAGGGTTTAAATAACTGATTATATTAAAAATAAAGTTTGATAACCCAATTTAATTTGCTTACATCCAATTGCCTCTAGTCTCTGGACACGGACAATTCAGGCCCTATTTTTGGTCGGCGCCACAGTCTGTGCCTTACCAGATTCAAAAAATCCTCTTCGGTTTTGCTTTTTGAAAGGGCCACTGAAGAGAAAAAGAAAGATTTTAATGGTGTAAGTATTGAAAAAAAAAAATGTAAGATGTATCATGGATGATAATCGCAATTTTATTATTATACTTCTTATTAAGTATTGAAGAATTCAAAACATTATAGATTCAGCCCACGAATTATTCAAACTTACCACCAGCAGGCAACACTGCAGCAGAAGGCGTCGGCGAATCGGCGTGACTCAGAGGCGGCGTAGGCGAGGCGAGGCGAGGCGACACAGATAGTTCGATGGGAGAGCGGCGGTGCTGTGGTGAGTGAGTTCAACAGATAGTTGGAGGTTCGCGGCAGAATAGAGATAGGATAAAGAATAACTATTTCGATTTTTCATGGATTAGGGTTTCATTTTTTTTTTGGAAGAGCGATTAGGGTTTCATTTTAAAAACTGTTATGCATTTTAACATAGGGCATATATTTAAGAAGATTTTTTAATTATGGATAAATTGCGTGATTTATGGTGTTGTTGGGGCCACAAAGGATAGTGGGCCACGGAGAGAAAATTGAGCCATAAAAGATGGGCCGAAGAGAGACCTCCTAAAGAAAATTGAGTTTAGATCCATTGGGCCGAAGAATCAAAAGAGAACGATCCAGAACAGCAGAAGAAACCTGAAAGGAAGAAAGCTCCGGAAGGAAGAATTTCGGCCGAAATGATATCAAGTCAGCCGATTGAAGCGAACAGTGAAGTCGGCTTAGGGGAATCGACCGGAGAACGGTTATTTCAGCTCCGGCTATAAATAGGGGATACCATGCACAAAATCAGAGAGATCAATCCAACCCCCAAAATCCCTTTATCAAATTTACTTCTTTGTATCTTTACTGCTTTCCTTTACTGCTTCCCTTTACAGTTTTTCCTAGATTCTAGCTTAGCTCATAGCGGTTGCTTCCAAGTCCACCGTTGTTTCTCAACAACCGGTAGTTTGGTTCTAGTTTTCCGGTGAATTCGCCGTTGTTTCTTAACAACAGGTAGATTCTCCGTTGTATTTTGTTGCCATTTGAATATTAAGGAACATTCAGTCAAGTTTGGGCGTAATTAGTCAAGTTTGGGCGTATTATCACTAATCCGGACCCGTAACCGGTTTGATCCTTTCTCCGGTAGCCTCCCTTGAGGAGAAAAATGTCCTTTCTGGCACTGGGGCCGGGAAACAGTGGCACGCCTAGTGGGACACAAAATGGCATTCGAACAAGCAACTCCAGCGGTCAACACGGCGGCGAGGACTGATTTGCCGCCGATCCAGGAAGAACGTGCAGCAGAAGCCGGAGAATTCCCCCCAGGGTTCCCCGGACCATCACACTTCCACAATCAGGAGTTTTCAAACGATGATTTAACCCCGCGGTTCCGAGATCAGGTTCAATTTATGGTAGAGGCGGCGGTTACTAATTCGGTTCGCCAAATTGAAGGAAATATCCTGGCAGCGATGCCAGCTATATTCAGAGCCGAAATAGCGAGGAATATGTATCCGATGGGAACGCAGCAAGCTCCAGTGGCGCAAAATCCACCACATGCGATGCAAAATCCTCATAATTTTCAACAGCAGGCCTTTCGGCCGCCAGGAGGGCACGGAGCTCGGCCTTTTGTCCCTCCGCAGCAGAGGTACGATCAGCAACAGAATCAACCGCCTCAACCAGCTCTTCAACCGCCTGCTCCAGTGGTCCAACAACAATACGCACCACATCAGCAGAATCCACCACAACTGGTTGACAGGGAGTTAATTGCTGAGATTATTCGTACTCAGTTTGGAAATATCATCGGCCAGGAGAATAGGCCGATGTATCGGAAACCTTATCCAGATTATATTGAGGAGCAGTATCCACTGCCTAGAGGAGTAAAGGTTCCAGATTTTAACACTTTTTCTGGAGAAGTCGGCCGCTCTACAATTGAGCATATTGGCCGATTTACAGCTCAATGCACCAGAATTGCGCAAAATGATTTTCACAAGTTGATATTGTTCAGCTTGTCGTTAACTGGCCCAGCATTTGAGTGGTACATCAATTTGCCAGCGGGATCGGTCAATACATGGGCCGAGATGGAGCGGTTATTCCATGACCGATTCTATAACACCAGTACTGAAGTTTCGGTAGTTGATCTGACGTCAACCAAGCAGAAGGCGTCCGAATCAGTTACTGAATTCATTGAAAGGTTTTATGCAGTAAAGGCTCAGATGAAAACAATGCTGCCTGAGCATGAATATATTCAAATCTTGAAGCAGAATTTGAAGTTTGCCATCAAGGACAGATTGATGGTAACAAGACCAAGGACTGTGGCCGAATTAACGGCCGAAGCTATAAGGATGGAGACTTATTTGGCAGAACAAACGGCTTTTAAATCAAGCCGAAGTCAAAGTGGAAGATCACAACCTATCCAGTCAGCTGCCTCATTTGCTGAGTCGCTGGATAGATGTGAAGTCCAGGAAGAGTACAACACGGATGACGTTCCCGCATTAGCCGAAGTTGCAAGGGCAGAATTAATCATAAAAAAGCCTATGACTTGTCCAGCACTTCGGCCAGCCAGAGGCAATGAGAAAGAAGGAGGAGATGAATCTCAAAGGTTTTACTCTTTCGACTTGTCACAAATGGACGAAATATTTGATTATTGCCAGAAGAACGGATTGTTAGAGTTTAAAGGAAATCATCCACAACCCACTAAGGATCAGTTGGAAGCCGGATAGTGTAGATTCCATGGATCGGCTACTCATTCCACGACGGTTTGTGGACATTTTAGGAAGCTGATTCAGAAGCATGTCGATGATGGGAAGCTGAAGTTTCCAGATAGGCTTATGGCGATCGATAAGAATCCGTTCCCTGTTGCCAACATGGTGATGGTGCATCCCGATCAGAATAGATCTGTGCATGACCGATTGGGGGAGCAAACATAATCTAGCAAGGGTTCTGTGCACGATCGGCTTGGAGATCGGCCATCGGCTCAGAAGTCAGGAGTATGGAAACGATTAGGATCTCCGAAGGGAAAAGAGAAAGTTACAGATGTTTTTGACCGATTGAGGAATTATGAGGTAAAAGAGTGGATCAAGCAATCAGAGAAACATCAGGAGATCGAGATCGGAGATAAGAGCGAGAAGCCAACGTTGAAAATCATAACTAACGGATGGGATTCAGAGATGAAGTTAACAACTGACAAGCAGAATGGAAAAACTGTGATTCAGATCACAGTTCCTGAAGAAGCTGTCAGTCCCGAAATGAAGAAGCTCAGAAGGCCACCAGCAAACACTCAGGTAGGCCGATGGGTCCAAAACTCTCCAGAAAGAAGGCATTTCGGCCAACACCGATTTGACCATTCAGCCTGGAGGGCAGAAGAGAGAAAAGTCCCGAAAGGAAAGGGATCATATCGTACTTTTAAACGAAGAATGCAACGGCTTAAAGCAGCTGTTGTTTCTGAGCAAGAGGAATACGATATGATGTATATGGAAGAGGACTTCCCAAATGACTGTTCGTTCTCGGAAGGAAGAATACTCAATAGAGTATTTTCGGCTCGTCTGAAGTCCGAAAGAAAGGAAGAGAGGAAGCCGAAAGAAGGACAGGATCGGCTGAAGAACAAAACTGAATTTTGGCCGAAAGTAATATAGCCGAAAATTGAAAGCGAGCAGTCGAAACCAAAAGAAGAGTGGAAGCCTAGGCCAATCCGAACAAGGGAATGGAAGCCAAAAACGAGTATTGTTCCGAATAGTGATACACCTTCAATTGGACAGTTCAAGTTTGGCTTCGGGTCTAGTGCAAACATGGTAAGGGTGACCACCACAGCAGAGGAGGAGTACTGGTCTGATTCTGAACCAGCCGTGGTCTTCTGCCAGAAAGAGGGAGAATATTTCGGCGATGAAGAGCCCATTGTGGATTTCTGTTTCGCCAAACTTGAAGCATTTCGGCCTGAGGCCGAAATTGAGAAAGTAGCTGAAGAAGGCTATGAAGCGTTTGTTCCGGAAGCTCAACCAAGCACGATTCTACCGCCTACTGCAAAGATGTCTCAACATGTGAGACCTTTGTATGTGAAGGGTTGGGTCAATGGGAGACCGCTCAGAAGAATGTTTATTGACGGATGAGCAACCGTCAATATCATGTCATTGGCTACACTGGCAAAGATAGGCCGTTCAAAGGAAGATTTACTCCCTACACGGATGAAAGTATTGAGTTTTGTGGGAGCCCAAACTGCGGCCGAAGGGTGTATTCTGGTAGATGTAACGGTCGGAACGATATCAATTCCGACCGTGTTCTTTGTTGTAGATGCCGAAGTTCCGTATGCGGCCCTTTTAGGCCGATGCTGGATACATACATCTCGTTGTTTGCCGTCAACGCTGCACCAGAAAGTGTGGTTCTGGAAAAAGGATGGCACAGTTCAAGAAGTGGAAGGAGACCAACCTCCGTTTCCAGTCAACTCAGCCGGCCGAATTGATGCGGTGTTATACGAAGAACCCATACAACCATTCCTAGCAGTGGTAGGGGATCGGTACCCGCAGGTTGTCGAGTGTGATTGGACAGATTTGGGGTTTGAGGTCAGATATCAGACCGATGAACGGCTAGTCGAAGAAGAAAGTAAATGATGGATGCACAACCGAATCAAGCGATCGAGTTCGAATCGGCCGAACTCGGAGTTTCAGACGACAAAGCAGGATGGAGCGACTTAATGGATGCAATTCCAAAACGAACTCCGGATTTCAAAGCTCAAGACCCCTTGAAAATGGTCAATGTTGGTACAGACGAGTACCCGAGGGAGATTCCATTGAGTGCAAATTTAGATCAGCAGATGACAAGCCGATTCAAGGAGGTCCTAATCGAGTTCAAGGATTGTTTCGCATGGGACTATACAAAGATGCCAGGATTGGGGCGATCGATTGTGGAGCACAGACTGCCAATCAAAGAAGGGTTCAGGCCGCATAAACAGCTGGCCAGGAGGGCAGCGCCCGAAATAGTACTAGAATAAAAGAGGAAATAGAAAAATTGTTAGCGGCCGGGTTTGTGAGGCCAGCTAAGTATGTAGAGTGGTTATCAAATATTGTTCCTGTAATCAAAAAGAATGGGAAGTTGAGAGTTTGCATCGATTTAAGAAATCTTAATATAGCCACTCCTAAAGATGAGTATATGATGCCTATTGTTGATTTGTTGATTGATTCGGCCGCAAAACAGGGGATGTTGTCATTCATAGATGGATATTCAGGATATAACCAAATCTTCATGGCCGAAGAAGACGTTCATAAAACTGCATTCCGATGCCCGGGAGCCATAGGAATATACGAATGGGTAGTAATGCCATTCGGTTTGAAGAATGCAGGAGCTACTTATCAAAGGGCCATGAATTACGTTTTTCATGATCTAATAAGCGAATGTGTTGAAGTCTATATCGATGATGTCATGGTCAGATCTAGAGATATGGAAAGCCACTTGGACGATTTGCGGAGAGTGTTCGCAAGAATGAGATTACATGGAGTGAAGATGAATCCAGCTAAGTGTGCTTTTGGAGTGCAAGCAGGAAATTTTCTTGGGTTCCTGGTACACAATAAGGGCATAGAAGTCGATGCGAATAAGACCAGAGCAATCCAAGAAGCCAGGCCTCCACATGATAAGAAGAGTCTGCAGAAATTCTTTGGAAAGATCGGTTTCTTGAGGCGATTTTTGGCAAATGCGGCCGGAAAGTCGAAACCATTAACCGATTTACTAAGGTTAAAGAAAAAGGAGGAGTTCATATGGGGAGGTGATCAACAGAGAGCCTTTGAGCGATTGAAGCAAGCTTTGGTCAATCCACCAGTGTTAGTCCCTCCAGTTTTGGGTCGATCGCTCAAATTGTACATAGCAGCAGCCGAAGAGTCTATTGGAGCGTTGTTGGCTCAAGAGGACGATGAAGGAAGAGATCGGGCGATTTATTATCTAAGCCGAATCCTTAGGGATGCCGAATTAAGGTACTCGCCGATTCATAAATTGTGTTTAAGTCTTTATCATGCATGTCAAAAGTTGGAATATTATATTCAACCACGACAAGTGATAGTGGTAGCTTCGGTTGATATAGTAAAAATTATGATGAACGATCCCATCAGTAGCCGAAGAATGGCCAAGTGGGCCATGAAGTTAAACGCATATGACCTGAAATATCAGCCACTTAGGGCTATGAAAGGGCAAATCGTAGCCGATTTTTTGGCCGATCATGTAATGCTCCCAGCATCCGAGGACATTGGGGGTCAAGTTCGGCTGAAAGAAATAAATGAAGAAGGAATTGTATATTTGCAACCATGGATGATGATGTGCGATGGTTCAAAAGCCGCTTCAGGAGTTGGAGCAGGGTTTACTCTACATACACCGGAGGGCAAGGTATACAAGTATTTCGTACAATTACCGAAGTTTTATACGAATAACCAAGCCGAATATAAGGCGTTAATCTCGGGACTACGACGACTTATAGAAGAATGAATAAGAGCTATCGTAATCAGAGGAGATTCACAAGTGGTTATTCATCAGCTGTTAGGAGATTTTTCGGTCAAAAGTTCCCAATTAATTGGATTGTACGAAGAAGCAATCGGTTTGTTAGAAGAATTCGACGAGGTATACATTGAATATATTCCAAGGGAGAAAAACGAATTAGCTAACGAACTGGCTCAGCATGCAGCTAGGTATCGGCTGATGCCGATAGCGGGAAATTTGGAAATATATTTGGCCAAAACTGAAAAGGCTGAATGGATAAAAAAGATAGCGCAGACCTTGGAGAATCCATCCGAAGCTAGCCCAGTCCAGAAGCAGAAAGTGATGGATTATACATTGATAGGAGGGTTACTCTTTAAGCGAGCCATTGATGGAGTGTTACTCAGATGTGTCGGGGAAGAAGATGCTAAAAGAGTAATGGGAGAAGTCCATGAAGGAATATGCGGCGCGCATCGTGCAGGAAAATCGATGAAATGGAGTATTATTCGGCTGGGGTATTATTGGCTGAATATGGGAATTGATTGTGAGAAATATGCCAAAGGATGCCGCGAATGTCAGAAGCATGGGCCGATTCAAAAGTTACCGGCCGAAGAGATGCACATAATGATTAAGCCATGGCCATTTAGGGGATGGGCTATGGATATAATTGGGAAGATTCATCCTTCTTCATCAAAAAGGCATGAGTTTGTGCTAGTGGCAACGGACTATTTTACAAAATGGGCCGAAGCTCAGGCTTATGTCAGCATCTCGCAAGAAGAAGTGATCGAATTCATTAAGAGACAGTTGATTTATAGATTTGGAATTTCACAAACGATTCTAACAGACAGAGGAACTGTATTTGTGGGGGGAAAAGTCAAGGCCTTTGCGAAAGAATACGGGATAAAAATTGTGCATTCGTCGCCTTATTATCCGCAAGGGAATGGACAGGCAGAGGCCACAAATAAGCAGTTGATAGGAATTATAAAGAAAATGATAGAAGATCAACCAAGAAAGTGGCATGAGAAGTTATCGGAAGCGTTATGGGCTTATCAAAATGCAAGACTTCAGCCACTGGATTTACGCCATTTCGGCTGACTTATGGAATGGACGCAGTACTTCCAGCCGAAATAACAGTGCCGACCTTAAGAACAAGCCAAGCAGATCTAATGACGACCGAACAGTATGATTGTGCGATGAAGAATGAATTATTGGAAGTTAATTCTGATCGGGTGCAAGCCTTTGAGAATTTGCAGAGAAATAAAGATATTGTGGCCGATTGGTATAATAAGCGAATTCGTGTGAAACGATTTGAAGTCGGCGATTTAGTTTGGAAAGTTATATGGCCACCTAAACAGAAAGATGGCCGATTAGATAAGTGGAGCCCCAATTGGGAGGGGTCGTTTATTGTTCAGACGAAATTACCGAATGGAGCATACATGTTGGTGGATGAAAATGGCGAACAGATGTCAAATCCAGTAAATGCAAGATATATGAAGAGATATTATCCATCAGCATGGGATTAAATAGTAAGAGGCGAAAAAATGAAGATTTTATTGCAAAAAACAAGCATTACAGAAACGGTACTACTTCGGCCAAAGACGGCATCGATAGTCCGAAGTTACAATATACAAGGGAAACATCCTATGCTAAGCAGGCATATACAAGGGAAAGGTCCTAACGAGAGAAAGTTGAAGGACTCCCAGCCTTATACAGATGCCGCCTAGATATATCGGCGAAGGCGAGATCACTGATTTCAGAACAGCAGCACCGCCGATTAACCCAACCACCTAGCCTCAGCCCCTGGGAATGCTAGAACGGATAGTACAACGTCCCAGAGGAAGAAGTCAAATTCAGGTACAGCCTCCGCACTATCTCAGACAAGAAGATGAGAAGTGCAGCGAGGAAGTCACCAAAGGTGGTAGAGGGGAAAAGAGAATGGGGAAACCACAAAAAGAAGTGGGTTCCCCGTTAGAAAAGGTTCGACAGGATATGCAACCGCAAAGTAGAAAAGAGAAATGTCCGCATAACCGTCGAAACCTTCGTTTGGAATAATAAATAAAGATCCTCGCCCATACTAGTATGATGAGAGGAGTGTTAGCTGAACTCGTGCCGCATGGGCGGAAAGTTTTCGTATCACGTCTGAAAATCCTTGAAGATACATGGGTCAGAAACCATGGAGGCACTGGAGATAAGGGATTGAATAAAGGAAAAAGGAAAGCCATATTGAGTTGAAGAGATGATGGATAAACATGGATAAAAGCCAAGTATTTATAGAAGAAGGATAAATACTTGGCAGGGGAAACGATCAATATTAAATGTTATTTATGGGAAAACGTTACAGCTGATTCCCGAAAAAAGCTGCTAACATCCAGGAATCAGTAGTGAAGAAGACCGAAAAAATCGCAGAATAAATCAGATACGGATCGTATTGCAGAAATAAAAAGATACGAATCCTAGTACATTCCGTCGGCCAATACAATTTTTTTTTAAAAAAAAGGGGAGGCCGACAACAGTTGATAGAAATAAGTGGAGATTTATATGCAAAAGCAAAATAGGGCGAAATTTCGGCCCATCTAATGATCAGCGCTGTCGTCAAAATGGATATCGTCGTCCAATCCTCGGAGAGCGTCGATAGAAGGGTTGAGTGTAGATGTAATCAAATCCGAATCCGCTGCCGAGGAAGGGCCATGAACGTTGCTTGAAGAAGGACGATCGGTGGCCAAATTAACGCCGACATCAGATTTCCCTGAGACAAGTAGGGGAAAAGGGACGATGAAGTAAGAAGTAAAGAGTAAGCAAACAACAAAAGGGGAAAAGATAAAGTACCTGCAAGAGCTTTTGAAGATGAAGGGGCATCACCTGACGGGGAAGATTCCATCTCCGACGGGTCCAAAGGAAATAAAGTTGGGGGAGAAAGAACATAAGCAACACTTTTCCCACCAAGACTTTTAATAGCCGAATCGAGCGGGCCGATTAAGGATTGAGTTTCGGCCCACTTTTCTTGGAAAGTGCCGAGTATATAGTCATTAAAACTGGACCGCATGGCAAGATAGGCAGCATCCCGTCGAAAGTCCAAGATCATGGCTTTGGGGGCTTCGGCCGATTGACGAAGATCTTTTATCGATTGCTTTAAATCGGCCGATTTTCGTCTAGTCTGGTCCAAAGCTGATTCCAACTCTCGCTCTCGCTGTTGAAGTGCGGCTATCTGTGAGCGAACTAAAGAAAGATCTTCAGAATGTTTATGTTCCAGAGACTCCGTTTCAGAGAGAGCATTCATTGTGGTCTGGTATTCCGCCGAATAGTTATCAAAGATGGCTTGAGAAGAGGCCGCAGCCTCACGTTCGGCAGCAAGTTTGTTCCGCATCACCAAATGAGCTACTAGCTCTTGGTCCATAGAAAGGACAGACTTCATAATCATCTGAAGAGAACTACTCAGGTTTAAGGAGACCATCTCATCATGGAAGTGCTGTTCGAGATGAGATTGGAGAACGAGAATCGGTTTTGGGTTGACAAATTCCACATTGGATTGCCTGGCGATCAGATTACACAACTGGGCCAAACACTCGCCAAGATGAGTCGAGGGGTCCGATGGAAGAGGAGAAGGAGGAACAGGAGAAAAGAAGTCATCCAGAATATGCCGATCAGGAAGTGGAGATGTGGGAATTTGATCGGCGGAGGCATCACCAGTAACTGTGCCAGCCAGAGAAGGATTGAGGGGTTCCAAAGCAGCCAAGGATGAAGACACAACAGAGTCTCCGGCAGGTTGGGGAGGATTGACCGAGGGAGAGGTAACAGGATCGGTCGAAATAGGGTCTTGGGCCAAATCTGCAGGAATGGCCGAAGAAAAACCAGCACGGACAACCGAATTATTACCATCTGGTGATTTGCGTGGTTCAGTTGAAAGAGCACTCGGAGCAATAGTCAAAATCGGGGAGGTACTCGATACTGGTAAGGCAGAAGAGACGTTGCCGAAAGGTGAGCGGGATGAGCGCCTTCTAGTCTGGGTTGGAGGGAGAGAGCCGACAAGAGGGTCTAAAGGCGAAGCGGGTCTCTTTCGACCAGGATCCGGGGTAGAAGAGCGAGGAGCATCTAACATCAAAAAAAGAGAGAGAGAGAAATGTAAGAATGAGAAAGAACACTCTAAAAAAAAAGGGGAAAAAAAAAGGAGAAATTTACCTGGATGAAAGGAAGAAGACGAACCAAGAGTGCGCTGGGGAGTAGAATTTGGCAAAGATGAAAGGTGCAAGGGAAAAGCCAGAATAGGAGAGAATCCACCACGCTGTAAGAGTGAATTGAGATCAGCGCCGAAAAAAGTACGAGCAACGCCGTCCCACCAAGCCCGAAAACGAGAAGTAGCAAGTCCAGGACGAACAGCAAATTTCACCACCTTGAAGTCAAGTAAACGCTTATGGTACAAAGAACATTGTGCACGGCTAGCAGAAGCAGAAAAGCGCTTATCGGCCCGGAGAGCTACTACCAAGTCTTGACCGAAGCCGAATTGACGGCTAACGAAGTGGGGATTATAAACCTCGGAAGGGATAGCAGTCTTGGTAGACAAAAATGAAGAACCGTTGAAAATGGGGCGGGGAAGTATGCATCTATTCCACAACTGAGCAAGAGATACGTGAAGGATAGTCCCGAAAGGGGAAGTGGCGATCTCCCTCACCCAGTCGAATTCGGTCCTCCTATAATGGTACTGGGAAAAAGACTGATCGACAGTTCGGCCTAAGAAATAATTGATCCAATGCGGGATCGAGAGGGCAGGAAGGGATGACCTTAGGAGATCAGGAGCGGCGAAATAACTAGGGGAGATATCTTGAGCAGGGAATTTGGAGATATCACGGAAATGCCACACCAACCATAGATGAAGAAACCATAATGGACCACGGGCTTTATCAGGGAAACCCTTTTCCCAGCCCGACACAGTAGCTGTTATGCCCGCGTACAGATGAGCGAGGAAGAAATCGGCTAAAGGCATAGCAACAAGGTTGAGAATCGCCGAAGCCAGAGGTTGAACCTCGAGGAGAACTCCTTTCGAAGGAGTACACCAAAAGAACCTCGTGAGGAAATACATCATGAAGGCCAGGGGCTCCGAGGGATGTGGAGCAGGTGAAGTAGGATCACTCTGGTGAGTGACAATCCAATCCTTGAAAGAATCACCGGAAGAGAAACTGACATTTTTCTCCTTGGGAATGGACATAACACCGAGGTTCTCTCCACGAACAGAAAGGCCTAAAAGTAGCTTTACATCTTGGATAGTGGGTGTCATCATACCCCAGGGGAAACAAAAACAGTTTACAGAAGGATTCCAGAAACAGAGGAGAGCCTGAATAGGACGAATGTCAGACGGAAAAGGTATAGTACTGAGAAGAATCATGCGACGAATACAAGATTTAGACCAGGATTCACGGCAATGAGGTTCAAGATGACGGTACCATTCCACATAATCAGAGGAATCCAAAGGCCAATTAGCAAATGACGGGGAGAAAAGCTTGGAAGAAAAACAAGAAGAATATAGTAGTATGGAGCGATTTTCGAAGATACGAGCAGTACACTCGTCGATCTCTTCGGGGATCCCTAATGGACCGAGGGAATAATAGCCTTCAGGAAGGAGACGCATAGCGGAGGTAGAAGCATACGTGTTCTCAATCTTGAGAAGATCTGAGGAAAGAGCAGTGACGGGAGGAAGATCCATCGAGGAAGACAGGTCCATCGAGGAGGACAGACAAAGGGGAAGTTGAAAGGGCGGTTTATTACGAAGACAGAACGGGGTATGTAAATAGAGTGATGATAACAAGAGCCCTTGAGGGAAAAGATAACCGCCAAAGAAAAAGAGAGGAGTTACTTGAGCTCTTTTCCAGACGAAAAACCGCCCAAGTAAGGAGGGCATCTGTTGGGGCCACAAAGGATAGTGGGCCACGGAGAGAAAATTGGGCCATAAAAGATGGGCCGAAGAGAGACCTCCTAAAGAAAATTGGGTTTGAGATCCATTGGGCCGAAGAATCAAAAGAGAACGACCCAGAACAGCAGAAGAAACCCGAAAGGAAGAAAGCTCCGGAAGGAAGAATTTCGGCCGAAATGATATCAAGTCAGCCGATTGAAGCGAACAGTGAAGTCGGCTTAGGAGAATCGGCCGGAGAACGGTTATTTCAGCTCCGGCTATAAATAGGGGATACCATGCACAAAATCAGAGAGATCAATCCAATCCCCAAAATCCCTTTATCAAATTTACTTCTTTGTATCTTTACTGCTTTCCTTTACTGCTTTCCTTTACAGTTTTTCCTAGATTCTAGCTTAGCTCATAGCGGTTACTTCCAAGTCCACCGTTGTTTCTCAATAACCGGTAGTTTGGTTCTAGTTTTCCGGTGAATTCGCCGTTGTTTCATAACAACATGTAGATTCTCCGTTGTATTTTGTTGCCATTTGAATATTAAGGAATATTCAGTCAAGTTTGGGCGTAATTAGTCAAGTTTGGGCGCATTATCATTAATCCGGACCCGTAACCGGTTTGATCCTTTCTCCGGTAGCCTCCATTGAGGAGAAAAAGGTCCTTTCTGGCACCAGGGCCGGGAAACAGGTGTCAAATTTAAGACCACGATATGCTTATTGTTATGGATACAATTAAGATTGACATCATCCATAAATTTGTGTGGGATGTTTATGAATATGTGTTAGAAGGTGTAATGGAGTTTGGAGTTTGGACAATTCAGCAGCAGGCGTCTGCTCGTTCGATGAGGTGTGTGATGAATATTAATGAGGTGTGTGCTGTATATTACGTAATTTGGCTGTATAAGAACACCGAATCGCATATAACGCAAAGCTTTAGTACAAGAATTATCCAAAGTTCCAAACCAAACCGGGTGTAATGTGTTATACGAGCGATTGTGGGAGCAATATTTATTATTTACAACTGGGATTTCCCTATAAAATGGAATACATTTTACCCTTCACATGTCTAGGACAAAAGCGATATTCGGCACACACTAAATCAGTAAATTTAGCATAGGAACTCAATCGTATAATATTATTTTTCACTTAATTTGAATAAATTAAGTACTTAAGTTTGAATGAAAAATTAGTCAAACAAAAATATCATTCATTTCTTATTTTTTATTTTTTATTTTTTATTTTTATTAATTTCTAAACTAAGCCAAGTACAGGCTGCAGGCACGAGTTTGTTCATTGAGCTCATCGAAATAGCATATTGGCATAATTATTCAAGTCCACGCCCTGCCCCTCAGTTCCCATATCAATCCAAACCAAAAATTCCTCCATACCAAACACAGCGAAGCAAGTAGCCTATTCGAGTTGAAATTGGTAATAATAATTAAAAAAAAAAAAAAGATATTCCATTAGATTCGTATACTACCATTTGATTCGTTTCAATTTTTTCCGAGAACATGTTAAAACATAAAAATCCAGAATAGTATTTTTCAGGACAATCTCAAACAACATATATGCAAAGATAATTTCGATGTCAAGCCAAATACTATCTCAAACATATACCAGTACAAAGGCAATGCTTATCCCAAACGTACGTCAAGACTCCATCTTTCCAATACGGTGACCCTTTTCTTATGAAAGATTATATATTTTCACTACATTAACAATAAAATAAGAAACACAACTGGACAGGACTCGGGGAGGAATGAGTATGAAGAATGCACATACAGAAAATGCACAAACTAACTGCTACCAAAGAACAGAAAAAGCTCTCTTACCAGAAAGTTGCCGTTGAAGGAGAGGCGGGCGGTGAGGATGCGTGGAGTCACTGACGCTTCACATTTTAAAGATACCCATTTTAAATGGTTCATTAAAGAGAAAAAACTTCGTGGAAAACATAAAATTGTTTCGATGCATTGATTTGGAGAGTTGATATTGATGGATATTTTATCCATTACTTTGTTACAAGGCCAACAACAAAGCATAGAGTTAAAACTCTTGTTTGTCAATTTTTGTTGGGTAAACCTTACATAGAAATTATGAACATAATAAAAGTGGGAGAGCAATTGATTTGTAACCCTTGTTTAATGTGCTTCCAGGAGAGCAATTGTGAAGATAATGCAAAGATGATCAAGTTTCTGCCAAATTTATTATTCTGATGTAATGACACTTGCAGCTTTACACAGAAATGAAAGTGGGATGTTGTGGTACACATCATCAGAATTGAAATAAGTGAAGCTGATTTAAACTTAAAGGTTAGATTTTTCCGATTGAAATTAAATACTACTAGCTAGTTGAATTGCAATTAGGATGGAATTTGTGTATTTATCTGTTGAGCGGAACTTAATTAGCCGAATAGAAGTGATTGGTTATTGTAGTAGTTTGTGTTGGGTGAACCGAGACGTTGTAGTATTATACTTCGTACATAAAATGTTTGGAAGGGCGATTTGCTGATGATGGAGCCTTGCGTAGTAGATTTGAATATAACTGTGGAAAGTGGGTAATTAGGCAGTCATGACTTTTTTTTTTTTAACATTGACAAATATATGTCGTGTGAGCCGTAGCCACACAAATTACAAAATGAATAAAGAGAAAAGATAAGAAACGAGTAGGAATCGAACCCACAATCTATAATTGAAAGATATGGAAAATGACCACTAAGGTCAAGTCATTCCCAAGCAATTATGACTAATGAATAAATGACTTCTAACATGCTATCATGTAGACATGATTGCATTAATCTATATCTATATCTATATCATATATAAAAACAATATCTCTTATGAACAGTAACATATTCTTATGAACAGTAACCTATCAATTATCTCTCATAAAAATCCCCTTATGAACAGTAACCTACCAATTTCTTCAACATTCACTTTCTGCACGCAATCCAATACACATTTCTAATGATCAATAACTCATCAATAACTAAAAATGTGTACAAGAAAAATTTTAAAAATTTGATATTTTAAAACTACATGATGAGACGAATCTAACGAGATCTCACTTCACTATGTTTTTTTTTTTTCTTATATAGATGTTGTATAATCATTAGTCAAAGTTAAATAATAAACAATAGCAAAAGTCAATTCATTTTCACTATAAAAATGAAGGAATTATTAGGGGGGAAAAAGCATAGTGTACTTTCAGAATATAAGAGAACTAAATTCGAGCGAAATTCACATTAGATAATTTAATTTTATTAATTATTATAGATAAGGAATACTACCAAATAAAGGATGTAACAAAAACTTTATGGGTTGATATTATACTATTATTTTTAAATATAATTTCAATATTTGTTATTATCCTTTACCAATACCTTATTAATTGAAATTATAATTGAATAATATATTGTAAATTATATATTAATTAGTACTTTATAAATTGATATTATATTCATTAATGAATAGCAAATATTTTATTAGATAAATTAACTAAATTAGATAAATTGTAATACGACAATAAGTTGATGAAACTATAGTCATTTTAATTTGTCAATTCATTTACAAGATATTATTATATTTTTCTAATTAATTTGGAAATATCTACATCTTTATAAAATTTCTACTATCTCAACGCTTTATGGTGAATCAATATCAATAATCAATATCGAGTACAATGGGATTTCAGCGTACTTTCTTTGTCAATGTATGATATTAGAGTCGTGAGTAGAAATGTTTTTATCTTTGTTTTTTTCTTTTTTTTCCCTTTCAATTATCGTTTCGACCCCAATTTTTATGCAAGAAAATGTGCTCAGGAGGGCTCGAACCGACGATGTCATAAACACCCAATCACAACCATAACCAGTTTGGCTTGCTCTCTATACATCAATCATGTACCGACACAGGTCCTATATATTACACCTTCCCAAATATATTGAAAGGTTTTACTGAAGTGAGGCCTCGAACCCAGGTAAACCGGAGCTTCCCTCGCGCGTGTGCCATCCGTGTACCCCATGTTTCATGTCATTATATGAAATGTTTTATATATCCATGTAATGTGTAAATTAGAAATTAAATTAAAATATAAAATAAAAACTAAAATTTTATCAATTAAATAATAAAAATTCATTAATTAAATAAAATATAAAATAATTAAATAATTAAATTATAAAATAAAAATAATTAAATTCTAGAATAATCAAAGAAATATTTAATAAAAATATAAAAATAAATTAAAAAAATGGGAAAAAAAACTTTAGCGACCGCAATTTCGATCGGTAATGGGGTCAGTAGAATATTTATTTTTTTTAAAAAATAATAAAAATAAAAAAACTTGAAAAAATTTACCGACCGCAAGTGCGGTTAGTAATGGGGTTGGTAAAATATTTATTTTAATAAAAAAATTAAAAAAAATTGAAAAAATGACCGCAAGTACGGTCGGTAATAGGGTCGGTAGAATATTTATTTTTTAAAAAAATTTAAAAAAATTGAAAAAATACTACCGACCGCAGCGGTCGGTGTTTTGGTCGCCAAAAAAACCCCCTACGCAATAATGGACATATTTTTCCCGACCACCTTTTTCGGTCGGGAATACGATCGGTAAATCTGACCCGCCCTATGGTGGTCGGTGATTGCGGCCGGGAATCATCAAATTTCTTGTAGTGATATATGTTGGTCGATTTCTATGCAATGTATAGATGTACTCATGTAATGATTAAAATAGTTTAAAGAAGTTAGGGAATGTAATCGACATAATAAAATTGAATAATTTTATTTGTTAAATTGGATAATTCATATTGTCCATAATTTCTGCCCATTGGGCGGGGAAATACTAGTAACTACAAAGCCTATTGGGGAACGGATCCCATTAGGGATTTAAATCAACCGAATCCAGTACTGCACTATAAATGTAGTACTGTATTACTCCTCCTTTTTGTTTTTTCTTTTTTTTTTTTTCACAGAGGGAGTATTTAATGTGAAATCCAATCTAATATCATTTGAAAATCAAACGCCCTAATACAAATATCAAAATTTTGTATGGAATCACGAATCAAACAAATTATTCGATTCATCTACATCCTAGATTCAATTTCTAGTTTTTTTTGGTAAAGAGCCTGAAAAGGCTGGCTAAAACAAAGAAAAAACGCTACAACAAAATAAAGGAATAAACAACAAAAAAATAAAAATCAACTAAGAACGGCAAAAGCAAAGCCCCGACGCATCTCGAGCAAGTTTATCCACGCAATCAACCGGCGGAAAGGCCCATGTTGTGTAAAAGGCCTCCTCCAGCGCAGCTTTCCGAGCCAAACAGTCCGCTACTTGATTTCCTTCCCGGAAAATATGGTGCAAAGACCCCGCCAGAATTCGAAGTCTATCCCGTACAAACCAAATCAAAGGCCAGTACCGATGGCACGAGGAAGCACCACCATTGACAAGCGGACGGCTTCCAACGAATCTGAGTAACACGAAGGCTGCCCACCCCATGCCGAGGAGCAAATTCAAGTCCTTCCCTCAAGGCAATCAACTCCACTTCCAGCACCGACCTACAGCCCCTGTGCCCACCACAAGCACCAAGGAAGCCGCCCTCCGCCATTCGAAGCACCGCAGCAAACCCAAATCTGCGCTCGGCCTCCATGACACACCCATCAGTATGTATTAACACGCCCTCAACCCCCTCCTCACACCAGCGCACATACTTGATAGGTCGATCCTGATGACCACCCTGCCGATTCCTCATTAATGCCGCCAACAGCCATTGACTCTTTCGCATCAGACCTTCCAACGAAGTATCACATCCCTTAAACACTCGATGGTTTCGCTCACACCAAGCCACCCAAAGAACCGCAACAAACCGAGCACCAAACAGCACCGTGGCCCAATGAAGCCAATGCTGAGCTTCCCCAACTTGAACCAACTCGACATCCAATACCTCAGGCATTCCCATCCTAGTCCAAAGACTCCATGCCTGATAATGGCCAAAATTGTCCATTATTTCCAATCTATTTCCGTGTCTGAGACGGACATTTTGGTCGTATTCCCATCTTATTTTAATGAGAAAGCAGTTGAATTCGACAGATTGATGCAAGTTTGTAAGAATAATAAGCTGGTAATGAAAGACACAAAAATATGCAATTTTAATTGCATTTGTGTTAGAAAAATCCAAAAACATGAAAAAAGGAAAAAGAAAGAAAAATGAATGAAAAGATGGGCAAAAGAATAAAATAGCCCACGAAAATCAAAAAGATGGGAAAAAGAATGAAAATCCCACAAATTGAAATTTTGGTTAAGTGTTGAAGATCAATTCAGTCTATACGCAATTCGACCTAAACCGAATTGCTTATTAGACCGAATTGCAGAAGAGAAGTGTTGAAGAAGGAAGGAACAACCAATTCGGTCTGTGGCAATTTGGTCTAAACCGAATTGACCCCTAGACCGAATTGCACTTTGGAAAGAAGAAGACCCTGAGCAGAAAAGAAGAGAAGGAGTTCGATATTATGCAATTCGGTCTAGACCGAATTGAGTGCATAGATCGAATTGCCTCAAAACAAAGAAGCCAAGCAGGAGCCATCTTCAATTCGACAAGGCCAATTCGGTCTACCCATAGACCGAATCACCACATTTCATGCTCAAGATCAAGGAGAAAGACCTCATGTCACCAATTCGGTCTAAACCGAACTACTTGAGGAGACCGAACCATATTCGAAATTGCAGCTTTGAGCACGTGAGAAATGCATGGCACTGTGGATGGGCCCTGATGGGCCTAGGGTTCTGAGAAGAAGTATAAAAGCCGACTTTCCTCAACACAAGAAAAAGCCAAATCCGAACACCAACATTTGGACAATTGTTGGGAGACAAAAAAGAGGAGCAGGAGGTTCTCCACCCCTTAAGGGTTAGGTAGGTAGTTTAGTTAGTTAGTTTATTTTTCATGCTTGTAGTGTAGTTTTAATGCTTTTGATCTTAGTTTAATTTCATAGAAGCTTGTCACTACCTTTAGTGTAGCTATTACCATAAACTTTAAATGCTTTGTAGTTATAATGAACCCTACCTTCAAGCTAATGATGGTTTTAGGGTTATTTGTTGCTTTCAAGTGTCAATACAAGAAAGAATCCAGAAATGGGTTTTATTTCAAGTGTTTGGCACTTATTTAATGCTTTCCTTAGCAATAAATGTTAGAATGTTTGTTTGTTTCAACTAGGTTACATTTATTATGTCCTAGTTGACTTACATTCTCAATAAATGCATGTTTAGTGGGTTTTTGGCCTGTTCTTACACCTTAGTGATTCAAATGAGTGTTCTTAGGTTTTAGATGATTTTAGGCTTGTTAGAATTTATTCCTAGGTTTATTCTGTTGTTGTTTTATTCTCTTTTTGTTAGCTTATTGTTGCCTTAGATAATGTAGGTGTTCTTATTTTTTATGCATGTGTTCTTATTAATCTTAGATGTTTAGGTCTTTGATCTTTGATTGCTTGTTTGTAGAAGTAGGGTTTGTTTCATGCCAATACCTGCTAGCCACGTAATCTACTATGCCTATTTTCCTTAAAACAATCATTAGTGTGGCTGTGAGGTGACATTGATGTGAAATGAAGGATTTGGTAAATCTTATCCATCATGAACCACACAGTGTAAAACCGAACCTGCACTTATGAGTTCAAAATATCTTTTATGTGAGAAAAGACATGCAATTCGAATTGAGGCAATTCGGTCTAAACCGAACTGCCCATGAGAATGGAATTGCATGGCTAAAATATTTTTTGAATGCCTTATCTGAAAATTTATATGCAATTCGATCTAGGTAATTCGGTCTATACCGAATTGCCCATGAGACCGAATTACATAGCAAAAATTGTTCTCATATGGTGCACAAGCAATTCGGTCTGTGCGAATTCGGTTTAGACCGAATTCCTCCCATAGATCGAATTGACATTGTACACCATATTGTATGCATTCCATCCCTTCATGCCTTAGTTTATTTTATGTCTTACCAATTCGAATTGCCAATTCGGTCTAGACCGAATTCAATTGGTAATTCGAACTTCCCTCTTTTTGGGGTAAATGCCTTAGCCAAATTTGAGTGAAGTAATGACTTCATCAATTCGAATTGTCCAATTCGGTTTAGACCGAATTGCTTTGACAATTCGAATTAAAGGATGCTTAATGACTTTACAAGGATTAATTGGGTACGGTGTTACTTCATACCTCATGCATCCTCAATTCGGTCTAATTTGCATTTTGCCCAATAGACCGAATTGCTTTCTTCCTTCTACTTTCAAAATCAAAACCTTTTTATTACTTGAGTTGTGTAAGTTGCATGGGTATATTGGGCCTAGGCCTATTACACCTAATTTTATCCATTACACATCTCAAACTCATTAGTGTCTATTTATTGTGTGATTAACACTCACACAATACCAAAAATATTTTCTTAATTTTGTTTATTTTCCCTTTCATTGTGTGTATGAACAACTAGTAAGAAATATATCAGACTAATATTGGCGGGTATTCCCACACGGATAACTAGCTCGTATTCTGAGTATTAATTACTAGTTGTTATTTTGCATGGTCCGGATAGTGGTCGGTGGAAGCCTTGGCGGTTCGTCCATCCGGGATTATGACAGCTGCTCAGCTGATTCCTATCCGGATACAGTTTTCTTTTCTTTATCTTAATTTCAAACCTGAATTTCGAGCTACAGTACTGTTAGATAGTGTCGATCAACACTGTTATAGCATTACTGTAGTAAGAAAACGTGTAGGTTTTTCCTAATTCATAGACAGTAGAACTCTCGATGACAGCGATCACGGTCATTAAGGGATCCCTACTGTCTAAAAATCATTGCATCTGGAATATTTGGGAACCGGATAGCAGATGTTTGCAGTCCGGATAACCCCAATTATTTCTGGCACTCTTTTCAGCCAAATTCTTCTTATCTCAGGCTAATCCATCTTTGTGTATCAAATTCTGTCTAATCCCACCATATATTTTGGGGTATTTTATTTTACTTTTCATATACATGTATGCATGCTATTATTATGTAGATATTGTGGTCTATATTATTTTGGAGATCCTTCTCCTTGGACATAGAAGTCTCGATTTAAATCAGATGTTGCATAATAAATTTCCATAAAAATCACTTCATAAAATCCGGATCTGAGTAAGGGATAAATTCGACAGTTATGACTAATTCATATTCTACTGGGGGTTGATTTTGAGAACTTAGAAGCAGAGTCAGCAATTAGGTCTCACCTAGACTGAAAGGATCTGTGTTTTAATTGAGAGTTTAATACCTGTTTAGGGAATGATTTTCAAATATCTATTTGTTTCTCAAAATTACTGTGTGTTGAAACCTTTTATTAAGTATTGCATCGAATCAGTGTCCACTTGGATTCGGATAAGATGTGATAAATAATATGAGAGGAACGACATATAGGCCTTGGTTAATTTCTAAGGTAGGGTTGAGTATTCGTTCAACTACTATCTTCTCCCGCCGAAGCCTAGAATTGAGTCTCGAGTGAGTACATTCGGGATAGATCTTCATAGGTCTGTTCCACTCATGTTTGTATCTCATAACTAACCGGATGTTATAAGCCCTGTGGCTTACTGATATTTGGGAAGTTCTAAATCTGCATCTGGTCACCAAGACCATGGGCTCTTTTATACTAACGGAATGTGATGATCTTTGAAGACTTCTGAGTGATAGGTTTTTAAATGCTTTCTTTACCGCTTTCTTTAAAATTCTTTCATAGAGGTCACTCGGAAGAATTAGAGGTTGGCCGCCGGTTGTAAGGTTTAAGAGTTATGGATTA
This sequence comes from Hygrophila difformis, assembly GCA_030278955.1. Taxonomy (NCBI): domain Eukaryota; kingdom Viridiplantae; phylum Streptophyta; class Magnoliopsida; order Lamiales; family Acanthaceae; genus Hygrophila; species Hygrophila difformis. Next base: position 54,846,481 of record JAOANR010000002.1, on the reverse strand, counting down.
GTTCGGGGTTAGATTTGGACTTTGGGTGTGACAAGGGGAATGATAGGAGTACTTGGCATATCAACTAATGATATGTTAGGTGTTGCTTGTCCACCACAGATAAACGACACGCTCTGACGGGAGCAGTTGTAAGTCTGTGGTATCTCAGAATTTGTTGTCGTAAGAGCATGTAAACTCTTGCTGTAAGTACCTGTCTGTTAAAGGGAACATAGTATAGAGAGCATGAGAGTTAGCTAACTGGAGGATTATCCCAAACTCAGATCCGTGTAATTAAAACGGAAGTTCAATTGTGTCTCATCTGAATCTTGTCCAATCTTTATTATTTTCTCCCTCTCCCTTCTGTCACTTTTTAAATCTGCTTTCGTAGAGTAATTTTATCTGCTTTCTTAGCATAATTTTACATTGCTTTCTTAGAATAGATTTAATTGCTTTCATAGATATAATTTAATCCGCTTGTAGTGTAAATTTATTGCTTTCATAATCTAGTTTAAATTATGTCAATTAGTTTTTAGAAACAAACACAAACTTGAATCGAGTAACCGAGTGGAAAATCTTAGTAAATGATGTGGGCCCTGCTTCTATCGCACATTCTCCAGTGAACGATCCGGTCTTACTATAAATTACTGCAATTTTTGACACCGTGCGCTTTCGGGGGCACAGTTTCTTAACACGAGTAATAAAAACGTGACAACCTATAAATATATCCCTAATCCCAAATCCATCTTCATAAATTGGTTTCATTAAATAAAATTGAAAACCAGGATTATGATTTTTCAGAAAATACTCATGTAGTGGGAGCTTGTCAAAAGTTTCATGGCAAGGATCTTCAAGGCAAGAAATTTGTCAAAAGTTTCATGCCGGGGAGGTCCACAACGCCGTTTGAAATCAAAGTTTCCCACATGAGTAATAAAAAGTGAAATATATCCTTAAACCCCTTTCCCATGAATCATAACTCTTTTCTTTTAATAAACTTAACTTGGGATATTTTAGAAAAAGCTCGTGTTGACGAAATTGTCAAAAGTTTCATGGCACCGTTGCTGGGGAGCATGCATACAGTTGTAATAAATAATACTATATTAAGTATTGAACACTGATGTCTGTTAAGATTGAATTAATCCCCCCGGCTGAACCATGAAACTTGTCAAAAGTTTCAGTGCCCAATGACATAAGAACAATGCATGACGCCAATCTTCCGTAGCATCACCACAAATCAAACAAAGTGGCGAGCTAGCTAGCTTTCGCGCATAACGCAATCCATTGACCGGGATAGCTTCATGACTTGTTAACCAAAGCAACATGCCAAGTTTCTCCGGAATCCAAGCCTTCCACATCCACCCCCATCCACCATCCAGGGAGTCAATCTGTGTGAGCCATCAATAGCCCAAAGCCACTGTATAATGCCCATTGAGATCACCTCGCCAATGCAATATATCCGGGACACCCTCAACCAACTGAGGAGCCGGCAACTGGCCAATAGCAAGCTTGACATCCTCGGCCAACCAGGAATATATGTGATCCAGTTGCCAAGAATTCCCATGCACAACGTCACGCACCCTTAAATCAACGTCATGATAATCCACAAACGACACCTGATGGCATAGCATACCCCCTTTCCACCAAGCCGAGTACCAAAAGGAGCACTGGCCGCCACCGATCCTCACCCCATAACCATTTTTCAGCAGCTCACTCACCTTACACAGAGCCTTCCACATCTTAGTACCACGATAGTGAGCCGTCGGAAATTGCCCTCCAGGCACCCCATATTTATCGCGCATTACTTGCACCCACAGCTTATCAGGAGACATTAGAAAATCCCAAACCTGCCGTCCAAGTAGGGCCTGATTCATAATCCGTGTCTGCCGGATCCCCAAACCCCCATGCTTCCTTGGTTTAGTCACAGTCTCCCAATTGATCAAGTGCAAACCCCTACCATTCGCCCCTTTCCAAATCCATTTGCGAATTAATTTGTCAATCGCCAAACACACTGCCACCAAAAGATAGTGCAGTTGCATTGTGTAAATGGGAACCGAGGCCAAGACCGCTTGCGCCTTGGTGACCCTACCTGCTTTGTTAAGCAAAAATGAGGACCAACCGTCCAGCTTGGACTCAAGCTTGCGAAGTAGCGCGTCAAAATGCCCAATCTTCAATCGTCCATGGAAAATAGGAAACCCCAAGTACCTTCCCAAATTATCCGTGACCTCAATATGTAGATAGTTCCGCAGCCACCCCTTTTGAACATCCGTAATACCGGGAGAGCAAAACGCAATCGACTTGGCGGGATTCATGTAGAGACCGGACCTGGAGCCAAACCGCTTCAACGTATCCGCCATACAATTCAAGATGCCTTCCTCCAATGCCGAGCAGAATATGAGATCATCCGCAAATAAAATGTGAGAGACCCCTGTTCCACCAGGCGTCAACCTCAGTGGCTCCCATGTACCATCGGCCACACCCTCCAGGATGAGACGAGTCAATACTTCCATCACAATCACGAATAAGTACGGCGATAATGGGTCTCCTTGTCGCAGTCCTCTGCCAGCCTTAACCACCGGAAGAGGCGATCCATTGAATAGAATTGAAAATTCAGAACTTCGGACACAAATCATAATTACTTGAATTATCCTGGGATGAATCTCCATTTCCCGAAGACAGTCCTCTAAAAAATCCCATCGGACCGTATCATATGTCTTTGCCAAATCAATTTTCACCACCACACCCTGAACAGAAGACCGAGCATGCTCAAGAGTAGCTACAATTTCCTGAAGTAAAATCCCATTGTCTGCAGTACCTTTTCCCGGCAAAAAAGCCGACTGGTATGGGCTAATGTACGACTTCAGAATAGGGCGAAGACGATTTACCAACACCTTGGTAATGAATTTAAAGGAAACATTACATAAGGTAAGGGGTCGAAACTGACTAATCGACCGCGGAACCTCTACCTTGGGAAGCAAACAAAGATAATCAGTGGCTATTTTCTCTGGTAAGGAACCGGAAACCATAACCGACTGGACCATCTGGAACATCCTGTGACTGAGTATAGCCCAATTGGCCTTGTAAAATGCCCTGGGAAGCCATCAGGCCCTGGGGCCGCATATGGCCGCATCTGCGCCAAGGCCAACGACACTTCCAACAACTGAACATCTTTAGCCAAATCCTCCTGCTCAGCTGTTGATATCCCAGGCAGTCCAGGGATTTCCCATCCACTTAGCTCCTCCAATCGGGCTTCAAATGCTCCACAACATGCTGTTGGAGCTGCTCCGAATTTTGCTCCCACGTACCATCGCCTATCTCCAGTCCATGAATAAAGTTCCGCTTACGATGAACTTTGGTCCTTGCATGAAAATATTTCGTATTACGATCCCCAAGTTTAACCCATTTGTCTCGAGATTTTTGGAACCACAACATCTCCTCCTGCTCCAAAATCTCTTCCAATTCCTGCTTAAGCTCATCCATTAACCTGTGCATCCATGCCGAGTCAATATAAATCAACCTCTTTTCAAGGCCAGCAATGCGTCTCTTCAACCGACGCTTCTGATCCCTAATATTACCAAAAACCTGGGCATTAAATTTTATTGACTCCGTCTGAATTTTTTCCATGAGACCCGGCACGGTCTCCTCCCCCGATTGAAGAGCATTCTCCACCACAGATGAATACATAGCATGCGTCTGCCAGGCGGCTTCCCAACGAAATGGCCGCGGACTCGTAGCTCGGTTTCCCCGCCCACACATGACTTGAAGCGGGCAATGATCCGACCCCAACCGGGTGAGATGATTCACATGGCCACCTTCAAACATGTTAAGCCAGCTGAAGTTGACCATGCATCGATCCAATCTTTTAAAAATTCTACGCCCCCCCCCCCCCCCACACTCCGAGACCAGGTGAAAGAAGAGCCAGTCGTATGTACTGTGAATACCCCACAACTGTCCAGTGCGAGACGGAGCTCCATAGCACGATCAGCAAGATACACCCCTCCGTCGACTTCATGTTCCGCGAGTATCTTATTCCAATCACCAACAATCAACCAAGGTCCATTAATCATGTTAGCCATGGCACACAGGTCCACCCAATCCGCCTTACGCCGTTGATAATTAGGATTGGCATAGATTGCAGACAAAATCCATGCAACGCTCCCCTGCCGAAGTTCCAGAGAGATAATACGAGCCCGTGCGTCCCAAAGTTGCCATTGACAAGATATAGAAAGGGCCGTTAAGATCCACAAACCTCCCCCTAAACCGACTGCCTCCTGTGTATAACCGCTCGAGCATACCCCTGTCTCAAGAAGAAGCCTTCCACACGCTCAAACTTACCTTTGGGTTCCATGATGAACAAGATATCCGAGCGCTTGTCCCTCACAAGGTCACTAACCCAACGTTGAGCCGTGCGACTCATAACGCCACAAATATTCCAAGAAATAATGGTAAAATCTTTAAACATCATAAAAAAAAATATATATATTATCACGTACCCAATGGCAACAGCCCTTCGGAACCAAACTAATCGCTAGGCTCAACCGCATCCGCCCAGCACTCTTCCCTAGAGTCCGTATCACTCTTAGCATCTAAGTCCCCCGTAGGGTCTTGCCAACCCAGCTCCAGGACCGGCTTTTCACGTCCCGTTTGCATAGATGGTCCGCTGCTCTCGCCAACATCTACATGCGTCCGTTTAGTCCCTTTGGCCGGAGGCAATAAACTCAAGAAGCCAGACCTGATCTCCTTCTCCTTATCCACCGTCGTAACTCCAGTATGCCGGACAACAGGATTCCTCGGAGAGGAACTACGCTCCACTGGCGCCACTGGTTGCGGCTGCTGGGGTTTAGGCGCCAAGCCACCCTTGTGCTCCAGCTTCTTTGGTGGCGATTTCTTTTTCCTTCGCTCAACCGTAATCCAATCCCCATACACCTCTCCCTCCTTATCACCATCCCTCTCCAAGGTCACAGGACCAGACACCACATCCGGCACCTGCGGTGGAGCAGGCACCTCCAGCACATCCTCCCGAACAGGGGCTTTCCCCTTCCTGGCGCGTTCACATTCCTCCCGAGCGGTCTCATTAGTCTCCACACCATCCTCCTGTGCATCCCTATTCTTACAGTCCCGCGCAAAGTGCCCATAACAACTGCACTCAGTGCAAATCAAATGGAGGCCCTCATACGCAACACGGATCCAGCGCCCATTAACAAGAAACTTCCCCAGAACCGGCTCATTAAGGTTCAATTCAACACAAACCCGAGCAAAACGGGTTCTATAATGTGCCAATGTAGTTTTGTCAAACTTCACCACCTCTCCAATCTCCGAAGCAAAAGCATGAAGAAAGTCCTCTTTGAAGTATTCCATCGAGATACCTAACATTCGCGCCCAAACCATGGTTTTGGAAACCTCCTCCATCGCCGGATCAAACCCTCGCTGCCACTTCATCATGGGAAGGTAGTGATCGAACAGCATCCACGGACCCCCATTAGTAACGCGATCCCGATCTTCAGGCTTAACAAATCGCACCACATAGTAAGCATGGCCGATGTCAATAAGATCAAAATCCGCCACCTTCCATAGCCGTGCCAGTCGTTCCTTCAGAATACGGAAACTCACATTCATCCCCAAAGTTTTCACAATCAAGGCATCAATCCATTCCCTACGAACTTCATCCTCCAGCGCTGCATCAATGACGAAACTCGGAATCTTCTTCTTGCCTCCTACGTATTCTTTGCGAATAAGTTTTTCTGCTATAAGATCCCTCTTCATCCCCACATCCTCCGCTGCCGATACGTTGCTGTTGAGAGCCTCTTTAAACGTAGAAAAATTCGATCTTGCATGGTGATCCGAGTCGCTTGCCGTCGAAGACTTGTCTCTTTCGGGAGAAACCCTAGTCGCCGCTGACATCTTGGGATGCAATTACTGTCTCTCATTTACTCTCAATTTCTAGTTTTTATATAAATATAATTGAATTAAATTTTTTAGGGATATAATTTCAGTATATTCAATACTTTCTCCGTTTTTTTTTTGTTATCCACCTTTTTGGTTGTTCTAAAATAATTGTCATATTTGAAAAATTAAATTTCGTGAAGGTATAAGAAATTATACTACATTGTAAGTGAAAGTAAAAGGTGAAATAAGATTTCTCTAAAGCATGACAAATAAAAATTGCCAAATAAAAACAGATAGAGTAATTATTATTATTATTATTATTATTATTATTATTATTATTATTATTATTAGCCGAAACCAGAGAAAGGATGATGGGAGCTCATGACACACAAATTACAAAGGGATAAATGGAGTGATAAAGAGCCGGGTGGTGAATCGAACATCCAACCCTAAAGTTGGAAGACATGGATTTTGATGCTTGGGCAAGTCCTCTTCCCGGCAAAAAAGCCGACTGGTATGGGCTAATGTACGACTTCAGAATAGGGCGAAGGCGATTTACCAACACCTTGGTAATGAATTTAAAGGAAACATTACATAAGGTAGGGGGTCGAAACTGACTAATCGACCGCGGAACCTCTACCTTGGGAAGCAAACAAAGATAAGCAGTGGCTATTTTCTCTGGTAAGGAACCGGAAACCATAACCGACTGGACCATCTGGAACATCCTGTGACTGAGTATAGCCCAATTGGCCTTGTAAAACGCCGCTGGGAAGCCATCAGGCCCTGGGGCCGCATATGGCCGCACCTGCGCCAAGGCCAACGACACTTCCGACAACTGAACATCCTTAGCCAAATCCTCCTGCTCCGCTATTGATATCCCAGGCAGTCCAGGGATTTCCCATCCACTTAGCTCCTCCAATCGGGCTTCAAACATCATCCGAAAATGCTCCACAACATGCTGTTAGAGCTGCTCCGAATTTTGCTCCCACGTACCATCGCCTATCTCTAGTCCATGAATAAAGTTCCGCTTACGATGAACTTTGGTCCTTGCATGAAAATATTTTGTATTACGATCCCCAAGTTTAACCCATTTGTCCCGAGATTTTTGGAACCACAACATCTCCTCCTGCTCTAAAATCTCTTCCAATTCCTGCTTAAGCTCATCCATTAACCTGTGCATCCATGCCGAGTCAATATAAATCAACCTCTTTTCAAAGCCAGCAATGCGTCTCTTCAACCGACGCTTCTGATCCCTAATATTACCAAAAACCTGGGCATTAAATTTTATTGACTCCGTCTGAATTTTTTCCATGAGACCCGGCACGGTCTCCTCCCCCGATTGAAGAGCATTCTCCACCACAGATGAATACATAGCATGCGTCTGCCAGGCGGCTTCCCAACGGAATGGCCGCGGACTGGTAGCTCGGTCCCCCGCCCACACATGACTTGAAGCGGGCAATGATCCGACCCCAACCGGGTGAGATGATTCACATGGCCACCTTCAAACATGTTAAGCCAGCTGAAGTTGACCACGCATCGATCCAATCTTTTAAAAATTCTACGCCCCTCCCCCACACTCCAATACCAGGTGAAAGAAGAGCCAGTCGTATGTACTGTGAATACCCCATAACTGTCCAGTGCGAGACGGAGCTCCATAGCACGATCAGCAATATACACCCCTCCGTCGACTTCATGTTCCGCGAGTATCTCATTCCAATCACCAACAATCAACCAATGTCCATTAATCCTGTTAGCCATGGCACACAGGTCCACCCAATCCGCTTTACGCCGTTGATAATTAGGATTGGCATAGATTGCAGACAAAATCCATGCAACGCTCCCCTGCCGAAGTTCCAGAGAGATAATACGAGCCCGTGCGTCCCAAAGTTGCCATTGACAAGATATAGAAAGGGCCGTTAATATCCACAAACCTCCCCCTAAACCGACTGCCTCCTGTATAACCGCTCGAGCATACCCCTGTCTCAAGAAGAAGCCTTCCACACGCTCAAACTTACCTTTGGGTTCCATGATGAACAAGATATCCGGGCGCTTGTCCCTCACAAGGTCACTAACCCAACGTTGAGCCGTGCGACTCATAGCGCCACAAATATTCCAAGAAATAATGGTAAAATCTTTAAACATCATAAAAATATATATATATATATATATATATATATTATCACGTACCCAATGGCAATAGCCCTTCGGAACCCAACTAATCGCTAGGCTCAACCGCATCCACCCAGCACTCTTCCCTAGAGTCCGTATCACTCTTAGCATCTAAGTCCCCCGTAGGGTCTTCCCAACCCAGCGCCAGGACCTGCTTTTCACGTCCCGTTTGCATAGCTGGTCCGCTGCTCTCGCCAACATCTACCCGCGTCCGTTTAGTCCCCTTGACCGGAGGCAATAAACTCAAGAAGCCAGACCTGATCTCCTTCTCCTTATCCACCGTCGTAACTCCAGTATGCCGGACAGCAGGATTCCTCGGAGAGGACCTACGCTCCACTGGCGCCATTGGTTGCGGCTGCTGGGGTTTAGGCGCCAAGCCACCCTTGTGCTCCAGCTTCTTTGGTGGCGATTTCTTTTTCCTTCGCTCAACCGTAATCCAATCCCCATACACCTCTCCCTCCTTATCACCATCCCTCTCCAAGGTCACAGGACCAGACACCACATCCGGCACCTGCGGTGGAGCAGGCACCTCCAGCACATCCTCCCGAACAGAGGCTTTCCCCTTCCTGGCGCGTTCACGTTCCTCCGAGCGGTCTCATTAGTCTCCACACCATCCTCCTGTGCATCCCTATTCTTACAGTCCCGCGCAAAGTGCCCATAACAACCGCACTCAGTGCAAATCAAATGGAGGCCCTCATACGCAACACGGATCCAGCGCTCATTAATAAGAAATTTCCCAGAACCGGTTCATTAAGGTTCAATTCAACACAAACCCGAGCAAAACGGGTTCTATCATATGCCAATGTAGTTTTGTCAAACTTCACCACCTCTCCAATCTCCGAAGCAAAAGCATGAAGAAAGTCCTCTTTGAAGTATTCCATCGAGATACCTAACATTCGCGTCCAAACCATGGTTTTGGAAACCTCCTCCATCGCCGGATCAAACCCTAGCCGCCACTTCATCATGGGAAGGTAGTGATCGAACAGCATCCAATGACCCCCATTAATAACGCGATCCCGATCTTCAGGCTTAACAAATCGCACCACATAGTAAGCATGGCCGATGTCAATAAGATCAAAATCCGCCACTTCCATAGCCGTGCCAGTCGTTCCTTCAGAATACGGAAACTCACATTCATCCCCAAAGTTTTCACAATCAAGGCATCAATCCATTCCCTACGAACTTCATCCTCCAGCGCCGCATCAATGACGAAACTCGGAATCTTCTTCTTGTCTCCTACGTATTCTTTGCGAATAAGTTTCTCTGCTGTAAGATCCCTCTTCATCCGCACATCCTCCGCTGCCGATACGTTGCTGTTGAGAGCCTCTTTGAACGTAGAAAAATTCGATCTTGCATGGTGATCCGAGTCGCTTGCCGTCGAAGACTTGTCTCTTTCGGGAGAAACCCTAGTCGCCGCTGACATCTTGGGATGCAATTACTGTCTCTCATTTACTCTCGATTTCTAGTTTTTATATAAATATAATTGAATTAAATTTTTTAGGGATATAATTTCAGTATATTCAATACTTTCTCCGTTTTTTTTTTGTTATCCACCTTTTTGGTTGTTCTAAAATAATTGTCATATTTGAAAAATTAAATTTCGTGAAGGTATAAGAAATTATACTACATTGTAAGTGAAAGTAAAAGGTGAAATAAGATTTCTCTAAAGCATGACAAATAAAAATTGCCAAATAAAAACAGATAGAGTAATTATTATTATTATTATTATTATTATTATTATTATTATTATTATTATTAGCCGAAACCAGAGAAAGGATGATGGGAGCTCATGACACACAAATTACAAAGGGATAAATGGAGTGATAAAGAGCCGGGTGGTGAATCGAACATCCAACCCTAAAGTTGGAAGACATGGATTTTGCTGCTTGGGCAAGTCCTCATCCTCTATTATTATTATTATTATTATTATTATTATTATTATTATTATTATTATTATTATTATTATTATTATTACCCGCCCATTGTGAAAAATGTAAATTAAAAAAATGAATTTAACAAATAAAATTGTTCCATTTTATATCGATTACATTCTTCAAGCTCCTTAAACTATTTTAAGCATTACATGATTACATGTATATATTGTACAAGGAGAAAAAAATGAAAAATAAAAGATAAAAGACTTTCTACTCACAACTATAATGTAATACATAGGCAAATGAAGTACACGAAATCACAGTTGCACAAGGTAATTGATATTGATATTGATTCACCTTAAAGCCTTGAGAAATTAGAAATTTCATAAAGATGTAGATATTTCCACATTAAATTAGAAAAATATAAGAAAATACTCTTGTTAATGAATCTATTGATAAATTAAAATTTAGAAATGATTATGCAAAAAAACGTTATTGAATGTACCATCATCACAAATTTCATAATAATATGATTTTGTGGTATGTATGACTATAGTTTGATCAACTTATTGTCGTATTTCAATTTAACTAATATAGTTAATCTATTTATAGAAATAGTATTTATTATCCATTAATGAATATGAATTTATAAATTACTTATTAAAATTTTTATTATATTAAATGTAATTTCAACTAATAAAGTAATTTGTTAAGAATAATAATAAATATTGAATTATATTTAAATAATAAATATAATATCAAACCATAAAGTTTTTGCTACATATTTGGTAGTATTTTTTTATCTATATCAATTAATAAAATTAAATTATTTAATATAAATGTCAACTCAAATTTGGTTCTCCTTGTGCTTTTATATACTTACTCTATTTTTTGATAGTAAAATATGACGGATCTTTGTTACTTTTTATTATCCAACTTTGACTCATGTTGATACAACATCTATAGAAAAGAAAATATAGTCAAGTAGGATCTCGTTGGATTCGTCTCTTCTTGTAGTTTTAAAATGTCAAACTTTTAGAATTTTACTTGTACCCACATTTTGAGTTATTAAGCGCTAAAAATGTATATTGGATTGCGTGCAGAAAGTGAATAAAGAGGAAATATGTATGTTACTGTTCATAAAGAGATTTTTGTGAGAGATAATTAATAGATTATTGTTTATAACAGTAGGTTACTGTTCATAAGAAATATTGTTTTTAATATTATATAGATATAGATATATATTATTAAGAGAGTTGAAAACCCATTGAATCAAACAATCAAGTTATTAGTAGAGCATGAAGCTTGAGTGTCTCCAGACTCCAGTAAAGCATGTGGCCCATTTGACAATCATGACTTGAAATTGGGCTCGGCCCAATTATCTAATTTTCTTTATTTTTTTTCTGGAAGTTATTGTACAAATATGAAGTACTCCAATTAGTAAAAATATTATGCAAAGTGAGCATAATATACAAACCTGGTTATACCGTTCGGCTGGGAAGTGGGAATACATTGTTATGGTATGATCCTTGCTGGAAGGGAACTTGTCTAGCCCCTTTGATGCCTTTTGTTCATTATTATGATGTGCCTCTAAAAGTCCGAGATATAATACAAGAGGGGAAATGGAACTTGGATAAACTTTTTACTTGGATGCCGAAGAATACTAAACTTTTTATTACTAGGGATCAACCACCACTGCTTATTCACAATTCTGCAGATTTTTTATGTTGGGGACAATCTCAAAGTGGTACTTATTCAATTAAAACTGGATATTTATGGTTGGTTCGTAAGAGTAACCTGGTTGGAGTCGGATGTGGAAGAATTTTATCCCGGAGAAGATTGATCTTATGTTGTGGCTTGTGGTGTCAGCAGCTCTGCCAACTAATGAGCTTAGATTTCGGCGAAAATTGGCGCCTCAACCTCTGTGTCATCTATGTGGTGATGAGAAGTTGAAGACTGGAAGCATATATTTTTTTTTTTTTTTGTTCATGGACCTTTGAATTATGGAGGAAATGGAATTTTTCTATACCAGACAGCGCTAATGTTGAAGAGATGAGATTAGTTATTGGCTAGAATTCCATTACCATACTCAGGGGTGTAGTTTTTTGGCCTTGCTATGGACAATTTGGAGAGAGTGAAATGCCCACATATTCATGGTAGACAATGCTCATATTCTGATCTGTTTTGGACCTCCAAAAACTTGGTGCAATAGATGCGGGCGGTTAAGAATTGAAAATCACAGATCCAGTCCTCTAAAATGGTTTAAGTGGCATGAAGGCTTAGATTCCGGGCTGATACTTCATTGCGGCGGCTGTGTTATGAAGAAGAGAAGAACTTCCGGTTTTTGATGTGTTTGTCATGAAAGCTCGGGTGAATGGGTGATTGGATGTAGTGGGCAATTAGGTGAGTGTGATATTCTTTTTGTGGAACTATATGCAATATGGAGGGGATTACGGATGGTTCATGAGAAGGGAGTGGAAATGGTGATATGTTACTCAGATCCTTGGCTGATGTGACTTTGTTGAAGAATGGGGTGGGTATGTTCATGAATATCGGTCTATTCTTGAGGATATTAGACGACTTTACAGCTCATTTAGCTCTTGCAATTTTTATCATATGTTTAGAGAATGTAATCAACCAGAGAATGTGCATCCTAAACAGGCTGCCATTAAGGAGGAATTTTATATGACAACGGTCTTTCCACCGGATGAGATCAAGACTATCTTGGAAAGAGATGTGGCGGGACTTGCTTACCAGCGTGTTTAATGACGAATTTCATCATGTATTTGTTCCTTGTTTTTCTTCCTTGTAATTTCTGCTTGATTTTTTTTTAAAATAGCCTGCCTCTTTAGGTATTTGTTCCAAAAATAATAATATTAATGAAATTGAGAAGATAATGTGATGATGGTTTGATAGTGAAAAAGAAAAAGAAAATAATGTAATAACTTAAATGCTAATAGTGTAGAGATTATCGGGAATGGTACTTGACCCAAGTGGTCATGTTCTCTGCCTTCCAACCATAGGTTGGGATTCAATTCCCACCTGGCCCTATTCCTCCCCTTTATACCCTTTGTAATTTGTGTGGCTTGGGCTCCACACACCTTTACCGACACATAGGTTTCAATGTTTAAAAAAAAAAGAGATTATCTTTAAAATCTTGAAAAGTCAAATAGTATCAATCTTCGCTGGTACTACCTCCGTTCCTTTTTAAATGTAATGTTTTGATTTTTGTCACTGTTCATTGAGTAACTTTGACTCGACTTTTTAATACAATTATATAAGATAAAATATAGTCAAGTGAGATCTTGTTGGATTCGTCTAATCGCATAGATTTAGAATATAAAATTTTCATAATTTTTACTTATATGGAATTTGAGTTATTACGGATTAAAAATGTATATTGGATTGCGTGAAATGTGGGTCCGTGGCATTTATTTAGGAACGGAGAGGAAGTATAATATAATGCATTATAAAAATGTAGATACGGTAAAATGCTATAATATAAAAAGAAAAATTAGGATGTGACTCATCCCACATTATTGTATTTGAGTGGAAGTAGAATTATTGTCTTTGTGTCTGCCAATGTAAATAAAAATATCAAATTCTATGATGTTATTAATATGATGTTGTCCCATAGATTCTTTGTGCATCAAAAGAGGGAGGCTAATCATGTTTTGGGGTACATCAATGAGACCTTATGTAGTATCCTTTATTTGGGCTAATCATTTTTGCTTTTTGACATGACTTGGATCAAAACTAATATATTAAAAATCTTTATTCAACCCAAATTTATAATTATATATTTAATTAGTATTCCACTGTCCCAATAAAGATATCTTGTTTGATCCAGATACGTAATTCAATGTATTTCGTTAATGGTCAATATCTCAAAATATATATTTGGAAAAATTATGCAAAATATATATTCTAAAACTATACTATTAGACGAATTTAACTAGACCGGACTTAACTATTTTTTCAAATATATACTTGTCATAAAATTAAGTCAAAGTTGAACAATAAATAGTACCAAAAAGTCATGCAGGACATCTATGGCGGGACGGAAAGAGTATTATTATTAAATTTTTATACTATAATAAAAGGGAAAAAACTCAAAAGGTCCCATATTTTTCAAAAATTTCCCAAAACGTCCCACAAAAATTGAATTAACCTAATCCGTCCCATAAGTTCCTTAATCCTAGCCAAATCGGTCCCAAACGCCTCTTAATTGCAATTGATGCTGACGTGTCACACGATTAATGAAGTCAACGGAGGATTAGTGTGGTCAAGATGTTTTGAACCGGTGGGCCCCATGGGTCATCTTCCCCAATTCACCAAAAAACATCTTTTCCCTTCATCTTCCCCAATGAACCGGCGACGCCCACCACCGCCACCATCGACCAGCCGCCGTCACCACTCCGCCACCCTCCATCTTTTCCCTTCCGTCGCCATCACAAATTCGAAATTTCCCCATCTCGTCGCCACCACAGGCCGCTTGGACGGAGACCACCGAGACACCACCGCCGCCGAGCCCTTCAGCACTGCCGCCGAGCCCTTCACCACCGCAGCCGAAGCCGTTGCTGCCTCGCCGCCCGCGCCGCCGCTTGCGGCCGTCCGCCCCGCCACCGAGCCACCACCCCCATCTTCTCTCAATCCAACAACAAACCAAATACAAAACAAAAAAAATAGAAGGGAAGAAGAAGGACGAAGAAGGAGATAGGAGAAGGAGAAGAGAAGGGGAGGGTGTTACCTATTGGGTTTCATGGGGGTTCCCCTTGAAGAACCGAGATTGGAGTGTAAAAATGGAAGAAAATGACTCATGAAGGGTGAAAGGGTAGCAGTAAGTTAGGAATGGACTGAAAAGATGGAGGCAGCTATGGAGAACCGGGAGGTAAAAGGGTGGAGGATGGAGGAGGTGCTTTACTCATGGGGCCCACCGGTTCAAAACATCTTGACCACACTAATCCTCCGTTGACTCCATTAATCGTGTGACACGTCAGCATCAATTGCAATTAAGAGGCGTTTGGGATCGATTTGGCTAGGATTAAGGAACTTATGGGACGGATTAGGTTAATTCAATTTTGTGGGACGTTTTGGGAAATTTTTGAAAAATATGGGACCTTTTGGGTTTTTTTCCATAATAAAAGTAAAGAAAAATAAGTAATCGATTGATCCATTTTTAACTGGAAGTTGACCAAATTCATTGTCATCTTTTATTCCTAATTTTTTAATCCCATATCAACTATTGGTTGTGTTGGAGATGAGAACTTAGCTTAGTGTTCAAGTCCCCCAATTATCAACCTACAGGTGGAGGGTTTGATTCCCCACTCATCCCCTACCCCTCCCATTTGTCCATTTGAAATTTATATGGCATGGTGTTGGGGCCACTAAGAATTGTGGGCCACGAGGAAAAAAGGATTGGGCCATAGAAGATGGGCCGAAGAAGGATTTCTAAAAAGAGTTGAGTTTGAGATCTATTGGGCCGAGGAATTAAAAGAGAACGATCCGTAGTAGAAGAAGAAACCCGAACGGAAGAAGGCTTCGGGAGGAAAAGATTTCGGCCGAAATGAAATCAAATCAGCCGATTGAAGCAAACAGCGGAGTCGGCTTAGGGGAATCGGCAGAAGAGCGGTTATTTCAGCTCCGGCTATAAATAGGGGATGCTACACACAGAATCAAGAGAGATCAATCCAACCCCCAAATTCCCTTATCAAATTTACTTCTTTGTATCTTTATTGCTTTCCTTTACTGCTTTCCTTTACAGTTTTTCCTAGATTCTAGCTTAGCTTGTAGCGGTTACTTCCAAGTCCACCGTTGTTTCTCAACAACCGGTAGTTTGGTTCTAGTTTTTTCGGTGAATTCATCGTTGTTTCTTAACAACAGGTAGATTCTCCATTGTATTTTGTTGCCATTCGAATACTAAGGTCTATTCAGTCAAGTTTGGGCGTAATTAGTCAAGTTTGGGCGCATTATCATTAATCCGGACCCGGAACCGGTTTGATCCTTTCTTCGGTAGCCTCCCTTGAGGAGAAAAAGGTCCTTTTGGCACAGCCAGACAACGTGCAGCCAAAACAGTGGCACGCCCAGTGGGACACAAAATGGCATTTGAACAAGCAACTCCAGCGGTTAACACGGCGGCGAGGACTGATTTGCCGCCGATCCGGGAAGAACGCGCAGCAGAAGCCGGAGAATTCCCCCCAGGTTTCCCCGGACCATCAAACTTCCACAATCAGGAGTTTTCAAACGATGATTTAACCCCGCGGTTCCGAGATAAGGTCCAATTTATGGTTGAAGCGGCGGTTACTAATTCGGTTCGCCAGATAGAAGGCAATATCCTGGCAGCAATGCCAGCTATGTTCAGAGCCGAAATAGCAAGGAATATGTATCCGATGGGAACGCAGCAAGCACCAATGGCGCAAAATCCACCACCTGCGATGCAAAATCCTCATAATTTTCAACAGCAGGCCTATCGGACGCCAGGAGGGCACGGACCTCGGCCTTTTTTCCCTCCGCAGCAAAGGTACGATCAGCAACAGAATCAACCGCCTCAACCAGTCGTTCAACGCCTTCTCCAGTGGTCCAACAACAATACGCACCACAACAGCAGAATCCACCACAGCTGGTTGACAGGGAGTTAATTGCTGAGATTATTCGTACTCAGTTTGGAAATATCATCGGTCAGGAGAATAGGCCGATGTATCGGAAACCTTATCCAGACTATATTGAGGAGCAGTATCCACTGCCTAGAGGGGTAAAGGTTCCAGATTTTAACACTTTTTTCTGGAGAAGTCGGCCGCTCTACAATTGAGCATATTGGCCGATTTACAGCTCAATGCACCAGAATCGCGCAAAACGATTTTCACAAGTTGATATTGTTCAGCTTATCGTTAACTGGCCCGGCATTTGAGTAGTACATCAATTTGCCAGCGGGATCGGTCAATACATGGGCCGAGATGGAGCGGTTATTCCATGACCGATTCTATAATACCAGTCCTGAAGTTTCGGTAGTTGATCTGACGTCAACCAAGCAGAAGGCGTCCGAATCAGTTACTGAATTCATTGAAAGATTTTAGGCAGTGAAGGCTCAGATAAAAACAATGCTGCCTGAGCATTAATATATTCAAATCCTGAAGCAGAATTTGAAGTTTGCCATCAAGGATAGATTGATGGTTACAAGACCAAGGACTGTGGCCGAATTAACGGCCGAAGCTATAAGGATGGAGACTTATTTGGCAGAACAAGCGGCTTTCAAATCAAGCCGAAGTCAAAGTGGAAGATCACAACCTATCCAGTCAGCTGCTTCATTTGCCGAGTCTCTGGATAGATGTGAAGTCCAGGAAGAGTACAACACGGATGACGTTCCAGCATTAGCTGAGGTTGCGAGGGCAGAATTAATCATTAAAAAGCCTATGACTTGTCCAGCACTTCGGCCAGCCTGAGGCAAGGAGAAAGAAGGAGGAGATGAATCTCAGATATTTTATTCTTTCGACTTGTCACAAATGGACGAAATATTTGATTATTGCCAGAAGAACGGATTGCTGGAGTTTAAAGAAAACCATCCACAGCCCACCAAGGATCAATTGGAAGCCGGATGGTGCAGATTCCATGGATCGGATACTCATTCCACGGCGGTTTGTGGACATTTTAGGAAGCTAATTCAGAAGCATGTCGATGATGGGAAGCTGAAGTTCCCAGACAGGCTTATGGCGATCGATAAGAATCCGTTCCCTGTTGCCAACATGGTGATGGTGCATCCCGACCAGAATAGGTATGTACATGACCGATTGGGGGATCAAACATCATCTAGCAAAAGTTCTGTGCACGATCGGCTTGGAGATCGGCCATCGGCTCAGAAGTCAGGTGTATGGAAACGATTAGGATCTCCGAAGGGAAAGGAGAAAGTTGCAGATATTTTCGACCGATTGGGGAATTATGAAGTAAAGGAGTGGATCAAGCAATCGGAGAAACATCAGGAGACCGAGATCGGGAATAAGAGTGAGAAGCCAACGTTGAAAATCATAACTAACGGATGGGATTCAGAGATGAAGTTAACAGCCGACAAGCAGAATGGAAAGACTGTGATTCAGATCACAGTTCCTGAGGAAGCTGTCAGTCCCGAAATGAAGAAGCTCAGAAGGCCACCAGCAAATACTCAGGTAGGCCGATGCGTCCAAAATTCTCCAGAAAAGAGGCATTTCGGCCAACGCCGATTTGACAATTCCGCCTGGAGGGCAGAAGAGAGAAAAGTTCCGAAAGGAAAGGGATCATATCGTACTTTCAAACGAAGAATGCAACGGCTTAAAGCAGCTGGTGCTTTTGAGCAAGAGGAGTACGAAATGATGCATATGGAAGAGGACTTTCCAGATGACTGCTCGTTCTCGGAAGGAAGAATACTCAATAGAGTATTTTCGGCTCGTTTGAAGGAAGAGAGGAAGCCGAAAGAAGGGCAGGATCGGCTGGAAAACAAAACTGAATTTCAGCCAAAAGTAATACAGCCGAAAATCGAAAACCAACAGCCGAAAGCAAAAGAAGAGAGGATGCCGAAAGAAGGGCAGGATCGGCTGAAAAACAAAACTGAATTTCAGCCGAAAGTAATATAGCCGAAAATCGAAAACCAACAGCCGAAAGCAAAAGAAGAGTGGAAGCATAGACCAGTCCGAACAAGGGAATGGAGGCCAAAAACAAATATTGTCCCGAATAGTGATATATTTTCAATCGGACAGTTCAAGTTCGACTTCGGGTCTAGTGCGAACATGGTAGGAGTGACCACAACAACTGAGGAGGAGTGCTGGTCTGATTACGAACCAGCCGTGGTCTTCTGCCAGAAAGAGGGAGAATATTTCGGCGATGAAGAGCCCATTGTGGATTTCTGTTTCGCCAAACTTGAAGCATTTCGGCCTGAGGCCGAAACTGAGAAAGTAGTCGAAGAAGGCTATGAGGCGTTTGTCCCAGAAGCTCAACCAAGCACGATTCTACCGCTGACTGCAAAGATGTCTCAACATGTGAGACCTTTGTATGTGAAGGGTTGGGTCAATGGGAGACCGCTCAGAAGAATGTTTATTGACGGAGGAGCAACCGTCAATATCATGCCATTGGCTACAATGACGAAGATAGGCCGTTCAAAGGAAGATTTACTCCCTACAAGGATGAAAGTATTGAGTTTTGTGGGAGCCCAAACCGCGGCCGAAGGGTGTATTTTGGTGGATGTAACGGACGGAACGATATCGATTCCGACCATGTTCTTTGTTGTAGATGCCGAAGTCCCGTATGCGGCCCTTCTAGGCCGATGCTGGATACATACATCTCGTTGTTTGCCATCAACGCTGCACCAGAAAGTGTGGTTCTGGAAAAAGGATGGCACCGTTGAAGAAGTGGAAGGAGACCAACCTCCGTTTCCAGTCAGCTCAGCCGGCCGAATTGATGCGGTATTATACGAAGAGCCCATACAACCATTCCTAGCATTGGTAGGGGATCGGTACCCACAGGTTGTCGAGTGTGACTGGACAGATTTGGGGTTTGAGGTCAGATATCAGGCCGACGAACGGCCAGTTGAGGAAGAAAGTAAATTATGGGTGCACGACAGAATCAAGTAATCGAGTTCGAATCGGCCGAACTCGGAGTTTCAGACGACAAAGCAGGATGGAGCGAATTAATGGATGCAATTCCAAAACGAACACCGGATTTCAAAGCTCAAGACCCCTTGAAAATGGTCAATGTTGGTACAGATGAGCACCCGATGGAGATCCCATTGAGTGCAAATTTAGATCAGCAGATGACAAGCCGATTCAAGGTGGTCTTAATCGAGTTCAAGGATTGTTTCGCATGGGACTATACAGAGATGCCAGGATTGGAGCGATCGATTGTGGAGCATAGACTGCCAATCAAAGAAGGGTTCAGGCCGCATAAACAGCCGGCCAAGAGGGCAGCGCCCGAAATAGTTCCTAGAATAAAAGAGGAAATAGAAAAATTGTTAGCGGCCGGATTTGTGAGGCCAGCTAAATATGTAGAGTGGTTATCGAATATTGTTCCTGTAATAAAAAAGAATGGGAAGTTGAGAGTTTGTATCGATTTCAGAAATTTTAATATAGCCACTCCTAAAGATGAGTATATGATGCCCATTGTTGATTTATTGATTGATTCGGCCGCAAAACAGGGGATGCTGACATTCATGGATGGATATTCAGGATACAACCAAATCTTTATGGCCGAAGAAGATGTTCATAAAACTGCATTTCGGTGCCCGAGAGCCATAGGAATATATGAATGGGTAGTAATGCCATTCGACTTGAAGAATGCAGGAGCTACCTATCAAAGGGCCATGAATTATGTTTTTCATGATCTAATAGGGGAATGTGTCGAAGTCTATATTGATGATGTCATGGTCAGATCCAGAGATATGGAAAGCCACTTGGATGATTTGCGAAGGGTGTTCACAAGAATGAGATTACATGGAGTAAAGATGAATCCAGCTAAGTGCGCTTTTGGAGTGCAAGCAGGAAATTTTCTTGGCGTTGTGGGCTTATCGAAATGCCAAGACTTCAGCCACTGGATTTACACCATTTCGGCTGACTTATGGAATGGACGCAGTACTTCCAGCCGAAATAACAGTGCCGACCTTAAGGACAAGCCATGCAGATTTAATGACGGCCGAACAATATGATTGTGCAATGAAAAATGAATTATTGGAAGTTAATTCTGATCGGGTGCAAGCCTTTGAGAATTTGCAGAAAAATAAGGATATTGTGGCCGATTGGTATAATAAGCGAATCCGTGTGAAACGATTTGAAGTCAGCGATTTAGTTTGGAAAGTTATATGGCCACCTAAACAGAAGGATGGCCGATTAGGTAAGTGGAGCCCCAATTGGGAGGGGCCGTTTATTGTTCAGACGAAATTACCGAATGGAGCATACATGTTAGTGGATGAAAATGGTGAGCAGATGTCAAATCCAGTAAATGCAAGATATATGAAGAAATATTATCCATCAGCATGGGATTAAAAATTGAGTGAGGCGAAAAAGTAAAGATTTTATTGCATGAACGAGCATTACAAAAACGGTACTACTTCGGCCGAAGACGGCGTCGATAGTCCGAAATTACAATATACAAGGGAAACATCCTATTCTATGCAGGCATATACAAGGGAAAGGTCCTTAAAGGATGCTCAGCCTTGTAGAAATGCCGCTAAAACTATCGGCAAAACAGAAACAGGGCACAGTTGCTTGCCCTAGAACAGTATTGCCGATTTTAGTCCTTCCACCGAACTTCTACTCCTGGATACGCTAGAACGAATGGTACAACGTCCCAGAGGTAGAAGTCAAACTCGGGTACAACATCCGCACGACCTCAGACAGAAGTAGGAGGAGTGCAGCGAGGCAGTCACCCAAAAACGGTGGAAGGGGGAAGGGATGGAGGAATAACTAAGGGTAGTTATTCCCCCCATTAGAAAATCCGACCGGATATGCAACCGCAAAGTCGAAACGAGGAACACATCTGCATAGCCGTCGAGACCTGCATTTGGAATAATAAATAGAGATCCTCGCCCATACTAGCATGATGAGAAGGGTGTTAGCTGAACTCGTGCCACATGGGCAAAAAGTTTTCGTATCACATCTGGAAATCCTTGAAGATACATGATCTAGAAACCATGGGGGCACTGGAGATAAGGGATTGAATAAAGGAAAAAGGAAAGCCATATTAAGCTGAAGAAGTGATGGATAAACATTGATAAAAGCCGGGTATTTATAGAAGAAGGATAAGTACTTGGGAGAGGAAGCGGTCAATATTAAAGGTAAAATTGCCAAAAAGGTCCCTTTTGTTTCATTTTTTACCCGATCCATCATTTCCGTTTGTTTGGCCCTTATTCATCCACTCCATTCACTAATCCAGGCCAAATCAGTCCTATCTCCCTTAATGGAGTGCAATTATCTGACTTGGCTAACGATTATGTTCCTAATTAGATGGGGTGGCCACAGTGGCAGTCAAATGCCACATAAGAGACCAAAGGCTGAAAGTTAGAGAGCCCAAGCTTCTCATTATCTCTACCATCGAAGACCTAACCCACGTCTTCATCTTTCTCTATGTCAAACTCCGCAACGACCACCACCGCGCCTTAATTGTTAAAGCATATTTTAAAAGTGTATCAGATCCTAAATCAGATTTGTATTGTTTGAAATAAATTCCACCATTAAAATTTATTATTTTTTTTTAAAAAAAAAAACCAAAATTTTCAGATTCATTTTCTTCAAATTCCAGGTACTACAGCCATCCATTTCAAAATCTGATTCCGGATTCTTGTTCCTTGTCCCGAGATCTTCGAATCAGTATAAGATTTGTTGAGTTTGGTTGAGGATTGAGTATTCCGCCATTGTCACTGTTCATCTTCTTCCTCATGACACCATTTTGCTAATATCCTGTTTCCTTGATTTTCCAGTGTTGTGTGATTTGTTTTGTCTCAATTGGATGTTCTAAGTGTTAACCGGACCATACCGTATCAAATTCTGATCGAGAGCAGTGCATTCCAAGAGCAATGTGATTTTTCATTTTCTAGGTTTCATGATTGAATATTCTTACTGTTAATCCAAATTCAAGCAATTGCCATACTGTGTTCTTGCAGCAGGCAAGGATCAACAGGTTTGTTGAAGCGTTTTGAGTTTGTTAAGCTGTTAGGTGTTGTGGCATTGAGGACCACCGTGTTTGTTAGGAAGCTAATTAGAAAACCTAGCATTATCTTAACCAAGACTCAGACAACAAGCTTCATGGGTAGATGAATAAGTGGTACATATAAGCTTCTTGTCATCTACAAGTGTTGTGTTGGGTCTTCAAGTTTAGATACAAAAAGGGTTTTGTTGGACAAATTTGGAAAGGCTTCAATAGAAAACGGGGCAAGCTTTGGTGGTGTATGTCCTCTGTCGTCTCTCCATCTGATTTCGGGAGGGTTTAGGGTTTGTGTGCATATTCGTGGAAGAGTCTTTCTTGTGTCCAGAGAGGAAAGTATTTAATTTTAAAAGTGGCATATGACCATCCACCGTGGCCTCCATACCCAATTAGAAACACAATCTTCAGCCACGTCACATAATTACACACCATTAGGGGAAGTAGGACTTATTTGGCCCAAATTGGTGAACGGAGTGGATGAATAAGGCCAAAAAAAAGGGAAGGGATGGATCCGGTAAAAAACAAAACAAAAGGGACCTTCTTGGCAATTTTACCCAATATTAAATGTTATTTATGGGAAAACGTTACAGCTGATTCCCGGAAAAAGCTGCTAACATCCAGGAATCAGTAATGAAGAAGACCGAAAAAATCGTGGAATGAATCAGATACGAATCATATTGCAGAAATAAAAAGATACGAATCCAAGTACATTCCGTCGGCCAATACAACCTACAAAAAAAGAAAAAGAGGGCCGACAACAGTTGGTGAAAATAGCCAAATTCATATTCAAAAGCAAAACAGGGCGAAATTTCGGCCCATATACATAGTCAAGTAACACAAAGGAAACTAATGATCCGCGCTGTCGTCAAAATGGATATCGTCATCCAATCCTTAGAGAGCGTCGATAGAAGGTTAACTGCAGACATCATTAAGTCCGAACCCGCTGTCGAAGAAGGGCCAGGAACGTTGCTTGAAGAAGGACGATCGGTGGCCAAATTAGCGCCAGCATCAGATTTCCCTAAGATAAGTAAAAGAAAAGGGATGATGAAGTAAGAAGACATAAAGAGTAATCAAATGATAAAAGGGGAAAAGATAGAGTACCTGCAAGAGCTTTTGAAGATGAAGGAACATCACCCGACGGAGAAGATTCCATCTCCGACGGGTGATAATAGCCAAAATTGACCATTATTTTCAATCTATTTCCGTGTCTAATATGGACATTTGATCGCATTCCGTTCTTATTTAAATAAGAAAGCAGTCGATTTTGACAGATATGTGCAAGTTTGTATAAATAATAAGCTATTATTGAAAAACAAAAAATATTGTTATTTTCATTAAATTCATATTAAAAAAATCCAAAAACATGATAAAAATATTAAAATTCCACATTTCATAATTATGGTTTGGTAGTATCTGTTCGGTGGAACACGGATCCATTAAACGGAACACAAACAAAATATCAAGTGGAGCAAATATCTCTATTTATCATATTTTATATTTTGATGTATATATTTTTAATTTTTTTATGTTTATTTATTTCTATTTCTGTTTTCTGCCATAATTAGAAATTATTAATCCACTAATCCTTATTTAATTAAATTACAGGTGATTGGGTATTTTGATCCAGTTCAATTTGAAGTCCAAAACCTTCAGTCCAACATCCCATTTAATTCAATCCGGCCCAGTAACACAAAAATTGACCCAATACCACACCACCACCTTCAAGCCCAACAATTCCAACCCCATTAACCCAAATTCCAAGCCCAACCCCATTGGCCCAAAACCCCTAAGCCAAACTTCAAGCCCAACACCACCCTAACCCTAATTCTAACCCTAAACCTAACCCTGCGACCGCCGCCTCCGGCGACCTCTGTCGCTCCGGCCAACACCATTGCCGCCGCCCTCTCCTCCATTTTTCAACCCCAAAACCTGTCCACCACCTCGCACCACCACCATTCTCAACCTCCAACCATCGCCGGACCGCCGCACGCCACCGCCCCATTTTCCGCCGCAGTAGCAGCACCTCACCACCCTCATCTCCTCCGATCTCGGAATCCAGATTCAACCACCACCCCAGTCCAATCCCGCCACCAACAGCCATAGCTCCGGCCGCATCTCCTCCGCCAGTCACCGCCCCAACACCAGCCTCCAGATCCGCCGCTGCCCCGCCACAGTCCACCACCGGCGCATCTGTCCACCTCCGTCAACAGCAAAAACACCACAGCCTCTCGCCGCCCTCGCGTCGCCACCACCAACCGGTGCTCCGCCACCCATCCCCGGCCGAGTAAAATGGGAAGAGAGAGGAAGAAAGAAGATGGGAACGAAACTGGAATGAACAAGGAAGAAGAAGAAAAAATGGATTGGAAACTGGAAAAGAAAAATGAAGAGCAAAAGAAAAAATGGAAGAGAGACGAAACAGAGAGAAAGAAGAAGCTGTGAAAGAATGAATGGAGGAAAGAGAGAAGAATAAAGAAGAAGAAGAAAGAAAATTGGGTGAGGAAGAAAGAGAATCTGTCGAGAAAGAAAATAAATGAGGGAAGAGAAAAGAAAAAGAAAAAGAGATAAATTTTATCCGGTCCCTAAACAAACCCCGGTCGAGATGCCATGTTCCGCGACCAGGTGCTCCGCGACTGGAAAATAGCTTAAGGACAGGGGAGGTTTAGAGACACAAAATCCGTGTCGCTAAACAGACCCCGGGTCGAGATACCATGGACCGCGACCGGGTGCTCCGCGACACAGAAAATGGTTAGAGACTGGGAGTATCAAGACACAAAGTCTGTGTCGCGGAACAATGTTCCGCGACATATGGATCGCGACCACGACAGGGCCTTCCGCGACCAGGACAAACAAGGTCACGTGAGGCACCCCATGTGCACTCAATTTGAATTCCCACATGTCAAATCACTCACAAGGTCCCTGGACTCCAGCTCCCACTGGCATTGAATCTTCGTCCTCTTCCCCTGGACTCGAGCTCCCGCCCCCTCCTGTGCGTCATCCTGGAGCTAAAAATTGTGTCCTGAACCAGATTTGTTCCACGAACAGGCACAATTGTTTAGCGACTGGTGGGCCTTGAATGGGCCTAGGGCTCAATTCTTCTCCTCTATAAATATAACCTCCCAACCCCTTTGAACAGTAACCTAGCCACACTTGTAGTTTAATTTCTGTTCTTGGGGCACTGAAGCTTTGAGGTAAAATCCCGCTGCAATGCCCCCCGACAGCCTTTACACTATAACTCCTATAGGGCTGTTAAAAAGCTTGCCTAGTTTTTCCTACCGAAAGCGCACGGTATCAAGCTGCAATATTTATTTTTATTGTCGGGATCGTTCAATAGAGAGTTACACGATAGAAGTGTTTTAATAGAATTATTAGCTTTAGAATCTGTCTCTACTCCTGGTTTAAGGATATTGTAATGATGATTACTAAAGAATACTGCTGAAATGTAAATGTTTAAAGCTGTAAACATAGTAAAGAAAGCAATTAAAATGATGTTGAATATTGGGATTATATTCATGTGTTTAAGATATCACGGACCAAATCAAATGAATGAAATAAGAATATGATGAGAGTATCATACTTCAATGGTTAAAACATAATGAAAGTCCATTGAGATAGAAAAATCCTTTATACAACTTAATCAAATCTTCATGTCTTAAATCACTTCCCAAGACAGGTACTTATGATTCAGTGTCATGACATTCTAAGCTCTGAAATCATGGAATACTATCATCACAGAATGATCGGTCAGACTCTTTCTGTAATAAAAGTTTTTCAGAATTGTCACTTAATCTTTTTCTTTCAGACTCAGATTAAGCCTTTGACAACTCGAGGTCACTTCTAAATCATGCTATATTCATCTGAACTTGAAGTTGTTCTTTTTATTACTCTGATCAAACTGATCTTATGACCCTATATTGGATGTCCTCTACAAAAAGTGAAAAAGCAAGTATTTAAATCTATCATCCAATGTTTTCATAAGACTTGTTTCCTCAGAGTAGTTCCTGCAAGTATTCATAAGAAATAATAGTCTTGTAAGTATATCAAGATGAACTTGCTATTCAAATTCCTTGACTTATCCAGACTACTCAGATTTGTATAAATGATTTAGCTCGAGAAATCTCTGTAAACAGTTCCAAATTCCATGGTTTGACTCAGGATTAGTAGACTGTAAGAGAAATATTTAATCTCCTACTCATAGCATATAGTGATAACTGTAAAGCCATGAACCCTGGAAATTAATCTTCCTAATACTCTACTATTTATTAGGACAAAAGATGGTTCTTGAAACATCTTTCCCTTTTAAACGACAGGTACTAAATGCCCAACTAAAGAACAAGTTTGTTCTTCATTAGTCCTGAGTAAATAATGATTGAGAAAACTTATATCATTATCTTTCTCAGTGTACCAGTGAAAATAGTAATACGAATTGCAGATATGAATTATGAGTCTGTAATTATGAAGTAAGATTACTCATCATAGACTGGGAAATATCCCAAAATATCATATGTATATGTAATATTATATGTATAAAGAAATGTTGAGGGTTCTGAGTCCTCTTAATCAAAATGCAAGGGTGCTTCCAAAATATACATCGGAAACTAGACAGAATTAGGAAATAACTTTCCCAGGAAAAATGATTTGAGAAATAATTCTGCAAAATAAATGTCCGAAGTAGCTCGCAGTAACTACTTTGGGTTTCAAACTATGAACATTCCAATTTTCCGCACGCTATGTCTGTACAGCGTGGAGGGAGTTAATATTCAAAGAATGTTCCTCAGATTTCATTTATACAAAGAACTGAATGCCTCGCAGTAATTTCTGTAAGAATGCGGCGAGGTACTCAATTCCTACTTATAGATAGGGGTTATATATGTATAAGAAGTAAAAGTGAATAGTTGGTACCCTGAAAAATGGATATCAAATCTGTTGCGATTATAGATTGGTCCTCTCGCTTTGTCAGATTGACATCGCGAGAGTATTAGAATAGCCTTTGTCACAGCAAGGTTATCTGGATATTTCCTCGCGTCATCTTTTAGGATGAAGCGAAGGTTTATCCTTATGTAAAGTAAATGATCAGAGTTTATAACTGTCATAACTACCTTCTGGGATTTCCGTTTTGAAAATCATGAATACAGAACCTTTTGCATCCAAATTCATGAACTTAGAATTATTAATTCTTAAAGATTATCAAGCGATGATTAACACTGCATGGGTCTCCAGGAACCTTCTAAAGTTCTGAACATTAAACACTATGATTCTCCTCTTATTTTGTGATCATAACATAATATCAACAGAAAATCAAATGAATTCATAATTCTGTCAGATCATACCTAACTCGGTTACAATATCCAAACTTCTTGCGCAATTGGAACGAACAATTTACGAATTAAAGATGTGGAAGTGTTATGATTTTCGAGAATCGAATTAAAGACATGATGCAAAATCCAAAATTGAATATCGAAATTGAGGTTTATACTCTTCTGAAACAGAATTAAGAAATGAAAACCAGAAAGATAAGAAATTCACAATCTGATAACTGATCATTCTTCATGTATCTCGAATAACAAAGAATTAAAAAAAACGAATACACCTGGAAATCTGATTGCAATCAGAATAATGCAAAGGTGAGCGAACAAGTCGGAAGTTTAGATGATGATCGTCGTGATGGATGAACAAGCGATCCAAATGCAACTCTCCTCCCAGGGTATCCTCAAGCTAATCTAACAACTATTCTTAAAGAAATCTACTACGAAATCGAATTACAAATCTGAAGAACTCAAAGTAAATTGCAGAGAAAATTAAATCCTAACCTACCTACTAAATTCTAAAAGTGGACAGGAGAGTAAAATCGAGCTATTCTCTTCAATCTCCCGCCTGCTGAGCTGATTCCCCCATGGGTCTTATTTATAGATGGGTGTTGTAACTGCTTAAGCCTTGGATGATAACCGCTCGCATCAGAATAACTCTCCTCTCGCTTTGTCCAGTTCCTTCAAAGCGGGAGTTCAGAAACTTCCTGTTGCTTCCCAGCTTAACTTTCTAATAAATGACAAAGCGTGGATCAATTCAATAGAAACACAGCGTGCGAGACTTACAAAGAAAACTTAGAATTTCAAGCCATTTTCAGTGTAATTCCAACTTCTTCACAATCTTAATTCTTCTTCCATCTTTTCTGATCCTCTATGATTATTCATCAAAAATCAATGGAATTAAGAACAAAAGAACATCATTAAGACACTAAATTGGACGCAAATGACAGTCATAAAAGGCTGTCATCAGGCACCACTGTGCTCTCAAGTAGTTTTAGTTTAGATAGTTTTATTTTTATGTAATGTAGATTTTAGTTTAATTTCTGTAATAAATCAGTGTGGCTAGTGTTCACATTTTCCAGTTTTTCATATTTTTGTATTTTGGGTTGAAACATTCAATTAATGGATGTAGTTGAACCATATTTTAGTTTGTGGAATGATCAAGAAAATGTCTCCAGGAATTCCATGGGTTGTTTACTGCTTATTTTATTTTTGGTCACTTGACCATTTTTATTATCTTTAGTTAGGTTTAATGCTTTAGTAGGTTTAACAAATGCATAAACACTTGATATTTGGCCCTTTGATAGATTTAGTGTAGGTGTTATTTTTAATTTTATGTGCTAGCATAGTCTGTTTGCACTTTTCTTTGCTGCTGGTCTTTGTTTTTGTTATTTTCTTTATTTTTTATTATTCTGCTCTTAGTTTTTAGTCCTTAGGTAGTGTTTTTGTTTTTTTTAGTTTTATTTTTATTTCTAATACATTAGATCTAACTAAGGATGATATTTGAGTGTTTGTGCATTTTTATTTAAAATTGCATCACCCATATTGTATTGCATCACGTTGTAACCCCACGGGTTGCAACGTAATTTTCCGTTGTGATCCCAGGATCACAACGCACTCCCCCGCAATGCAATATTAGGCGTTATGCTCCCAAAATTTTTATAAAATTTTTCAAACTCCTTGGTCGAGAAGCAATCCTGTCGCGGACCCATGGTCCGCGACACAACCCTTGATTAGCGACCAAGGACCCAAATACTTGCAATTTTATTCTGGAAGGGCTTTGGTCGCGGAACCCCTGTCGCGGACCCACGGTCCGCGACACACCCCTCATTCCGCGACCAGGAATTATGCCCTTGTTGGATTTTCAAACTTTGTGTCGCTATCCCCCTGTCGCGGATCCACGGTCCGCGACACAATTTTGTTCCGCGACACGACAACCCTAGTTTCCAAAATTTCAATTTCTCTTATTTCCCACCTCTTTGTCGAGATCCTCCTGTCGCGGACCCACGGTCCGCGACACAATTTCTGTTTCTCGACAGGCTTGTTTCTCGACAGGCTTGGCACCTTTTTGCCAAATTTTTATTCTCCATCTCACCCTATTAATTAATTGAACCTTTATATTAATATTTTGAGGTTGAAATCCAATGATCTCAACCCATGATCATTTTGATATAAAGAACTTTGTTCAATTGTCCATTAAAAGATTCTTCTACAAAAATTAAACTCTAATGATCTAAGTATATAATCCGGACTGTAATTAATTAATTAATTATGGAATGAGTGATTATTTAGACATAAAGAGTAATTATGGATTAATTTCCATAACCTTGGATGAGAAACCAATGTCTCTCATACAAGATGACCCAAAAATATTTTCTTTTATTTATTTTGTCTTTTCCGTGTTGTGTGAAACAGCTAGTAAGAGATATAACAGACTAATGTTGGCGGGTATTCCCACACGGATAAACTAGCTCGTGGTCTGTATATTAATTACTAGATGTTATTTTGCATGGTTCGGATAGTGGTCGGTGGAAGCCTTGGCGGTTCGTCCATCCGGGATTATAATAGCTGCTCAGCTGATTCCTATCCGGATACAGTTTTATTTTCTTTATCTTAATTTCAAACCTGAATTCAAGTTGTAGTATTATTAAATGATGTCGACCAACATTATTTGAGAATTATTACAGCAAGATAATATGTGGGTTTTCTTCCATTCACAGACAAAAGAGAGCTGAATGGCGGTGGTCACCGTCATTTGGAATTCCTTTTCTGTCTAAAAATCATTCCATCTGGAATAATTGGGAACTGGATAGCAGATGTTTGCAGTCCAGATCGCCCCAATTATTTCTGGCACTCTCTTTAGCCAAAATTCTTCTCATCTCCGGCTATTTCATCTCTGTGTTCCAACTTCTGTCTAAACCCACCTTATATTTTGGGTTATTTAATTTTACACTTCTTTATAAATTTATGTATGATATTATTATGTAGATATTGTGGTCAATATTATTTTGGGATCCTTCCCTTGGACATAGGAGTCTTGATTTTAAGTCAGATGTTTCACAATAAATTTCCAACAAAAATTCACTTATAAAATCCGGATCTGAGTAAGGGATAATTTCCGCAGTTATGACTAATTCATATCCGACTGGGGGTTGATTTTGGGAAATTAGAAGCAGACTCAGCGATTAGGTCTCACCTAGACTGAAAGGATCTGTGTTTTAATTGAGATTCTAGTACCTGTTTAGGGAATGATTTTCAAATATCAATTATTTTCCAAAATTGCTGTGTGTTGGAAATCTGGTATTAAATATCACACTGAGATGGGGTCCACTTGGATTCAAATACGGTGTGATAGATAATTCTAGAGGAACAATACATAGGCATTGGTTATTTTCTAAGATAGGGTTGAGTTCCTTTCAACTGCTATCCTCCTCTGCCAATGCCTATTTTTGAGTCCTGAGTGAGTGCATCCGGAACGAACTAATCTATTAGTTCGTTTCATTAGTTTGTATCTCATAACCACCCGATGGAAAGTGAACACCGCGAGCGGTTCACCGAGAATAGGGAATTCTTGATCCACACCCAGTCATTCTGACTGGGGGCTTTCTTTTACTACCAGGGTCAGACTTTCAAAAACCTCCGAGTGATAGGATTTTAAATGCTTTCTTTACCGCTTTCTTTTACCGCTTTCTTTTAACTGCTTTCTTTAGAGGTCACTCGGTTATATTGAGAGTTGCGTAACTACTACTAGGAACTGAGAGTTAAGGGATAGTTCAGGCTTGATTAGAATCTTTGGGTGTGACATGGGGGAATGATAGCGGTACTTGACACTTCAACTAATGATTTGTCAGGTGTTGCTTGTCCACCACAGATAAATAATATAACTTTGCAAGGCCTGTGAAGGGAGTTATGAGTCTGTGGTATCTTAGATTATGTTTCCTTAAGAGCATGTGAACTCTTACTGTAAGTACCTGTCTGTTAAAGGGAACATGGTACAGAGAACATGAGAATTAGCTGACTGAAGGATTATCCCAAACAAAGATCTGTGTATTAAAATGGAAGTTTAATTGTGTCTCGTCTGAATCTTGTCCAATTTTTATTATTCTCTTCCTGTCCCTTCTGTCTCTTTTTAAATCCGCTTTCTTAGAATAGTTTAACCGCTTTCTTAGAATAATTTTATTGCTTTCTTAGATTAAACTTAATTCGCTTTCTAGAATGATTTTATCTGCTTTATTTTAATTGCTTTCATAGCTTAGTTTAAATTCTGTCAAGTAGTTGATAGTCAAAACACAAACTCAAATCGAGTAACCGAGTGGAAAATCTTAGTAAATGACGTGGGCCCTGCTTCCATCGCACATCCTCCAGTGAACGATCCGGTACTTACTATAAATACTGCAATTTTTGACTCCGTGCGCTTTCGGGGGCACAGTTTCTTAACACGAGTAATAAAAACGTGACAACCTATAAATATATCCCTAATCCCAACTCCGCCTTCATAAATTGGTTTCATTAAATAAAATTGAAAACCAGGATTATGATTTTTCAGAAAATACCCATGTAGTGGGAACTTGTCAAAAGTTGCATGGCAAGGATCTTCAAGGCACGAAATTGTCAAAAGTTTCATGCCGGGGAGGTCCACAGTGCTGTTTGAAATCAAAGTTTCCCACATGAGTAATAAAAAATGAAATATATCCTTAAACCCCTTCCCATGAATCATAACATCCTTTCATTTAATAAATTCAATCCTGACATATTTTATTGAAAAATACTCGTGTTAGTGAAATTTGTCAAAAGTTTCAACGGGTCCAAAGGAAATAAAGTTGGGGGAGAAAGAACATGAGCAACACTTTTCCCACCAAGGCTTTTAATAGCCGAATCTAGATGGCCGACTAAGGATTGAGTTTCGGCCCACTTTTCTTGGAAAGTGCCAAGTATGTAATCATTAAAATTGGACCGCATGGCAAGGTAGGCAGCATCTCGTTGAAAGTCCAAGATCATGGCTTTGGGGGCTTCGGCCGATTGACGAAGAACTTTTATCGATTGCTTTAAATCGCCGATTTTCGTCTAGTCTGGTCCAATGCTGATTCCAATTCCCGTTCCTTTTGTTGAAGTTCGGCTATCTGTGAGCGAACTAAAGAAAGATCTTCAGAATGTTTATGCTCCAGAGACTCCGTTTCAGAGAGAGCATCCATTGTGGTCCGGTATTCCGCCGAGTAGTTATCAAAGATGGCTTGAGAAGAGGCTGCAGCCTCACGTTCGGCAGCAAGTTTGTTCCGCATCACCAAATGAGCTACTAGCTCTTGGTCCATAAAAAGGGCAGAATTCATAATCATCTGAAAGAACTACTCAGATTTAGGGAAACCATCTCTGCATGGAAGTGTTGTTCGAGATGAGATAGGAGAATGAGAATCGGTTTTGGATTGACAAATTCCACATCGGGTTGCCTGGCGATCAAATTACACAACTGAGCCAAACACTCGCCAAGATGAGTCGAAGGGTCCGATGGAAGAGAAGAAGGAGGGACAGGAGAAAAGAAGTCATCCAGAATACACCGATCAGGAAATGGAGATGAGGGGATTTGATCGGCGGAGGCATCACCAGTAACTGTGCCACCAAGAGAAGGATTGAGGGGTTCCAAAGTAGCCAAAGATGAGTACACAACAGAGTCTCCAGCAGGTTGAGGAGGATTGATCAAGGGAGAAATAACAGGATCGGTCAAAATAGGGTCTTGGGCCAATTCTGCAGGAATGGCCGAAGAGGAACCAGCACGAACAACTGAATTATTACCATCAGGCGATTTGCGTGGTTCGATTGAGAGAGGACTCGGAGCAATAGTCAAAATCGGGGAGATACTGGATACTGGTAAGGCAGAAGAAGCTCTGCCAAAAGGTGAGCGAGATGAACGCCTTCTAGTCTGAATTGGAGGGAGAGAGCCGATGATAATGGCCAGAAATGACCATTATTTTCAATCCATTCCGTGTCTTAAACGGGCATTTGATCGCATTCCGGTCTTACATTAAGTAAGAAAGCAGTCGAATTAGACTGATTTATGCATAATTGTAAAAATATCGAGCTGGTGTGAAAAAGACATAAATATGTAATTTTATTACATATCTATGTTAGAAAAATCCAAAAACATGAGAAAAAGAAAAGAAAAGAAAAAGGAACAAAAAGATGGGAAAAAGAGAGAAAAAGCCCACAAAAAGAACAGTTTCGGCCCATCTGGCCCAATCCAGCAGGCCCAGGAACACCTGTGTCGCGGAAGCTCCTTTGTCGCGATGCATGGTTCCGCGACAAAGGTCCATTCCGCGACAAAGATGCATCTTTAGAGACACAAGACCCAGTCGAAAAGCTTTGCCACATGCAGTGTGTTCCGCGACCAAACTTGGTGCTCCGAGACCAAGCTGTGATGTGTGTGATGTCTTGAGACACAATGGGCTCAAATCAAGGCCCATGAGCTTAGGGTTTCCCCTCTATAAATATGAGGTGTTTCCTTTGAACTAGAGGTTGGAAGAATTGTAGAGAAAATACTCATTCTTGAAGACAAGTGGGAAGTTCAGTAGTTTAGCTTAGTTTAGGGTAGTTTAGTTAGATTTTTCTTGTATTATTTAATTCATGCACTAGTTAGAAGTAGTTTACTGCACTTTGGTTAGATAGCCAGTTTTACTCCTTATTTCTTGTTCTAAACTTTTGTTTAAGGGTTTGTGGTACCCAAATCATGGGTATGAACAATACCGTTTAATAATATGGGAAAACATTCTCCATTTGTGTCCCAAAATCATGAAATGGGTCTCACACCCCATGGATCTTACCGCTTTCGTTTTCCTTGGGTCATTTGATCCTTGTTCTGCATTTTAATGTCACTGCTTGGTGACTTTTTCTTGGGATAATGTTGCATGCTTATGGATGATCAAGCTTAGATTAGGGTTTCTTAAGTTTTAAGTTTGTTTTATTTCTTTATTGTTCAAGCATATTCTAGCTAGATTCAAATTTTGTTTTGTCCATTTTAGCTTAGTTTGGCTTTTGAATCTGAAATGGGTGAGATCACACATAATGCATGCCACTGTTCCACTTTACTTTTCTGACATGTGTACTGGACACACCTTTGTCGCTATGCCCCCTTGTCGCGGAACCACGTTCCGCGACAGAATTTTTTTACTTAGCGACAAAGCAAACCCTAAGTTTTCAAAATTCCATTCCTCTTATTTCCCACCCCTTTGTCGCGAAACCTTTGTCGCGGAGCCATGCTCCGCGACATAAACTCTGCATCGCGACAAAGTGGCACCTTTTTGCCGAACTTTTACTCTTCATCTCACTCCATTAATTAATTGAACCTTTATATTAATATTTTGAGGTTGAAACCCAAAGATTTCAACCCATGATTAATTTGATATAAAGAACTTTGTTCAATTTCCCATTAAAAGACTCTTCTACAAATGATTAAACTCTAATGATCTAAGTACATAATCCGGACTGTAATTAGTTAATTATGGAATGAGTGATTATTTAGACCATGAAGAGTAATTATGGAATAATTTCCATACCTTGCATGAGAAACCAATGTCTCTCATGCAAGATGACCCAAAAATATTTTCTTTTATTTATTTTGTCTTTCCCGTGTTGTGTGAAACAGCTACTAAGAGATATATCAGACTAATGTTGGCAGGTATTCCCACACGGAAGACTAGCTCGTGGTCTGTATATCAATTATTAGATGTTATTTTGCATGGTCCGGATAGTGGTCGGTGGAAGCCTTGGCGGTTTGTCCATTCGGGATTATAATAGCTGCTCAGCTGACTCCTATCCAGATACAGTTTTCTTTTCTTTATTTTAATCTCAAACCCGAATCTGGAGCTGTAATAATGTTAGATGATATTTGCCAGTGTCATCTAATAATTATTGCAGTGATAGAACATGTGGGTTCTTATCCAAATTCACAGATAGTGGAGTCCAAGATGACGGCGGCAACTGTCATTTAGGGCATTCCACTGTCTAAAAACCGTTCCACCTGGAATAGTTGGGACCTGGATAGCAGATGTTTGCAGTCCGGATAACCCCAGTTATTTCAGTCATCTTTTTAGCCAAATAAATTCTTCTCATCTCCGGCTATTTCATCTCTGTGTGTCAACTTCTGTCTAAACCCACCTTATATTTTGGGTTATTTAATCTTACACTTCTCTATAAATTTATGCATGATAATATTATGTAGATATTGTGGTCAATATTATTTTGGGATCCTTCCCTTGGACATAGAAGTCTTGATTTAAATCAGATGTTTCACAATAAATTTCCAACAAAAATTCCTTTATAAAATCCGGATCTGAGTAAGGGATAAATTCGACAGTTATGACTAATTCATATCCGACTGGGGGTTGATTTTGGGAAATTAGAAGCAGAGTCAGCGATTAGGTCTCACCTAGACTGAAAGGGTATGTGTTCTTATAGAGAGTCTAGTACCTGATAGGGAAAGATTTTCAGATTTATTATTTTCCAAAATTGCGGTTTGTTGGAAATCTTGTATTAAATATTGCACTGGGTCAGATTCTACTTGGATTACGATAAGGTGTGCAGATAATACTAGAGGAACAACATTCGGGCCTTGGTTATTTTCTAAGGTAGGGTTGAGTATTCTTTCAACTGCTATCCTCTTCTGCCAAAGCCTATTTTTGAGTCCTGAGTGAGTGCATCCGGAACGAACTAATTTATTAGTTCGTTTCATTAGTTTGCATTTCATAACCACCCGACGGGAAGTGAACACTGCGAGCGGTTCACCGAGATTAGGGAATTCTTGATCCACACCCGGTCATTCTGACCGGGGGCTTTCTTTTACTACTAGGGTCGAACTTTCAAAAACCTCCGAGTGATAGGATTTTAAATGCTTTCTTTACCACGTTCTTTTAACTGCTCTCTTTAGAGGTCACTCGGTTGTATTGAGAGTTGTGTAACTGCTACTAGGACTGAGAGTTAAGGGATAGTTCAGGGCTTGATTAGAATCTTTGGGCGTGACATGGGGGAATGATAACAGTACTTGACACCTCAACTAATGATGTGTCAGGTGTTGCTTGTCCACCACAGATAATTAACATACCTTAGCAATGCATTGCAATGGTAGTTATGCGTCTGTGGTATCTTAGAATTTATTTTCTTAAGAGCATGTAAACTTTTACTGTAAGTACCTGTCTGTTAAAGGGAACATGGTATAGAGAGCATGAGAATTAGCTAACTGAAAGGATTATCCCAAGCAAAGATCTGTGTAACAAAATGGAAGTTAAATTGTGTTTCATCTGAATCTTGTCCAATCTTTATTATTTTCTTCCTGTCCCTGCTGTCATAATTTAAATCTGCTTTCTTAGAATAATCTTAATCGCTTTCTTAGAATAATTCTATTGCTTTCTTAGATTAAATTTAGTTCGCTTTCTAGAATAATTGTATCTGCTTTATTTTAATTGCTTTCATAATCTAGTTTAAATTCTGTCAAGTAGTTGTTAGTCATTTCACACACTTGAATTGAGTAATCGAGTGGAAAATCCTAGTAAATGACGTGGGCCCTGCTTCTATCGCACATCCTCCAGTGAACGATCCGGTCTTACTATAAATTACTGCAATTTTTGACACCGTGCGCTTTCGGACCACAGTTTCTTAAACGCGAGCAATAAAAACATGACTACTTATAAATATATCCCTAAAACACAACCCCGCCATCATAAATTGGTTTCATTAAATAAAACCTAAACC
This sequence comes from Hygrophila difformis, assembly GCA_030278955.1. Taxonomy (NCBI): domain Eukaryota; kingdom Viridiplantae; phylum Streptophyta; class Magnoliopsida; order Lamiales; family Acanthaceae; genus Hygrophila; species Hygrophila difformis. The sequence goes on along the minus strand of JAOANR010000002.1, from coordinate 54,808,887 downwards.
AGGATCATTATTATTTTTCAGAAAATACTCATGTAGTGGGAATCTGTCAAAAAGCTTCATGGCAGGAAATCTTATGGCAAGAATTGATGAGAAGTATCATGGCATATTTGCCGGGGATCCTCAGTGTGACAGGCTGAAGGTCAACCTATCCCGGCTATGCCATGAGATTTGTCAACATTTCATGACAGAGAGGACCACAGTGCCATTTGAAACCAAAGCACCACACTTGAGTAATAAAAAGACTAATAATCTTAATATATATCCCTAAACCCTTCCCCGTGAATCATAATGCTTTTCAGTTAATAAATCTAACCTGGTATATTTTAGCAAATGCTCGTGTGGACGAAATTGTCAAAAGTTTCAGCCGACAAGAGGGTCTAAAGACGAAGCGGGTCTCTTTCGACCAGGATCCGAGGTAGAAGAACGAGGAGCATCTAAAGTCAAGGAAAAAAAGAGAGAAATGAGAAATGTGAAAATAAAAAAAGGAGATTCTAAAAAAAAAAAAGAAATTTACCTGGATGAGAGGAAGAAGGCGAACCAAGAGTGCGCTGGGGGGTAGAATTCGGCGAAGATGAAAGGCACAAGGGAAAAGCCAGAATAGAAGAGAAACCACCGCGCCTTAAGAGTGAATTGAGATCAGCGCCGAAAAAAGTACGAGCAACGCCGTCCCACCAAGTCCGAAAACGAGAAGTAGCAAGTCCAGGACGAACATTAAATTTCACCACCTTGAATTGAAGTAAGCGCTTATGGTACAAGGAACATTGTGCGCGGCTCGCAGAAGCAGAAATGTGCTTATCGGCCCTAAGAGCTGTTACTAAGTCTTGACCGAAGCCGAATTGACGGCTAACCAAGTGGGGATTGTAAATCTCAGAGGGAATAGCAGTCTTGGTGGATAGAAATGAAGAACCATTGAAAATGGGACGGGGAATTATGCATCTATTCCACATCTGAGCAAGAGATACATGAAGGGTAGACCCGAAAGGAGCAGTGGCGATCTCCCTCACCCAGTCGAATTCGGTCCTCCTATAATGATAATGGGAAAAAGACTGATTGACAGTTCAGCCCAAGAAATAATTGATCCAATGTGGGATCGATAGGGCAGGAAGGGATGACCTTAGAAGATCAGGGGCGGCAAAATAACTAGGAGAGATATCTTGGGCAGGAAATTTGGAAATATCACGGAAATGCCAAACCAGCCACAGATGAAGAAACCATAATGGACCACGGGCTTTATCAGGGAAGCCCTTTTCCCAGCCCGACACAGTAGCCGTTATGCCCGCGTACAGATGGGCAAGGAAGAAATCGGCTAAAGGCATAGCAACAAGGTTGAGAATCACCGAGGCCAGGGGTTGCGTCTCAAGAAGAACTCCTTTCGAGGGAGTACACCAAAAGAACCTCGTAAGGAAATACATCATGAAGGCCAGGGGTTCTGAAGGGTGCGGAGTAGGCGAATCAGGATCACTCTGGTGAGTGACAATCCAATCCTTGAAAGAATCACCAGAAGAAAAACTGGAATTTTTCTCCTTGGGAATAGACATAACACCGAGGTTCTCCCCATGAACAGAAAGGCCTAAAAGGAGTTTCACATCTTGGATAGCGGGGGTCATCATACCCCAGGGGAAACAAAAACAGTTTACAGAAGGATTCCAGAAACAGAGGAGAGCCTGAATATGACGAATGTCCGATGGAAAAGACATAGTACTGAGAAGAATCATGCGACGAGTACAAGATTTAGACCAGGATTTGCGGCAATGAGGTTCAAGATGACGGTACCATTCCACATAATCAGAAGAATCCGAAGGCCAACTAGCAAGTGACGTGGGGGAAAAGCTTAGAAGAGAAACATGAAGAGTATAATGGTATGGAGCGATTTTCGAAGATACAAGCAGTACACTCGTCAATTTCTTCGGGAATCCCTAGTGGACCAAGGGAATAGTAGCCTTCAGGAAGGAGACGCAAGGCAGAGTAAGAAGCGAACGTATTCTCAATCTTAAGAAGATCTGAAGAAAGAGCAGTAACGGGAGGAGGATCCATCGGAGAAGACAGACAAAGAGGAAGTTGAAAGGGCGGTTTACTACGAAGACAGAACGGGATATGTAAATAGAGTGATGATGACAGGAGCCCTCGAGAAAAAAAAATAACCTCCAAAGAAAAGAAAGAGAGAGGAGTTACTTAAGCTCTTTTCCAGACGAAAAACCGCCCAAGTAAGGAGGGCATCTGTTGGGGCCACTAACAATTGTGGGCCACGAGGAAAAAAGGATTGGGCCATAGAAGATGGGCCGAAGAAGGATTTCTAAAAAGAGTTGGGTTTGAGATCTATTGGGCCGAGGAATTAAAAGAGAACGATCCGGAGTAGAAGAAAAGACCCGAACGGAAGAAGGCTTCGGGAGGAAAAGATTTCGGCCGAAATGAAATCAAATCAGCCGATTGAAGCAAACAGCGGAGTCGGCTTAGGGGAATCGGCCGGAGAGCGGTTATTTCAGCTCCGGCTATAAATAGGGGATGCTACACACAGAATCAAGAGAGATCAATCCAACCCCCAAATTCCCTTATCAAATTTACTTCTTTGTATCTTTATTGCTTTCCTTTACTGCTTTCCTTTACAGTTTTTCCTAGATTCTAGCTTAGCTTGTAGCGGTTACTTCCAAGTCCACAGTTGTTTCTCAACAACCGGTAGTTTGGTTCTAGTTTTTCTTGTGAATTCGCCATTGTTTCTTAACAACAGGTAGATTCTCCATTGTATTTTGTTGCCATTCGAATACTAAGGTCTATTCAGTCAAGTTTGGGCGTAATTAGTCAAGTTTGGGTGCATTATCATTAATCCGGACCCGTAACCGGTTTGATCCTTTCTACGGTAGCCTCCATTGAGGAGAAAAAGGTCCTTTTGGCACAGCCAGACAACGGCCAGCCAAAACAGTGGCACGCCAAGTGGGACACAAAATGGCATTTGAACAAGCAACTCCAGCGGTTAACACGGCGGCGAGGACTGATTTGCCGCCGATCCAGGAAGAGCGCGCAGCAGAAGCTGGAGAATTCCCCCCAGGTTTCCCCGGACCATCAAACTTCCACAATCAAGAGTTTTCAAACGATGATTTAACCCCGCGGTTCCGAGATCAGGTCCAATTTATGGTTGAAGTGGCGGTTACTAATTCGGTTCGCCAGATAGAAGGCAATATCCTGGCAGCAATGCCAGCTATGTTCAGAGCCGAAATAGCGAGGAATATGTATCCGATGGGAACGCAGCAAGCACCAATGGCGCAAAATCCACCACCTGCGATGCAAAATCCTCATAATTTTCAACAGCAGGCCTATCGGCCGCCAGGAGGGCACGGACCTCGGCCTTTTTTCCCTCCGCAGCAAAGGTACGATCAGCAACAGAATCAACCGCCTCAACCAGTCGTTCAACCGCCTGCTCCAGTGGTCCAACAACAATACGCACCACAGCAGCAGAATCCACCACAGTTGGTTGACAGGGAGTTAATTGTTGAGATTATTCGTACTCAGTTTGGAAATATCATCGGCCAGGAGAATAGGCCGATGTATCGGAAACCTTATCCAGACTATATTGAGGAGCAGTATCCACTGCCTAGAGGGGTAAAGGTTCCAGATTTTAACACTTTTTCTGGAGAAGTCGGCCGCTCTACAATTGAGCATATTGGCCGATTTACAGCTCAATGCACCAGAATCGCGCAAAACGATTTTCACAAGTTGATATTGTTCAGCTTATCGTTAACTGGCTCGGCATTTGAGTAGTACATCAATTTGCCAGCGGGATCGGTCAATACATGGGCCGAGATGGAGCGGTTATTCCATGACCGATTCTATAATACCAGTCCTGAAGTTTCGGTAGTTGATCTGACGTCAACCAAGCAGAAGGCATCCGAATCAGTTACTGAATTCATTGAAAGATTTTATGCAGTGAAGACTCAGATGAAAACAATGCTGCCTGAGCATTAATATATTCAAATCCTGAAGCAGAATTTGAAGTTTGCCATCAATGATAGATTGATGGTTACAAGACCAATGACTGTGGCCGAATTAACGGCCGAAGCTATAAGGATGGAGACTTATTTGGCAGAACAAGCGGCTTTCAAATGGAGCCGAAGTCAAAGTGGAAGATCACAACCTATCCAGTCAGCTGCTTCATTTGCCGAGTCTCTGGATAGATGTGAAGTCCAGGAAGAGTATAACACGGATGACGTTTCAGCATTAGCTGAGGTTGCGAGGGCAGAATTAATCATTAAAAAGCCTATGACTTTGTTCGGAAAAAAAAAAAAAAAAAAAAAACTATTGGTTGTGTTTTGGAGAATATGGTGTCAATTATCCTCTCTGGGCAAACACTAAAACCAAAATGTTCTAATAATTGATCATTTATATTAAAAAGTTCACGAAAATTATTGAAATATTATTTATATTGATGTACTTCGACTTTGTATTTTACATTTGAATATTTTTCGCTTTTCCTCTTTCTGATGTTTATTTCCAATTTTCCACAATCATAATATATTGGGTTAAACTTAAAGATGAAGAAACCTCAACTGGTTCATATTTATATCTGGCTTCGGTTAAAAAAGGATTCATCAAAATCGGTGCTTTTAAATTAAAGAGGTCTAAACCAACAAAAGGAAAACTGGTTCATATTTAGGCAAATTTCCCCAAACAAATAAAGAAAGTACAGTGTATTGAATCCAACTAAATGCCCACTAGCTTCTTTTTTCTTTTTTCTTTTTTAAATAAAAAAAAACACACTAAATGCCCACTAAATTCATTACTATTATAATGCCAATTCGTATTTTTTTGGCATTGCTATATAATAATACATTGCTATATTTCTTGACATCATCAATCCTCCACTAAACTTGAGCCCCATATTATTCTAATGTTTTAACTTTTTGAGTAAGCTTTGAGTCTTTTGAGCCTCCCATCTATTTATGTTTAGTTATCGAGTTTCAATTTCTAAATATTTGGTAGTTAATAAGTTTAATAGCAAATTCAAACACCAAAATCTTAAACTTTAGTTACCGAAATTTTAGCCAAGGAAAAATTCTCGTAGTGCCTATTACAAACACCGATCATGTTACGGTACAACATTTTTATGAGTATGCATGTACATACAGACATCACAAAAATATGTATCGCATCACACAAAATACTTCTCTGATTACATATATTACCATCGTACAAAATACTCATTTCATCCATCACACTTCCTAATTCTCATAAATCATATCATATAAATGGTGGCTGCATGTGCATCCAACTGCACTTTATCTCCATCCCAAACCACATAATCATTTTTACTCAACAATTCAACATCTTAATTAATTATTACAGGTGCATTAATCGAACCCAACCATGGGCTGGAAAGTTCATTTTATTATTGTTTCTACACGTCCCCAAAAACCATATACACTATATATTATATCACTTTGCTTTTTTTAATGAAACTGTTGGAGATTCCTGTAACAATTATCTTAACAAGTTGCAGTGTAAGATTACATATCTATATTTTTATTTTATTTCATGCTATAATTTTTTTCTTTTAAAATGAAGCACAATAACCTTTTATTTAATTTAAAGAATTTGTGAAAGCTCAAGTAGAATATCGAACAGTCAATTATGAAGTTGGAAGACGAATCTCCATGTGATGATACATAATTGAACCTTATTCTTATATTTAAAAAATACTCCATATATAATTATCAAGTCATCTCACTTCTTGACTATATTGGGTATATTTGGGAGTCAGGGGATCCGCTAGCAGATAGGAGATTGTCTCGCAGTTCTCTCTCCGAATCCGCTATCCGCTAACTCCCAAACATCCCCATTATGGAAGACGGACTAGTTACTAAATTGAATCTTGATATTTTTTTATTTTTTATTTTTTAATTTGGCTGCAAAACTTATCCAACACATTTAGTATAATACCAACATAAAATGAATTTATCCTTCACATTTATTATATTATAATTCTGCACACAACCAAATCCTTCTAATGATATTTGGGGATGAGGACTTAGCCAAAGTGGTTAAGGCCTCGTTCTCTATTACTTATTTCCATGACTTATTACTTATTTTCATTAAAATCAAATCAAACCAGACCAGATAAGAAACATTAAGATCGGATCAGACTCATTCAAGACTCATTCAGACCAAACCAGAAATATTTAAACCAGACCATATTAGATCAGATCATTATAATAAAACTATATAATATAAGATCATAAGCATTCAGACCAGACCAGACCACATTCAGACAAGACCGGACAAATTTAGACCAGATTTTATAAAGTTCAGATCAGAACAACTTATATAAGGCCTAGAGAACAAGGAAGTCCATTGACTTCGAACCTTTTAGGTTGTGTTGGGGCCACAAAGGATAGTGGGCCACGGAGAGAAAAATTGGGCCATAAAAGATGGGCCGAAGAGGGAGTTCTAAAGAAAATTGAGTTTGAGATCCATTGGGCCGAAGAATCAAAAGAGAACGATCCAGAACAGCAGGAGAGACCCGAAAGGAAGAAAGCTCCAGGAGGGAAGGATTTCGGCCGAAATGGTATCAAGTCAGCCGATTGAAGCGAACAGTAGAGTCGGCTTAGGGGAATCGGCCGGAGAGCGGTTATTTCAGCTCCGGCTATAAATAGGGGATACCATGCACAAAATCGGAGAGATCAATCCAACCCCCAAAATCCCCTTATCAAATTTACTTCTTTGTATCTTTACTGCTTTCCTTTACAGTTTTTCCTAGATTCTAGCTTAGCTCATAGCGGTTACTTCCAAGTCCACCGTTGTTTCTCAACAACCGGTAGTTTGGTTCTAGTTTTTCCGGTGAATTCGCCGTTGTTTCTTAACATCAGGTAGATTCTCCATTGTATTTGGTTGCCATTTGAATACTAAAGAAGATTCAGCCAAGTTTGGGCGTAATTAGTCAAGTTTGAGCGCATTATCATTAATCCGGACCCGTAACCGGTTTGATCCTTTCTCCGGTAGCCTCCCTTGAGGAGAAAAAGGTCCTTTTGGCACACCAGGGCCAAAAACAGTGGCACGCCCAGTGGGACGCGAAATGGCATTCGAACAAGCAACTCCAGCGGTTAACACGGCGGCGAGGACTGATTTGCCGCCGATCCAGGAAGAACGCGCAGCAGAAGCAGGAGAATTCCCCCCAGGGTTCCCCGGACCATCACACTTCCACAATCAGGAGTTTTCAAACGATGATTTAACCCCGCGGTTCCGAGATCAGGTTCAATTTATGGTGGAGGCGGCGGTTACTAATTCGGTTCGCCAAATAGAAGGCAATATCCTGGCAGCAATGCCAGCTATGTTCAGAGCCGAAATAGCGAGGAATATGTATCCGATGGGAACGCAGCAAGCTCCAATGGCGCAAAATCCACCACCTGCGATGCAAAATCCTCATAATTTTCAACAGCAGGCCTTTCGGCCGCCAGGAGAGCACGGAGCTCGGCCTTTTGTCCCTCTGCAGCAAAGGTACGATCAGCAACAGAATCAACCGCCTCAACCAGCTGTTCAACCGCCTGCTCCAGTGGTCCAACAACAATACGCACCACAGAAGCAGAATCCACCACAGCTGGTTGACAGGGAGTTAATTGCTGAGATTATTCGTACTCAGTTTGGAAATATCATCGGCCAGGAGAATAGGCCGATGTATCGGAAACCTTATCCAGATTATATTGAGGAGCAGTATCCACTGCCTAGATCAGTAAAGGTTCCAGATTTTAACACTTTTTCCGGAGAAGTCAGCCGCTCTACAATTGAGCATATTGGTCGATTTACAGCTCAATGCACCAGAATCGCGCAAAATGATTTTCACAAGTTGATATTGTTCAGCTTGTCGTTAACTGGCCCAGCATTTGAGTGGTACATCAATTTGCCAGCGGGATCGGTCAATACATGGGCCGAGATGGAGCGGTTATTCCATGACCGATTCTATAATACCAGTCCTGAAGTTTCGGTAGTTGATCTGACGTCAACCAAGCAGAAGGCGTCCGAATCAGTTACTGAATTCATTGAAAGGTTTTATGCAGTGAAGGCTCAGATGAAAACAATGCTGCCTGAGCATGAATATATTCAAATCCTGAAGCAGAATTTGAAGTTTGCCATCAAGGACAGATTGATGGTTACAAGACCAATGACTGTGGCCGAATTAACGGCCGAAGCTATAAGGATGGAGACTTATTTGGCAGAACAAGCGGCTTTCAGATCAAGCCGAAGTCAAAGTGGAAGATCACAACCTATCCAGTCAGCTGCCTCATTTGCTGAGTCTCTGGATAGATGTGAAGTCCAGGAAGAGTACAACACGGATGACGTTCCCGCATTAGCCGAAGTTGCAAGGGCAGAATTAATTATAAAAAAGCCTATGACTTGTCCAGCACTTCGGCCAGCCAGAGGCAAGGAGAAAGAAGGAGGGGATGAATCTCAAAGGTTTTACTCTTTCGACTTGTCACAAATGGACGAAATATTTGATTATTGCCAGAAGAACGGATTGCTAGAGTTTAAAGGAAACCATCCACAGCCCACCAAGGATCAGTTGGAAGCCGGATGGTGCAGATTCCATGGATCGGCTACTCATTCCACGGCTGTTTGTGGACATTTTAGGAAGCTAATTCAGAAGCATGTCGATGATGGGAAGCTGAAGTTCCCAGATAGGCTTATGGCGATCGATAAGAATCTGTTCCCTGTTGCCAACATGGTGATGGTGCATCCCGACCAGAACAGATCTGTGCATGACCGATTGGGGGATCAAACATCATCTAGCAAGAGTTTTGTGCACGATCGGCTTGGAGATCGGCCATCGGCTCAGAAGTCATGAGTATGGAAACGATTAGGATCTCCAAAGGGAAAAGAGAAAGTTACAGATGTTTTCGACCGATTGGGGAATTATGAGGTAAAGGAGTGGATCAAGCAATCGGAGAAACATCAGGAGATCGAGATCGGAGATAAGAGCGAGAGGCCAACGTTGAAAATTATAACTAACGGATGGGATTCAGAGATGAAGTTAACAGCTGACAAGCAGAATGGAAAAACTGTGATTCAGATCACAGTTCCTGAAGAAGCTGTCAGTCCCGAAATGAAGAAGCTCAGAAGGCCACCAGCAAATACTCAGGTAGGCCAATGGGTCCAAAATTCTCCAGAAAAGAGGCATTTCGGCCAACGCCGGTTTGACCATTCAGCCTGGAGGGCAGATGAGAGAAAAGTTCTGAAAGGAAAGGGATCATATCGTACTTTCAAATGAAGAATGCAACGGCTTAAAGCAGCTGCTGTTTCTGAGCAAGAGGAGTACGATATGATGTATATGGAAGAGGACTTCCCAAACGATTGTTCGTTCTCGGAAGGAAGAATACTCAATAGAGTATTTTCGGCTCGTTTGAAGACCGAAGGGAAAGAAGAGAGGAAGCCGAAAGAAGGACAGGATCGGCTAAAGAACAAAACTGAATTTCGGCCGAAAGTAATACAGCCAAAAATCGAAAACGAACAGTCGAAACCAAAAGAAGAATGGAAGCCTAGGCCAATCCGAACAAGGGAGTGGAAGCCAAAAACAAGTATTGTTCCGAATAGTGATACACTTTCAATCGGACAGTTCAAGTTCGGCTTCGGGTCTAGTGCAAACATGGTAGGAGTGACCACAACAGCAGAGGAGGAGTACTGGTCTGATTCCGAACCAGCCGTGGTCTTCTGCCAGAAAGAGGGAGAATATTTCGGCGATGAAGAGCCCATTGTGGATTTCTGTTTCGCCAAACTTAAAGCATTTCGGCCTGAGGCCGAAACTGTGAAAGTAGCTGAAGAAGGCTATGAGGCGTTTGTCCCGGAAGCTCAACCAAGCACGATTCTACCGCCGACTGCAAAAATGTCTCAACATGTGAGACCTTTGTATTTGAAGCGTTGGGTCAATGGGAGACCGCTCAGAAGAATGTTTATTGACGGAGGAGCAACCGTCAATATCATGCCATTGGCTACACTGACAAAGATAGGCCGTTCAAAGGAAGATCTACTCCCTACAAGGATGAAAGTATTGAGTTTTGTGGGAGCCCAAACTGCGGCCGAAGGATGTATTTTGGTGGATGTAACGGTCGGAACGATATCGATTCCGACCATGTTCTTTGTTGTAGATGCCGAAGTTCCGTATGCGGCCCTTTTAGGCCGATGCTGGATACATACATCTCATTGTTTGCCGTCAACGCTGCACCAGAAAGTGTGGTTCTGGAAAAAGGATGGCACAGTTGAAGAAGTGGAAGGAGACCAACCTCCGTTTCCAGTCAGCTCAGCCGGCCGAATTGATGCGGTGTTATACGAAGAACCCATACAACCATTCCTAGCGGTGGTAGGGGATCGGTACCCGCAGGTTGTCGAGTGTGATTGGACAGATTTGGGGTTTGAGGTCATATATCAGGCCGAAGAACGACCAGTCGAAGAAGAAAGTAAATGATGGATGCACAACCGAATCAAGCAATCGAGTTCGAATCGGCCGAACTCGGAGTTTCAGATGACAAAGCAGGATGGAGCGACTTAATGGATGCAATTCCAAAACGAACACCGGATTTCAAAGCTCAAGACCCCTTTAAAATGGTCAATGTTGGTACAGATGAGCACCCGAGGGAGATCCCATTGAGTGCAAATTTAGATCAGCAGATGACAAGCCGATTCAAGGTGGTCTTAATCGAGTTCAAGGATTGTTTCGCATGGGACTATACAGAGATGCCAGGATTGGAGCGATCGATTGTGGAGCATAGACTGCCAATCAAAGAAGGGTTCAGGCCGCATAAACAGTCGGCCAGGAGGGCAGCGGCCGAAATAGTTCCTAGAATAAAAGAGGAAATAGAAAAATTGTTAGCGGCCGGATTTGTGAGGCCAGCTAAATATGTAGAGTGGTTATCGAATATTGTTCATATAATCAAAAAGAATGGGAAGTTGAGAGTTTGTATCGATTTCAGAAATCTTAATATAGTCACTCCTAAAAATGAGTATATGATGCCTATTGTTGATTTATTGATTGATTTGGCCGCAAAACATGGGATGTTGTCATTCATGGATGGATATTCAGGATACAACCAAATCTTTATGGCCGAAGAAGATGTTCATAAAACTGCATTTCGGTGCCCGGGAGCCATAGGAATATACGAATGGGTAGTAATGCCATTCGGTTTGAAGAATGCAGGAGCTACTTATCAAAGGGCCATGAATTACGTTTTTCACGATCTAATAGGGGAATGTGTTGAAGTCTATATCGATGATGTCATGGTCAGATCTAGAGATATGGAAAGCCACTTGGACGATTTGCGGAGGGTGTTCGCAAGAATGAGATTACATAGAGTGAAGATGAATCCAGCTAAGTGTGCTTTTGGAGTGCAAGCAGGAAATTTTCTTGGGTTCTTGGTACACAATAAGGGCATAGAAGTTGATGCGAATAAGACCAGAGCAATCCAAGAAGCCAGGTCTCCACATGATAAGAAGAGTCTGCAGAAATTCCTTGGAAAGATCGGTTTCTTGAGGCAATTTTTGGCAAATGCGGCCGGAAAGTCGAAACCATTAACCGATTTACTAAGGTTAAAGAAAGATGAGGAATTCATATGGGGAGGTGATCAACAGAGAGCCTTTGAGCAATTGAAGCAAGCCTTGGTGAATCCACCTGTGTTGGTCCCTCCAGTTTTGGGTCGACCGCTCAAATTGTACATAGCAGCAGCCGAAGAGTCTATTAGAGCGTTGTTGGCTCAAGAGGACGATGAAGGAAGAGATCGGGCAATTTACTATCTAAGCCGAATCCTTAGGGATGCCGAATTAAGGTACTCGCCGATTCATAAATTGTGTTTAAGTCTTTATCATGCATGTCAAAAGTTGGAATATTATATTCAACCACGGCAAGTGATAGTGGTAGCCTCGGTTGATATAGTAAAAATTATGATGAACGATCCCATCAGTAGCCGAAGAATGGCCAAGTGGGCCATGAAGTTAAATGCATATGACTTGAAATATCAGCCACTTAGGGCTATGAAAGGGCAAATTGTAGCCGATTTTTTGGCCGATCATGTAATGCTCCCAGTGTCCGAGGACATCGGGGATCAAGTTCGGCCGAAAGAAATAAATGAGAAAGGAATTGTATATCTGCAACCATGGATAATGATGTTCGATGGTTCAAAAGCCGCTTCAGGAGTTGGAGCAGGGTTTACTCTACATACACCGGAAGGCAAGATATACAAGTATTTCGTACAGTTACCGAAGTCTTATACGAATAACCAAGCTGAATATAAGGCATTAATCTCAGGATTACGACGACTTATAGAAGAAGGAATAAGAGCTATCGTAATCAGAGGAGATTCACAAGTGGTTATTCAGCAGCTGTTAGGAGATTTTTCGGTCAAAAGTTCCCAATTAATCGGATTGTACGAAGAAGCAATCGGTTTGTTAGAAGAATTCGACGAGGTATACCTCGAATATATTCCAAGGGAAAAAACGAATTAGCTAACGAACTGGCTCAGCATGCAGCCAGGTATCGGCTGATGCCGATAGCGGGAAATTTGGAAATATATTTAGCCGAAACTGAAAGGGCCGAATGGATAAAAAAGATAGCGCAGACATTGGAAAATCCATCCGAAGCTAGTCCAGTCGAGAAGCAGAAAGTGATGGATTATATAGTGATAGGAGGGTTACTCTTTAAGCGAGCCATTGATGGAGTGTTACTCAGATGCGTCGGAGAAGAAGATGCTAAAAGAGTGATGGGAGAAGTCCATGAAGGAATATGCGGCGCGCATCGTGCAGGAAAATCGATGAAATGGAGTATTATTCGGCTGGGATATTATTGGCCGAATATGGGAATTGATTGTGAGAAATATGCCAAAGGATGCCGCGAATGTCAGAAGCATGGGCCGATTCAAAAGTTACCGGCCGAAGAGATGCACATAATGATTAAGCCATGGCCATTTCGGGGATGGGCTATGGATATAATTGGGAAGATTCATCCTTCTTCATCAAAAAGGCATGAGTTTGTGCTAGTGGCAACGGACTATTTCACAAAATGGGCCGAAGCTAAGGCTTATGTCAGCATTTCGCAAGAAGAAGTGATTGAATTTATTAAGAGACAGTTGATATATAGATTTGGAGTTCCACAAACGATTCTAACAGACAGAGGAACCGTATTTGTGGGAGAAAAAGTCAAGGCCTTTGCGAAAGAATATGGGATAAAGATTGTGCATTCGTTGCCTTATTATCCGCAAGGGAATGGACAGGCAGAGGCCACAAATAAGCAGTTGATAGGAATTATAAAGAAAATGATAGAAGATCAACCAAGAAAGTGCATGAGAAGTTATCGGAAGCGTTATGGGCTTATCGAAATGCCAAGACTTCAGCCACTGGATTTACAACATTTCGGCTGACTTATGGAATGGACGCAGTACTTCCAGCCGAAATAACAGTGCCGACCTTAAGAACAAGCCAAGCAGATCTAATGACGTCCGAACAGTATGATTGTGCGATGAAGAATGAATTATTGGAAGTTAATTCTGATCGGGTGCAAGCCTTTGAGAATTTGCAGAGAAATAAAGATATTGTGGCTGATTGGTATAATAAGCGAATCCGCATGAAACGATTTGAAGTCGGCGATTTAGTTTGGAAAGTTATATGGCCACCTAAACAGAAGGATGGCCGATTAGGTAAGTGGAGCCCCAATTGGGAGGGGCCATTTATTGTTCAGACGAAATCACCGAATGGAGCATACATGTTGGTGGACGAAAATGGCGAACAGATGTCAAATCCAGTAAATGCAAGATATATGAAGAAATATTATCCATCAGCATGGGATTAAACATCAAGTGATGCGAAAAAGTAAAGATTTTATTGCATAAACAAGCATTACAGAAACGGTACTACTTCGGCCGAAGACGGCGTCGATAGTCCGAAATCACAATATACAAGGGAAACGTCCTATGCTAAGCAGGCATATACAAGAGAAAGGTCCTTGAAGGATGCTCAGCCTTGTAGAAATGCCGCTAAAACTATCGGCAAGACAGAAACAGGGCACAGTTGCTTGCCCCAGAACAGTATTGCCGATTTAAGTCCTACCACCGAACTTCTACTCCTGGATACGCTATAACGGATGGTACAACGTCCCAAAGGTAGAAGTCAAACTCGGGTACAGCATCCGCACGACCTCAGACAGAAGAAGGAGGAGTGCAGCGAGGCAGTCACCCAAAAACGGTGGAAGGGGGAAGGGATGGAGGAATAACTAGGGGTAGTTATTCCCCCCATTAGAAGGTCCGACCGGGTATGCAACCGCAAAGTCGAAAAGAGGAACACATCCGCATAGCCGTCGAGACCTGCATTTGGAATAATAAATGAAGATCATCGCCCATACTAGCATGATGAGAGGGGTGATGAGAGGGGTGTTAGCTGAACTCGTGCCGCATGAGCGGAAAGTTTTCGTATCACGTCTGGAAATCCTTGAAGATACATGGTTCAGAAACCATGGGGGCACTGGAGATAAGAGATTGAATAAAGGAAAGAGGAAAGCTATATTGAGTTGAAGAAGTGATGGATAAAAGCCAAGTATTTATAGAAGAAGGATAAGTACTTGGCAGGTGAAGCGGTCAATATTAAATGTTATTTATGGGAAAACGTTACAGCTGATTCCTGGAAAAAGCTGCTAACATCCCGGAATCAGTAGTGAAGAAGACCGAAAAGATCGCGGAATGAATCAGATATGGATCGTATTGCAGAAATAAAAAGATACGAATCCTAGTACATTCCGTCGGCCAATAAAATTTACAAAAAAAAAAGAGAAGGCCGACAACAGTTGGTGGAAATAGCCGAGATTTATATGCAAAAGCAAAACAGGGCGAAATTTCGGCCCATATACATAGTCAAGTAACACGAAGGAAACTAATGATCATCGTTGTCGTCGAAAAGAATATCGTCATCCAATCCTTGGAGAGCGTCGATAGAAAGGTTAAGGGTAGACATCATCAAATCTGAACCCGCTGTCGAAGAAGGGCCAGGAACGCTGCTTGAAGAAGGACGATCGGTGGCCAAATTAGCGCCAACATCAGACTTCCCTGAGACAAGTAGGAGAAAAGGGACAATGAAGTAAGAAGACATAAAGAGTAAGCAAATGACAAAATGGGAAAAGACGGAATACCTGCAAGGACTTTTGAAGATGAAGGAACATCACCCGACGGGGAAGATTCCACCTCCGACGGGTCCAAAGGGAATAAAGTTGGAGGGGAAAGAACGTGAGCCGTACTCTTCCCACCAAGGCTTTTGATAGCCGTATCAAGGTGGCCAACCAAAGATTGAGTATCGGCCCACTTCTCCTGAAAGGTACCAATGATGTAGTCATTGAAATTTGACCGCAGGGACAAGTAAGAAGCATTCTGGTGGGAGTCCAAAATCTTTGCTTTAGGAGCTTCGGCCAATTGACGGAGAGATTTTATTGATCGTCTCAAACCGGCCGATTTCTGTCTAGTTTGATCTAGAACTAATTGCAGCTCCTGCTCCTTTTGTTGAAGTTTGGCTATCTCTGAGCGGATCGAAGAAAGATCCTCGGAGTACTTATGCTCCCGGGATTCTGTTTCAGAAAGGACATCCATTTGAGCCCGATACTCCACCGAATAGTTGTTGAAAATAACTTGAGAAGTTGCTACGGCTTCACGTTCGGCGGCAAGTTTGCTTCGCATCTCTAAGTGTGCTCTTAGTTCTTGATCCAAAAAAAGGACAGACTTCATAATCGTCTGAAGAGGGCCATTCAGGTTCAACAGAACCATCTCCTCATGGAAGTGCTGTTCCAGATGGGACAAAAGAAGAAGGATTGGTTTCGGATTGACAAATTTTACATCGGATTGCCTAGCGATCAGGTTACACAACTTTCCTAAACAATCTCCGAGATGTGCTGAAGGATCTAACGGGAGAGAGGTCGGAGGCACAGGAGAGAAGAATTCATCCAAGACATGCCGATCAGGAAATGGAGACAAAGGGGCCGGGTCGGTAGAGGTATTATCGACAGTCGTACCACCAGGTATAGGATCAAGAGATGCCAAAACCGCCGAAGATGGAGGTACAGTAGAATCCCCGACTGGCTGGAGAAGGTCAACAGAAGGAAAGATAACAGGATCAGTTGAAACATGATCCTCAACCAATTGCCGGGGTTCGGCCGAAGAAGGATCAATGGGAGCAGCCGAATCAGTAGCACCAGTCGAAACACGGGGGTCAGCGATAAGGAAATCCGAAGCTGCGGTCGAGATAGGCGAAATGGTGGACAATGGTAGAGCAGAAGAAATCTAAAAAAAAAATGATGAACGAATGATGATCAGATGAAAAAGGGGAGTGCAGAAGGAGAAGAGAAGTGGGAAAACAACAAACCATAAGGCCAGCGGAGGGAATTCTGCCGAGGGGAGAGCGAGAGGAACGCTTCCGAGTTTGTATATGAGGAAGAGAGCTGGCAAAAGGGGCCGAAGACGAAGCAGGTCTTTTTCGGCCAGGATCCGAAGTAGAAGGATGGAGGATACCTAAGTTCAAAATGGCAGCCAAATGAATAACACAAGATAGAAAGAAGATAATAGTTAAGAAAAAAGCATACCTGGGCGAGAAGAAGAAGGCGAATCAAGACGACGTTGGAGAGTGGAATCCGGTGATGACAGAGGATAAGAAGAGAAAGGCAAAATGGGCAAAAAACCACTCCGACGCAGTAGTGGGTTGAGATCAGCACTAAAGAAAGTACGAGCAACACCGTCCCACCAAAGTCGAAAACGAGACGTGGAAAGCCCAGGGCGAACAAGGAATTTCGGAACATCAAAACTGATTAAACGCCGATGATGAGTAGAACATAGCCGACGGCTGGAAGAGGAAGTAAGTCGTTTGTCAACCCGACAAGCCTCTACCAAATCCTGGCCGAAACCAAATTGGCGGCTAACTAAATGAGGATTATAAACCTCAGAAGGAATGGTAGCATTTGGAAGAGCCATAGAACCATTGAAAATATGACGAGGAAGAATGCAACGATTCCAAACTTGAGCGAGAGGTAAGGGAAGGAGGTCGCCAAAAGGAGCAGTGGCAATCTCTTTCACCCAAGTAAACTCGGTTCCCCGATAGTGATACTGAGAAAAGGATTGATCAGCAGTTCGGCCTAGGAAATAACTGATCAAATGAGGAACCGACATAGCGGGAAACGATGCCCCTAGAAGATCGGGGCCAATAAAATAGTCAGGCCGAATGTCATGGGGAGGGAAACCAGAAATGTCACGGAAATGCCAAACCAACCATAGGTGAAGAAACCATAAAGGACCTCGAGCCTTGTCCGAGGATCCTTTCTCCCAACCCGAAACAGTAGCCGATATGCCTGCATATAGATGAGCCAGGAAGAAATCGGCCAATGGTAAGGTGTCATTGGCAATAATTGCAGAGGCCAGAGGAAATGTTTCAAGAAAAACCCCTTTAGAAGAAGCGCACCAGAAGAACCGCATCAGAAAGTACATCAAAAAAGCCAATGGTTCTTGAGAGTGAGGAATGGGAGAGGAAGCATCACTCTGATGGTTAACTATCCAATTACTGAAAGAGTTGGAAGACGGGAAACCAGTGGACTTCTCTGTAGGGCGAGATTCAGAAGAAACACGGAGATTATCCCCACGAACGTAAAGACTTAAGAGGAGTTTCACATCCTGAATGGTGGGGGTCATCAACCCCCAGGGAAAACAAAAGCAGTTCACAGAGGGATTCCGAAAACACAAAAGTGCCTGAATGGGGCGAAGGCCAGTTGGAAAAGGCAAAGTACTGAGAACGATCAATCGACGGATAGAAGAGTTGGACCAGGAACCACGGCAGTGGGGCTCGAGATGGCGATACAAGGCCACATAATCGGCAGGGGGTGAAGGCCAGTTAGTGAAGGGTGAGGCGAAGAGTTGAGAGGAGAAGTAAGAGGAATACAGGGGTATAGAACGGTTTTCAGAGAAAATACGAGCGGTACACTCATCAATTTCTTCAGGAATACCCAATGGGCCTAAGGAATAGAAATTTTCAGGAAGATAACGAACTGCAGAATGAGAAGCGAAAGAGCTCTCAATCTTGAGGAGTTCTGACGAAGGAACGGGAATAGATTGGGGATCCATTGACGAAGACGAGTAGAGAGAAATGAAGGGAATGAAGTTGAAGGGACGGTTTTATGCTGAAGGCAGAGGTTAATGATGACGGAATTCCTCGAAAAGAAGAAATAACCGTCAGGAAGAACGAGAGAATAAATTACTTGAGCTCTTTTCCAGACGAAAAAACCGCCCAAGTAAGGAGGGCATCTGTTGGGGCCACAAAGGATAGTGGGCCACGGAGAGAAAAATTGGGCCATAAAAGATGGGCCGAAGAGGGAGTTCTAAAGAAAATTGAGTTTGAGATCCATTGGGCCGAAGAATCAAAAGAGAACGATCCAGAACAGCAGGAGAGACCCGAAAGGAAGAAAGCTCCAGGAGGGAAGGATTTCGGCCGAAATGGTATCAAGTCAGCCGATTGAAGCGAACAGTAGAGTCGGCTTAGGGGAATCGGCCGAAGAGCGGTTATTTCAGTCCGGCTATAAATAGGGGATACCATGCACAAAATCGGAGAGATCAATCCAACCCCCAAAATCCCTTTATCAAATTTACTTCTTTGTATCTTTACTGCTTTCCTTTACTGCTTTCCTTTACAGTTTTTCCTAGATTCTAGCTTAGCTCATAGCGGTTACTTCCAAGTCCACCGTTGTTTCTCAACAACCGGTAGTTTGGTTCTAGTTTTTCCGGTGAATTCGCCGTTGTTTCTTAACAACAGGTAGATTCTCCATTGTATTTGGTTGCCATTTGAATACTAAAGAAGATTCAGTCAAGTTTGGGCGTAATTAGTCAAGTTTGGGCGCATTATCATTAATCCGGACCCGTAACCGGTTTGATCCTTTCTCCGGTAGCCTCCCTTGAGGAGAAAAAGGTCCTTTTGGCACACCAGGGCCAAAAACAGGTTGGAGGTTCGATTCTCCACCAGTCACCCCCTATCCCTCCACTTTATTCCGATCCCTTTTTAATTTGTGTGACATGGGCTTTCACCACTCATTTCCTAAACTGTATAGGTTGTTCAGCAAAAAAAACAAATCGTTATAAAGATATTTGATATGTATGGATTTGTTATGATTAATTAATTATTATTATAATCTCACGCCCACGGATTAAGGAATCATTACTTATTATTGGTGGATTGCAATGTCCTAATAATGCAGAATAATTAAAGGGAAACAATAATATTGTATACTTTATTTTGATTGGAGTGGCATCACCAATGTTGGGATCAATTATAAATTAAGCAACATAATTAAAGTAGTTATTGTTGTAAAGTGGGTTTCCTTCATTACCCAATAGTATTATTTTGTAGCACTATAATTAAGTTCTTGGAGGAATAATGGGTCATGAATTTCAATTGTTAGAGAAGGCATTCATCTGCTCCACATATAGTCTAGTTTTTGTAGCGTTCTTGAGAATAAGAGTCCACTCGTCATCACTACTACTTTTCTTGTGTAATTTCCATTCGAGTTTCTACCAAATAGAATCTTCATTTGTTGAAAATTCAAATTTGTCCTACTATTTATTGGTCTTTCGTTTAAATGCATTTTTACTATTGTTACAAATGCAGTTAGTTAATGTTGAAAATATTTATTAAATACTTATGACACCAACATCAGTTGATTTGAGTGAATGGAGGCTCTAGTCGCTTAAGCAATGTCTCGGGTTTGAGTCTTGTGTATGCAAAAAAACTGCCTTGGGAGAGGCGTCCTTAATTGCCCTTGCAGATCCTTGAGGGATTAATCTTAGGTCTAATATGGTCCGGGGATACCGCGTTTCAACAAAATACTTATGTCAGATATTCATCACTTATGAGTGTGAATATGATGAGTGTAGAACATATAAATAGTTTTTTTTTTACCATATACGACTCTATTAATATATTACTCCCTCCGTCTCAGGTAACATGGCTTGTTTGACTTTCTTATATTGTTAATTGTTCAACTTTGATTCAATTTTATTCAAATATATAATTGGAAAGAAATAGTCGAGTTATTAGGTCTTGTTAGAATCATATAATAATGTAGTTTTACAATATATATTTTACATAATTGTTTGTTATACATATTTTGAGATATTAACGGTTGAAAATAGTATATTAGATTGTGTGCAAAAATCAAAGAATACATGTTAAATGAGACAAAGGGAGTGTTATTTATTAATTGAAAATTATGAAATTATCCAGAAAATTATAATAAATTATAAAGCTATCCGATTAAATTCACATCCGTACTTTATTCGACCCGTATTCCAACATCCGAGTCAGAGAAAAATATGATATATTCGTATCCAATATTATCTGACCGTATTCGTACTGTTTTTATCATATGCATATATTTCGTGTGAATTGTGATCAGATCCAACAATTACATAAATAGTTTTATTGAATGAAAAAGTAAAAAAAAAAAAAAAAAAAAAATACTGCACCGTTTTTGAGGCGATTCTTGTGGTTTCATTAACCTCGTTCATAACGAAATTAAATAGTATAGTATTTGAATAGAGTAATGGATATGACAACCTTATAATAGTACTCCCTCTGTTACTTTTTAGTCATCTTTTTAGAGAGTAAAAAATGTTCCAAAATAGTTGTAATTTTTAGATAGTTATAGGTAGTTATGCTATATTTTTATTATATTGCCCTTCACTTTACATAAATGCTATTTGTTGACATTTATTATGAATGAATTTAGTTGAAGGGTAAAAATGTAAATTTATGAGTTAATTAATATAAACCTTAGTTATTAAAATTGAGCTGAAAGAGACAACTAAAAAGGAATGGGAGTACTACTTATAGATGGATATGTACAACCTTTTGTATTGGTTCTATGCACTTTGGAGATTTAATTTGACCACATTGGAAAGGTTTCCAATGTTCTTCCCGATTCACAAAACCAATAATTTATACACTACTGCTACTTCGTCATGAATTCTTCATTTATTGTTTGTTGGATTGACTCTTATAACAAGAATTATTTTTAATATAAAGAATAATAATAATTTTAAATTTTAAGTAAACTAGTATATAATCAATGAAATACAAAAAATTATTACAAACACAACACTGTCACATTAATAAATAATTAATTAAAATTTTAAATACACTATATATATTGTAATACCCTAAAACTTTGGTATATTAATAGTATTTTCTAAAGAAATAATTTAGTATTATTTCTTAAAGAAGATAAATTGAATTAGAAAATAAATTAATATTTTCCAAGATAGAGATTAGTTTGAAAGAAATGAATTATTTTCCCAGGGAAAATAATTTAGTAAATTTGAGAAGTATATTTTCCAAGGGAAAATATTTGACAATAGTATTAACTAGATATTATGTTCTAACAACTTTTATATTAAGTGTAATTGATTTTAAATTCACAAATAGTCTAGTATAGTAAAAAAATAAAAAATAAAAAATTCTACTCATATTTATAACTATGCTCTTAATTAACATTATTGATAGGTAGATGAAATTTTCAATAGATTATTATAATAAGTATAATAGGAATGGATATATTATATATATGTGGATTTAAGAGATTGTTACCGCACACTTATCCCACAATTTTGCTAATGGGTTAAATTAAGTATAGGTTTATAAGTTTACTATTAATTAAATGATTGTTAAAAAAACACTAATACTTCGTATGGTTGACTATAATAGTTAAATGATTGTTAACTATATAGGAGTAGTATTAATTTACCCGTATGCATTATTATGTAAAAGAAAGAGTAAAAAATATATATATATATATATATATATATATATATATATATATATAGGCTAAGCATAGATCAGCTCAAACATGTACATACTTTATCAAAAACAAAAATGCACCAATTAGATTGCATAAATGAAGTACGTGAACAAGAATGGGTGACTACCATAGCAGAATAAAGCAATCTACTCTTTATGCATGGACGAAAACAATAAATAAAGAATAAAAAGAATGACTCACCTAGCCTGGAGCAGACGTGCATGAACATGAAGGAAATTAACTTATACGTGTATTTTCATGAGTATGCATACTATACGTGGGATACTATGAAATAAACACAGAGGAAAAGCTAGGGTATAGCTAGGTTGATTCAGCAACGCTAATATGAAATAAAAAAATAGAATCAGTGTGTCGACCCCAACTATAAATACGCCCATGTATTTCACTTTGGATCATCAGCCATTAGGCAAATTGGAGAGAGTGACGAGAGAGAGAGAAAATAGAAAGAAAGAAATTTGTGTGTTGAGGGAGCCAAGTAAGAAGGATAAAGTAGCTACGTCGGAAGAAATAGTAAGTAAATTTTTATTCTACGGGCTTTGTCGTAGGATTAAATTTTTGCATGTCTAAATACCTTTGTGTTTTAATAATGTTAGGGTTTATTCATGCAATTTATTTATGCAGAGGTATTGCCCAATTATGTGTTTAAATTAATTTTGGGGCTAGGCCATGCATGTGAAAAGTGAAATTTCAGTGTGTGGCATGTGAATTATTGAATTGTTATTATGCGAGATATACCCTAGAGGTGGATATCTTCGTGAGATATTTCGTGGGTTATCCAAGGGATTCCCATGAACAGGATTGTGTTTGACCAAGGGTCTCACAGTCATTTTCTAGATCGCAAGGTAGGGCCATCCTTGTGTACTCATATTTTGACTTCGGTCATTATGAGGGCATGCTAGGTCCTATGAGATACCCCGGGTGTAGGCATCATAGTTGAGCTACATGTGGATTGAATTATTGCAACTGTTTTGACATGCCATTTACTGTTGAGTCATAGTTAATTATTTTTGTCCAAGGGATAAAAATTTATTTACTCAGCCGGTGTGCTGATAAATGTTACTTACTCACTTTTTCAGGATTTGATATTTGTGAAGCTCATTAGCATCACGGGCACGGGCGGAAAAGTCTATCGTTTTTACAATGGTTATTTTAATTTATGTTTTACTTTCAGTAAAGTTGTCGCTTTAATAGTCGGTCGCAGTTAGTGTATTTTGTAAACTCTGATATTTTGCTAAATTAAATATATTTTGGAAATCTAGTTAATAGTTTAAATAATGTTGTAATTATTTTAAATAGCCTTAGCACTTTTAATTAAGTTAGTCGAGGCAAAACCAAGGTGAACTTAATTGGGAGTGTGGCGGTAACAACCCCGCTTTCCTATTGGTAACTTCCGCTGTGATTTTTGAGATGAGAAAACGGGGGTGTTACAAGTTGGTATCAGAGCGTGAGTTAAAATATTTTCGAGTCAAAATTTCTTTACGGTCAAAATAAATTTGAGTCTAAGTTTCATGAGAAATTTTTTAAGATATATATATATATAAATATGTCTTTTTGAAGAAAAATTTTGGGATGGGACACAATGCACTTATATTAGGCACAACCCTTATTGCCATTTATGCTTAATAATTGCATTATGCTTATGATAATGTTATGTGTTAGATGGTCGGTAATAACCATAATGCTAAGATAATGAAAATAGTACCAAAGCTAGTACGCGAGACAATAAGAACGTGTGATCTATCTCTTTGACTTACAAATCTCAGATAAATAAGTATTTCTTAGTAATACTAAAAGGACTATTACTATGGTATAGAATATCTCTATTATTGGTCCGATATACTGAAAAGTCCCTTGTAGATGAGCAATTGGGAAGTAAACGAAATTTTAGACGAAAGGAGTCAGTTAGAAATGGAGATTAGACGCCTCAAGGGCGAATTACTACTACAAAGGGATTTTATATCCTGGAATCAGGAAGAGATTTTCCGGAGAAACCAAGAAATAAAAGATTTAAAGGCCATGCTCTCATACTATGAAGGGCGGACTACTGGGCTAGAGGCATGCTTGAGAGAGGCATAGTGCAATCCCGTAAGATTCCCCGTATCACCACCTTGTGTGGAATGTGGAAGGCGACATTTAACTTGGCGTTGCCCCGACAAAGGAGAATGCTTCCGTTGTGGAAGGAAGGGGCATAAGTACCAGGATTGTCGCACGAGGAACATTTGAGATTAGAAATAACAAATCTAATAATAATAATATAGTAGCTTAACTTGTACTAGTAAACCGGTCTCGGCAAGTTAGAAATATTTGACTGGTAGTTTTGAAGTGTATTCTTGTTATTTATAAAAGAAAACTAGTATTATTTATCTTGATTAATGAAAACAACTAACTGATTAACTGACTGATGTTTCCTAGGCACTAACATAAAACCAACATGGCTGATAACAACGACCGCCAACAACAGATAGAACAACTATTGCTCACTCTTGGAGCAGTTGTTCAGAAGCAAGCTGAAGGAGGAGAACATCATGCAAAAACACAAGGGGATTATATCGAGGCAGTTAATAAGTTTCAACCCCCTAAATATAATGGACATGAAGATCCCGCTAAACTAGAAGGGTGGATTGAGTCACTCGAAAAGCTACTCGAGGCAGTAGAATGCCCTGAAGAACGTAGAGTGGGAGTAGCTACTTTCTTCCTGACCGGAATAGCAAATACCTGGTGGAGGTCACAAGAAGATCGCCAAATTACTTGGGAAGAATTTCAAAAGAGTCTGAGGGAACGATTTTATCCACTCAGCCTTAAAAATTCTAAGTATGAAGAGTTTGTTACTCTTCAACAGGGTAGTCGATCTGTGCAAGAGTACTATGCTAAGTTTACTGAGCTCTTGAGATTTGCTCCAGACTTAGTAGCCACGGATCAGACTAAGGCCCAAAAGTTCGTACTTGGACTGAACCAGTACATTCGAAAGGCATTTGGCGGGAAGCAATTCACAAGTCTAAAAAAAGCATATGATCGGGCTATGACCGTCGAAAAGGTAGAAGAATCGGAACGCAAAGGAGAAAGCTCAAGACAAGTTCCCCAGAATAAAGGAAAGCGAAAGTTTGAGGAAATCAAAGATAACAGGCAAATGAGAGATTTCCAGCAGAACAACAGGAGTAGGTTTCCCTATCCAAACCAGTATAGGGAACCGATACCCACTCCATGTACCCGATGCAACAAGACGCATACAACTCGCCAATGTCCACAAGGCGACGAATGTTACCGTTGCGGCATGAGAGGTCACAGGGCCAGAAACTGTCGCCTAAGGCTTGATCCTAATCGACTTCGGCCTGACTTGCGAAAGGAGGACTATTACCCTGAAATACGAAGACCTCAAAACAACAACGGGAATCAAGAGCAACGTCCAACATTCCCTACAAATCCGGGCATAGTCAATAGAGCTCCGCAGAACCATGGCAACCTAACCAAGGAAGGTTGAATGTAGTCAATCAAGCTGACCTTCAAGATGTTGGCGACCTAGTTGAAGGTACTTTTAAAATTAAAGATTCCAAAGTTCGTACTTTGTTTGACTCTGGAGCTACTTGTTCATTCATATCTCGTAGAAAATTGCCCGAGTGGGGACTCGATAAACCCCATGAAATAGGATTTGGAATCTCTTTACCTAACGGAGCATTTATTAATTGCTCAACACGTTATGAGAAAGTTCCTATCCGCATCTGTGAAGTTGAATTCCCTGCTCATCTCATTAACTTCGAGCTACGAGATTTTGATGTTATCTTGGGAATGGATTGGCTTACAAAATATCAAGCCACCATTAAGTGTGCCCAGCAGAAGATAACAATGTATGGGCCGAATAAACAACGAATTTCGTATTATATGGAGCCCAAAGGACCGACAATAAAGATGGTTTCAGCAATGCAATTGGCGACATTAGTAAGAAAAGGGAATCCCCTTTATCTTTGCTATGTCCATAATTTGCAAGCAGATGAGGTGGATCTAAACAATATTCCCGTAGTAAGAGAATATCCGGATGTATTTCCTACAGATATTTCAGGAATGCCACCTGAACGTGAGATAGAATTCACGATTGACTTAGTTCCAAGTACGGAACCTATATCAAAAGCTCCATACCGGATGGCACCAGCTGAAACGAAGGAATTGAAGGAACAACTCGAAGACCTTCTGGAGAAAGGATACATTCGTCCTAGTACATCTCCGTGGGGAGCACCTGTCCTATTTGTACGAAAGAAGGATGGTGGAATGAGACTTTGTATTGATTACAGAGGTCTCAACCAAGTGACGGTGAAAAATAAGTATCCGTTGCCACGAATTGATGATTTATTTGACCAACTCAAAGGAGCCAGAGTCTTTTCGAAGATTGATTTGAGGTCTGGTTATCATCAGCTTCGGATAGCTGAGCAGGATATCCCAAAGACGGCATTTAGAACACGATATGGTCATTACGAATTTACCGTGATGTCGTTTGGCTTAACCAACGCTCCAGCAATATTCATGGCTTTGATGAATAATGTTTTCCGAGAATTATTGGACAAATGTGTAGTTGTGTTCATTGATGATATATTGGTTTACTCCAAGAATGAGGAAGAACACGAACAACATCTACACTAAGTCCTACAAACATTAAGGAGCCATCAACTGTATGCCAAGTTGTCTAAATGTGATTTTTGGCTAGATAAAGTTGCATTCCTCGGTCACATTGTCTCTGCCGATGGAATATCAGTTGACCCTGCTAAAGTAGCCGCAGTAAAAGATTGGCCTGTACCAACATCTCAAATCGAGATAAGAAGTTTCCTTGGTTTGGCAGGCTACTACAGGAGATTTGTCAAAGATTTCTCAAAAATTGCGAGACCCCTAACGCAAAATTTAAAGAAGGGATCAAAGGTTATATGGACACTTGAATGCGAAGCTGCATTTCAGACATTAAAGGAAAGGCTAACTACAGCACCAGTCCTAACCTTACCCAATGAGAAAGACGATTTTGAAATCTATAGTGATGCTTCCAAATTTGGGTTGGGATGCGTGTTAATGCAAAAAGGAAAAGTTATAGCCTATGCATCTCGACAGCTAAGGCCAAATGAGGAAAATTATCCAACTCATGACCTGGAGTTAGCTGCAGTTGTATTCGCTCTAAAGATATGGAGACATTACTTGTACGGACGAAAATGTCAGATATACATAGACCATAAAAGTCTAAAGTATATCTATACTCAGAAAGAGCTCAACATGCGCCAGAGGCGATGGTTAGAGCTAATGAAGGACTATGACTTAGGCATTACGTATCACGAGGGAAAAGCCAATAAAGTGGCTGATGCACTAAGTCGAAAGTCAAAACATCTGGGAAACACAAGAATCTTGCCGCACGAGTTATATATGGAATTGGCACGATTTGACATGGAATTAGTACACCAAGGTACGCTTACTCAACAAATCAACGCCATCACAATCCAGCCAACCATTTTTGACGAAATCCGAGAAAGACATTCCGGTGACGTCAAATTGGAAAGGGTCAGAGCAAAGATAGCTCAAGGCGAAGCTATGGACTTTCAAATCCACGAAGATGGTAGTATCAGATTTAAAGGTCGTTGGTGCATACCAAAAGCGTGCGAGGACCTCAAGAGACGTATCCTCGAAGAAGGCCACGAAACTCCTTATTCTGTTCACCCTGGAGGAGACAAGTTGTACAAAGACTTAAGAAAGGTCTTTTGGTGGCCTAGAATGAAACGAGAGGTAGCAGAATTTGTGGAAAAGTGTTTGACCTGTCAAAAGGTCAAAGCCGAGCGGAAGAAACCTCTTGGATTGGTAAAACCATTAGAAGTTCCAGAATGGAAATGGGATAGTATTTCCATGGACTTTGTCTCAAGATTGCCAAAGACGCCCAAAGGGAACGATAAGATATGGTTCATTGTCGATAGATTGACAAAGGCAGCTATATTCATACCCATGAAAGAAAGTTGGAGTATGGATCAGTTAGCTAAGGCCTATATCGAGAATATCGTACGAAGGCATGGAATTCCTAATGACATTGTTTCAGACCGAGACCGTCGATTCGTCTCGAATTTCTGGACTAAGTTACAAGAAGCATTTGGTACTAAAATAAAGATGAGCACGGCATTTCACCCAACAACCGATGGTCAAACTGAAAGAACCATCCAGACTCTTGAAGACATGTTGAGAGCTTGCGCTTTAGAATTTCAAGGGAGTTGGGAAAATCACCTACCGTTAGTTGAATTTAGCTATAACAATAGCTATCATGCTAGCATTGGAATGGCCCCATTTGAAGCACTATATGGTAGGAAATGTCGAAGTCCACTTTGCTGGACTAAGGGCGAGAATCCAATCCCTGTTGGACCACAACTAATTGAGGAGACAAAACGTGTTATTGAACAAGTCCAACTCAGGATGAAAGCCGCCCAAGATCGACAAAAGACGTATGCCGACCAGAGAAGACAAGAAGGAGGATACGAAATAGGTGACAAGGTGTTACTAAAAGTATCCCCTATGATAGGAGTGATGAGGTTTGGTAAACGTGGTAAGTTAAGTCCTCGTTACATTGGACCCTTCAATATCATTGCCAAAGTTGGTACATTGGCATATCGATTAGACTTGCCCGAAGAGTTATCTCGAGTTCATGATGTGTTCCACGTATCACAACTTAAGAAGTACCATCATGACCTTCAGAGATTAATCCCATCAGAGGAAATTGAGTTAGATGATGACCTAACTTATGAAGAGAGACCAGTTAAAATTCTAGATACTAAAGAACGAGCCACGAGGCGCAAAGTCATTCGCATGGTCAAGGTCCAATGGTCAAATCACGACGAGAATGATGCCACGTGGGAAACGGAGGCAGAAATGCAAGCCAAGTATCCAGAGCTATTTCTTGAGACAGATACAGCTATGGGGACATAGCTGTGAAAATAAGTGGGGGAGGAGATTCCGTAAACCTGCCCGATAGAAAATAAGGTAAGAAAAGTTTAATTATGTGCTAACCTTATGTTAGTCTTGCAATAGTCTATCGGAATCCTGCCCGATAGAAAATAAGGTAAGAAAAGTTTAATTAGGTGCTAACCTTATGTTAGTCTTGCAATAGTTTATTTGAGTAAACTTCGAGGACGAAGTTTGTTTTTAAGGAGGGTAGATTGTAATACCCTAAAACTTTGGTATATTAATAGTATTTTCTAAAGAAATAATTTAGTATTATTTCTTAAAGAAGATAAATTGAATTAGAAAATAAATTAATATTTTCCAAGATAGAGATTAGTTTGAAAGAAATGAATTATTTTCCCAGGGAAAATAATTTAGTAAATTTGAGAAGTATATTTTCCAAGGGAAAATATTTGACAATAGTATTAACTAGATATTATGTTCTAACAACTTTTATATTAAGTGTAATTGATTTTAAATTCACAAATAGTCTAGTATAGTAAAAAAAAAATAAAAAATAAAAAATTCTACTCATATTTATAACTATGCTCTTAATTAACATTATTGATAGGTAGATGAAATTTTCAATAGATTATTATAATAAGTATAATAGGAATGGATATATTATATATATGTGGATTTAAGAGATTGTTACCGCACACTTATCCCACAATTTTGCTAATGGGTTAAATTAAGTATAGGTTTATAAGTTTACTATTAATTAAATGATTGTTAAAAAAACACTAATACTTCGTATGGTTGACTATAATAGTTAAATGATTGTTAAC
Source organism: Hygrophila difformis (assembly GCA_030278955.1). Lineage (NCBI taxonomy): Eukaryota > Viridiplantae > Streptophyta > Magnoliopsida > Lamiales > Acanthaceae > Hygrophila > Hygrophila difformis. The sequence continues at coordinate 54,779,313 of JAOANR010000002.1, read as the reverse complement.
TATATAGGAGTAGTATTAATTTACCCGTATGCATTATTATGTAAAAGAAAGAGTAAAAAAAAAAATATATATATATCTCTAATATATATATGTGAAACTTTTCTTATGAACAGTAATTATCCATTGTGTAATTCCCATTTTGTCCTTGGTTTCCTTTTCACATTCCTTGGCCCATTCTTTCTTCTTTCTTCCACTCCGTCTGCCCGCGCTTCCTTTTGCGCAATTCCTCCCATCAGTGCCTCCTCTCTACCGACTTCTACACCCCATTTATTATTATTATTATTTTTTTTTTTTCTTCTCTTCTTCTTCTCCATTCTGCTCGTTCTCCCATGTCCAATCTCGCATGTTTTCAAGTCTCCCATGGACATTGCAGCGCGAAACCCGAGACAAGATGGGCCGCGAAGGTGTCGGCTGCGACAAGCCAGCGGCGCGGCGCAGGTGTGGCGACGGGACGCGGCTGTCTCCCCCGTCTCTCGTTTCTCTCGTCTGAGATAGAGAAGTCGTCTCTATCTCCCTATTTCTCTGTATTATTTTATTTTTTTTGCTTAAATTGATTTTGGGTTTCTCTGAGTTGGTGGTTTATGGAGATGTTGAGGAGAATAAAATGGTGGTGGTGCGTCGGAATCGATGGTGGTGGTGTTGGCGCGGTGCCGGAGGGCTGCGGGCGGTGGCGATTGGGATTTCTGGGGTGGAATGATGGCGCTGTGGCGGAGGCGGTGGCCGCCGGCGCCGGCGGCGCTGCGGTGGGCAGGAGGCTGCTAGATTTAGGGTTAGGGTTAGGTTTAGATTTAGGGTTTGGGCCAATATTGTTGGACTAAAAATTAGTTGGGATTGAAACACTTTTGCTAACTCTATTATTTGGACTATTAAAATTCAATTAAGTGGCCAATTCCATTCCTAATTATGTATCCTCTGAATCTGTTATCACATGTTTCTCTGTTTCAGGTAATAAGCGAAATTGGCGACTGAAGCTTGGAATAAGTACTATTCCTTCCTTGAAATCAATCACTGTACAAATGACTTTAATGAATTTGAGTTGGGAATATATCCTCTGATGAATCTGTTTTCACATGTTTCTCTGTTTCAGGTAATAAGCGAAATTGGTGACTGAAGCTTGGCATAGGTACTATTCCTTCCTTGAAATCAATCACTGTGCAAATGACTTTAATGAATTTGAGTTGGGAATGTGTTCGATTCATAGTTCTGCTGTCAAATTTGTATCAGACTGATATGTGTAACCTTTTCACAGTCAAGAATCTAAGTTTTCTGATATGATTAGGAAGTATTTATGCATTTGTTATGATTCTTGGTTTTACGAATATAGGGTTTTCGATATGATTCAGGAGTAGTTTTGGATTTATTCTAATTCTTGGTTTTAAAACTCTGTATATCAAGTTTCAGTCGCTTGAGTGCTTGACTATGTTATCTTGGTTTAGACTGGATCAAGATTTCTATGTTTATTCTTAACCGGTTAAATTCATAGGCTTTCTCCACCCCTAAAATATAGTCCTATTACAACTAGATATGTTGTCATCTCAATTTGTAATAATTTTCTAGATTGTAATTTTAGATTGAACTTGTTATTTGAGGAACTGATTTTTTTTTTTTAAAAATTATGTTTCAGTTCTCCATGTCTGAGAATTGACCTTTCTTAGCACAACATAGATACAAATTGAATATGGTGTACTTGGAAAAGAGGTTGTGAAGTTGCTGAATCTAATACTGAAGTGTGAATTCATGACTCAAGATATGAGAATTGGTTCTTCAAGAATGGTGATTTTGTAGATGGTGATATAATAAACATTGATGCAACCGTTATCTCAATGTGAGTTGTGGTTGCTCAATTTTTTTAGATGTGTGTCTGTGTAGTAGTACTGTAGTAGTAATATTTTATGTGGTATGCTTGTTCTATGTCATTTCAGAACCTATTACTTGAAGCTGGTGTGCTTAAAGAACATAAGGCTATTCATTTATATTCTCATTTCTTTGCTCAAAATTTTGTGGAACCTACTTTTCTTTCATGTTTTATTTCCTAAAGAATTCAAGAAAATGGTGGGATGAGATTTCCTGGGAGATTGCACATGTGAAATAGTTTATGATGCATTTCTCTTTTCAGGGTTATCATGCAGACACATCCAATGTCACCCGATATATAGTTGCATGAACTAAGAAGTCAAATCAGGGAATGAAATATATGGATTAAAATTGGAAAAGGACTTTTACTGGTTTTCTGTCCTGTCCACATTCTGTTCTTATCATCTCAGTGAAAAGTTGGGCTTTGGAGTTGTAGACCGTTTTGTTGGACATGGCATTGCGACTGTTTTCCACTCTGAACCGCTCATATATCTCACCGTAGGCAACTTCTCCATCTGATTCATTCAGCTATGGATCTGTTTTAAGAACCTTTTAGATGAGTCAAATTGTAATCAGGTACTGAATTTCTTGATAGGTAATGACAAACCTGGACACATGGTTGAAGGGCAGACATTTACCATTGGTGAGTGACGCATTGTGTAAACATGCTCTTACATATTTTATTATATGCCTGAATTAGTTTCTTTGATTGTTCCGCTTGTGCTCTGCATGAATGAATACATTGGATGCTTTTCTAGATATTTGAAAAAATAAGCTCATTATCCATATTCACAGAACCAATTCTCGCTTTGGGAACTACGGATTGCATAACTTGGGAAGCCAATTGGACAACCCTAACTACATATGGCCGGCATGCGACCCAGTTGGAGCATACCATTCTCATCACAAGAGATGGCGCTGAGATTTTAACTAAATATTAAGTGGTAACTCACTAATCTCTTATCTATGCAGATATTCAAAATTTAAAATGCAGGCACAAGTTTACTGTCTCTGCATCTTCCATGGTGTGCAACTGAGTCACTCACCTCTACTTTCCAGTGAGGCAGCCAATTCTTGATGAATACTTTCGGTGCAGTGTGGGATGCAATTAAAAAATGGCAAGAACTCTGTTTGCTATGAAACTTCATGGCCAGCTGTTGCAGGAATTTCCTTCATGAAGCACACCCATAATGAAAGGCAATAAGGTAACAGGCTACATCACTGATCATGTACTTTTGCACTTAAATATCTGATTTTTGTGTCACAGTTTGATGCAATGAAATTGATCTGCGTATATGGATGAATCTGTCTCCTAAGGAATATAGTAGGTTAGATCTACTACATATGCGTGTATACAATGGGACAGATGGAGGGTTTGGCATATTTGGAAATAAGTTATTAATGGAGAATGCTCATTGGGATTTTATAGTTACTGTATTTTTTCTACATTTTACTAGAATGGATCCATTGTTTAGTAGTTGCTTCTTCTACATGATAAGTAAATTACCCTTTCGCGAGCGTTAACGAATGCACAGATATTGATGGTGCTCTATATCATTTCATTACAATACTTAAGTCGCCAAATTCCGCGCGGCGTAGCGCGCGACCAGAGAAATTTCTAGTATATATATATATATATATAGGCTAAGCATAGATCAGCTCAAACATGTACATACTTTATCAAAAACAAAAATGCACCAATTAGATTGCATAAATGAAGTACGTGAACAAGAATGGGTGACTACCATAGCAGAATAAAGCAATCTACTCTTTATGCATGGACGAAAACAATAAATAAAGAATAAAAAGAATGACTCACCTAGCCTGGAGCAGACGTGCATGAACATGAAGGAAATTAACTTATACGTGTATTTTCATGAGTATGCATACTATACGTGGGATACTATGAAATAAACACAGAGGAAAAGCTAGGGTATAGCTAGGTTGATTCAGCAACGCTAATATGAAATAAAAAAATAGAATCAGTGTGTCGACCCCAACTATAAATACGCCCATGTATTTCACTTTGGATCATCAGCCATTAGGCAAATTGGAGAGAGTGACGAGAGAGAGAGAAAATAGAAAGAAAGAAATTTGTGTGTTGAGGGAGCCAAGTAAGAAGGATAAAGTAGCTACGTCGGAAGAAATAGTAAGTAAATTTTTATTCTACGGGCTTTGTCGTAGGATTAAATTTTTGCATGTCTAAATACCTTTGTGTTTTAATAATGTTAGGGTTTATTCATGCAATTTATTTATGCAGAGGTATTGCCCAATTATGTGTTTAAATTAATTTTGGGGCTAGGCCATGCATGTGAAAAGTGAAATTTCAGTGTGTGGCATGTGAATTATTGAATTGTTATTATGCGAGATATACCCCAGAGGTGGATATCTTCGTGAGATATTTCGTGGGTTATCCAAGGGATTCCCATGAACAGGATTGTGTTTGACCAAGGGTCTCACAGTCATTTTCTAGATCGCAAGGTAGGGCCATCCTTGTGTACTCATATTTTGACTTCGGTCATTATGAGGGCATGCTAGGTCCTATGAGATACCCCGGGTGTAGGCATCATAGTTGAGCTACATGTGGATTGAATTATTGCAACTGTTTTGACATGCCATTTACTGTTGAGTCATAGTTAATTATTTTTGTCCAAGGGATAAAAATTTATTTACTCAGCCGGTGTGCTGATAAATGTTACTTACTCACTTTTTCAGGATTTGATATTTGTGAAGCTCATTAGCATCACGGGCACGGGCGGAAAAGTCTATCGTTTTTACAATGGTTATTTTAATTTATGTTTTACTTTCAGTAAAGTTGTCGCTTTAATAGTCGGTCGCAGTTAGTGTATTTTGTAAACTCTGATATTTTGCTAAATTAAATATATTTTGGAAATCTAGTTAATAGTTTAAATAATGTTGTAATTATTTTAAATAGCCTTAGCACTTTTAATTAAGTTAGCCGAGGCAAGGCCAAGGTGAACTTAATTGGGAGTGTGGCGGTAACAACCCCGCTTTCCTATTGGTAACTTCCGCTGTGATTTTTGAGATGAGAAAACGGGGGTGTTACATATATATTCAACTCAAAGTCGCGTCATCACATTGAGGGGCGGATCCTTATATATCTAGCAAGTGGTCAGTGAGTGCATGGAACTCTATACTAAATATTAAAAAAAAAAAAAAGATGGAATTGATATTTTAAGCTAAATATTTTATATTTGTAGATGATGATTTGCCCAAGCGGTCAAGTCCATGATTTTTAATCTTAAGATTTGGAGTTCGATTCCCCACTACTCGATCCCCCCTTTATTATTTTATCATTTATATGGCATTGACTCCTACCACATTTTCTCTGGCTTCGGTTCCTAAAAAAAGAATATTTTATATTCGGTTTGTTAAACACCTACTCAAATTTTGTGATAGTACCTTCTTTGGCTGTGTAGCAAAAAAAAAATTTTGTGATAGTAATAGTGATAGTACCATTATCTATCATCATTCATTAATTATAATCAAACCTCATTCCATATTTTTTTGTGTTGTCTATACTATTCTCAATTACAACATATATAGTTTCATTAGTTTTTGTCCACTGATAAAAATTTTAAATCATCACTAATTACATCACATTAATAAACAAATTAATTATAACCTCCTATTATTACATTACTTAAAATTCATAGTTTATATTTTACTTTATATATTACTATCTCCAGATAAATACCATGTTTAAAAGAAAAAGGAGCCTAATCAAATGGACAAAGTATAAAAGTATATTTAGGATGTTTCAGAGTTAGCGGACTAATTAACGAATAGTGAATTTACAGAGAGAATTATCTCACAATATGTTTCTCGAATCCACTAGCTCCCAAAAATTATTTATTTAATTTGTATAGATGTAGTCATAAAATTTTAAATATAGTCATAACAATTTTCAGCAAACACTAACAAAATAAAGTCATTAGTAAAAATTAATAGAACAAATTTATAAAAAAGAAGAGAACATAACTCCCCAGCGAAGTTGAAAGCTTGAAAAGGCGATACAAAGATTATGAAAATGGCATATATATAGATTATTATTATTATTTTTTTAATAACCAGTGGATGTCTCGAGGTCTAATTGGATCAAGACTAATTTCTCAAAAATCTGATAAACATTGAAAAGTTGTCTATCTCAAAACAAAACTCTGCATAATAGACCCTTAATTAAATTTGTCTCGCTTTATAGCTCCCAACCACTACAGCTCTCTACAACTACAGTTTGCAGCTACAGATATAACTCTACAACTCTACGTGCATACTATATCCTTTATTGAATATGTCTGGCTTTGTAGTTGAATTCGGCCAGAGAGTCCACAGCTACACTTTCTCCTCCCTCTATAAATACCCCCTCTCCCGTTCCCCATTTCCCCACGCCCCACACCCTTCAATCTTCCCTCCATTCTTCCCTCCATTCTTCCCCACTGCACCTTCTCAGCTCCAATGGCAGAATCTCAACAGAAGCGCCCCAGGGAGGAGCCGGAGGCTCCCCAATCCACCGATTCTAAGCGCCAATACAGCCAACAACAATCATCCGACGACTCGTCCTTGCTAGGCCTAACTGACCAGCTCGAATTCTCCGCCGTCGCCACCGAAGAAGAGCTCTCCGCCTTCGACTTCGACATCCTTCCCGCCGCGGAGGAGGAGGAGGATGATAAGGAACAGGTCCACCGGCATACCAACACGGCCGAGTGCAGCAGCTCCTCCGATGAAGACGACGGCGGCGGCGTTAGTTCGGTGATGAGGCATCTGCTGGAGGCCTCGGACGATGAATTAGGGATTCCGAGTAACGTCGGCGGCAGTGGCCGTGGCGAGGAAGAGAATTCATTGCCCAGCGATTTTGGGAAGGAAGGGCTTTGGGAATTCGAGGACTTGGTAGCCGGTTACTACTCCTATGTTATGTTACAGTCGGAGCTTTGCATGTAGTGCTGCCTGCCGCGCATGCTCCCTAGCTAGGGTTAGGGTTTCCTGCTGTTCTTTTCATTTTGGGGCCTTTAATGAGAATTAGGAAATGTTATGGGTGTTAAGTGGAATTAGATCTTTTTTGTTTCATTTTTGGCCCCGCTTCTTTTTGTGGAAATGCATTTTTTTCCCTTTTTAGGTTAGCATATTGGACTAGTGTTTTTTAGATATTATATACTACCTCCGTTTCTTTTTAAATGTAACATTTCTCCTCTGCACGTATGCCAATGCACATTTTAAACTATTAATAACTCAAATTCGGTACAAGTAAAAATTCTAAAAATTTGATACTTAAAAACTACAAGATGAGACGAATCCTACAAGATCTCACTTGACTATATTTTTTCTTGTATAACTATAACAAAAATAGAAGTCAAAGGGCTAAAATGAACAGTAAAAAAAGTCAATACGTTACATTTATTTAGAAACGGAGGGAGTATTTTATTAATAATGAATGGAAATTTGGAAATATAAGGAAAAAGAGTGTGAACTAAAATTGGTTAACTTCTCGTTATTTCTATGTATTTTGGTTCATTTTTTTTTTATAGCTATAGTTTTATTTATGCGTACATATTTATTTCCTATATTTGTTTTAAAAATAATAGTCTATATAATAATAAGAGAAAACTATGACTAAAGTAAGGATTATACTTTGACTTAGTGGTTCAATTTTTCTGACTTACGGAGATGAGGACTTGCCCAAGTGATCAAGTCTCTGTCTTTCAATTTTATAATTGGGGGTTTGATTCCCCATCTGGCCACATATTCCTCTAATTTATTTTTTATAATTTGTATAACATAAGATCCCATGAACTTTTCTTTGACTTCGACTTAAAAAATAAATAAATAAATATATTGTGGTGAAGTAAAAAATAATTGGGTTGCTCTAAATGATTAAGGTGTAAAAAACACTAATTGGGTTGCGCTAAATGATCGTGGAGTGAAAAAATAGTACTATATGATCTAACTTTTGGAAGCAAACTGAATAAAATAAACAAGCATAATTGATTCATTGACTTTACCCACTTTCTAATTGATTCAATAGTATTTTCATGGTAAGAATTTTTATTTTATTTTAATAACAATTTATTTCAGCGACAATGCAAGTATTTTAGGCATGTTATTATATTTAATAGAAGTATTTGGTAACTCTATATTTAGTATGTTATCATATTTAATATTTGGTAAATCATATCAAATATTTGGTAATTCATATCTAATATTTCAAATAATATCTTTTTATGATCAAAGATACGTATCAAATTTATTAATAGATCATTTCAACGATGTTACCAAAAATAATTAAGTGATGCTATAAAATATATTTCAGGGACCACAAGAAGAGGAATTCGGCGACCGTATCTAGCATAATTCAGCGAGACTACCAAGAATAATTCAGCGACACAACCAAGAATGATTCAGCGATGCTATCAAAAACAAACAATTCTGTGATGCTACCAAAAATAATGAAGGGATGCTATCAAATACATTTCAGCGACCACAAGTAGAGGAATTCAGCGACAGTACCAAGCAGAATTCAGCGACACTACCAAGAATAATTCCGCAATGCTACCAAATATAATTCTGTGGTGCTACAAAAAACAAATCAGTGATGCTATCAAATATATTTCAGCGACTGTAAGTAGAGGAATTCAGCGACACTACCTAGAATAATTCAAGAAGAATTCGGCGATGCTACGGAACACTTCAGCGATGATATCAAAAACAATTCAGCGACATTTACAGGAACAATTCAACGACGCTACCAAGAACACTTCAGCGACGCTATCAAGAACAATTCAGCGACTTTTTCATCAACAATTCAAGGACTTCACTGGAAACATTTCAGGTACGTTTTTATATCGAATAATACTTGTTTCGTTGCTGAATTATACATTAATTGTCGCTGAATTATATATTACTCATATATTAGTAGCAAAAAACTCTCTCATTTCTGTTTATTTATTTTTACGCAAATTTACTATTTTAACCTTAAATTAATCTCAACCATCAATTTACAAAATGCATTAACGGTGTAGAAGCATCTGCAGTACATCATGTCTCCACACCCTAACAACTCCCTTTAATTTCACCCTCATCTGATGCCTCCACTTATAAGTTATAATGGAGAAATATTCGCAATTATTATTTCCTATATATATATGGGTTAATTATGGACAATATCTGGATTCCTTGTGCTCCTCGATCAGTCATAACCATACCTATTTTACGGAAGGGAATGGTTTATGTGTTGGCGCCTGCACCTACTGGCAGAGATAACCGAGCATTTAAAAGTGATGACAGTGTGTGTAAAGTGATGTGTGAGTATGAAAAAATGATAAATGGAGGTTATGAATAAAAAGATAAGAAAAAACAATCTACGATCTATACATCATTTTATAAAACCTACACATCACTTTACGAGTTCTACACATCATTTTATTCATTCCAGTACCTGCTGGCATAAAAATTGCCAGCACCCAAACTTAATTGTTTACGGAATGCTTATATATGTATGATGATTCTCTGAAAGTGACAATTTTAAACTGGAAAACACTATATGAGGATTTTGGTCAATAAATGAATTTTCAGTGAGTTAGTAAGCACATTTCTTCCAAAATAGTTTTATACATTTACAAACATTTTATTTTAAAATATTTTTAAAGGATTCGAGTTTTATAATAATTAAAGTCATTGTCATCAGTTTACAATTCACCTTATTTGTACCTATGCCTGTGGGACAATTATCCATATATTGTTGTCATTTTTCACCCTCGATTATATACATAATACATTTCATAAATGTATTCTTTTGGGTTTATATAAGCCAATACCATATTTATATAAAAAGATAAAATATTATGTTTTTAAGAGCCGAGCCAGAGAAAATGGTGGTGAGAGCTCATTCACAAAAATTACAAAGTGATAAATGGGAGGGATGGGGGGCCGCGGGTGGGAAATCGAACCACCAAGAAGGCAGGGACTTTGCCACTTGGGCTAGTTCCCATCCCAAAAAGAGATAAAATAATTAATATATACATTTACAATTTTAATAAAATGTACCGTATACAAATATCAGTTTTTAATTTTAATTTTTTTTCATTCTTGAAATTGAATTATGAGTTACTAATTCGTAAGGTGATTAAACTCATTATTAATTATGAAAGGTATTAACTTTTGAAGAATTTATTGATGAAAATTGAGCATATGCAGGGGTGCTAACCCGATGAGGTGTGTGCTGTATGTTAATAAGGTGTGTTCTAGGTCTCTATTGGTGACTGAGCTAAATGAAAATACTCAGCACATATATAGCACTTTTTCAATTTTTCAGAACATATAAAACACTCTTTCAACGATTTAATAGAAACTGATTCAATTCTCAAACCAAATCCAATAATTAGGGTTTTTGTTTCTTAATGGTACATTTTTAATAGATTCCAAACCGTGAATATAAAGGATCAAATAAATAAAAGGGCAGGTTGAGCACTTGACCTATGGTGGGAATCCATAGCTAGCAAAGATATGTATGAGCCAAAACCACACAAATTACAAAGGGGAATAAAGGGGAAGGACAAGGGGCCGGGGTGGGAATCGAACCCCAACCATAAGGTTGGAAGTCGGTGGACATAATCACTAGGTCAAGTCCCCATAAATAAAAATGATTCTGTCTGATGTAGCTGATTAGGCTTTTATTGCCATATCCTTGATGGCCATAATTATTATTAATACAAATATTTGTCTGATTAATATTAATAATTGTTGCAAGTAATAACTGTGAAACTTTTCAAAAAAAAGTTATAACTGTGATTAAGACTTGAGAGGTCAAGGGGCAATAAAGTTACGGTTCAGTCAACATATTTGATAGTAGATGATGAAATGATGTGTAGGCCTCATAAAGTGATGCACTACAAGAAAAACTGCGTTTACCGACCGCACGTGCGGTCGGTAACCCCCGGGATGCGGGTCGTTTCGGGGCTTACCGACCGTACCACCGACCGCAATGGTCGGTCGGTAATACCTTGGTAGGTATTTTTCCTCCGACCAAAAAAATTTGCCGTCGGGACCTTACCGACCGCATTACCGACCGCACGGTGGTCGGTAAATTTGCCGACCGAATTACCGACCGCAAATGCGGTCGGTAATGTCTGGTCCTAAAAGGTCCTGGAGAAATTTACCGACCGAATTACCGACCGCAAATTGCGGTCGGTAATTCTATTTTATGAAGAAAAAAAATGTCCCCAGGAGGGCTCGAACCGCCGACCTTACCACTACCATCCTCAACCCTAACCACTTTGCCAACCCTTCACATTACCAATGAATACCCGCCATGTGTCATATATAATAAATTCTTCACAAGTATTCCCCAATTGTTGAAGAGAGGATTCGAACCCTTGTCTTAATGGGTTCTCTCCTGCGCGCGTACCACCCGGACGCGCAAACATTCATGTCATTATATGCATTGTGTTAAATATATATTATATATATCTATAAATGCATAAATTAATAAAAAAACTGATATTAATTACATAAATAGTAAAATAATTCATTAATTAAATTAAATGGGTAAAATTAATTAAATTACTAATTAAATTTAAGAAATGAAATCAAAATTATAATTATATCTATATCTATAATTAAAAAAACATTTTTAATATTTATTTTTTCCTTTATATTATTTAATAAATAACTAAATTATAAAATAAATAAATTTAAATGGCTCCATAAATAAATAATCAAAATTTTAAAAACAATCAAAAAAATATTTTATAAAAATATAAAATAAATGGAAAATTTTTTAGAGACTGCAAATTCGGTCGGTAATGCGGTCGGTAGATTATATTTTTTTTAACAAAAATAATTAAAATTTTAAAAAATTAAAAAAATTACCGACCGAATATGCGGTCGGTAGATTATATTTTTTTAAAAAAAATAATTAAAATTTAAAAAAAATAAAAAAAAGTACCGACCGCATATGCGGTCGGTAATGCGGTCGGTAATACCGACCGCAATAATGTTGGTCGGCGCAGTGGTTGCCAGAAAAGCCGGGCCTCAGTAACGGCTCTTTTTTACCGACCACCCGGTGCGGTCGGTGTTGCGGTCGGTAAATCCGACCCGCAACCTGACGGTCGGTAATTTCGGTCGGTATTTTTGAATTTTTCTTGTAGTGATGTGTATGCCTTATAAAGTAATGTGTAGAAGGTAGATTTTTTTGTTCATAAATCATACCCTCCATATATTGGTTTTACATGCCTACACATCATTTCATACACATAGCCATTACTTTTGGATTATCGGCCATCACTGTCATCACATATAGTTGGCTGCACTTAAACCACTCCCGTCAAGGGTTTTGGTAGATGATCATTGTGGTTTTTAAAAACTTGTGAAAATCCATGTTGAATACTCTAAATAAATTCTTTTGGTACTGAGTATCTTGAATACCCAAAATTTTGAGAATTCAACAAAATTCTATGAACTCTGAATTTTTTTTTTTCTTCTTGAAAGTAATCTAGGCCCAGTTCTTAATGGTAGACATTTTTTACAAGAATCTTTCACACATTATTAGCCAAGCCATTTTTGGGCTGTATTAGGAAGGTTTTAGGCAACATTACCAAACACTTTATTAGTATAATTTTTTATTAGTCAAATTAATTAAATTCACAATTTATATGAATTTATTGTGAAACAGTTTCGCAAAAAAAAAAACAAAAGTGATTGTGAAACAGACTGTAATTATTGATGCAGCCCCAAAACAAATAGGGGTGGAAGAAGAAAACCCCATCTGGACTATATCCACTTAGAATTAGAGGGCCAGTGTCTCATCTAAATGGCTTATTAATGCAAACGACGGCCTAAACTGGAAACCTTAATGGGCCTCATTAATGGGGAAAACGGCCATGGTCCAAAGGGATGCCATGTTTGGGCCTTGCACAAATGTGGACAAAATACCGACTAAAAAAATACTCCAAAAAACATATGGAAAGCCTTCACTGAAATTCTATCAGAGCCAGGTTTCGATCCTGGGACCTGTGGGTTATGGGCCCACCACGCTTCCGCTGCGCCACTCTGATTTGTTATCATGTTTTCATAATATTTTATAAATAGGAATTGCAAATTATTATTATTATTATTATGAGAATAAAGCATTTAGTAAATACTCCTAAGATATGATAATAAATAATTATATTAACCAAAAGTATAGTAAATCTATTCTTAAATTTGTCCAATATTTTAAAAACAATAGTTGTATGAATTTTATCATTAATCAAACAAATATAGTATTTATAGTTTTAAATGAATTAAAAGGTCTTTTACTAATTTTAATTTGAGAAAGAAATTATGTAATTGTATAAACGTTCTTGATATACACTGATAATTATATTTTAAAAATAAGATAGAAAATAAACGCTGATGCAATTAAAAAAATATTAATGACGACGATTATTACATGATTAGATTCTTTTGAATTATGATATTTAATAGCCTTTGGCATATTGTTAAGTCATCTCCAATCACACCTTCCATTTTTGCAGGAGGTACAGTACAAATGTATATTTTTGCAGGACTGCAATAGTAACTACATCTTCAAACCAACACTCCATTTTTGTAGGTTCAAATAATATTCCACACATTTTCCATTTCATATACTTTCTCCGTCTCACATTGATATTTATATTTGATAAAGTATTATTATTCACACACAGACTTTCACTTAAAATTTTATCATAGTTATACTCCCTCCGTATCACATAGTTATAAATTACTATAGTCAAGTGTGATCTTGTTAGATTCGTCTCGTCGTATAGTTTTTAAATATCAAACATTTACAATTTTTATTTATACCGAACTTGAGTTATTAATAATTTAAAATGTGTCTTAAACTGCGTGAAGTGTGGGTCCGTAAAAAATATAATGAGACGAAGTATATTACTTTTTATATTTACAAATAACACCCAATATTTTATAATTTGACATATTCTACTTCACAATAATATTCAAAATTATTATTTTTATATTATTATTCTTATTTCAATTTATTGGGAATGAAACTTGACCCAGTGGTCATGTTACCTGCCATCCAATCATAGGTTGGGGGTTTGATTCCCACCTGAACCCCTATCTCTCCCCTTTATCTCCTTTTGTAATTTGTGCGGCTTGGGCTCCAACACACATTTGCCGACAAATAGGTGTCAATGTTTACCCTAAAATAAAAATAAAATAAAATTATTTAGTACATTTTAATTATTACATAACGGTTTTCCCGTTAAATATTTTAAGGGATGGGGACTTACTCTCTTATTGGCATGCTAAGATCACGTTCTTCTTCTATTATCATATTATGCATGATAATACGCACATACATTATATCATGCAAAATATTGTTATGCCAATATCGACTTGGTCTTTTCACGATCGCGCCAACGTGATTATAGAACTCAAAAATGCACGCTTCACATCTTTCATGCAAGATTCTTGCCTTTGTGCAAATAATTTTTTCTCCGGGCTACGCAGGTTATTAATAGTTTGCACAAGAGTGGCTCATTTAGATAAATACCATCGGCTAAATAATAACGCATTTCCTATTATTTTCCTTGAATGGTATACTGTGCGGGAGATGCAACACCCAAAGTAAGATCTATAAACAATGTTGATGAATTTAAATCATTAATATCATTATTAGCTCCCGGCATACCAAAATACGCATGCCAATTTCAAAGGTCATAATCCGCCACAGCTTCAAGAATTATAGATGGTTTTCCACTTCGATCTGAATATTATTGCCCTACCCAAGCAGTTGGACAAATTTTTCACTCCCAATGCATACAATCCAAACTACCCAATATACTAGGAAAACCACAGCTTTCACCAATATGAAGCAATCGTTCAATATCAGTTGCATTGGGGATTCTAAGATAGCGTTCTGAAATATCTCAACAACTGCACGACAAAACCTTTTAACACATTCACTAGTTGTTGATTCACCTATCTTTATGTACTTGTCAGTGGAATCTGCCGGTGTACCATATGCTTGGACTCGGAAAACTGCATTTGCTTTATGATAAGTAGACAAGCCAAGCCTCCTGAGATCATCCCGTCTTTCTGTGAAATATATATCATGATCTTTCTTTGCATCAACAATTCTAAGAAACCAACTTCGAGGTAATCGAAATCTTAATCGAAATGTTTGTTCATCATACAATGGATTAGTTGAAAAATAATCATTAAATAATCTCAAATCTGCTTCCTCGCGATTACGATTGACAACTACATGACCTGTAACAGAGCCACCGTGAACTGGTGGAGGTATGTCGAAGCAACGCCGGAAAAGATTATTTCTTTGAATTGATGATTCCATTATTGCTTCATCTGCATCAATCGAATTCATAAATGGGAACTGCTGCTCTTCACCTTCATCAAGATGAAGAAGATGAACTCTGAAATGAAGCACCACCAACGCTAAAGAAATTCATATTGAAATATAAGTGATTAACATAACGTTTTGGATGATTTTTTCATGTAAACCCCAAATCAATTTATAGAATATATGAAGAAGAAAATATGGATAATGCATATCACATCCTATGGTTGTGTGAATGCTGAAATCTAAATGTATGGCTTAGATTGGTCAAGGATCTCTTACTTTGTTTGTGTGCAACCCAATCCGGATTTGATTTTTGTGCATCATGAAGTTGGAATAAAAACACAAGTAATCAATTCATTGTCCACTTTCTTGGACAAAGAATCATTCATCCAACGGTTGTGAAGAAAGAACTTTAAATGAATGGCATGGATTGGTCACAGGATTAAATTCCTTACTTGATTTGTGTGCAACCCAATCCGAACTTGGTTTTTGTGCATCATGGAGTTGGAATAAAAACATAAGTAATCAATTTATTGTCCACTTTCTTGGACAAAGAATCATTCATCCAATGGTAGTGAGAAAGAACTTTAAATGAATGGCTTGGATTGGTCACGGGATCAAATCTCTTATTTGGTTTGTTTGCAACCCAATCCGGACTTGGGTTTTGTGCATCATTCATTTGTCTATAAATTATGTAACCAAATGTTCCCAAATCACACTTCAAACTCTTTACATTTTATATTTCTGTCTATGCTATTTCACTTCGTTTAATTTTTAAATCATCTCTAGAAAAACAATTACATATACCGATGAAGAAGATAATCATTATGCAATATATATTCTGATTTCACTCAAGTCTCGAGTACAGAAGCGGCCAGTCCAAATGTGAAGCTTCTTCATCTTCTAGGAGTGCTTTGTCATCGCTTTGAACTCCCTTCGAAAAATTCTTTCGGATAATATGCACTATAAGAAATTTGTGGGAAGGCGATCTAAAAGAAGATAAATGTCGTCGCCTTGTGCACCAGACAACGAATAAGGTGGCTATTTTTTTCTTATTTTTTTGGTGAAACCGAGTATCCCCTTGTCACATGGAACCCAATACTAATGAATTGAGGATCTGTATTATATTGGCAATGAATGAGCCATTCCCAAAGCAATTTTTTGTTTATATAAGGCTCGAACCCAATATCTTACTATTTTTTTCTTAATTAGTTGTACTAAAGAAATTTTAGATAAATCTCGTGACATATTTTGAAGAAGTGGAGGAAGTATTTTTTTTAAAAAAAAATTATTTTCTCCTGTAATATTTTGATTATTTACCTTTTTTGGTCTAAAGCCAGCATTTCTACTGCACCTAAACCAAACCCATCCCGGCAAGCTTGAATCAACCCAAAAGAACATTTATATATTCAAAAAAAAAATAAAAAATGAAAATAATACACTGAAAAATTAATATACCTGTCTTCAATCAATCAAAATCGGAAGCCTTCGACGGAGGATTTGCTTAACGTGCAGCTCAATCGTCCTCTATATTCTCCTTTCCCGTTTCAATCCCGTACGCCGGAAGTTTTTCCTTTCTATCGAATCATAAATCTCGAAAACTCGGGAAGAAATCACTAGTTGTTGGTAATCTGAAGCCGGAGCGTTATCGGCCGGATTTCTGACAATTAATTTTCCGATTTTTGTGAAATTGGGGGGGAAGGATGAGCAGTGGGCAGAAGAAGAGGAATTTTCAAATTGAGGCGTTTAAGCACAAAGTTGTGGTGGATCCGAAGTATGCAGAAAAGACTTGGAAGATTTTGGAGCATGCAATTCATGAGATTTATAATCATAACGCCAGTGGACTCAGCTTTGAAGAACTTTACAGGTTTTGAATTTTTTTCCCCTTCTTTTTGGGAGCTTATTTTTGGTTTAATTTGTGTATCAGTTGGTGGATTTAGCTAGGATGAGATGATTATATACTTAATGAAATTGTGGCTTTATTTTTACATGTTTTTCTACCGTGCCCATGCTCATTTGGATGTATGAAACTAGAACTGCTGGATGACTGTGTAGCTGAAACATTTTATTGGATGTGGTGTTTTGATGTGGATTGATGTATTCTTTCATGAAATTTTGGAGTATATTATATACTGTATATGCTTGATGGAATCCAAAATTTATCAGTAACTCAATTTAGCTATTTATTTTTTGCAGATGTTGTGAATTGACTATTACTTGTGTGATTTCCATTATTCATAGGACATTGATCTAAAGTAAACGTTTAGCAATTAAGTTGCCTGTGCCACAGCTTGTTCTCTGCATGTTCTGTTATCTCTTAGCCTCAATATTGCATTGAACTGTAATAGATCTCTTTTCCATTGCCATAGTTTGATCACTGATAGTCTTTTAGATGGTACAATGATTAGACAAATCTGAATTAGCTATGGTGCTGTTCACACAAGCCTGCAGAATCTGGTTTTGATGAGTGGTTCTATTTTTCTTCTTCAAGTCTTTTGAATGTTTTACTTTATTACCCACTAGAGAGAATCGTATGAGAAAAAAGAATGAACTAGTAGGCAGAGCAAATAAGAAGAAGGTGATTTAATGCTAAGTATCGTCCATGTTTGTTGTCTTTGATTCTTCGCGTTTTGTCACTGTTGTATGTAGCCTTTTTTGCATTTATGTTGACTCTTCAAATTTTGAATTTATAATTTAAAGTTACAGTATTAATTCTGGTGAGTTTGACTTTGTGCATATAAGTGTTTCAAGCCTTATCTCTGATCACATGGAAGATTTTTTGTTGGCTGTCAGTTATAGTTCACTACCATGATGGTTATTACTCTATTATGTCGTCAACCACGTGTCATTTCATTAAATTGGGCTAGATTATTTGACCAACTAAAGTGTGTTTAGGATAGATCATTAATCATATCATATATGTAATATATACATACTCATTCTGATTCAATAACATTATGTCATGTGCAAAAGTTACTCGGAAAGAAATTTTTATGGTTCCCCACCCCACCCCTGAAGAAACACCATTTAAGCAAAGGTTGGATTATGGTGTGATAATTTCTAATTATTTAAAACCTGATACTGTAATATTTGATGTTCAATTATCTGATCATTCTATTAACAAGTACATCTTTGAGGAAGCCAACTCATCATATCTGCTGCCATAAACTAGGTGTTCCAGTAGTTTATTATGCCAATTTCATGCCATTGGTCATTAACGTAATCCATAAAATTACCCTATTCTTTGCATGGACATCCAATATACGGAGTAAAAGATATATGCCTGCAATAAAGAGGTTCACTCCTCTTTTAAAGTTTACAGTGTTCTTAAAAATATCTTTTGTAGATACTGACAGAAAAGTAGTACAATGTTATTACTTACTGTATTGGCGAGATATCCAATTTATCTTTTTGATTCATTTGGTTTCTTAACCAGTGAATATTCCATTGTCACATATATGGAGGGAAACAAGTAATGTTGACATAACATAGGCAAACCATCCAGTTCTCTGTGCCAAATTATGAAGCAGTAGGAGAAATTTATATAGCCAAGTGGAAATTTGTTTTTGAAGTTTTCTTGAAGTGTCATGTTGAACATGAAAGGATTTGTATATTAATTACCTCAAATTATATTGATATTAGAATTCTTGAAGTAAGTTGTGTCATTCCTTTGTAATTGTTATAAAATCTGGTAGATCCTGGCTCTACTTATAATTATAGTTATTTCAATCTCAAACAATACAACTATCTTAAGGATCAACATGCCTTGGGCTCCCTGTGAGTTCTTGCCTTCTTGGAGTGTCATGGCACAAACAACACTACCAAATATGAACAAGAACTTTTCTATTTGGGAGTTTAAGTACCTTTTGTAATTTATTTTATTTTATATTTTTTTCACTTCATCCATTCTTTTGAGCTATGTGTCTATCTATTCTTAGTACTGGTTGGTCAGTAAGTTTCTGGAATTCTTCCAAGAGATATGATCTTGTTTTTCAATTTGTGTGGTGTTATTTTGTTAGTTTTACCATCATTTTGCTACCTTGCGGTGGCATGTGTATGCTTAGTAGGTAATATTCAATACTTTGGCATTGTTGCTTTATCAGGAGCCATTTGAATCTAACTTAAAGCTTTATGTGTCTCGTTAGTTAGTTTTTATAAGCATACAAACATGTTCACTATTGGAGAGCAAGTATTCACTTTCTGATTTTCTCTCTGTTGTATTCTCGTGTGTAATTACTTACAAGCAAGTTTAATTTACACCTGTATTGGCTTCGTGTACATATTATTTTTCTTTATTGCAATTTCTTTTTCTGTTTTATTCTCGTGTGTAATTACTTACAAGCAAGTTTCATTTAACCCTGCATTGACTTGGTGTACATATTAATTCTTTTCAATTTATATGAACGTTTGTGATCATTTAGCTTATGCTTTTAATATTGGAATTTGAAATTTTATGTATTTTTCTCTTTCTAATATTTTCATCTATATGGATCTAATAAATATTTGCTTTCTGAACTTCGTTTTCTTTCTTGTGGCCCTAGAAATGCTTACAACATGGTATTACATAAATTTGGAGAGAAGCTGTATTCGGGACTCATGTCTACGATGACATTTCATCTTCAGACGATGGCTAGATCCATAGAGGCTGCCCATGGTGGTTCACTCCTGGAAGAGCTAAATGTTAAATGGAGTGATCATAATAAAGCACTTCAGATGATCCGTGACATATTAATGTACATGGACAGAACTTTTGTCCCAAGCACCCACAAGATTCCTGTTTATGAGCTTGGACTAAATCTGTGGAGGGACAATGTAATTCACTTTGACAAAATACAGACCAGACTTCTGAACACTCTTCTTGAACTGATACTCAAGGAACGATCTGGTGAAGTAATCAACAGAGGGCTGATGAGAAACGTCGTCAAAATGCTAATGGATTTGGGACCTTCTGTGTATCAAGAAGATTTTGAGAAACCATTTCTAGAGGTTTCAGCAGATTTCTACAGAGCTGAATCTCAGGAATTCATAGAGTGCTGTGATTGTGGCGATTACTTGAAGAAAGCTGAAAAGCGCCTAAATGAAGAAATAGAGAGAGTGTCTCACTACTTGGATACTAAGAGTGAAGCAAAGATAACTAATGTTGTAGAAAAAGAGATGATAGCAAACCACATGCTTAGACTCGTACATATGGAGAATTCAGGGTTGGTAAATATGCTTCTTGATGATAAGTTTGAAGACTTGGGAAGGATGTACAACTTATTCCGCAGGGTCCCTATTGGCCTCTCAACCATCAGAGATGTTATGACGTCTCACATCAGAGAAACAGGCAAGCAACTTGTTACGGATCCGGAGAAATCAAAAAATCCAGTGGACTTTGTGGAGGCTCTACTTGAGATGAGGGATAAGTATGATAAGATCATAAGCTTAGCATTCGGCAACGACAAGACCTTCCAGAATGCATTGAATTCTTCTTTTGAACATTTTATCAATTTAAATCCTCGTTCTCCAGAGTATTTATCATTGTTTGTGGATGACAAGCTGCGGAAAGGGCTGAAGGGAGTGAAAGAAGAGGACATTGAGTTGATTCTTGATAAGGTGATGATGCTATTCCGATACCTCCAAGAGAAAGATGTGTTTGAGAAATACTACAAACAGCATCTCGCAAAGCGATTGCTGTCTGGTAAAACGATATCTGAAGATGCTGAGAGGAGTCTGATCGTTAAACTGAAGACTGAATGTGGGTATCAGTTTACTTCAAAGTTAGAAGGCATGTTTACAGACATGAAGACATCTCAGGATACAATGCAAGGCTTTTATGCAAACTTTGGTTCCGAGCTTTCAAGTGGCCCAACTTTGGTTGTCCAGGTTTTGACAACTGGATCGTGGCCTACTCAACCTAGCATCACTTGCAACTTGCCATCAGAGGTCTCCGCTCTGTGTGAGAAGTTCCGGTCATACTACCTCGGGACCCACACTGGCAGGAGATTATCCTGGCAAACAAATATGGGCACAGCTGATCTGAGAGCAACCTTTGGGAATGGCCAGAAGTATGATCTGAATGTCTCAACATATCAGATGTGTGTCCTAATGCTATTCAACAATTCCGATAATCTAAGTTATAAAGAGATCGAGCAGTCCACTGAGATCCCATCTTCTGACCTGAAGAGATGCCTGCAGTCCTTGGCCTGTGTGAAAGGGAAAAATGTGCTGCGGAAAGAACCAATGAGCAAGGATATCGGAGAAGATGATGTATTTTCTGTAAATGACAAGTTCACCAGTAAACTCCGTAAGGTGAAGATCGGGACCGTGGTGGCCCAGAAAGAATCTGAGCCGGAGAAGCAAGAGACAAGACAAAGGGTTGAGGAAGACAGAAAGCCTCAAATTGAGGCAGCCATAGTCAGAATCATGAAATCCAGGAGGGTATTGGATCACAACAATATTATTGCAGAGGTCACAAAGCAATTGCAGTCTCGGTTTCTGGCCAACCCTGGGGAGATTAAGAAACGGATTGAGTCCCTCATCGAAAGGGATTTCTTGGAGAGGGATAGCACTGACAGAAGATTATACAGGTATCTGGCGTGAAGAATAACTATAAAAGGAATTCTCTGGTCAGTTCCCTGTTTCTCAGCCTAGTCTTTTCTGTTGGAATGTAATTTATTAGATTGTTGAATATGCTTCAATTTATTTCCAGTTGAATGCATTTGTTTTTATTGAACTTTTGTTTGTTGCTTCGTGGCTTTGGGCTTTGATCATATTCCTTTTTACTCGTACATGGAATCACGAAAATTACGAATAATTTGCTAGGAAATTTTCTAGTGGCAGAATAGATAGGAGATACAATCACCGGATAAAATCCTGACCAATTTTACTGTATAAAATTGTTACCACCATGAAAGAATGTCTGATTTCCACGGGAACAAACTAAAATGAACCGTCCTTTCCTTGTGCTATGGAATGCGTTGCGACTTCCAGACTTTTCTTCTCAGGCCCTTGTTAGGAAATAGGACCTTAGATACCACTGAAAATAAGCTACTGGACAGACAAAGTTGAATACTTCCTCGTTTTTTAAAGATTGATACGTTTGGGAATTTGATACTATTCACACAATACTTTAGTTTGATCATTATACAAATTAAACAATAGCCAAGTGAGATCTTGTTAGATTCGTCTCGTCTTGTAGTTTTTAAATATCGAACTTTTAGAATTTTTATTTGTACCGAATTTGAGTTATTAATAATTTAAAATATGCATTGAACTGCGTGCTGGACGGGTCCGTAGCAAACCAAAAAAAAAAAACAGAGGAAGTATTTTTTATGTGAATACCAGTGTATCTCCATGCCTCATTAAACTCAACACTAATTCCCTCGAGAATCAAGTGGACATTGAAGGGTTGCTTCTTCCAAAATAGAATTTTGCATACATAAAGACTCAAACCAACAACTTTGCTTAAATTGTTAGACCCCCAAAAGTTCAATATTGATCGAGTCGATTTGAAATGTACTATTAGATGTTAAAAGTTTGTCCGTGCAATAATACTATAATACTAATACTGTTGTGAATATAATATATGTGTGGTGTATTATGTATTTATAAATATATGTAGTGTTATGTTTATTATTACAGAAAGAGAGAGAAGAGGAAGAGAAGTAGATTAAATGAAGAGAGAGGGAGAGGAAAAAGGGTTAGAGAGTATGCAGGGAGATAGTGGTATGGTAGAGATGATAAAATTGTCTTTAATGTACAAAAGAATTACATATTTATAGAAGATGAATACTGCAGCGTGCACATATACAGTAATAATGGAAGACAGCCACATTTATTATAGTCATATAATAGCAGGTTTCTGCGACCTTTAAAGCCGCCTCTTATGACCTGATGGGCCACATTTCATGACACTCCCCCTTGGCTGTCTTCATACAAAGAATATGCCTCATTAAAACCTTACTAGGAAAAAACTCAGTGGGAAAAAATCCTAGTGAAGGAAAAAGAGTACAATATTCTTGTATCCGGTGCTCCCCTGATTTGGACATCATTTTAAATCTCGAAGCCGCATCATTCCATTTTCTTCACGAGCTTCTCGAACGTTGCAGTCGGCAATGCCTTGGTAAATAGATCCGCCAAATTATTTTCTGATCGAATTTATTGCACATCGATTTCACCATTCCTTTGAAGATCATGAGTGTAGAAAAATTTTGGTGAAATATGTTTCGTTCTATCTCCTTTAATATAACCCCCTTTCAACTGGGCTATACAAGCTAAATTATCTTCAAATAAAATTATTGGGGGCATTTGTGGTTCAATGATTAAACCACAACTCTTCAATATATGTTGAGTCATTGACCTCAACCAAACGCATTCTCGACTTGCTTCATGAATTGCTAATATTTCGGCATGATTAGAAGAAGTAGCAGTTAGAGTCTGTTTCATTCACCTCCAAGAGATGACAATTTCGCCACAAGTAAAGACATAGCCTATCTGAGATTTGGCTTTGTGTGGATCTGACAAATAACATGCATCGGCATAGCCGATTAATTCATGTCGAGAGTCTTTTGGGTAAAATAACCCAAGATCAATTGTTCCTTGGAGATAGCGAAAAATGTGCTTTATGCCTTTCCAATGTCGTTGAGTAGGGCAAGAGCTGAATCTTGCTAGTAAATTGACTGCAAACGCGATATCAGGTCACGTGCTATTTGACTGCAAACGCGATATCAGGTCACGTGCTATTTGCAAGATACATTAAAGCGCCAATTGCGCTTAAAAATGGCATTTCTGGGCCAAGTTGCTCTTCATTATCTTCTTTTGCCTAAATAGATCCGTTGCAGGATCAAGTGCCCGAACGACCATTGGATTATTTAGCGGATGAGCATAATCCATTCGAAATTGCTTTAATACCTTTTGGGTATAAGCTGATTGATGAACGAATATGCCTTTTTCCAAATGCTCAATTTATAGGCCAAGACAAAATTTCGTTTTCCCAAAATACTTGATTTCGAACTCCCTTTTCAGATATTCAACAGCCTTTTTCAACTCTTCGGGAGTTCCAATTAAATTTAAATCGTCAACATAGACTGTTACGATCACAAATTCTGACCCTTTTTTTTTTTTATAAATACGCAAGGACTGATAGGGTCATTTGTATAACCTTCTTTTATCAAACTTTCACTGAGGCAGTTATACCACATTCGGCCAGATTGCTTGAGCCCATACAATGATTTTTGCAATTTGATGGAATATGTTTCTCTGGGTTTGAGTTGCAAGACTCAGGTAACTTAAACTCTTCAGGTATTTTCATATAAATATCATTTTCCAATGAGCCATATAAATATGCAGTAACAACATCCATCAGCATCATTTCGAGATTTTCTCGTACTGCTAGGCTCATTAGATACCTGAATGTTATTCCATCAATAACCGGGGAATATGTTTCCTCAAAATCAATTCTCGGTCTTTGGGAAAAACCTTGGGCTACAAGCATTGCCTTATATTTGGCAATTTCATTGTTTTCATTTCTTTTTCTCACAAACACCCATCTGTAGCCAACAGGCTTCATATTTTTCGGTGTTTGGACAATCGGGACGAATACTTTTCGTTTATTCAGTGAATCTAGCTCAGAATGAATCGCATCTTTTTATTTTGGCCAATCATTTCTTTTCCGACATTCTTCAACTGATCTTGGTTCAGGATCCTCGTTATTTTCCATCACATCGATGCAATGTTGTATGCAAAAACATTATCAATGTTTGTTTCTTTTTGGTTCCATTTCCCAGTATTGATATAATTGAAAGAAGTTTCAATAACATCATTTTCATCTGGTTGAATATTTTCAGGTTCAACCTTTTCGGGGGTTGAATCAATTTCTCCATCGGGAGTATCATCGGTGATTGATTTATCACCCATATGGATAATTTTCTTCTTTTGTGGATTTTTATCATTGGAACCCAAAGGCCTACCATGCTTCAGGCGTACAGTAAGTTCATTTGCACTCAAAATTTGCCCTTCTGGGACATTTATATTAGCTGGTGCATTTGCTGTTGCAATATATGATTTTGTGACTTTAGCAGCATCATTAAAAGCATCGGGTAATTGATTTGCAATTCCCTGCAAATGCACAATTCTTTGAACTTCAAGTTCGCATTGCCTTGTACGAGGATCAAGGAAATCAAATGGACTTTGCCAAGATATTTTCTTTTTCAGTTGATCATTTCCTCCCCCTAATGTCGGGAATTGAGTTTCATCAAAATGACAGTCTGCAAATCTTGCAGTAAATAAATCACCTGTTTTTGGCTCAATATATTTGATAATCGAGGGTGATTCATACCCGACATATATGCTCATCTCAACCTTCTTTGAGGTCCCATTTTTGTACGTTGTGGTGGCGCAATTGGTACATAAACCGCACACCCAAAAATTCGCAAGAGGGATATATTGGGCTCATTTCCAAACACAATTTGTGTAGGGGAGTAGCTATGATAGCTTGTCGGCCTTATTTTCACAAGTGCTGCTGCATGCAATATAGCATGTCCCCAAGCAGAAACATGGAGTTTTGATTTCATTAACAAGGGCATTGCAATCGCTTAATAAATGATTCTGCCAGACCATTTTGCGTGTGCACATGAGGCACCGGGTGTTCAACAGTAATTCCAATCGACATGCAGAAATCATCAAATGCATGTGATGTATATTCTCCAGCATTATCAAGGCGTATTTTCTTTATCGGATGATCTGGAAACTGTGCTCGCAATTTTATAATTTGTGCAAGTAATCTTGCGAATGCCAAATTGCGAGTTGATAATAAACAAACGTGTGACCAGCATGAGACGCATCAATTAGTACTATAAAGTACTTGAAAGGTCCACACGGTGGATCAATAGGTCCACATATATCGCCTTGAATTCTTTCTAGGAATATAGGAGATTCAATTCCCACTTTTACTTGAGATGGTCTGGTTATCAATTTCCTTTGTGAACAGGCTGCACATTGAACTCATTTGGGTTCAATATCATTTGCCTTTTCAATGTATGGCCATTTGAATTTTCAATAATTCGCCTCAGCATTACACTGCCAGGATGCCTAAGTCTATCGTGCCAGGTAATAAATTCACTAGTAGCTTTCAAGCCTACTAGGTTATGTATTTCTGCGGCACATATTTTTGTATAGTATAAGCCAGAGGAGTAACATGGCAATTTTTCATTCACAATTTTTTTGCCATTTTCAATTCAAGTTATCAAAAGATACTCGTGATCTGCTTCTTTTGAAGTTTCAATGTGATATCCATTTTTTCGAATATCATTGAAGCTCAGTAAATTTCTTCGAGCTTTGCGTGGGAACAAGGTGTTTTCAATCGCCTTTTTTGTCCCTTCAGGGAGAAATATAACAGCTCTACCGGAGCCTTCAATACATTTTGCATTACTGCTTATAGTTTTCACTGCGGTCTTTTCCAATTTTAAATTGGAGAAATAGCTTTTACTTTTCAAAATACTATGCGTTGTTGCACTGTCAATGAGGCAGATATCATCTCCGACTTTTGAATTTTCAGCATCCATTTCTTTACAAGAATATAAGAAGGTTATTAAACATCAGCAATATAAATATTATTAATGCAAAACATATTATATTATACATGGATAATAAAAGGGAAGTATAAGATATCATTATTTATATTAAACAAGAATTATAAAAGATAAGTACAAAATATATATAGCTATATAATATATTATTTTGCAATAGTATCTGGCTTCACAAAATCATCAGCATCCAGGTGCGTGATATTATCTTTTAATATATCATCATATGTATCATCATGGGCATTATGGTGTGATTTAACACCTTGTCTTTCTTTTCGTTTCGAGGCCTGATGCAGTTCAGCTAAGTGTTTAACTGTGTGGCATGTCTGAGCCAGATGGTCTTTAATTCCACAACGATCACAAATTTCATCATTTTGTTTATGCTTTCTTGCATAATTTCTTTGTTGTGGTTTGTAAGGTCTTCTGGTATCATATATGCGATTTTGCTCAAATCGAGGCTTGTTTCGATAATTATTTTGACGAGATAATTCACCCCTGCCTCGATTGTGATACCGATTTTGGCCACGATCATGATTTTGATTTTTAAAGTGCCCATGATCACGCACATATTTCGCTGATTGAGCCGCGTTCACCTCAGGGAACGGTTTTGCACGTGCGGGCCTAGATTCATGATTTCTCAACAGCAATAGGCTGTTTTGTTCAGCCAATAATAAGCAGGTGATAAGATCAGAATATCTATGAAAGCCTTTTTGACGGTATTGCTCACTCAATACTGAGTTTTTAGCATGAAACGTAGAATACGTTTTTTCAAGCATTTCTTCTCCAGATATCTTTTGCCCACATAATTGCAATTGGGCCGTAATTTTGAACACAAGCGGAATTATATTCCCGGACTGTTTTGAAATCCTGAAGTCTTAGGTTTTGCCAGTCATCACGGGCTTTTGGAAGCACCGTCTTTTTTAAATTATCATATCTTTCTTTTAGCTTTTCCCACAACGCCAGTGGGGATTCCACAGTCACGTACTCCATTTTAAGTGTCTCTTCGATATGATGGCACAAGAAAATCATGGCTTTTGCCTGATTCTGATGGCTGGAATTTTTGCATTCAGCAATAGTATCTTCCAGACTCATTGAAGTAAGATGCATTTTCACATCTCGGGCCCAGGACATAATTGCTTCCTTCAACGGTTAAGTGAGCAAATTCCTGCTTTGCAAGGTTAGCCAAAATCTTATTGAAAATTTTGTAATAAAAATTATACCTCAAATTCTGGTAACTCGGGCAGAGTCTCCTTGTGCTGATAACGTGTTGTGAATATAATATACGTGTGGCGTGTGGTGTATTATGTATTTATAAATATATGTAGTGTTATGTTTATTATTACAGAAAGAGAGAGAAGAGGAAGAGAAGGAGATTAAATGAAGAGAGAGGGAGAGGAAAAAGGGATAGAGAGTACCCAGGGAGATAGTGGTATGGTAGAGATGATAAAATTGTCTTTAATGTACAAAAGAATTACATACTTATAGAAGATGAATACTGCAGCGTGCACACATATACAGTAATAATGGAAGACAACCACATTTATTATAGTCATACGATAGCATGTTTCTGCGACCCTTAAAGCCGCCTCTTATGACCTGATGGGCCACATTTCATGACAAATACACTATATAAATTCAACTATTTGACATTGTTGAACTTACACACAAGAACATGTTGATATATGCCAACAATAATCAATAAGTTTTAAATTTCATTCAATACTGATGCATTCAGTGCATAATTGTTTGAATAACATCCATATTTCAGAAGTCTGGAAGAAGAAATTTACCCAAAGCCAAATCCTTAGGTTGTTTGTTCCTTCAAGTGGTTTTATTATTTTGGCATGAATACAACATCCACACTTACAGTACAACCTACTAAAATGCTGAAATGGGACACTTTCATTTGCAACTCAAAATCTTGTAAACTCTGAATCCTCAGAAAAATTTCATCCTACCTTGCCAATGTGCATGTCTTTTACCCATCAAATGGCAAAACCTTTTAAGCAGGGTATTTCAATGACTACAGTCCCACATTATTCAGGGCACTGGACGAAGGATTCGATTTTGTATATCCATGAAGTTCTTCACGTCTTCACCCCACAACCTAAACATCCATACAATGAGTAGAACCATAATCAAATTATAGCTCAGTATAGTACCAAATGCAGTCCTTACTAATTCAAAATCTTTGCATCTGTTGATTGAAAATACTACAACTTAAAAACCTAAGAAAGCCCACCAGCAGTCAATTCCAACAGCATTAGCCCCTGCCTTGTCAGCCCTTTTATCATCTCCTACATGAACTGCTTTGCTGGCCTCTACACAGATCTGATCTACAAATTTACAATGTTGTAATTCCAACATGCTTTTAATCACACAAAATAGAACAAACAAAATTGCAATGAATGTACTCAAAGAAGCCTCTTTAAAGGATAAAAATAAAAATAAAAAGAAAAAAGAAAAAAAAGAAAGGGATGGATACTCAGCTATCACAAATGTTTGCAGGGTTATATTCACAAAATTAGATCATCCGTGAAAAGGGGTTTGACATTTTAAACCTTTTCCAAAGCGGCTTTGAATATCTTCTCATCTGGTTTCTCGTACCCAACCTCCGAGGATATTATTACAGCATCAAATCTAAAACGACATCAAAAAACATTAAGAATGTCGAATATTGAAAATGGATTGTGCCTTCTTATTCTAAGACAAAGCAAAGTATGTAAAAGGTGTTATAGTGAGATCAATTGATAACATCTATCTCAAGTCTTGAGCCACAAAAAGCGAATTAACCGAGCAAAGTGTTTAAGCAATTAGTAGGGTATGCATAAACGGAAAAACTTTGATTCTCACAAGTCTAGCACATTGAGGTCCTTCAGTAGCTTCCTCAAGCGAGAGTCGAAGTTGGACACAACAGCTAGTTTAACTGCGCCACCAACAATAAAATTGTTAAGTTAAAATGTGCTGATGGAAAAGATTCCTAATGTAAAGATAAGTGAAGACCTCCAGCATCTTTAAGAAACAGCATTGATTCGTAAGCTCCTTCAGGAAGATGCCATGCATCACCACTAGCATAATACTGATGAAAATGGAGGATCAGATGAGGTAACATATAGGCAAGGAGATCTGTAGAAACTCTGAAAGCTTCTCCTATTTTTGAAAAAAGAACAAGAAATGGGGAGAATGCTTTAACTAGATCTGCTAGAACCCGCAAATACGACCTCATACACTTCTTCAAAGTAAGATGAATCATCACAGCCGGTGGCTTCAGATACAACCAGTTTCCAAAATGGCCTGCCATCACCCTGACAATTAGTTATGAATACGAGATCAATGACACATTACACACTAGTAAAGGGAAAGAATATAGCTGATTGTTCATATATCTAATCGTCGTTTGATAAATCACGTTAACCCACATAAGTAACAATGGTATCTTTCTACTCTACTCAATGATATCCAATTTTTCATTTCCAGAACAAAATTTCTACTGCAATGAATCTGAAAAGAATGTAGCTGTAAGAAACAAGCATACATCATACAGATGCAACTGCAATTTAGAGCCAAGAAATTGCCCCTTTCCATAGCACGGTGAGGAGTGTTGAAGCTCATCATTCGTGGACCTGAGATGGCATTTAGCCACTTACAGAACTAACCCTATTATTACATTATATTGTTTTCCGAAAAACAGCTTAGCAAATAACCAAATTACATTACACTTAGCATATAACATGGGATTTGCTCACTTGCATCAATTCTTTCCTTTTAAAAAGTGTTATTTACACTTACAATTTTGTATGCACACATTGAAACACATATGTAGTACTTTAAACAGCTGTCCTTATCTAACTTATGGGAGTTTGCATGACCGAAACTTCCTTACAAACCTGGTATCGAAGTTTTTCCGGCCATGGAGCAGAGAAAGCTCTTTTAAACCCTTGTTTTATATCAGCTGCACTACAGTGAAGACCTGTAAATTGTAATTGAGACCATCAACCAAAAAGATATCTGAGCAGGACCAAAATCCTCAAAAGACAAAAATGCAATTTCAAGACTTCAAGTTTGTCGTAAATTATCAATTCAAAAACTGAGAAAAACTGAATCAAGACCAGAACCGACCATATTTCCTGCCAATGGCCAAGTAGGTCTCTTCAACCGGCTTCGCCAATTGCAGCAGCGTTCCCCCAGCGTCCAGCAGTAATCCATCATACATACTCATCGATTTCCCTTGTTTACCTAGCAACAAAGGAAACTTAAAATCAGCCCATAAAATTTAACATGTATTTTTTGATAAGTATGACGATTATTCACCTGTATGAAATCTGGAAACAGATGGAATGACAGAGCATCGGGTGGGAATTGATCTTGCCAAGGGCTTAAAGGCTCGGAGAAGAGGGGCTTCCATTAATTTGCAGGTGAACATTCGTACAAAAAAACTACTCTGGAGTTTTGTTGCAAAAACTCGGCATTGGCAATGTCGAAAGACCAAAACAGAAACTCAACAAATTAAGGCCCTGTTTGTTTGTATACATTGGTACTGTATTTTGTTAAGAACCTTCATACGACGTCGCAGGGTTCTTTTAAACAAATTGTAAAAACCTTTGTTTTTTTGGAAAAAAAGAATATATACGTTCCTTTTATTTTTCAAAAATCCAAATCAGTCCATTTTCTATTTTATTACTAAAACAGTCCTCTACAAATGTTAATTATGTTCAAATCAGTCCATTGTTCACTTATTATGTCCTAATTGCTGATGTGGTAAGGGTTTAAATTTAAACCTGACACGTGGGCATAATATTATCAATTTTCTTTTATCTTTTGTCAATTCAGTCATAAATTTTTATTTTTCTCATTTAGTGATCTACCCAAAATGTCCTAAATCAGTTATTTTTATATTAATTGGCCTCCAACTATTTAAATTATTTCATTTCAGGCTCAGAACCTTAAATTTTTTATTATTATTATCCATTTATCAAATAAATGTCCAATATACTTTCGTAAATAAAATTAAATACCAAACCTCATACATTGGGTTTGACTGCCTTGTTACTGGGTCTTCCAAGTTTCGGGATTTTACGAACTCTCTCTAACAATCCGACCGTAACCGATGGTTCATTGGTTCTGATTTCATTCAGCAATAATCAGCACAATCCTAATTTGTTTCCTACCTTAGGACGTAGCAAGGTTTGAGTATGATTTAATTTTAATTTTTGTGTAAATGATTTAATTTTACTTTTTTGAAGATTATGGATCAGGAAGAATGGACAATAAAATCCAGGCTATTTTTTTAATATTTTCGTAGTATTTGAATAATGTTTTAATATTTTTTAATAAATCAAGGCTTCCTGTATCCATAACCTTCCAAAAATTCAAGTTAAATCATTTACTCAAACATTACTATGTTCTAAGGTAGGAAACAAGGCAGTCAAACCCAATGTATGAAGTTTGGTGTTTAATTTTATTTATGGAAGTATGTTGAACATTTATTTGATAAATGAATTAGTAATGATAAAAGATTTAAGGTTCTGGGCCTGAAATGAAATAATTCGAAATGTTGGAGTCTAATTAATATAAAAATGACTGATTTGGGTAGATGACTAAATGGAACAAAATAAAAATTTAGGACTAAATTGACAAAAGATAAAAGAAAAAGGATTAATATTATGCCCACGTGTCATGCTTAAATTTAAACCCTTGCCACGTCAGCAATTAGAGCATAATTAGCGAATAATGGACTGATTTGGACATAATTAGCATTTATAGCAGACTGTTTTGGTAATAAAATAAAAAAGGACTGATTTGAATTTTTGAAAAAGAAAAATGATGTATTTATCTTTTCTTTTTTTTTTCCTTTGTTTCTTGTGTCCGACAAAGTTCATAATCGTCCAATAATTTACACTTAATTTCAAAATGATCCAAAATATGTATGAATGTATGAATGGAGCATGTAACTTACTTATTTAATGAAGACCAATTCGATCATTGAAACCACTAATGACAATTAATGCGAAATGCAATATCCATCTATCTCATAACTTATACATAATGTCAATTTAGTTCCACAACTTATACATGGTCCATATTGACATAAAAAATATATGGACCAAATTGGTATTAAATACTCCCAACGTCCCGCCTTAGATGTCATGTTTGACTTTTTGAGACTGTTCATTGTTCAACTTTGATTCAATGTTATTGTAAGTATATAATTGAAAAAAATAGTCGAGTTTGATATTGTTAAATTCATCTAATTGTATAGTTTTTGAATATATATTTTACATAATTTTTGCTTTTATATAATTTGATATATTAACGATTAAAAAAATGCATTATATTGTGTGCGGAAGTCAAACATGACATCTTAGTTATGACAGAGGGAGTATAAGTTATGGGACCAAATGGGTATTCGCATTTTACAGTTTACACTAATTTTCATTAGTTGAATGAGGGGCTAAATGTATCATCATTCATCATTAGTGTTGTTATATGACAGATTATGATCTTGGATGATTATTAATTAAAGATAAGTTATGAGACTATTTTGATATTTATCCCCAATTGGACACGAATGTATGATGTAGAATGTCAGATTTTGGAAATAATATATTATTGTTTATGATAGAATGTCACCAAACAACGTATTCTTACATAGGATACAATATTGCATGAAAGTTTTTTTTTTTTTTTTTTTCATTTTGCTCCTATGC
The DNA here is from genome assembly GCA_030278955.1 of Hygrophila difformis. NCBI lineage: Eukaryota > Viridiplantae > Streptophyta > Magnoliopsida > Lamiales > Acanthaceae > Hygrophila > Hygrophila difformis. Next base: position 54,745,831 of record JAOANR010000002.1, on the reverse strand, counting down.
TCATGGTTGTTTTTTACTACCTCGGTATTTGCATGTTTTTTTACATTAGAATAGTTGACACTATTCACACACATACTTTCACTTAAAATTTTATCATAATTATATAAGTTAAAATATAGCCAAGTGAGATATTATTAGATTCGTCTCGTCGTGTAGTTTTTAAATATTGAACTCTTAGAATTTTTACTTTTACCAAACTTGAATTATTAGTAGTTAAAAATGTGCATTAGTTTGCGTGAAAAGTGGAAATGTAATAAACCTTGTGATACGGATGAAGTATTAGAAAGGATTTTCTTCAATTCACTTTCACTTTTATTGCTGGCATATTTCACTTTCGCCCTTCATTAGCAAAAAGCACAGGAAATACCATTGGGAGAAAGAGATTTGCGGTCATGGTTTGTCATCCATCGCCACTAGACATGAGGAAGGCGATGGCCATCATCATCACTTGTTGGTGGATCAAAGGATGTCCATGTCCCTTCCCTTGTATGGAGGGGGCCCCCCCTGTAATTTGACTTGCGGTAATGGAATGGATCGATTGTCGAATTCATGAGCATCGCCCTAAGCAGGATTGTAACTTGAGTGGTGTTTCCACTTTCCCAGGAACATGAAAATGAGTAATAATAGTAACATTGACAGATGGAGATGGAACACCTGATGGCACCAATACATGATCGATACAGAAAATGAATGGCGTAGGGAAAAAGCGAAACAAAGTTCATCAAGTGTACAACAAATGCCTGCTTCTTGAGTCGAAACCGGGCATGTTATCCATTTCTTTACTGGGAAGTCCTGTCATAATATATGTAAGGAATTCCATGGTGGGGGGCCTCCTGTTATCCAAGAAAGCCTTCTCAACATGTGCCCTGTGCGATCCAGCAACGTCGACAGCTTTGTGGTTCCTACACGCTGACAGAATGCCTGAACGCCGTTTGGGCATTTTGGGGTTCATCTCCAGTTTCTGTGTTTGCGGTTCTGCTGCTACAGCATTGGATCTTACCTCTTCGGTATCTGACAGGGCCGAGAAATCGGCTGCACTGGCAGTGACGACGCTCCATTCGATGCTCGCTTCACTCGGCGCGTATCCAGCTCTAGGGGTTATGCAGCCATCTGATTCCTGCATGGACAAGCTCTCGATTTCAAACAAGTCTGAACTTGCATCACTGTCAGAGTCGTCAGTCGCTGCTGCGATTGAATTCCAGGCCATCGGGTTTATCCTTCTTACTGGAGTGTGGCTGCTTGCCCTGTCCCAAGATGCTTCATTCCCAATCTTGGGATCCAGAACAGGAAAGCTGAAATGGACGTTGGAATCGCCTCTCATTTCCTGTTGGTCTGATTTGAAATCTGAGTTGATAACTGAGTCATCGCTGCTGCCTTTATCGCGTTGCTCTGATCTGTTTCCAGGGCATTTCTTGGCAGTCAAATCGTCGATGCTGACAGAGTTCTTGTCTCTACAGGACCATCTGCGGCCAATGGCAGCTAGAAAACTCTTTCTTCGCCCCCTCCTTTGTTGCTGGTTTCTTAACAAGCTAGTATGCAACAGCGCAATCTGGCTATTGCAGCTGGATTCAGAACGAATGCTTGGCGTTGCAATCCGGGGCTGCTCTTTCACGAAAGAAAAGGCATCATCCATATTGCACTTTTTCTGCAGTTCAATATGAGGAACCAAGCTCTCGTTGAAATATTTCTCAGCATTAAAAACATCGATTTCTGCATCTTCTGGTGTGTGTTCTCCAGGAACGATGGAGGAGGCACCGAAGGCAGAATTCGTGCCCCTCATTTTAAGAACCATGGTTTCCTCGGCTCTATTCAAGTACGAGGAAAATGAAGGATCCCGGAAGATTCTACCATTCCCATAAGGCAAGGTATATGAAGCATTTGCATTGGATGATGAAGTTAATGTTATTACCGGTGAGGACATTTTTGGGTGGCGTAGGTTCTAGGTTTAAGGGGTGTTTAGAAATAGAAATCTCTGAAAAGAGGGGAAAGTTTGGATGAGTTGTGTATCTTCTAGACTCTGCCACAAGAAGAAAATGTAATACAGTAGTAAGTACATAGGAAGAGCTTGAAATGAGTTAACTTGTCTTATAAGGTGTACAAAAGATGAACTGTTTTCTCATTGAAGGCGAGTTCAGTTGTTTGTACCTTATTCATCCCATTAATGTTTTTTTGGAATTTGTTGAGAGTGTCCCACATCGCTATTGTGTGGGATTTCCATGGTTTATATGAATAGAAGCTACCCACCTGTTGGCGGCGTTGGAACCTTTTATTCATTGTTCTTGATCCGGGCCGGGCCTGGCCGGGCCGTTTATATGTGGAGGAAATATTATCCTTGTGAATTGTGATACTTCAAGTATGATGATACTGAAAGGTGACCATATGAAAATTATGGAATTGAAAGCTTAATAATTACCATATCATCAATGGTTTGTTGGTGCCAAATTACTGCTTGTGTGCCAAATTTCTTTGGCTGTTTGTGTGCTTATTCTTTCCTCGATTTATTAGTAGTATTGTTACATGTAAGTTTTGATTATAACATGAATTTGACCTGTCAGTTCTATCTGATTCCAATCATCTATCTTGTTGTTTTACCATGTTTTTTGGACAGAAAAATTACCTTGCATGCTCTTCTTGTGTGGCATAATGATGGTAATGGTGGCCTACAAATTAGACAAAGACTTGATGTATCCCTAAAGACAACCACTGATTGAACCAGCAAGAAAATAACACTCAGTTGTTTAGTGTCATTTAGTACAGAAACGTGAAGAATACTGACCATAAATCGAAACACATAATCCACAGCATTATTAAGAATTCATGACCATACCCAGATTTCATCTCTTCTGTGTGCCAATAATGGATTTCGAATGTAAGTCGTGCTGTCAATTTATTATCTCATTATACTATCTTCTGTGTGCCAATAATGGATTTCGAATTGTGGGAATGGATTGGGCGCACAATCTATATAATGGAGTATTCGATTCAGATTTTTATGGATTTTAAAAAGTCGGTTGATTTAGAAAGTCCATGGAGTCCACGTAGAGTTGGTTGATTTTGTATAGACTCTTATAGAGTTTGGCTCACTTGCATAGAATCCATCAAAATCTTTGATTTTGTTTGGAGAGATTTTGTTTAGCTATATCTTTTTAAGAGAATCAATTAAAATCCATAGATTGTTGAATACCTCCAAATTTTTAAAGACTTTTTAAAATCTATATTGAATACATCTAGATTTTTAAAGACTTTTTAAAATCTGTATTAAATATATCTAGATTTTTGAAGACTTTTTAAAATCTAAATTAAATACACCCAAACCTTAAAAGTCCAAAAAAATTTCACAGACTCTATCTAATACACCCCTCTATGTATTTGTGTGATGAATCTACACAAGGCATGAATTTTCACATTAATGACGTTTATTTCTTGTTCTTTCCAAATTTATTATTCATAAAAAATGTTGATATATATAGATGGCATGGGGAGTTAATATTTGTTTGATTGAATTGACAATGAGAATTTATATTAGGACAAGCAACCACATGAGATCAAGGGTGAAGCATGACATGCACGTTTGTACCAGTGTATTGTAGATTATTTAATGTAGGTTATATTATGGTGTATAGTCTTTAAGATGGTATTAAATTAATGTTATATAGTGTTTCGTGATACACTGTATTTACATTGTAATGTATTATTTTTTGTATAATTAAATAAAAATTAGTTTGCTAAAAAGTGATGTAATTAAAAATTATATATTAAAAATTTAATAATATTTTAAAAAAATAGTAAAACTAATAATTTAATAATCTATATCTATATCTATATATATATATAAATAATATAGTCTAAATTCCCCCCACTCCCTCACCCCCTTTTTTCAACAACTGTTTCAACTTTTCTTCCTCAATTTTAACAATCATATATACTCACTAAATCTATAATATATACATATATATAAAATAATTCAACTAATATACTCACTAAATCTATAATATATATATATAATCTAATTCAACTACCTTAATCATATATACTCCTTAAATCCATAATATATATAAAAAATTTAATATTTAATTTCAACAAAGTCAATCATATCATGTATACTCTACAAATTATTTTTGTAATTCTCCTTTATATACTACTCAAAATTTCCTCTAAAATTTGAAAATATAAAATTCGTTCTCATTGAAATCACACATATATATATATATTATATCTATATATCTATATAAAAACAATATAGTCTAATTTCCCCCATCCCCTTCAACTATTTTTCCTCCAATTCAACAACCTCACTCACATATGGAAAAATTAAAATAAAAAGTCTAATATTTAATATCAATATTTAGAAAAGATATTTTACACATATAACATATATCTATATTTATATCTATAATATCATTCTATAATATATTATCTATTATACTATTATATTATGTACTTCCTCTGTTCTCATATAAATGCACATTTCCTACATTTCACGCAGTCCAAGACACATTTTAAATGTTTATAACTCAAATTGTATATAAGTAAAAAAATATAAAAATTTGATATTATAAAACTATGTGATTAGACGAATCTAACAAGATCTCACATGACTATGTTTTTTCTTATATAACTATGTTTAAAAAAACTAGTAATTAACCCGTCGAAACTCGACGGGCATAATTATATATTTTATAGTATAATATATATATATACTTATATTGTATAAAATAATCATAAATTATATTTGAGTAATGAAAATGTATAATGGTTTTATATCTATTCGAAAGATGATGTATATGATAATTAATTTTATTATTTTTAAAACTAACTAAGAAATCAAATTATACCGTCTTCTTTAGCTTCTTTGGCTTAACAGATCAATAAAATAATTACTAAAATAATATTTTGTTTAATTTGAAATTTAAATTAAAATAAAATAAAATTTATATATTTGTATTAAGCATAATATGAAAAATTTCCTCACAATTTATTGAAAAGTTCATTCCTGAAAATCTCATTGGTATGGGCTAGTATAGTACTATCTTTAAAAATGTCTGAATTTAAAATGGTGCAGTTTATATTTGTATATGTATATAAGAATATCATCCGGAAATGTCACATCTAATTGTAGATATTCAAAATCAATACCGACCTTACCATCACCTAAATTAAATTCATTTTGCAAATTTTCTTTCATATATAAATTTTATTGTAAACAACATTTCTTGTGGTATCTTGAGTTAATCATTCTTAATTACATATTAATACTTTGAGCCACATCTTGCTAGTGACGCGAAATATTGCAACATAACTATTCATGGCAAAAATTGGTTTGGAAGATAAAGTCTAACATTCTTTAAAAATTGACATTGATTTTTGTTTATAATCATAGCAAAACAAACTATAAGTTGAAATTTTATCATCTGAAATCGAATCAGGAATTTGGTTAAATCAGATAGGTTCATAATCATTCTACCAATCAAGAATTTTTTACTTTCATGCTTTCTCGAAAATTAGTTTAACTTCAATAATATGGTTCCGCATCTTGGTTACTATCAATCTACTTATATTGCATACTTTATTTGATGGATCTATATTCCTAATAAGCATGATTATGCAACCCTAATTCAACGTTATTTCGTGATTTGGTAATCCAGAACAATTGATTGTGTATAGATATTATAGTGAAAATAATTTATTGGCATTATCTATGTTTTCATCCTTTTGACAAATATTATTAGAACTGATATATATACATTTTCATTTACAGACATACGTTCCATGATTTAATCATTAATCGTATCAACAATCTCGTTGGTAGGGAATAGTATAGCAATATCTTTAAAAATATCTGGATTTGAAGTGGTGCATTTTATATGTGTATAAGTACTCTAAACAATTGCCGGTATAGGATCTCCCGTAGAATTTATAAAATTATCATCTGGAAATGTCAAATCTAATTGTATATCTTCAAGATCAATATCAGATTTACTACCATCACCTACATGAAGAATTCATTGTGCAAATTTATATCATATATAATTTTTATTATAAACAACATTATTGTAGTATCTTGGGTTAATCCAACTTAATTGCATATTAATACTTCGAGTCCACTCTTTCCAGTGACACGAGGTGTTGCAACATATGACTTACATAGGTAAACAAAATTATTTTTGAAGATAGAGTCCAACCTTCTTTAAAAAATGACATTGACTTTTTTTTTTATAGTTATAGTAAAACAAAATGCGAGTGTGACTTTTTTCCTTTAAAATCGAATGGGGAATTTGGTTAATTCAGACGGGCTCATAATCATTCTACCAATCAAGAATTTTCATCCCAAATCTTGAGCTTTGTTCCAATGAGAAGAGGGGTTGAATAATTTTCTGGGATAAGTTTTTGTAGGTAGAATTCTCGTCACAATCTAGTGGAATATCAATTCTATAATGTGCAGTTCTACCTCTTGGAATGAGTATGATGCTATTCCACTGGATGCTACATGCAACACAATATCATTTCTCCCACGAAGGGCTAAACATAATGTTTTCTGGATAAATTATGGATAAGTGTCTTCTCAGTTCCACCACGTAAAGAAAAAAAAAGAATCAACCCTCAGAACTATCAACTGCATACATTATTTTATTATAAACATTTCTCTACTCATTAATCAACAAAGGTAATAGCTTAGTATCATACACCTTCATTTCTTCCTTATTATAATATTTCTCTTCTAGTATCAATAGATTATATGTTTCAGACGTTAAAACTTCATTCAGTACTGCCATTTCAGAGAAAATTTTCCAATTTATAGAATTTGCAGCAATTAGCCTTTCAATTTCTAACAAAGCTAGATTTATATTTATTCTTCCGTCAATTACAAATCTGTTAAAATATATATTAATGAATTATTCCTTAAAAATAAATAATAAAAAAATAATTTTTCATTCTTTAGTTACTGATGGACTATTCGCACCCCAATAACTCTTTTTACACCCGATTCTTTTATTTATAATATGCTTTACAAAAATAACTAATTTACTCTAAATCAATTATCCATAGAATATGAATTTTCATACTTCTCTTAATAATTATAATTCTTTTGTATTATTTAAATATAATAAAACATAAATAAGATCTATTCTATTTAGTATATATTTATATACAATTAGAATGATATAATTATAAAAAAATATTTTTTAATGATTAGCAACTATATAATTGTATATTACTTTTGTTAAATATATAATTGTATATTATTTAAGAGAAGTGACATATTTTTGTGAAAATATGGCCTATATATACATTAATTCATATATACAAATCTTTTCCATATATTCATTAATGTATCTTTTAATATTATAAATTACATATATACACTGCGAATTCCATATAAATTTTAAAATTTCAAATTTTTAAAAACTGAAAATTGTAGAAACTCCATATAAATTGGAAATTAAATGTCTTTTAAAGACTAAAAATCGGGATTTCATATATACATTAATATACATTTTGATTACATAATTTATCACACCAAATAAATATAACCAAAATTAAGACTAAACCTATACAAAATTACCAACATTACAATATGATCACCATATTGAAATATAAACGCAACATAATTCTTAGTTGTCAGTGCCGAACCTCGTCCTAATAACTAATAATACTATGGTGCAAAAATTGAAAATGCTTATTCATGTCATAATAATTCTATGGTGTAAAAACTCAAAATCTATAAATAAATAATAAATACAGCAATAAAATTTAAAATAAATAAAAAAATAAAATATAAAAATGCAAAAAATAAATTCCAAAATAGATAAAATAAAAATAAAAAATTTCAAATTTTATCTTTCAAATCTTTTTAAAAGTGAATAAATCTCTAATGAATAAATAAATAACGCAAAAATCTAAAATTAGTAAATTTAAAATTGCAAAATAATATAAATAAAATAAAAAATACAAAATTTCAAATTTCAAATCTTTCAAATATATTTAAAAGTGAAGATTGTGGGAATTCCATATAAATTGGAAATTCCATATATTTCAAAAACTGAAAATCTATAATGAATAAATAAATGTAAAAATCTAAAATAATTAATTAAAAATGCAAAAATCTATAAAAATTACAAATTTGAAATGGAGACACCACATTAAATTTAGGATGGGTTGTTCACTAATGCTTTAATATATATATATATATTAGTCAAAGTTACCCAATAAATAGTTACTACTATGCAAATGGTTCACTTATATGAGAACGGATGTAGTATATAATATTATATATATATTATAAAAGTAATAGAATCTTCAAAAATTCATTAATATCCAACACCTCCCTCTCATTTCCTCCTTTGATGAGTAATATATGACCTCTTATATTAAATTTTTTTTGTTCATATCCTACACATGCATGATGCATATATTGGTACTCCTTTCCCTTCATCCCTCTCCTCATGCTCTTTCATTGGTCGGTTTTTAATATTTCTCTTCTCATCTCTATTTTTGTTTCTTTCTATTCATATCATATGTGTTTCTTTTAATATATAGTATGTTTGAATAATTGTTTCATATTCCATTATTTATGTATATTTGTTATTTTGCATGTGTAATATGTTTATCTGCTATTGTTCATGTACTTTTTTTTTGTTTCAGTTTCATCAACAATGATTCGATTAGGTATCCGGATGTCTTCTTTGTGATTAGGTTATAAAGTTTCTCAAGATTTGATTTAGCATTCCTTATTGATTTATATTAATGAAAATATTGCCTCATTTAAAAATATTGATTGTATCTTTTACATTATTTTTTGGGCATCACAATTGCAGGGATGTCAATCGATACTGTTGAATGGTTGAGTGGATTAAAGGAATGTACATCAATTTTCTTCCTTAAAACACAAGAAAATGGTGCTTGAGATGAAGATGATCTTGACATTCTTAACATGATAGTGAATTTTCTGGATATGGCTGAGCTGGAGATGGAGATTGTTTATCTTTTGTTTGATTTCGCTGATGAAATCAATGATATCTTATCGTATTTGTTGTTTAAATTCAGAATTTTTTAAACAAAATTTTCGATGTATTTTTATATGCTTTTATCTCTTATGTATCAATGATATCTTATCGTATTTGTTGTTCAAATTCAGAATTTTTGTAAGTAAAATTTTCGATGTATTTTTCTATGATTTTATCTCTTATGTAGTCCGATTGGAGGATCTTTGGTTCCAAAATATCAGGCATGACCTTCAAAAGTTATTTGTGAAATATAATTCTAAGTAATCAATTCTTATGTAATGTTTGAATGTAATACGTTGTTTAAAAAATTATATTTCCTTTTTGATATATCTTCAATCTTTTAATGTATAGGATGTATAGGATACTTAATTATAAGATATAGGATATATAGATTTATTAGTTTTATTTATTTGTAAAAGATTTATATTTTTCTTACTCATTCCTTTAAAAAGATTTAGTTGGCTTTTTAAAATTAGGCATCTGGAATAAGGTTTTTAAAATTTTAGTACTACAAAAATTAGCTTTATTTATTTATAGAATATAAATATTTATTAGTTTTATTTATTTACAAAAGATATAATTTTTTTTTAAAAATGTTAATTATGCATTCCATCCTATAAATCCTTATATAAAACTATTGTTAGATTTCCCGCTCAAATCCTTTAAAAAACCCTGTTGATTATGCACAAGCAGATTACCTATAGTATTAATTATTACATTTTTTATAAAATGAAAGTATTAGAATATTTATTAGAGTTTAGAGTCTGGAGTTTGAAAAGCTAAAAGTTGGGAGAGAATAACGTTCATAGTTTTAGAGATTAGAGATTAAAATTTGGCGGTTACTGTAATTAGTCTTTACTATGTATAGGATTTTAGGCTATTTTTAATATGTATTTTAAATTTTAAAATCGTCTGCATTTGTTCCCAAACGCAGCTGTTTTTTTAGGTGAATATAATCCCCAGACTACATTGGACCCAAGACTAATCCCTCGAGGATCTGAAAAGACAATTAAGGGCGCCTCTCCCAAAGCAGTTTTTTGCATACACAAGGCTCGAACCCGAGACCTTGCAAGGTCTCGGGTTCGAGCCTTGTGTGTAACACCCCGATTTAATTAACTCATAATTAATTTAATTTAGTTATGGTTAATTAACAAAAGACGTAGTATGTGGATTATTTTGTAGGGAATGAAGATTTAAGTGGGGGATTAAGTGAGTTCAACTCACTAGATAATAAGAGTCAAGTGCTCAAATGGGTGCAATGTGGTCAAGACAAGTGGTGTAACTCTTTTAACCCACATTCCGACCCGAACCGAGACCCGTGACCCGACCCGGATCCATTTTTGACTCTTCAAAATCTGAATTATTGGGTGTTGGAAACCCATTTCTTCATCATCATCCTTCCATTCCCGTCACCTCTCTTGAAGGAGATAGGGTTCTTCATTTTGGCTTGGAATTGGTGTTTTCTTCCTCAAATCAAGTTGGGGGATTGCTTATATAAGCTTTGGTAAGTATTTTCCTAGCTTCTACACTTGATTTTGATGATGTTTGAGTGAGTTTTGGGGTGATGAAAGTTGGTGACGAAAATTGGGTGTTTGTAGAAATTCTTGCTTTTGGTGTTGAATCGAAGCTTGGATTCTTGTTTGGAAGCCGAATAAGTGTTGAAGGAAGCTAAGGTTAGTACTTGAGACCATTTTGGTGTTGATGATTTCAGTTTTAGAGCTTCAAATGGTTTCATGATGAAGAAATCATGTTCTTGGATGAATTTTGATGTTTGGAGCTTGATTTCTTGTTATGTAGCTTGGTATTGGTGTTTGGAGGCGTTGGGGAGCTGTATTGGAAGAGTTTGGACCACCTCAATACCAGGCAAGGGTAGAGATAGGCCTAAATGGGGGCATAATCGGTGGAATGGCCGGAAACCGCCATTTCCATCGTTTCTGGTGTGTCGGCGCGCACTTGGCGCGCCCTTTAGCCAAACAGCGCGCGAGCAGCGCGCGATCGAACGTCACGACGAACGAGTCCCGCGCGGGGTTGGCGCGGTTTTCATGAGAAAACCACGCGGGGAGCGCGCCAGCTCCCCTGCCCGCGCGGTTCGTTCGCTCGTTTTCCGGTTCTTCGTTCTGCGTGTTTCCTTAGTTCTTCTTATGCTTCTAGCATGCCATAACTATCATTATGCTCACAATCTTTGAACTTAGTTGCGATTAGCGGTGATCTACTATGCCTTAGTTAAGATCGAGACTTGTTTCGCTTCTATGACGATATGTGTTGATGCCGATATGTGGGACTTGGCACACCCCGGATTATACTTAACTCGAGATGAGTGATTGAATTGAATGTGAATATCTGTGATGATATGTGAATATCTGTGATGATATGTTGAGACTGAAAAATAATGCCACGACGGTAGGACACGCTATGCTTACGAGTCGGTATCCGCTGGGCATAGTGGGGTCTCTACCCAGAAGCATTTGGCTAGAAAGGGCTCATGACCCTTAGCCTGACCCGCTTGCCGTAAGCCACGATCTCAGCTGTTAGTGTCCGCGGCGGGGGCACTGTGGGTATATCTCTCGACCATTAAGGGGAGTGGACCCTTATATGGGAGGGAATACCGACCATGGTACCTAGGTGCGCGCTAGGCATGCTTATGTGTTGCATTTAGGGTAGATAGACATTCTAGGTCATAACATTTCATCTCATCATCCATCATTCATCTTATTTGCAGTGGTTGAAGCACCGGTATGGGACGGTGTGATGTTTACTTATTTGCACTGTTCAATTTTTATGTTATGCCTAACAAATGTTTAATAACGTAATATACCTCCACCTATATGTATAAATATACTTTAGGGAATCAAGTTAATTCTTGTTTCCCCTTATGCCGATTCTTCTATTCTTGCTCAGTACCTTGTACTGACCCTTGCTATGTTTTCATGTATAGATATTCCCGGGGAGGACGCAGAGCCTGAGCACGATGTGGGGTTTGGGGATGAGTGATCTACTTAGAGATGCATCTAGCATGTTGTGGACCTATGTGCTTGTCTTGAATAATATGCTATGACTCTATTACCTTGTCTCGTACTGCTTGTGGTACCGATCGGTACATTATGTTCTGTCTTGTGTGTTACTTAATATCTCTGACAGGTTGAGATGAGACTGTTATGTCGACTGGTAAGTCGCATGAATAAGGCTTGTAAGCCGGATTTCTGTTATGATGAGAGGTTTCCTTTCTGGATTTGTATTATGATTCATTGGCTTCCTGTTTACTTGGCTACGTGTTATTGATCTTAAATTGATTGGCCAACAGTTTAAGAGAGGTAACACGGCAGTGACGTCACAGAAATTTGGTTTTAAATTTTTGGGGCGTTACATTTGGTATCAGAGCCATGTTTGCTCGTATGTGCTTAGAATTCTAACACAAGCATGTGGTGAGATGTGTGGGGGAAAGCATATAGAGTAGGAATTGCATCTGGTTCTGCTTATATTCTTGTTAATTGCATTGTTTCTGGTTATCTGCGTCCCCTACAGGGGTGGATTGTGGTTTGTGAATCAAACCAGGATCAATCCTTGGGAATATTCCAGGGATTCTATACTTAATAATTGCTGTTCGGTAAAGAATTATTCTTATTTACCGAGTGTTACTGAATATCTCGTTACGTTACGAATATAGGATGCCGCCGCGCAGGGGTGGAGAGCCCAGGAAGAGGGGAAGGCCTCGTAGGAATCAGGGGCCAGCTATTGGGGGTCGTGGACAGTACCATGAGGATGGTGGACTTGGCGATGATCACGTGGAAAATGTTCCAATTGAGGAACCTGTAGGGGTGGAGGATGACTTGAACTATGAGGACGAACCAGTGCCACCACCACCACCGCCACCTGTGCAGATGCCCATTGACCCTCAGTTTATGCAATATATGTTTAATGCTATGAATGGGATGTATCAGGGGCAGGCGAATCAACCTGCACAACCACCACCCAGACCCGTGGATTACGTGCATCTAGCAAGGCATTATCAACCGCCGGTCTTTAGTGGAGGAGTAGACCCGGTTGCTCTGACTGATTGGATTTATCATTTGGAGGAGATCTTCGAGAATATAGACTGCCCAGAGGATTGGAAGGTCAGGGTGGGACGGCAGTATCTTACTGGACCAGCTCTCCATTGGTGGAGATCGTGCAAGAGTGAGCTTATGGCGAGACCCAACTTTTCATGGGAAGTTTTCTGTCATGCTTTGAGATCCCACTTTTTCACTACACAGATGATGAATGTTAAAAAGAGGGAATTTCTCAACCTAGAGCAAGCAGGAAATATGACAGTGTCTGAGTACTATGGTCGTTTTGTGGAACTCATGTCATACGTACCAATGCTAGTTGCTGATGAGGAAGATAAGGTTTCGAGGTTTGTGGATGGATTGAAGGCTGAGATCCGGACTGGGTTTAGCAACCAACACGCCTGCTTAGCTTCAGCATATGATCAGGCTTTATTCATTGAGAGAGCTCGCGCTGATGTGCAGCGCGTGTGGGCCGCTCGTCGCAGGGATTCGGGGGGGCCGAGAAGACCCCAGTATAGACAGACGAGGCCGAGAAACGGTGGAGAGACCTCTAGACCTCAGACTTATGCACAGCTACCGTATAGGAGCGGACCCCACTGCTGGAATTGCGGACAGTACGGACATGTGAGGCCACAGTGCCCACAGTTGGTAGGTCAAGTAGGAGGATCTACTTCAGGTGCGTCTGGTGGGAATGCGTCGCGTGGACGAGGTGCAGACAGAGGTCGTGGACCACAGAGGGGCCGTGGGGGCCGCCTCAACGTGATTGAGCGGGCTGAGCTAGATGGGCGAGATGATGTCATGACTGGTAAGTAGCCCATTGTTCAATTTCAATCTTGATCGACTTAACCATCTGTAACAAGTGCCCCAGGTAGTGCCTTATGTTATTAAATACGTAGGTACTATACTAGTTGATAATGTGCCTGCTTATGCCTTATATGATTCGGGTGCATCATGCTCGTTTATATCATCGGAATTCGTAACCAATAATGATATGGGACCACTGGAGGCTTATCAACTCCCTGTTACGCTACCTTCGGGAGACCTCATGCGAAGCCAGTGGATTAAACCCGATGCACAGATAATCATCAAAGAGCGAGAGTTCAGAGCGAATCTAGTGGTGCTAGATTTGGCCGATTTTGACGTGATTTTGGGAATGGATTGGCTATCTAAGTACCGAGCCAGATTAGACTGCGGGATAACAAGGATTTCCTTCACCGATGAAGAAGGTGAGCAAGTGATTTATTACCCTCCTAACATTCGAGTGGTATCTTCTGTCACTTTTGCAGCTTTAATTAGAAAAGGGTATCCAGTATACTTTTGTTCTGTGCGTGAGATGACGCCAGCATCCTCGAGTTCGACAATTACTCAGATTCCTATTGTCTCGGAGTTTCCAGATGTGTTCCCTGATGAGATACCCGGATTTCCGCCTGTCCGGGGGATAGACTTTGTCATTGACTTGGTACCGGGAGCGGCACCAGTTGCCAAGGCCCCTTACCGAATGGCTCCTGCCGAGTTGCGGGAGTTGAAGGAACAGCTTAAGGATTTACTTGATAAAGGATACATTCAACCTAGCAGTTCGCCTTGGGGAGCACCGGTAATCTTTGTCAAAAAGAAGGACGGAAGCTTACGGATGTGTATTGATTATCGGGGGCTCAATCAGATTACAGTCAAGAACCGTTACCCACTGCCGAGGATTGATGACCTATTTGACCAGCTGAAGGGTGCATCCACATTCTCTAAGATCGACTTGAGATCAGGATACCATCAGATTCGGGTGGCAGAGGGAGATCGTGAAAAGACAGCTTTTCGAACGCGGTATGGTCATTTCGAGTTCACAGTAATGCCGTTTGGGCTGACTAATGCCCCAGCAGTCTTTATGGACTTGATGCATCGCGTCTTTCGACCTTGGTTAGACGTTTGTGTGGTTGTCTTTATTGATGACATTTTGGTATACTCTTCCAGTGTAAAGACACACAAGGAACATCTCAGGACAGTGTTGCAGGTGCTTAGGGAGCACAAGTTATATGCCAAACTTTCGAAGTGTGAGTTTTGGTTGGATAAGGTGGCTTTCCTTGGGCATATTGTGTCAGGCGAAGGAATTTCAGTAGACCCCGCGAAGGTCGAAGCGGTGTTGGAGTGGAATCCTCCAACTAATGTCAGTGAGGTGCGTAGTTTCCTTGGATTGGTGGGATACTACAGGAGGTTCATTGAAGGGTTCGCTAGCATTGCTCGACCCTTGACTCAGTTATTGAGGAAGGATGTATTATTTCATTGGAGTGAGCACTGTCAGCAGGCTTTTGATCTATTGAAGAAGAAGGTGACAGAGGCTCCGGTCCTAGTGTTACCTGATGAATCGGGGGAATATGAGGTATACACAGATGCATCTTATCGAGGACTTGGGTGTGTGCTTATGCAGTATGGCAAGGTGATTGCATATGCATCTAGGCAATTAAAGCCTCACGAGCTGAATTACCCGACTCACGACCTGGAAATGGCAGCGGTCGTGCATGCATTAAAAATTTGGAGGCATTATCTTTACGGCGCCAAGTGTCAAATCTACTCGGATCATAAGAACCTTAAATGTCTCTACACTGCAGATAAGATGAGCGGTAGGCAAAGAAGGTGGTTAGAGTTTTTGCAAGACTACGACACGAGTATTCAGTACATAGAAGGGAAAGCCAACCGGGTGGCTGATGCACTAAGTAGGAAAGGACATGTACTGAATTCAATTACTCTCCCTTGGAAGTTAAGGCAGGAGTTGGACAAGGAAGGTATTGTGGTTGTTCCTTACGACACGATAGCAAGGTTGGATGCTATGACGGTGGTGCCATCATTACTCGAGGAACTCAGACAAAGTCAAGCTGTAAGTCAAGAGATGATGCATTTGAAAGCTCAGATTCGCAAGGGTAAAGCGGAAGGCTTTGTGATTGATAGCAAGGATATGATCGAGTTTGGGGACCGTTGGTGTGTGCCTCCGAAAGATCAGGCGCTGAAAGGAAAAATTATGGAGGAAGCACATTGCACACCTTACTCCGTACATCCAGGAGCAGTAAAGATGTACAAGGATTTGAGGCAAAACTATTGGTGGAAAGGCATGAAGAAGGAAGTGGCAGAATTTGTGTCTAGGTGTTCCACTTGCCAGAAGGTGAAAGCCGAGCACATGAGACCTTCAGGCTTATTACAACCATTGGATGTTCCTACTTGGAAATGAGAATCCATTGCTATGGACTTTGTCACCGGGCTACCCAGGACACGGAGCAGTTTTGATACTATTTGGGTAGTTGTGGACCGACTAACCAAGAGTGCTGTGTTTATACCAATGAGATTGAACTGGAGCATGCAACAGTTGATTGGCGCTTACATCCAACATGTGGTTAGACGTTTTGGTATTCCTCGAGAAATCATTTCCGATAGAGATTCCAGATTCCTGTCAAGGTTCTGGAAGGAATTGCAGACAGCCTTTGGGACACAGATCAGTATGAGTACTGCGTGGCACCCTCAGACTGATGGACAGACCGAAAGGACCATTAGAACCTTGGAGGATATGTTGAGGGCGTGTGTGATGGATTTTCAAGGATCGTGGGAGGAACATCTACATTTGGTGGAGTTCTCCTACAACAATAGCTATCACGCGAGTATTCGTATGGCGCCTTTCGAGGCCTTATACGGAAGAAAGTGCAGGACACCCTTGTGTTGGAGTGATCCTTCAGAGCGAGTGGTGATGGGTCCTGAACTCATTGAACAGACCACGGAAGTGGTACGGGTGATCAGAGACAGAATGAAGGAAGCTCAGGATCGTCAAAAGAGTTATGCTGATTTGTCCAGGAGAGACATTGAATTCAAGGTTGGAGATTGGGTAATTTTGAGAGTGTCACCCATGAGGGGCGTGAGACGATTTGGGAAGAAAGGGAAACTGAGTCCCAGATTTATAGGCCCCTATGAGATCACTAAGAAGATTGGGAAGGTCGCTTACCGGTTAGAATTGCCAACTGAGGTGGGAAAGGTGCACAACGTTTTCCACGTTTCTCAGTTGAGGAAGTTTATCTCGTATCCTAACAAGGTTATACAACCGGAGGAGGTGGAGTTGGATGACAACCTAGAATACGAAGAATACCCCGTGGCGATCCTCGACACTAAAGAAAAGGTACTTCGCAAGAAGGTGATCAAAATGGTGAAGGTACTTTGGTCGAGACATGGCGTAGAGGATGCCACTTGGGAGACAGAGGAAAGCATGGCTGGGCGTTATCCTGAATTGGATTTGACTCCAATTCAGTGAAGTAATGACCTTAATCCATACTGTTTCATTCGAGGACGAATGATCCTAAGGGGGAGAGATTGTAACCCCCGATTTAATTAACTCATAATTAATTTAATTTAGTTATGGTTAATTAACAAAAGACGTAGTATGTGGATTATTTTGTAGGGAATGAAGATTTAAGTGGGGGATTAAGTGAGTTCAACTCACTAGATAATAAGAGTCAAGTGCTCAAATGGGTGCAATGTGGTCAAGACAAGTGGTGTAACTCTTTTAACCCACATTCCGACCCGAACCGAGACCCGTGACCCGACCCGGATCCATTTTTGACTCTTCAAAATCTGAATTATTGGGTGTTGGAAACCCATTTCTTCATCATCATCCTTCCATTCCCGTCACCTCTCTTGAAGGAGATAGGGTTCTTCATTTTGGCTTGGAATTGGTGTTTTCTTCCTCAAATCAAGTTGGGGGATTGCTTATATAAGCTTTGGTAAGTATTTTCCTAGCTTCTACACTTGATTTTGATGATGTTTGAGTGAGTTTTGGGGTGATGAAAGTTGGTGACGAAAATTGGGTGTTTGTAGAAATTCTTGCTTTTGGTGTTGAATCGAAGCTTGGATTCTTGTTTGGAAGCTGAATAAGTGTTGAAGGAAGCTAAGGTTAGTACTTGAGACCATTTTGGTGTTGATGATTTCAGTTTTAGAGCTTCAAATGGTTTCATGATGAAGAAATCATGTTCTTGGATGAATTTTGATGTTTGGAGCTTGATTTCTTGTTATGTAGCTTGGTATTGGTGTTTGGAGGCGTTGGGGAGCTGTATTGGAAGAGTTTGGACCACCTCAATACCAGGCAAGGGTAGAGATAGGCCTAAATGGGGGCATAATCGGTGGAATGGCCGGAAACCGCCATTTCCATCGTTTCTGGTGTGTCGGCGCGCACTTGGCGCGCCCTTTAGCCAAACAGCGCGCGAGCAGCGCGCGATCGAACGTCACGACGAACGAGTCCCGCGCGGGGTTGGCGCGGTTTTCATGAGAAAACCGCGCGGGGAGCGCGCCAGCTCCCCTGCCCGCGCGGTTCGTTCGCTCGTTTTCCGGTTCTTCGTCCTGCGTGTTTCCTTAGTTCTTCTTATGCTTCTAGCATGCCATAACTATCATTATGCTCACAATCTTTGAACTTAGTTGCGATTAGCGGTGATCTACTATGCCTTAGTTAAGATCGAGACTTGTTTCGCTTCTATGACGATATGTGTTGATGCCGATATGTGGGACTTGGCACACCCCGGATTATACTTAACTCGAGATGAGTGATTGAATTGAATGTGAATATCTGTGATGATATGTGAATATCTGTGATGATATGTTGAGACTGAAAAATAATGCCACGACGGTAGGACACGCTATGCTTACGAGTCGGTATCCGCTGGGCATAGTGGGGTCTCTACCCAGAAGCATTTGGCTAGAAAGGGCTCATGACCCTTAGCCTGACCCGCTTGCCGTAAGCCACGATCTCAGCTGTTAGTGTCCGCGGCGGGGGCACTGTGGGTATATCTCTCGACCATTAAGGGGAGTGGACCCTTATATGGGAGGGAATACCGACCATGGTACCTAGGTGCGCGCTAGGCATGCTTATGTGTTGCATTTAGGGTAGATAGACATTCTAGGTCATAACATTTCATCTCATCATCCATCATTCATCTTATTTGCAGTGGTTGAAGCACCGGTATGGGACGGTGTGATGTTTACTTATTTGCACTGTTCAATTTTTATGTTATGCCTAACAAATGTTTAATAACGTAATATACCTCCACCTATATGTATAAATATACTTTAGGGAATCAAGTTAATTCTTGTTTCCCCTTATGCCGATTCTTCTATTCTTGCTCAGTACCTTGTACTGACCCTTGCTATGTTTTCATGTATAGATATTCCCGGGGAGGACGCAGAGCCTGAGCACGATGTGGGGTTTGGGGATGAGTGATCTACTTAGAGATGCATCTAGCATGTTGTGGACCTATGTGCTTGTCTTGAATAATATGCTATGACTCTATTACCTTGTCTCGTACTGCTTGTGGTACCGATCGGTACATTATGTTCTGTCTTGTGTGTTACTTAATATCTCTGACAGGTTGAGATTAGACTGTTATGTCGACTGGTAAGTCGCATGAATAAGGCTTGTAAGCCGGATTTCTGTTATGATGAGAGGTTTCCTTTCTGGATTTGTATTATGATTCATTGGCTTCCTGTTTACTTGGCTACGTGTTATTGATCTTAAATTGATTGGCCAACAGTTTAAGAGAGGTAACACGGCAGTGACGTCACAGAAATTTGGTTTTAAATTTTTGGGGCGTTACATTGTGTATGAAATCTGCAAGGGCAATTAAGGGCGGCTCTCACAAACGCAGCTGTTTTTGAATATTCAGTATTGTTAGATTTACTATAGTATGAAATTAGCTAGGATATAGAATATATATATGTAGATATATATATATATATTTATTTCATTAGTTTTTTTTTTAAATAGAAGATATAGATTTTTTTTATTCCTTACTTTCAAAAGATTTAGTTGGCTTTTTTTAATTAAGCATCTGATATAATGTTTTTAAAGATTTATTATTATAACATTTTTTGGATTAATAGTATTATAAGATTTAGTTTATTTATTTATATAAGATAAAGATTTATTAGTTTTATTCCAACCTTAGGGTTAAGGTCCGATTCTCATCTGACCCCTTATCTCTTCCCTTTATTCCCTTTTATAATTTGTGTGACTAGGTCTCACATACATTTGACGACATATGAGTGTAAATGTTTACAATAAAAAATATTATTAGTTTTATTTATTTATAAAAGATATAGATTTGTTTATTTATGAATGTTAATTATACATAGGGGTGAAAGTGGGGCGGATAATATCTGCCCGATCCGACGCCGTATTCGATTATATTCGAATCCGAATTCGAATTTTTATATCCGGCGGATACGGGACAGGATATGGGATTGTAAATATCCGCCCGTATCCGAAAAATCCGAATATAATGCGGATATTATCCATATTTTCTATCCGAATATCCGATAATTTATATATATTTTATATGTATAATATAATATATTATATTAACTATAAAATAAATAAGTAATACTATATGTATAAATATAATCAAAAGCTTGAAAGCCATATGTAATTTATTAAATCAAATCATATCAATCAACTCAACTACATCATTAGGTTCTTTGCATCAAAATTGTAGTATGTAACATCTTGTAGTGATGTTATTTAGATGTTTTGAACGAAATAACTAATGACCTTGGAAAATTCAAAAATTTAGTTTAGCTTACATAGTAGTATATTCCGATTTCACTTAAAAAATTATAAAAAAAATTAAATTTTAGCAATTATAAGATTATCCGAGTTAAAATCCGAATCCGTCTCGTATCCGTTTCCCGAAATATTCGAATTCGTATTTGTATCCGGCCTATTCGTATCCGATTCCATATTCGACAAAAAAATATGGGATAGGATACGGGATGAGTACTATCCGCCCGAATCCGTCCCGTTTTCACCCCTAATTATACACTCCCTCCGATAAAACCCTTATATTTTTGGTATAAATGAAAGGTAAATTATGTAGAAGTAAATTACTTATAGCATTATAGTTTTGTATGGTATAAAAACTGTATTACAATATTATTATAAGTAGTACTATTTAATTAGGATATATAGTAGTGTTTTTATCTTTATTTATTTTTAGGTAATATATGAGGTTAAAATATAACCTAATAAATAAAAAATATTTTAAATGAATATAACCTAATAAATAAAAAAATATTTAAATCTAACGATGAAAATTATTTTAATTTTGAACTCACAATAAATTTAAATTTTAATTTAAAATTGACTTTATCTAATTTTATATAAAAGAAAACAAAAAAAAAAGAGAACTAAACTAAATGAATTGTGTGGGTTGAAAAGTTTACTTTGTGACATTTTTCTCAATAATATACGTGGTCCGAAAATAGATATAACCTAATTAAGAGATAGTAACTAAATTTGGGCACGAGAAGTAGGTCCTTCTACTTTTTTGCCAAGGTAATTTGATTTAGAGAAATAGATCATTAGAAAGATTTTGTGCCCGAATTCAGGTCTCTTAGTCAGAATTCGGGTCGTGTGATATGTAACGCCCCGAAAATTCAAACCTGATTTTCGCAAGCGTTACCGCTGTACTAACTATCCTAAACTAGTGGCCAGCTAATTTAAAATAGCTAGTACAACACTGGGTAAACCTAAAGTGATCATCTAATTAATCCGGTTTAATGCGGAAGCTAAAACAAATAAAACACATAGGCACATAAACAATTACCACAGAACAACTGCATAAAGCAAACTCTGTCAGAGTAACAGGCTACAAGCCTCTCAGATCATGATCAGGCAGCCTGTCAAAACATCAAAGGGAGCTACCGGCCCAAAGCAGTAAATCACATACTCAAACAAGGCCACAGGCCGATATGAAATAAATCCTAGCTTCACAAGCCTCAACTAGTCAAGTATATATCAAGCAAAAGCAGTCAACAGAGTATCACATAATGACATATAAATAATAATAACAGAAATGTCCTATGTGATCTCTCATAACCCCAAACCCAGTCATGCTCCAGCGCCTCCAGCAGGATCTATAAAACAGACAAAAGCAAAGGGGGTCAGTACAACGTACTGAGCAAGGCTACGTGCCGGGGAGTAAGGGAAAACATCATCATATCTCATGATAATAATAAATAATAATAATAATAATAATAATAATAATAATAATATAATTAACAGAGCATAATATAGATAAAGCAGATAAAACATCACACCGTCCCATACCGGTGCTTCAACCACAATCATACAATTTATGCAAGTGATGCATGGCCTAACATACACCTATCTACCCTACATGCAAGTGCAATGAATATGCCTAGCCGGCAACCTAAACCCGGGCGGTATGAACCCACGGGTGAGGATATCATCAACTCCAACCCGTTACAGGGTAACATACACCATCCCCGCAGGGACCACAGGCATCACAGCCCAATCACAGGCATAACAGCCAAATCACAGGCATCGCAGCCAAATCACAGGCATCACAGCCTAATAATCACCCCGTAGGGCCATCGGGACTCAACAACACCGGTAAAGGCTGCCCGATCAGACATTTCCAATATGTCTATCCATCCATAATGCAATACCATGCATTATAATAACAAGCCCAAAAGGGCCAACAGGAATAACAACCAATAATCCACATATACTTAATGATATCATAATTCAACAGTTTCCCCTAAGCAATTCGACAACCCACACGGGCCAATTGATTAATCCACGGTTTACCAATAACATTTGGGGAGGCCATAACAATAATTGGAGCAAAGAAAACATCATTATATAATCAAAATCGCACAAAAAGGGGCCAAACAGGGCCTTCATGCGCTCACGGCGCACCCGCGCGCGTAAAACGCGTGATATACGCAGCCCAGTACTGTAGCGATACTGTAGCGATTACTGTAGCAATTACTGTAGCAAGTTACTGCGGTAACTACTGTAGCGAGTTACTGCGGTAACTACTGTAGCGAGTTACTGCGGTAACTACTGTAGCGAGTTACTGCGGTAACTACTGTACAAGTTACTGTGGTAATTACTGTTCAAATTACCGTGGTAATTACTGTTCAAATTACCGTGGTAATTACTGTGGCGAATTACTGCGGTAACTACGCGAGTTACCGCGGTAACTACTGTACAGTTACTGTAGCAGTACTGTAGCAGTACTGTAGCAGTTGCTGTTCATCGTCTTCTCCGATTTTCCAATCGGTTTTCCGGCGATTTCGCCGGAATCCGACCCCCAAATACCCCCCAAACACGTAATTTAAGCAATATAATCCCTTGCCTGATGTCTTCTAACAAAAATCGGCCTCCGATTCGTCGATTACAAGCTTCAATCGAACAAAAACAACCAAAACCTAACATTAAAGGATCATCTTCAAATCAACACCAATATGAACAAAACTACACTCAAATCGAAGAAGATGATGAGGGAAAACACTTACCAACGATTTCTCAATCGATCTCCAAGGGATTGCGGTGAATCGAACGAAATTCTTCTTCTCCCCTTTTCTTTCTCTTCTCTCGGTCTCCCTCTCCCTCTTCACCCGTTTCTTTCTAACTTAATAAAAACTACAAAAAGACCCCCTTATTACTTCCAAGAGTTTATAATTATAAAACACCCCCTACTCACCCTCAAATATTGAAATTAACCCCATTCGGGCTTGAGTGCAATAAACCCAATACTAAATAATTTAAACAGTCGAGTTTAATTAAATCGGGTCATTACATTCCTCCCCCCTTACGATCATTTCGTCCCCGAAATGCACATTCAAGAACATGATCAAAAATTAAAAACAAGGGGGAAAAATGTTACCTCAAGGCAACGAGGTCAAGTCCAATTCCGGGTACTTCAGCTTCATATGCTCCTCAGTTTCCCAAGTAGCATCTTCAGCTCCATGCCTAGACCACAGCACCTTAACCATCGGGATGGTTTTGTGCCTCAGAACCTTTTCCTTTGCATCAATCACCTGAACTGGATACTCCTCATACTCAAGACTTGCATCCAACTCAATCTCATCAGGCTGGATAATCTTAGATGGGTCAGATACAAACTTTCGAAGTTGAGAAACATGAAAGACATCATGAGCTCGACCCACTTCAGCTGGTAAAGCCAACCTATAAGCCACTTTACCAACTCTCTCCACAATTTCATAGGGTCCAATGTATCTCGGGCTCAGCTTGCCCTTTTTACCGAACCGGCGTACCCCTTTCATAGGCGATACCCGCAGTAACACCCTATCACCAACCTCAAACTCCACATCTCGACGAGCTAAGTCAGCATAGCTCTTCTGTCTGTCCTGAGCCTCTTTCATACGGTCCCTAATGATCCTCACCAGTTCAATTGTCTGCTCAATCATTTCAGGACCCACATTCACCTTATCCGTTGGATCATTCCAACATAAGGGACTCCTGCACTTCCTCCCATACAATGCCTCGAATGGAGCCATACCGATACTCGCATGATAACTGTTATTGTAACTGAACTCCACCAAACTGAGGTGATTCTCCCAACTACCCTGAAAGTCCAGTGCACAAGCTCGCAACATATCCTCTAATGTCCTAATGGTCCTCTCTGTCTGACCATCTGACTGAGGATGCCATGCAGTACTCATGCTAATCTGTGTGCCAAACGCCACCTGCACATCCTTCCAAAACTTGGACAGGAATCTGGAGTCCCGATCTGACACAATCTCCTTGGAAATCCCAAATCTCTTAACAACGTGCTGAATATTAGCCTGGGTAAGCTGGCTCATACTCCACGTCAACCTCATAGGTATGAACACTGCACTCTTTGTCAATCGATCTACCACTACCCAGATAGTGTCCATCTTCCTCACCGTCTGAGGCAATCCTGTCACGAAATCCATGGAAATGGATTCCCACTTCCATTCAGGTACTGCTAAAGGTTGTAGTAAACCCATCGGCCTCATGTGCTCAACCTTGACTCGCTGACATGTGGCACACTTAGCCACATATTCAACTATCTCCCTCTTCTTGTTGTTCCACCAATAAGTCTGTCGGATGTCTTTATACATCTTTGTGACTCCTGGGTGAATAGAATAAGGAGTCGTGTGAGCCTCATCCATGACCTTCTTCTTCAGGTCAACATAACACTCCGGAATGCACCATCTATCACATATCTCACCATGCCCCTATCATCGATTCTGAAACCCGGAGCCTTACCATCCTGAATCTTCTGTCTCAGTACTGCCATCTCCCCGCTATCATGCTGACTAGCAAATATCTCATCAATCAAAGAAGATGCAGCAACTAGCATGTTTAAGGTGTGTTGAACAGAGCCAACAGGAACTACCTGAACATCAAGTCTGAGTAGCTCCCTGCGCCACTCAGGCATCACACCCAAGCATGCCACTGAATGATGCTCCTTCCTGCTCAAAGCATCCGCCACCCGGTTCGCCTTTCCCTCAATATACTGAATATCCGTGTCATAGTCCTGCAATAACTCCATCCATCTCCTCTGTCTGCCACTCATGTGGTCTGAGGTGTACAGACACTTCAGGTTCTTATGATCTGAATAAATTCTACACTTCGCTCCATACAGATAGTGTCTCCAGATTTTCAGAGCATGCACTACCGCTGCCATTTCCAAATCGTGAGTCGGGTAATTCTGCTCATGTGACTTAAGCTGTCGAGATGCATAAGCAATCACTTTGCCCTTTTGCATCAACACACAACCTAAACCCTTAAGTGACGCATCCGTGTAAACTTCATACTCGCCTGAATCATCAGGTAGTACCAAAACAGGTGCCTCTGTCACTTTCTTCTTCAACAACTCGAATGCTTGCTCACAAGCATCATCCCATCTGAATCAGACATCTTTCCTCAATAGTCTAGTCAGAGGTCTAGCAATGCTCGAGAACCCCTCAATGAATCTTCGGTAGTAGCCAACAAGACCCAAGAAACTCCGGATCTCTCCCACATTCTTCGGGGCTTGCCACTTAAGTACAGCATACACCTTAGCAGGATCAACTGCAATGCCCTCACCCGAAACAATGTGTCCCAGAAACGACACCTTCTCCAACCAGAACTCACACTTAGAGAGTTTAGCATATAGCTTATGCTCTCGCAATGTGTTCAACACTGTCCTCAAGTGGCCAGCATGTGCCTCACGAGTCGGCGAGTAGACCAGAATATCGTCTATGAACACAACCACGCACACATCCAGCAGGGGGCGGAATACCCTATGCATAAGATCCATGAAGATCGCTGGTGCGTTAGTCAAACCAAAAGGCATGACCGTGAATTCAAAGTGTCCATAACGAGTTCTGAATGCTGTCTTAGGCCTATCAGCCTCTGCCACCCTTATCTGATGGTAGCCCGATCTCAAATCAATCTTACTGAATATACTGGCCCCTCTCAACTGATCAAACAGATCCTCAATCCGAGGTAGAGGATACTTGTTCTTCACCGTGATTCGGTTCAAACCCCTGTAGTCGATGCACATCCTCATCGACCCATCCTTCTTCTTAACAAACAGTACAGGAGCTCCCCAAGGCGAGCTACTCGGCAGGATATACCCCTTACTAGTAAGCTCATTCAACTGATCCTTCAACTCCTTCAATTCAGCAGGAGCCATTCGGTAAGGAGCCTTAGAAATAGGAGCTGCATCAGGCATCAGCTCGATAGTAAAATCAATCTCCCGAGCAGGTGGGAGACCAGGAATTTCATCGGGAAACACATCCCCGAACTCAGAGACAACAGGGACACTCGAAGCAGCAGGAACCTCTACTCGAAGATCCCTCATTTGCCACAGGGAAAGAGAACAACCCCTGCGCATCAAATCACACAACGCAGCAACCGAAACCACACTAATAGCAGGTGGAATCAAAGAAGGTCGGTAAGAGACATACTTACCGAGAGGATCTCGAAAGGAAATACGTGGAATACCACAATCGATAACAGCACGATGGCGAGTCAGCCAATCCATGCCCAAAATTACATCAAAGTCAGCCAGGCTAAATACAACCAAGTCGGCTCTGAACTCACGGCCCTCGATGCTCAATACCGCATCTCGCCATATATGATCACTACGGATGATATCGCCCGAAGGCAAGGAAACAGGCACCTGGTAGGGCACCAACGGTCCTACTCCGTGCTCCCGCACAAATCGCAAAGCCACGAACGAACACGAGGCTCCCGAATCAAACAATACAAAGGCAGAATGATTCGCAACAGTAATAGTACCTAAACGGGGTACAAAGTTTACAAAGACAGAGCACAACGAAAAGAAAATAGAAAACTGCAGGAATTTAAAACACACCTGCAAGAACATCATCCCGACGATCTGCCTCCGCACGATCCAAGACGTTCAGTCTGCCACCTCGGTCAGCCCGAACCGGTCTACCCCTGCCAGCTCGCGGGCAATCCGCTCGGCGATGACCCACCTCATTGCAAGTCCAACAACGATACACAAGTCGCCCGTCAGGTCCAACCTCACGAACAGGTAGCGGTGCACGACCACCACCCCTGGCTACATCAGCACGGCCACCATCACGGCGGCCCCTAACAGCAGGCTGGCCTCTCTGATCACCGCCTCTATGCCCATCACGACCCTGCTCCCTATGCCTCTTTTTACTTTGCCACTGCTGGCGTTCTTCAGACCGGCTCTCCTCCACATATAGGGCCTGATCGAATGCCTCAGACAATGTATCATAACCTCGATAGCCAAAAGAGGACTTAATTCCTGCCCGAAGACCCGAAATGAAACGACGAACCTCGTCCTTACCAGTGGGCATAACTTCCGGAGCATACCTCATAAGCTCCACAAACTTCCTGTGATAAGCGGTAACGCTCATACTTTCTGTCTGTCTTAAACCCAGAAATTCCATTTTC
Source organism: Hygrophila difformis (assembly GCA_030278955.1). Taxonomy (NCBI): domain Eukaryota; kingdom Viridiplantae; phylum Streptophyta; class Magnoliopsida; order Lamiales; family Acanthaceae; genus Hygrophila; species Hygrophila difformis. The sequence goes on along the minus strand of JAOANR010000002.1, from coordinate 54,718,040 downwards.
TTCGCCTCCAAGACATGTGGTGGATAGAAATGGGAACTAAGAGCCTCTGTAAACTGTTCCCAGTTGAACCCGGGTCGAGCGAGTAGGTCGTGCTCGCGGGTCCTCCACCAATGCAGTGCTTCCCCTTCCAGATAGTGGGAAGCTACATAAACCTTCTGGTCCTCAGGACAGTTGATACTAATAAGAACCCGACCCAACTGATACTTCCAGTTCTCCAGATCAGAAGGACTGGCACTCCCTGCAAACTTTGGTGGACGGTGCTTTGTGGATAGGTCCACATAGTCCACATGGACTGGAACAGGTGCAGGAGCAGGCTGCACGACAGGCTGTGGTAACATCTGGAAGAACTGTGCCAGCTGCCGGGCGAACTCAATTGGATTGAAGACAGCTGCACCTCCTACTGGTGGATTCCCGAGGGGCACCTGAGCAACAGGTGGTACTTCCGGTGCAGGTGGTGGAGGAGGAGGTGGTAGTCCGTAGTTCCCCTGTTCAACCCCATCAGGTGGAACCATATTTCCCATCTCTTCGGGTGCAAAGTCCCCAACCCTATCTCCAACGGGTGGGCCCTGGTTTCTGCGGGGCCTTCCCCGTCGCCCAGCACCTCTAGCGCGATAAGGAACCATTCTGATATAAAAAAAACAGACACAACATGAACAATCATGTCAGCAGAAATCACCAACATTCCATATATCCCAAATAACTGATCGCATAATAAAGAACATAACAATTAAATAAATACATAATAATGAATTCGCAGTCCCCAATGACTGTGAAGTTACAAGGATCCTGAATGGAGTACCATTGTCTTTCCACAGTTCCCCAACTGTGGCTCAACTTGGTATGCGCAAATCTCAACAAAAATAAGAATAAGAATGCAAATCTATACTATATGTATCCCACACACATCTCACCCGCCTATATCTACACAAATTTTAATAAGATAAAAGAGCACACAGGCTCTGATACCACTCTGTAACGCCCCGAAAATTTCAAACCTGATTTTCGCAAGCGTTACCGCTGTACTAACTATCCTAAACTAGTGGCCAGCTAATTTAAAATAGCTAGTACAACACTGGGTAAACCTAAAGTGATCATCTAATTAATCCGGTTTAATGCGGAAGCTAAAACAAATAAAACACATAGGCACATAAACAATTACCACAGAACAACTGCATAAAGCAAACTCTGTCAGAGTAACAGGCTACAAGCCTCTCAGATCATGATCAGGCAGCCTGTCAAAACATCAAAGGGAGCTACCGGCCCAAAGCAGTAAATCACATACTCAAACAAGGCCACAGGCCGATATGAAATAAATCCTAGCTTCACAAGCCTCAACTAGTCAAGTATATATCAAGCAAAAGCAGTCAACAGAGTATCACATAATGACATATAAATAATAATAACAGAAATGTCCTATGTGATCTCTCATAACCCCAAACCCAGTCATGCTCCAGCGCCTCCAGCAGGATCTATAAAACAGACAAAAGCAAAGGGGGTCAGTACAACGTACTGAGCAAGGCTACGTGCCGGGGAGTAAGGGAAAACATCATCATATCTCATGATAATAATAAATAATAATAATAATAATAATAATAATAATAATAATAATAATATAATTAACAGAGCATAATATAGATAAAGCAGATAAAACATCACACCGTCCCATACCGGTGCTTCAACCACAATCATACAATTTATGCAAGTGATGCATGGCCTAACATACACCTATCTACCCTACATGCAAGTGCAATGAATATGCCTAGCCGGCAACCTAAACCCGGGCGGTATGAACCCACGGGTGAGGATATCATCAACTCCAACCCGTTACAGGGTAACATACACCATCCCCGCAGGGACCACAGGCATCACAGCCCAATCACAGGCATAACAGCCAAATCACAGGCATCGCAGCCAAATCACAGGCATCACAGCCTAATAATCACCCCGTAGGGCCATCGGGACTCAACAACACCGGTAAAGGCTGCCCGATCAGACATTTCCAATATGTCCATCCATCCATAATGCAATACCATGCATTATAATAACAAGCCCAAAAGGGCCAACAGGAATAACAACCAATAATCCACATATACTTAATGATATCATAATTCAACAGTTTCCCCTAAGCAATTCGACAACCCACACGGGCCAATTGATTAATCCACGGTTTACCAATAACATTTGGGGAGGCCATAACAATAATTGGAGCAAAGAAAACATCATTATATAATCAAAATCGCACAAAAAGGGGCCAAACAGGGCCTTCATGCGCTCACGGCGCACCCGCGCGCGTAAAACGCGTGATATACGCAGCCCAGTACTGTAGCGATACTGTAGCGATTACTGTAGCAATTACTGTAGCAAGTTACTGCGGTAACTACTGTAGCGAGTTACTGCGGTAACTACTGTAGCGAGTTACTGCGGTAACTACTGTAGCGAGTTACTGCGGTAACTACTGTACAAGTTACTGTGGTAATTACTGTTCAAATTACCGTGGTAATTACTGTTCAAATTACCGTGGTAATTACTGTGGCGAATTACTGCGGTAACTACGCGAGTTACCGCGGTAACTACTGTACAGTTACTGTAGCAGTACTGTAGCAGTACTGTAGCAGTTGCTGTTCATCGTCTTCTCCGATTTTCCAATCGGTTTTCCGGCGATTTCGCCGGAATCCGACCCCCAAATACCCCCCAAACACGTAATTTAAGCAATATAATCCCTTGCCTGATGTCTTCTAACAAAAATCGGCCTCCGATTCGTCGATTACAAGCTTCAATCGAACAAAAACAACCAAAACCTAACATTAAAGGATCATCTTCAAATCAACACCAATATGAACAAAACTACACTCAAATCGAAGAAGATGATGAGGGAAAACACTTACCAACGATTTCTCAATCGATCTCCAAGGGATTGCGGTGAATCGAACGAAATTCTTCTTCTCCCCTTTTCTTTCTCTTCTCTCGGTCTCCCTCTCCCTCTTCACCCGTTTCTTTCTAACTTAATAAAAACTACAAAAAGACCCCCTTATTACTTCCAAGAGTTTATAATTATAAAACACCCCCTACTCACCCTCAAATATTGAAATTAACCCCATTCGGGCTTGAGTGCAATAAACCCAATACTAAATAATTTAAACAGTCGAGTTTAATTAAATCGGGTCATTACATTCCTCCCCCCTTACGATCATTTCGTCCCCGAAATGCACATTCAAGAACATGATCAAAAATTAAAAACAAGGGGGAAAAATGTTACCTCAAGGCAACGAGGTCAAGTCCAATTCCGGGTACTTCAGCTTCATATGCTCCTCAGTTTCCCAAGTAGCATCTTCAGCTCCATGCCTAGACCACAGCACCTTTACCATCGGGATGGTTTTGTGCCTCAGAACCTTTTCCTTTGCATCAATCACCCGAACTGGATACTCCTCATACTCAAGACTTGCATCCAACTCAATCTCATCAGGCTGGATAATCTTAGATGGGTCAGATACAAACTTTCGAAGTTGAGAAACATGAAAGACATCATGAGCTCGACCCACTTCAGCTGGTAAAGCCAACCTATAAGCCACTTTATCAACTCTCTCCACAATTTCATAGGGTCCAATGTATCTCGGGCTCAGCTTGCCCTTTTTACCGAACCGGCGTACCCCTTTCATAGGCGATACCCGCAGTAACACCCTATCACCAACCTCAAACTCCACATCTCGACGAGCTAAGTCAGCATAGCTCTTCTGTCTGTCCTGAGCCTCTTTCATACGGTCCCTAATGATCCTCACCAGTTCAATTGTCTGCTCAATCATTTCAGGACCCACATTCACCTTATCCGTTGGATCATTCCAACATAAGGGACTCCTGCACTTCCTCCCATACAATGCCTCGAATGGAGCCATACCGATACTCGCATGATAACTGTTATTGTAACTGAACTCCACCAAACTGAGGTGATTCTCCCAACTACCCTGACAGTCCAGTGCACAAGCTCGCAACATATCCTCTAATGTCCTAATGGTCCTCTCTGTCTGACCATCTGACTGAGGATGCCATGCAGTACTCATGCTAATCTGTGTGCCAAACGCCACCTGCACATCCTTCCAAAACTTGGACAGGAATCTGGAGTCCCGATCTGACACAATCTCCTTGGGAATCCCAAATCTCTTAACAACGTGCTGAATATAAGCCTGGGTAAGCTGGCTCATACTCCACGTCAACCTCATAGGTATGAACACTGCACTCTTTGTCAATCGATCTACCACTACCCAGATAGTGTCCATCTTCCTCACCGTCTGAGGCAATCCTGTCACGAAATCCATGGAAATGGATTCCCACTTCCATTCTGGTACTGCTAAAGGTTGTAGTAAACCCATCGGCCTCATGTGCTCAACCTTGACTCGCTGACATGTGGCACACTTAGCCACATATTCAACTATCTCCCTCTTCTTGTTGTTCCACCAATAAGTCTGTCGGATGTCTTTATACATCTTTGTGACTCCTGGGTGAATAGAATAAGGAGTCGTGTGAGCCTCATCCATGGCCTTCTTCTTCAGGTCAACATAACACTCCGGAATGCACCATCTATCACCATATCTCACCATGCCCCTATCATCGATTCTGAAACCCGGAGCCTTACCATCCTGAATCTTCTGTCTCAGTACTGCCATCTCCCCGCTATCATGCTGACTAGCAAATATCTCATCAATCAAAGAAGATGTAGTAACTAGCATGTTTAAGGTGTGTTGAACAGAGCCAACAGGAACTACCTGAACATCAAGTCTGAGTAGCTCCCTGCGCCACTCAGGCATCACACCCAAGCATGCCACTGAATGATGCTCCTTCCTGCTCAAAGCATCCGCCACCCGGTTCGCCTTTCCCTCAATATACTGAATATCCGTGTCATAGTCCTGCAATAACTCCATCCATCTCCTCTGTCTGCCACTCATGTGGTCTGAGGTGTACAGACACTTCAGGTTCTTATGATCTGAATAAATTCTACACTTCGCTCCATACAGATAGTGTCTCCAGATTTTCAGAGCATGCACTACCGCTGCCATTTCCAAATCGTGAGTCGGGTAATTCTGCTCATGTGACTTAAGCTGTCGAGATGCATAAGCAATCACTTTGCCCTTTTGCATCAACACACAACCTAAACCCTTAAGTGACGCATCCGTGTAAACTTCATACTCGCCTGAATCATCAGGTAGTACCAAAACAGGTGCCTCTGTCACTTTCTTCTTCAACAACTCGAATGCTTGCTCACAAGCGTCATCCCATCTGAATCTGACATCTTTCCTCAATAGTCTAGTCAGAGGTCTAGCAATGCTCGAGAACCCCTCAATGAATCTTCGGTAGTAGCCAACAAGACCCAAGAAACTCCGGATCTCTCCCACATTCTTCGGGGCTTGCCACTTAAGTACAGCATACACCTTAGCAGGATCAACTGCAATGCCCTCACCCGAAACAATGTGTCCCAGAAACGACACCTTCTCCAACCAGAACTCACACTTAGAGAGTTTAGCATATAGCTTATGCTCTCGCAATGTGTTCAACACTGTCCTCAAGTGGCCAGCATGTGCCTCACGAGTCGGCGAGTAGACCAGAATATCGTCTATGAACACAACCACGCACACATCCAGCAGGGGGCGGAATACCCTATGCATAAGATCCATGAAGATCGCTGGTGCGTTAGTCAAACCAAAAGGCATGACCGTGAATTCAAAGTGTCCATAACGAGTTCTGAATGCTGTCTTAGGCCTATCAGCCTCTGCCACCCTTATCTGATGGTAGCCCGATCTCAAATCAATCTTACTGAATATACTGGCCCCTCTCAACTGATCAAACAGATCCTCAATCCGAGGTAGAGGATACTTGTTCTTCACCGTGATTCGGTTCAAACCCCTGTAGTCGATGCACATCCTCATCGACCCATCCTTCTTCTTAACAAACAGTACAGGAGCTCCCCAAGGCGAGCTACTCGGCAGGATATACCCCTTACTAGTAAGCTCATTCAACTGATCCTTCAACTCCTTCAATTCAGCAGGAGCCATTCGGTAAGGAGCCTTAGAAATAGGAGCTGCATCAGGCATCAGCTCGATAGTAAAATCAATCTCCCGAGCAGGTGGGAGACCAGGAATTTCATCGGGAAACACATCCCCGAACTCAGAGACAACAGGGACACTCGAAGCAGCAGGAACCTCTACTCGAAGATCCCTCATTTGCCACAGGGAAAGAGAACAACCCCTGCGCATCAAATCACACAACGCAGCAACCGAAACCACACTAATAGCAGGTGGAATCAAAGAAGGTCGGTAAGAGACATACTTACCGAGAGGATCTCGAAAGGAAATACGTGGAATACCACAATCGATAACAGCACGATGGCGAGTCAGCCAATCCATGCCCAAAATTACATCAAAGTCAGCCAGGCTAAATACAACCAAGTCGGCTCTGAACTCACGGCCCTCGATGCTCAATACCGCATCTCGCCATATATGATCACTACGGATGATATCGCCCGAAGGCAAGGAAACAGGCACCTGGTAGGGCACCAACGGTCCTACTCCGTGCTCCCGCACAAATCGCAAAGCCACGAACGAACACGAGGCTCCCGAATCAAACAATACAAAGGCAGAATGATTCGCAACAGTAATAGTACCTAAACGGGGTACAAAGTTTACAAAGACAGAGCACAACGAAAAGAAAATAGAAAACTGCAGGAATTTAAAACACACCTGCAAGAACATCATCCCGATGATCTGCCTCCGCACGATCCAAGACGTTCAGTCTGCCACCTCGGTCAGCCCGAACCGGTCTACCCCTGCCAGCTCGCGGGCAATCCGCTCGGCGATGACCCACCTCATTGCAAGTCCAGCAACGATACACAAGTCGCCCGTCAGGTCCAACCTCACGAACAGGTAGCGGTGCACGACCACCACCCCTGGCTACATCAGCACGGCCACCATCACGGCGGCCCCTAACAGCAGGCTGGCCTCTCTGATCACCGCCTCTATGCCCATCACGACCCTGCTCCCTATGCCTCTTTTTACTTTGCCACTGCTGGCGTTCTTCAGACCGGCTCTCCTCCACATATAGGGCCTGATCGAATGCCTCAGACAATGTATCATAACCTCGATAGCCAAAAGAGGACTTAATTCCTGCCCGAAGACCCGAAATGAAACGACGAACCTCGTCCTTACCAGTGGGCATAACTTCCGGAGCATACCTCATAAGCTCCACAAACTTCCTGTGATAAGCGGTAACGCTCATACTTTCTGTCTGTCTTAAACCCAGAAATTCCATTTTCTTCGCCTCCAAGACATGTGGTGGATAGAAATGGGAACTAAGAGCCTCTGTAAACTGTTCCCAGTTGAACCCGGGTCGAGCGAGTAGGTCGTGCTCGCGGGTCCTCCACCAATGCAGTGCTTCCCCTTCCAGATAGTGGGAAGCTACATAAACCTTCTGGTCCTCAGGACAGTTGATACTAATAAGAACCCGACCCAACTGATACTTCCAGTTCTCCAGATCAGAAGGACTGGCACCCCCTGCAAACTTTGGTGGACGGTGCTTTGTGGATAGGTCCACATAGTCCACATGGACTGGAACAGGTGCAGGAGCAGGCTGCACGACAGGCTGTGGTAACATCTGGAAGAACTGTGCCAGCTGCCGGGCGAACTCAATTGGATTGAAGACAGCTGCACCTCCTACTGGTGGATTCCCGAGGGGCACCTGAGCAACAGGTGGTACTTCCGGTGCAGGTGGTGGAGGAGGAGGTGGTAGTCCGTAGTTCCCCTGTTCAACCCCATCAGGTGGAACCATATTTCCCATCTCTTCGGGTGCAAAGTCCCCAACCCTATCTCCAACGGGTGGGCCCTGGTTTCTGCGGGGCCTTCCCCGTCGCCCAGCACCTCTAGCGCGATAAGGAACCATTCTGATATAAAAAAAAACAGACACAACATGAACAATCATGTCAGCAGAAATCACCAACATTCCATATATCCCAAATAACTGATCGCATAATAAAGAACATAACAATTAAATAAATACATAATAATGAATTCGCAGTCCCCAATGACTGTGAAGTTACAAGGATCCTGAATGGAGTACCATTGTCTTTCCACAGTTCCCCAACTGTGGCTCAACTTGGTATGCGCAAATCTCAACAAAAATAAGAATAAGAATGCAAATCTATACTATATGTATCCCACACACATCTCACCCGCCTATATCTACACAAATTTTAATAAGATAAAAGAGCACACAGGCTCTGATACCACTCTGTAACGCCCCGAAAATTTCAAACCTGATTTTCGCAAGCGTTACCGCTGTACTAACTATCCTAAACTAGTGGCCAGCTAATTTAAAATAGCTAGTACAACACTGGGTAAACCTAAAGTGATCATCTAATTAATCCGGTTTAATGCGGAAGCTAAAACAAATAAAACACATAGGCACATAAACAATTACCACAGAACAACTGCATAAAGCAAACTCTGTCAGAGTAACAGGCTACAAGCCTCTCAGATCATGATCAGGCAGCCTGTCAAAACATCAAAGGGAGCTACCGGCCCAAAGCAGTAAATCACATACTCAAACAAGGCCACAGGCCGATATGAAATAAATCCTAGCTTCACAAGCCTCAACTAGTCAAGTATATATCAAGCAAAAGCAGTCAACAGAGTATCACATAATGACATATAAATAATAATAACAGAAATGTCCTATGTGATCTCTCATAACCCCAAACCCAGTCATGCTCCAGCGCCTCCAGCAGGATCTATAAAACAGACAAAAGCAAAGGGGGTCAGTACAACGTACTGAGCAAGGCTACGTGCCGGGGAGTAAGGGAAAACATCATCATATCTCATGATAATAATAAATAATAATAATAATAATAATAATAATAATAATAATATAATTAACAGAGCATAATATAGATAAAGCAGATAAAACATCACACCGTCCCATACCGGTGCTTCAACCACAATCATACAATTTATGCAAGTGATGCATGGCCTAACATACACCTATCTACCCTACATGCAAGTGCAATGAATATGCCTAGCCGGCAACCTAAACCCGGGCGGTATGAACCCACGGGTGAGGATATCATCAACTCCAACCCGTTACAGGGTAACATACACCATCCCCGCAGGGACCACAGGCATCACAGCCCAATCACAGGCATAACAGCCAAATCACAGGCATCGCAGCCAAATCACAGGCATCACAGCCTAATAATCACCCCGTAGGGCCATCGGGACTCAACAACACCGGTAAAGGCTGCCCGATCAGACATTTCCAATATGTCTATCCATCCATAATGCAATACCATGCATTATAATAACAAGCCCAAAAGGGCCAACAGGAATAACAACCAATAATCCACATATACTTAATGATATCATAATTCAACAGTTTCCCCTAAGCAATTCGACAACCCACACGGGCCAATTGATTAATCCACGGTTTACCAATAACATTTGGGGAGGCCATAACAATAATTGGAGCAAAGAAAACATCATTATATAATCAAAATCGCACAAAAAGGGGCCAAACAGGGCCTTCATGCGCTCACGGCGCACCCGCGCGCGTAAAACGCGTGATATACGCAGCCCAGTACTGTAGCGATACTGTAGCGATTACTGTAGCAATTACTGTAGCAAGTTACTGCGGTAACTACTGTAGCGAGTTACTGCGGTAACTACTGTAGCGAGTTACTGCGGTAACTACTGTAGCGAGTTACTGCGGTAACTACTGTACAAGTTACTGTGGTAATTACTGTTCAAATTACCGTGGTAATTACTGTTCAAATTACCGTGGTAATTACTGTGGCGAATTACTGCGGTAACTACGCGAGTTACCGCGGTAACTACTGTACAGTTACTGTAGCAGTACTGTAGCAGTACTGTAGCAGTTACTGTTCATCGTCTTCTCCGATTTTCCAATCGGTTTTCCGGCGATTTCGCCGGAATCCGACCCCCAAATACCCCCCAAACACGTAATTTAAGCAATATAATCCCTTGCCTGATGTCTTCTAACAAAAATCGGCCTCCGATTCGTCGATTACAAGCTTCAATCGAACAAAAACAACCAAAACCTAACATTAAAGGATCATCTTCAAATCAACACCAATATGAACAAAACTACACTCAAATCGAAGAAGATGATGAGGGAAAACACTTACCAACTATTTCTCAATCGATCTCCAAGGGATTGCGGTGAATCGAACGAAATTCTTCTTCTCCCCTTTTCTTTCTCTTCTCTCGGTCTCCCTCTCCCTCTTCACCCGTTTCTTTCTAACTTAATAAAAACTACAAAAAGACCCCCTTATTACTTCCAAGAGTTTATAATTATAAAACACCCCCACTCACCCTCAAATATTGAAATTAACCCCATTCGGGCTTGAGTGCAATAAACCCAATACTAAATAATTTAAACAGTCGAGTTTAATTAAATCGGGTCATTACATTATATGCACTCACTACGCGATGACCTAAAGTGGAAAATGCCTCATTACGGTGCCATATTTTAGTTTTTTTAATTATTTTTTATTTTATGTAATTAACATAAAAAGTGGGATATAAATAGGCCACATGTAGGAATTTATATTCTATTAAAAAGTGAGATATAAATAATGGCACAGAATGAATATATTTACTTTAATTATATAAAATATGAAATTAATAAAAAAAATTAAAACAGACCACTAGAACAAACATTCTCACTTTTAGGCTATTTTGTAGCGTGTGGCCATCACACGGCCCGAATTCCGGCCAAATGGCCTAAATTTGGGCCGAAAATCTTTCTAATGAGAAATGACCAATTTTCCTATATCAAAATACTATGGCCCAAAAGTGGAAGGACCTCATTCTCCTGACCTATTTAAGTTATTATCTCCCAATTAAATTTAATAAAATATTTGAATTTTTAAAATATTACAATATTGTTTAAAAAATGTATAAAAATTTACTTCCCGCGCAATGCGCGGGCATGTGTGCTAGTATTTTAAAATAATAATATATTAAAGATTAGTTTCCTAAATGTAGTAATTTATTAAATCAGTTTCCTAAACCCCAAATAATATATTAATATTAAATATAAGAGGTGGTTGGATTTGGGCTGCTATTTGGATTGGGATGGGAAAGTAGGGGATCAGAAATTAAAACTGACGAAAAAAAATAATATAATCCGGTCCAATCCCACATTTACCCCAAGGATTAAATTATGCGGGACATCAAGCATTAAAATAATACAAGTACATATTTCAAAAACTAACAAACATGGCTATGGCTATACATGCTACCCAAACATGCTCTAAACGAACAATTTATGAAAGATTGAGCAACATCGGCGAAAACATCACAAAATGACAAAGATCAATTACATTATACAAATGCAAAATAGTCCTCCATGTATGATTCAACATCATATTCAATTCTCTCATGGAAAAATTAACACTTTAGTTTCTTAAGTTTAAAATTTATCAAAATAGTCATCATCGTTTCAATTAAAAAAATTGGTCCCTAAGTTTGATTTTATTTTATCTTTTTTATATCTAATTTAGTCTTTCAGCATAATAAACCTAATTAACATCTAATGAAGACGTCTAAGTCATTAATGTGGATTCCACAATTCTTAATTAAGGCCATCTTCAACCATACCCTCTACTTTTGCAGGAGCTACAGTATAAATTTCTATTTTTGCATGATAGTTACAGTAATTTCATCTCCAACCCAACCCTCTATTTTTACAGGATTAAGGTATATTCCATTTATATTCTATTTTATATTACTTTTTAAAATTCATAAAAAAATCTAATACTCTTTTATACAAAATATTAATAATATTTTTATTTTTATTATAATTTTAACATTACACAGATTTTTTTAAAAAAAAAATGCAGGGATGAACAGTGTTCCGCCCAAATGGGAGGGTGCCTCCCCCATTTTTGCAGAGTGGGTTGGAGCCCCACTCTGCATTCTCACCTGCAAATTTGCAATTTACAGGGTGGGTTGGAGATGACCTAAATGGGTCAACCCACAAGTCCACAACCCAAATATCAAAAGTTCATTTTATTCAAACAAAATTACCATTTTTAACAAAAAAACTTTTTATTGAAAATCCGATCATAGCTATCGTTGGGGAAGGATCACTGCAGCAAACAATATATTGGGAAGAAAGAACTGTTTGCTTTAAATAGCGAATACGTGTTTGCAGTATTGCTTTCCTTGTTCGATGTTTGGGAGAATCGGACGACGGGGCATACCCGGATCGAAGAGATAGGCACGAAGTCACTCGACTAAGTATTATCTTCTGCAGGTGCAGATGTACGAAATGAGGAGAGTCACCCAAAATTAAGAGTTATGGGTTGACTAATTTAATTAAAGGTTGTGATGCCCATATTAATGGTTTAATTCTCCTTCCGTGTTAATTAAGTTTACTAGAATTTTGACCCGCGCTTCGCGGACGGTATTTTTTCTTTTGCGTAGGAAAACCATAAGAATCTCTATCAATTTGATCATAAAACATGCGACAAAATAAATAATCAATTCATTACCTCGAGATAATAAACCTGAATTTCTATATATATATATTGATCCACCAATTTCAATAAATCAGACTATTCTAAACTATGAGTACGAATCTCCGCAATTTCAATAAGATAGTAGGAGGGATGGATTCAATTAATTATATTATACAAAACATTATTTAGAAGACCTGGAAAAATATTAGAAAATAAGTTCATAGTTGGTAAGAAATCGAAAAATCTCAATCCTTTTGGCTATAACTACAACCTATATATACTGATGGTAATCATCATGTTATTCCCATTATATAATTGCTCATAATTCTATACAATCAGTTTCATAACATTAAATTTTCTATGAGATCACTTTCTCAGGCTAGCAAAATTTTTTTGTTTTCAAGTTCCCACATTCATATACAACCACTAACCTAAAAAATTGCCAATATATATGATCAAAAGAAAGGGAAGGAAAAAAGCAAACAACTAACTTGTATTCAAAGACAACCAAGACCAACTAATTGTAAAACTAAACCTCATAACTCATAGCCCCACACAACACGAATAGACAAAGTATACAATAAAATATGAAGAAAAATATTATTATGTTACTAAAGGAAAATTTCTTGGGCATCATAAGAAAATAACAATCACCTGAAATTGGTACAATCACACTGAATGACGTATGAGCAATCAAATTCAAATAGAAACAAAAATGATAGGAGAGAATTAATTCCATACTATCATTATATAAATATTGTAGTATAAAAACTATTTATATGGAGGTGATTATGTATGAAATTAGTATATAGTCATATTGACATTCAATAAGAATATGCATGGCATTTGATTTATTTATTTACTTATATATTGTAGTTGTCCCGTATATGAATCACTTTCACAATGATTCTCCAATCATATTTGTTGTTATTGAATGAATTCAAACTATCATACTTCATTATATTCATCATTTATTTTAATATGAAGATGTTTAACTGTGAAAAATGGATCAAAAAATGTGTGATTGATAATTGAATATAAAATTAGTGGAGAACAATAAGTTACTACAATAAAAAAAAAAGTATCCACATTTTATACTTACAATTTCAACAAAAATAGCAGTTTTTCAACTATTATATAATGATTGTCTTCCTATTTTCCTTAGTAATATATAAGCGAATACATTTTTGGCACATCATTAAAAGTATTATGCATGTTTTTAATGTTATGCACGCTTCGATACACAGAAGGGTTCTGTTCTATAGTTATATAATTAACACTTTATTTTTCATCTTTTTCTTGGCAATATATCAGCAAATGACATCGCAAAATCGACTAATAAAATTTTTGAGTTTTTTGAGAAACTAAAAAAATACGAAATTCTGGATTATATTCATAAGAAAAAATATTTTTTCAATAATTTTTTTCTTTATATTATTTTTTAATTAAAATTATTTTTATGATAAAAATATATTTAAAAATTAAACCTTATAGAAAAAATAAGGATTGAATTTTGATTAAATTTTTATAATGGGTTATAATTTCTTATTAACTATATATATTTGGATAAATTACTTAAAAGATTATTATTACTAATTTTTTATTTTATTATTTTTTGGTAAATATTTACACCTATGTGTGTCGTCAAAGGTGTGTTCAAATCCAAACAACACATTTTTTATTTTATTATATTGATTAGGTTAATATTTTAGACTTGAATTCTAATATAAATAATAATATAATGTATATTTGAAAAAATTACTTATTCAATTAAAGAATTTATAATATATTGGTTTAACTAAATTTGTCATAAATATCAAATATATTATAATTTATTTTTAATTTATATATATTTTTAAAATATATGTAAAGATTTTCTCAAGATTTTCTTATCCTAACCTATAGATTTATTATCTAAATATAGAATATTTAAAAGATTGATCACGTGGCATGTAGGATGATTCAGCGCTGACGTATAATTATTTTGGATGACAGTGCGTTTCTTGATGATTAATCAGCATTTATGTGGAAACTTAAGGCATAATTACTGTATAACCCTTAAAATTAAAACTGATCAAGTATATTTAATAAGGGCAATACAGTCTGCACATGCCAAAAAGTATTCAAGATTTATTATATAGATTATGCCCAAAAGACTAAATGGAAGAAACAATCAAATAAGGGACTAATTTTTCCAATTAAAACGAATAAGACCTATTTTGGTGAATTTTGAAACTTAATTAAATAAGCTTTCCCAAAAAAATAAGTATTCCCTCTATCCCAACTAAAATGTCATGTTTGACTTCTGCACACAATCCAATGCACTTTTTTAATCGTTAATATCTCAAAATATATAAAAGTAAAATTGATGTAAAATATATATTTGAAAACTATACAATTAAATGAATCTAACAAGATCAAACTGGACTATTTTTTTTCCAATTATATACTTACAATAATATCGAATCAAAGTTGAACAATGAGCAATGTCAAAAAGTCGAACATGACATCTAAAGTGGGACGGAGGGAGTATAATATTGGGGATGATGATTGGGCCAAGTGATCAAGTCCACTGATTTCCAACATGCAGGTTGGGAGTTCAATTTCCCATGTGGCTCCATATCACTCCCCTTTGTCCATTTAATTTGTAATTTATGTGGTATGGACTCCCACCATTCATTTACTAATCTTTATCTTTATAGGGTTTTTCAATTTTTTTTTTAGAAAAAAAAAAGAAAATAGAGTGAAGTACTATTAGTTTTTCCAATACCGTCACCATCACCATCATTATGTCCCAAATCATGATAATTTTGGGAATATTTATTTATAGGTCATTGCCGGACGGGATAGAGACCAAAATGGAAGCAGTCCTTTTCCCCCAAATTATCATATCCATGACTATGGCCCTCTTCCAGACAACCCACATTAATCAATTCATTGCTACTCGAAATTAGTTTCACATGAATCAAAAACATATTGATGTTACCTAACAAATGTAATAACTTAACGCCACCATACTATACTATACACTACTCTAGTACACCACAAAAACAAACCAGCCCTGATATCTCCAATACTGAGCTGATCAGGTTTTTCAAATTTTGATCGATAAATAGCACATGTTTTACAACTGACAACAACATATCCAGATTCAGTACGGATGTCGCCCCTACATTTTGCCAGACTTGTATCGCCCCGGGATATATCCGGAATGCCCGTCGGTTGCTTCAGACAGACAGTGAAGGGGCTATATATTCTGTTGTGTTATTTAGGTTGGTCTAAATATATCAGTCATTTTAGCATAACAGTTAAATTGAATCAGCAGCTAATTTGTGAGACAAAATAACTTTTTTAGAAAAAAAACAAAAGAACTTAAAACAGTATTATCCAATCAATTCTTTTTAATCCGCCGCTATTGGCAAACCGTTGGTCTCGAAAATAGTCAAATAGCTAAGACTAATTGGTTACTCACGTAATTAATTAACAACTAACAGTTAATTGTCAAACAGACCCATTATCTTTATAATATCATTAATGAAGAGATGAACAAAGTGATTAGGTGATGTTTGGGAGTTAGGGGATACCAGATTCGGAGAGAGAACTGTGAGACAATTTGCTCTTTGAATCTGCTATCCGCTAGCGGATCCGCTCGCTCCCAAACTTCTCATATAATTTGTAGGTTGCATATTAGTATTAACTATTGAAGTATATTTTTGATTTAATCTATATATATATTAAAGCATTAGTGAACAACCCATCCTAAATATATTGTGGTGTCTCCATTTCAAATTTCTAATTTTTATAAATTTTTGCATTTTTTAATTTATTAATTTTAGATTTTTATATTTATTTATTTATTCATTATAGATTTTTAGTTTTTGAAATATACGTAATTTAAATGAAGAAAAGAGAGAGAGATGTCTAGGGTTTCCAACTCTCCGCCTAGGGCTTCCGGCCCATCCCCTGCGCCTCCGATTCCACCTGTAGCTCCGCCGCAGCGGGCGGCGGCGCAACCCCCCCATGATCCTGGTGGCGCGCCTCGGACCTTTGCGGATGTTCTGACGGGTGAGGCTCCACAGACACCCCCGGTACGTGTTCGTCGGGACCTTCTTGCGGAAGGTTTGATCAAGAAAAGTTTTGTTGGGCATAATCAATCGATTCCGCACTTCACTATTGATGAGTCTATCGAGATTGAAGCTAGTCGTGACTGGGAGGAAGCGTTGGTTATCAAACCGTTGGGGACTCGTATCGGCTACATGGCACTCAACGATCGCCTTAAACGTCTATGGAAGATACAAGGAAACATGACTCTTATTGACGTCGGACATGGATGTTACATTGTGCGATTCGACTTGCTGGCTGATCGTGAAACAGTAGTGAATAACGGGCCGTGGATGCTTTTTGACCATTATCTTGCGGTCATGCCATGGTCCCGGGACTTCAACCCTAGCAAGACTCAAGTAAACAAAACCCTAGTTTGGGCTCGGATGACGGGTTTGTCCATGCATCGGTTCCGCGAAGACATACTGTGGGCGGTGGCATCGGGCATTGGCGAAGTTATTAAATTTGATAACAGCACCCGAGATTCGGCCAAGGGTCGCTTTGCACGGGTTTGTGTTGCGCTAGATCTTACTAAACCGGTTACTGGTAAAATCTTGGTTAATGACGAGTGGGTTCCGATATCCTATGAAGGTTTACACCTTCTCTGTACTAAGTGCGGCCGTTATGGACACTTTGATAGGGATTGCACCTTTAGCCAAACGGGGCCTGAGGGAGCCGAGCACTGTGAGACCACTCCCGTTGGGGTGGATGTTCCAACTGGCGGCAATGATCCGTCCAAACTGAGTACCCTGAGCAGCTTGATCCAACTGGCAGCAATGATCCGTCCAAACTGAGTACCCCTGAGCAGCTTGATCATGGCATGCAGGAAGCGGACATGCATGGCCAAGAACCGGCGTTTGGCGATTGGCTCAAGGTGATCCGTCGTCCTAATCGCAAACCTCGTCCGATGAAAACCAAAAAAGTGGAGGATAGCTCACATAAGATGGAGGACCATCCTGACAAATTGAAGGACCATCCTGACAAATTGGAGGACCAGCCTGCTGCTGTTAAGTTGTCGGCAAGGGACTCTAAGGGAAAAGCGGTGGCGTCTCAGCCCGCCCAGCAGGATGCTGAGGTTCACGGTAATGAGTTGATGATAATTCCATACGTTGGCAGTTTGGGGAGCGGGCGACCTAGTTCTCATGGTCTAAAACGGCCTCGGTTGGAGGAGGTTGGCGAATCCTCAAACGGGTTGGGCAGGCCTGGGGCTGATACTAACAAATTCACGCTCCTCCGGCATCTTTCGGATGAGTATGACCAGGAGATTGATGAGATGGAGTCCAAGGCGAGTGAGCATTGGGCAGACGCAGATGATGGAGGGTCACAATTTGGGGGATCCCAATAACTGACTTGCCGCTTCGTGTAAGTAGTTATTTACATTTTTTGATATTATTTATGGCGGAATTTAGCGATTTTTCTATTATTGTGTAGAATGTGTGCGGATTGATGAGCCGCACTGCTCAAAGATGGATGGGGGATCTCCTTCGAGAGCATAAGCCCGACATTTTATGTGTCTTGGAGCCGCGTGGGCAATTCTCTAGGGTCAGGAGCTTTTTTAGTCGTTTGGGGTATATTGAGGCTGCTATACAAGAATGTATTGGCATGGGAGGTGGCCTCTGGATATTACAGGCTCGCAACATCTCTTGTTCTTTAAGTATCTTGGGCGTGCGCTCTCGGATGATTACCCTGGAACTTGCTATAGGGATGTGTACATGGGCTTTCACGGCAATGTATGCTGATCCTAATTATCAACGTAGAAAGGCGAACTGGGAATCCTTGGTGGCGCTAGACGACCATATCCATAGTCCGTGGGTAGTCTTGGGCGATTGGAATGAAATTGCTAATGAATCGGAAGTTCAGGGTGGTGTGTACTTGGCCGATCGGGCTCTTGAATTCTGTGAAGTTCTAAATAATTGTCAGTTAATTGGGATGGCTACGACGGGACCGGAGTTTACTTGGACTCGCATGGCGGGAGGGGGAAGGCGCATTAGCAAAAGGCTTGATAGGGGAGTTGCGAACCTACTTTGGGAAAATCTTTTCGATGATGGCCGCATAACGCATCTTCCTCGTCTTGGCTCTGATCATTGTCCTCTAAGACTTAGCTGTGGTGATCGCAATTTATTGAGAATGGCTCGGCCGTATAGGTGGGAAAATATGTGGAAGGAGCATGCTTTATATAAAGATGTAGTTATTACGGGATGTCAGAAGGGCGGGACTCACTTGCCTACTATTCTTCGAGAAATTGAAGTGCAATCGGGGGTTTTCAACAAAGAGGTTTTTGGCGACTTAAGGGCGCGAAAACGCAAATTAAAGAATAGGCTCGCGGGTGTCGAGCGCCGCCTCGCCCATGTTGATTCGGCTTGGCTTTGGAGGGTTGATGGGGAAATTCGGGCTGAGTTAGCCGAAGTTTTAATGCAGGAGGAGCTGCTCTGGCAACAGAAATCGAAGGACAGTTGGGTGACGAGTGGTGACCGAAACACTAAATACTTTCACGCTCGCACTAAGATTCAGCGGAAGCGTAATAAAATTTTTAGACTCCAGATGGCGGATGGGACATGGGTTGATGATCAAGCTGTATTACAAAGCCACGCCATAGAATATTTCACTGGTATGTTTGCTGCACCAGGCACTCCTCCTGTGGGTGCTGCTCTCCCAGCGCTACTGCCTATTTCACGTGAGCAGCAGGAGTCTTTGGCCGCGGACGTCTCGGCTGTGGAGGTCGATTCTGCTCTCAGTCAGATGCGGCCCCTTGCAGCCCCAGGGCCGGATGGCTTCCCTGCCCGGTTTTATAAGGAATACTGGGCGCAGCTCCAAGAACCGGTTATTCGGCTGGTTCTTGATATCATGAGGACACGAGTTCTGCCGGATGGCCTTGCCCATGCGTTTTTATGTCTACTTCCAAAGGTTGATGTTCCGTGCACGCTCAAGCAATATCGACCACTTACTCTTTGTAATGTGGCGTTTAAACTTGTCACGAAAATTATGGTTAACAGACTCCATCCTATTTTATGTGATGTTATCGGCCCATATCAGTCAGCCTTCCTTCCGGGACGAGGGACTTCGGATAATGGTATTTTGTTACAGGAAATCGTTTCTACACTGGAAAGCTCTCAGCCTCTATCCAAAGGGGCTGTCCTAAAGATTGATTTACAAAAAGCATTTGATATGGTTAGATGGGATTTCTTGAATGAGTGTTTACTAGAGCTTGATCTTCCACACTCTTGCCGGGAGCTTATTATTGCTTGTGTTTCCTCCTCCAGTTTTTCCATTCTCTGGAATGGTTCCCCCATTGGGAATGTCAAGGTCGAGAGAGGCCTACGCCAAGGTGATCCTCTCTCCCCATATTTATTTGTGATCGTGATGGAGAAGCTTTCTCGGACCATTCTTGAGGCGGTGGGCTCGGGCTCATGGCAGCCGTTGTATCTTAGCATCGGTGGTGTGGGTATCTCTCATCTTATGTTCGCTGATGATCTAATCCTTTGCACTACATTAGAGGAAAGGAGCCTTCGAAATATTGCTGAGGTTTTGACTCGCTTCGGTTCCCGTTCGGGCTTACATATGAATCCGGATAAGTCCAATGCACTGTGCTCTAAGGCCGCGACTCCTGTGGAGAATGGTTGGCTTGACACATACTTAGGAGTCAAGACAACTTCTAATCTCGGATGCTACCTTGGAATTTACTGTAGTTCATGGCCGGCTGAAACTAGCGCATTTTGATCCCCTCATTCAACGCATCCAGAAGAGGCTCTCGGCTTGGTCGTCTCTTTTGCTCAATAAGGCGGGGCGTATTACTCTTGCTCGGTCCGTCTTGAACTCTCTTCCGGTCTACATTATGCAGGTTCATTTGTTGCCAGTGGGGGTTTGCACTCAAATAGACAAACTCATCAGGCGTTGGATTTGGAAAGGCGCTGGCAGCGGACTCCACCTTGTCAACTGGGAGGTGGTTACGAAGCCGCGCTGCTCTGGAGGACTTGGGATCCGGAAATCATGTGAGATGAACCTTGCTTTGCTGGGGAAGAAAATTTGGGATTTCGCTACTACAGACAAGTTATGGGTCACTGTCCTTCGATCTAAGTATGGCGTTGAGAATGGCATGATGCCGAGAGATCATTACCGTGGAACTAAAGTCTGGAAGTCTCTTATTAAAGTTGCTACGGTTTTCCAGAAAGCTTATGGTGTCCGGTTGGGAAATGGAACTTGCTCCCTTTGGTATGCTCCCTGGTTCGAAGGTGAATGCTTGCATGATAAAGTTCCCTTTGTGGATGTACATGATCTCCATTTATGTGTTAAGGATGTAGTTGTGGATGGGCGATAGGAGCTTAATGGCATCTATTCATGGCTCAATTCTGAATTACTTAATCGTATTCAGTCCCTTCCGGCTCCTTTCCTGAATGAAGCCACGACTGATCTCATGCATTGGAGACGGGATTCTAAGGGCATCTATACTGTGAAGTCTGGCTACAATTGGCTTTGTCATTCGGAGGATCTCGGTAAAGGGTGGAGTTGGATCTGGAAGTGTCATATACCGGAGAAAATTGGTGTGCTCCTCTGGCTTCTCGGCCATGGCGCGCTTCCCTGCAACTCGCTCCGCTATAGGCGAGGGCTGTCGGCTGCACCTCTGTGCTCGGTTTGTGGCGTGTACGAAGACGACTGGAAGCACGCCCTATTTCTATGTTCCTGGGCGGAGCAGGTCTGGCATAGGATTGGGTTTTCTTCGATCAAGGATAAGATAGAGCCTCTTGGTGACCTCGACATTCGCCATTGGCTTGAATGGGCTAGCCGGGTGTGGGGGCCTAGATTCCTTGCTGCCCTCTGGATTGTATGGTGTCAGCGGAATAACCGGATTTTTCGTGGTGCTGGTTTGCATCGTGATCGAGTCTGCATGAAGGCGGAGCGTCTTCGGCTTAGCCTTGAAGCGATGGCTGCCAAGGAGAGAGTGAGGGCGCCGCTGCCTGTTCGATGGATTCGTGAGGGTATCATAGGCAATGTATTGCATACTGATGGTTGCGTCCTGGAGAATCCCTGTTGGTCTGGGTTTGGCTCCGTCCTAAGATCCTCGGATGGGCATTGGATTAATGGATGTAGTGGGAATCTTGGTTGCCGTGGTATTCTTGAGGTGGAATTGCTTGCACTTCGGTTTGGATTGGAGTTGGCAGGGCAGCTTGGCTTGATGGTAATCGCTTGCTTTGTTGACTCCATGGAGGTTGTCAGATTGGTTACTGGTGATGCTCACTCTAGCCATTCCCTCTGGCCTACTATTTCAAGGATCATATCTTTGTTACAATCTATGCCGTCATGTGTGCTCCATCATGTATATCAGGAGGGAAATCAGGTTGCGGACGGCTTGTCTCGTAAAGCTGCTCTCTCTGAAGCCTTTTACACTACTTGGGCGTTTCCGCCGGATGAGCTCCAGGATATTATCGGGAAGGACGCTTCAGGAGCTTCCTTTGTTCGCTTGGTTTAATTTCATTATTCATTGTTGCTTTTCTGCTTGTTTTTTATTTTTTCATTTTTTCTTTTCTTCGCTCGCCTTTTTAGGCTGATTCATCAAAAAAAGAAATATACGTAATTTAAACTTTATATGGAATTCCCACAATCTTTACTTTTAAATATATTTGAAATTTAAAACTTTGTATTTTTATTTTATTTATATTATTTTGCATTTTGAAATTGACTAACTTTAGATTTTTGCGTTTATTTATTTATTCATTTTTAAAAAGATTTGAAAGATAAAATTTAAATTTTATATTTTTATTGATCTATTTTGGATTTTATTATTTTGCATTTTTTATTTTATCTATTTTAGATTTTATTATTTAGTATTTTTTATTTTAGATTTTATTGCTGCATTTATTATTTGTTTATAGATTTTGAGTTTTACACTATAGGATTATTATAACATGAATAGGCATTTGCAGTTTTTGCACCATGAGATTATTAGGATGAGGTTCTGCACTGACAACTAAAAATTATGCTGTGTTTATGTTTCAATATGGTGATCATATGGTAATGTTGCTAATTTTTTGTAGGTTTAGTCTCAATTTTGGTTATAATTTTTTGGTGTGGCAAATAATGTAATCAAAATGTACATTGCACATCATATTTATTTATTCATATTTAAGATATATTAATGTGTATATGAAATCCCAAATTTTATTTTTAAAAGATATTTAATTTCCAATTTATATGGAGTATCCACAATTTTCAGTTTTTAAAGATTTAAAATTCAAATTTATATAGAATTCGCAGTGTATACATGGAATTTATATTATTAAAAGATATATTAATGAATATATGGAAAAGATTTGTATATATTAATTAATGTACATATATAAGTCATGTTTTTACAAAATGTCACTTCTCCTAAAAGTAAGTATACAATTATATATTTACTAAAAGTAATATACAATTATATAGTTGCTAATTGTTAAAAAAACATGTTTTATAATTATATCATTCTAATTGTATATAAATACACTAAATAGTATAAATCATATTGTATTTATGTTTTATTATAAAATACTGACAGGCCCAATCAGAATACGTAAACCCTGTAAGAGTTGTTTGAGCGATGTCTCAACAACCAGCAAAACACAACCAGAGGCAAACACAAGAAACAGAGTGCGGAATGAAAATAAGAACACAAGGAATTTGATCACCCAGTTCGATCCACTGATCTACATCTGGGGGCACCAAGCCAGGGATTCCACTAGATCTCCACCAAATTGATTGAACAAGAGTCAACCACACCTTACATACCCTTACATTCCAATGAACTCTCCTATCTACCCAAATAGACTAGAAGAACACAAGGGAGCATCAACTATCTACCCAAATGCAAGCAATTCACCGGCAGGTATTAAGGTGGTGTTTGAGGAACCTAGCTAATCAATCAAATTAAGCTCAAAGGTGCTAAGACACCTACAATACACACCGATTGTGTTTACAAATCAATGATCTAAGAAATGCCTAAATACAATCCTAAATACCCCATAAAGAATTGTAGAAGACACAACAGGTAAAGATATACCAGCAGCAGGATGGTTGTTGGTGCCTTCTGCAAACAACGTAAACCAGGGGATTTCTCCAGCAGCTCTCAAAACGCCATAATCACAGCTCTTGAAGCTGTTAATTCTCTGTAAAGTAGACTGTGATTGCGGCTATACTCTCTCTTACACCCTCAAGGACGAAGACAGGTATTTATATGGGTTTAAGGCCCATCAAAAACCCTTCTAAGGCCTGCTAGGGGAAATGCCACGTCACTGTACTATCCTGTGCTTTTTCCAGTGAAGATAATAAACCGTTGTTGACACGATGTTGCAACAACGGCCAAAAAGACGAACATCTTCACAATACTAAAAATATCCCTAACAATCTCCCCCTTTGTGGAGATGATCGGGCCAAGTAGTCAAAACAGTGGAGAAAGCACAGAGAGTCACAATAAGATCAGAGAGCAGAAGAATCTCAACAAGTAATCATGCCACAAACAATATGAGCTGAAGAAGAACAGGCATAGACAAAACATCCATTCATAAAAGATAATCCCATACCAATATCCATGAGAGTATTCAGCAATAACAGACCAGAGAAATATCCAAAATATCCACCAATTACAGAAAACCAGAATATCCATAGTCTGAAAACCAGAAATACAAAAGTTATTCCAACATCAGTGAAACAATCAGCAATCCTGCAATCCTATCCACTGTCACTCCCCCTTACTTGGCAGATCAGGGAGTACCCTCGGAATCATCCTCCCCCTCAGCTGGAGCATCAAAAGAGTGTGGAAGTAGGGCAACCAGCTTTCGAACCTTCCTCTTCAGGCCCATCTGCTTGTCATTCAAAATGCCTAACTCCTTCTCAACCTGTTGCAGCTCAGTTCTGATGTGATCAACTAGAGCTGATCCAAGCTTTTGAGGCCCAAGCTTGAAGTCATTATGAAGACCTTTAAGCTTATCAGAAGGTAGGTGTTTCTTGACTTTAATGAAAGTTTCATTAGAGGCAAGTAAGTGGCAGGAATGGGCAAACAGGGTGATGAGAGCAGGATAAGGCAACTGGGTATTCTTCTCAATTTTGTCATGAGAGAACCTCAACATATGCTTAATGATTAGGTAACCATAGTTAAGGATCTCAGGGCATTCATCAATGGAAAACAAGAATTTACCCATATGAGAACTAAGCTGGCTAGCATTGGATGTAGGTAAGAAATTGGAAGCACCAATCCTAAACAGACAATTGAATTTCAAAGAAAGATCTGAAGGACTCATAGCACGTCTACCAAAAACAGATTTCTTAGAGGCAGAAATAGTAGAGGCTATAGTAGCTAGCTCAGCATTAAGCAGATCAAAGGGGTTGTTCATATCAGTGTTGGTAGGAAGTTCCAACAACTCATTCAAAACAGAGGGAGTAAATTCAAGCAACTCTCCACGAAGGTATATCTTACAGTACCAAGGGGAAACAGGATCAAGGATATCAGGATGCAAATTGGCATAGAATTCACGAACAACAGTAGGAGAATAACGCTTAAGGGAAGTAGCCCAAACAGAAAGATGTTTCTTCTCTAGATATTCAGAAAAACCAATCTGATCGTAATATGGATGCACATAACATTCCTCAGATATGAAACCACGAGAGTGAAGGGTTTCCAAGGCATACCTTTCTCCATCAGCGGAGAAATACAGAGGAGAATGGGCATCGGATTCCTTGAGAACAGGGGCAGACTTCTTCTTAGGAGTGCCCTTCTTAGATTTCTTCTTCGAAGGTTGTTTGGACGGTGTCGGAACAGCCTTGCGTTTCCCTTTCTCACGAAGTGATCTCCTAATCTCATCCAGAGGGATATCATCAGTATCAACCCGAGATGGTTGTTCCTCAGTAGTTGGAACATCCTCAGTAGGCGACCCACCAAATGGTACTTGCTAAGCAGTCCTAGAGTGAGGCGGAGCATTCAATTCAGGGTCCAACATCAACAACCCATCACCAGTTGCAACGGCCGAAGGCGAAAGAGGTGAACTGGCACCAGGAGGGACAGGAGCGGACGGAGACGCACCGGGGGCAGGGACCGGAGGAGATGTCGAACTTCCAGCACCCGTATTAGGGTTTGCTGTTGTTGGAACATCCGCTTTTGGATCTGCACCAACCGATGTAGTCTCTACATTGTCCGAGGGAGGCTGACGGTTAGAACCCTTCTCAGTGTCAGGATGAACCTCCATATCCGCATCATCAGGATTAGCAGCAAAGTAATCATCGATTGCATCATCGACATCTTCCTGAGCATCTTGAAACTGATCATCCCCAGGCGATTGTGCGGCAAGTCGAGCCTTATAGAGAGAATCATCAACAGCGAGTGGTTGAGCATCAACAACTTTGTCAGGATTGATATGGGAGCTGGAGGGAGATGCCATTGCGAGAGAAAATTTCAAATTTTCGCAAAGAATAGGGGAAACTGGAGAAGTGCAGAGTCAACTGGGGAGAGAGAGAGTGGAGACATGTTATGAGTAGTGGAGGTACCGTCAACCGTCTCAATCGGTTTAGACGAATCTCCCCCTGGGCTTGGGCCTGGGCCTAAAAAATAAGAAACCAAGTAAAGCATTGGCCCGCCCGAGTCATACCCAATTAGTGAGAAAAACAGAGGCCCAAACTGCGCCTCAAGGACTCAAATCGAGATGTCTCCAAGTTCTTTGTGAGGATGTCTGCGAGTTGTTCCAACGACGAGAGATGCTGAATTTTGCATAAACCATCTTCAACCAAATTTCGGATGAAGTGAAATCGAATGTCAATATGTTTACTCCGATTGTGTTGGACTGGATTTCTGGAAATATTAATGGCACTGGTATTGTCACAGTGAATAAGGAAATCATCCAAGGAAATACCATAATCCAGAAGCATTTGACGCATCCAAATCAATTGAGTACAACAATGAGCAGCAGCAATATATTCAGCCTCCGCAGTAGATAAAGCAACAACATTTTGCTTACGAGAATACCAGCTGACTAGGTTCTGACCAAGATAAAAGCAACCACATGTGGTTGATTTTCTGTCGTCGGAACAACCAGCCCAATCCGAGTCTGTATAACCAATTAGCTCCAATGAAGACCGTTTAGAATACCAGAGACCAAGGTCAGGAGTACCTTTAATATAACGAAGAATCCTTTTCACAACACGAAGGTGAGATTCTTTAGGATCAGATTGATATCGAGCGCACACACCAACACTGAAGGAGATATCCGGACGACTAACAGTGAGATATAAGAGACTTCCAATAATGCTTCGATACATTTTCTGATTAACTGAAATCCCAGATTCATCTTTGGTAATCTTGTCATGCTGACCAAGGGGTGATCTGGCAATCTTGCAATCTTCCATTTTGAATTTCTGAAGCATAGTGCCAACATACTTCTCTTGATTAAGAAAAATCCCATCAGAAGTTTTCTTAATCTGTAGCCCTAAGAAAAATGTGAGCTCACCCATCATACTCATCTCGAATTTAGTTTGCATGGAGTGTACAAAAGCATCTCGAAGATCATCTGAAGTAGAGCCAAAAACAATATCATCCACATAAATCTGTGCGACCAATAGATGGTTGTCTGTACGTTGTACGAACAACGTCTTATCAACATTACCACGCACATAGCCTTTATCCAAGAGATATGTAGACAAGCGTTCATACCAGGCACGTGGAGCCTGCTTTAAACCATAAAGAGCACGCTTGACCTTATAAACATAGTCAGGATGATCAGGGCATTCAAAACCAATGGGCTGAGACACATAGATGTCTTCCTTGATGTAGCCATTCAGAAAAGCGGTTTTGATGTCCATTTGATACAATTTAAAACCAAGAGAGCAAGAAATAGCAAGTAATAATCTTACTGCCTCGATGCGAGCGACAGGGGCGAATGTCTCATCATAATCCAGACCTTCAATCTGAGTAAAGCCTTGTGCAACTAAGCGAGCTTTATTGCGAATGATCTTCCCATGTTCATCAGTTTTGTTGCGAAAAACCCATTTAGTGCCAATGATATTCACACCAGTTGGTTGTTCCATCAACTCCCAAACATCATTGCGTTTAAATTGTAGCAATTCATCCTGCATGGCAGCTATCCAAAACTCATCTTGCAAAGCCTCGTTAGCATTCTTAGGTTCAATAGATGAAACAACACAATGCATAATATGAAAGCACATATTTGCCAATTCAGAGATGTTTAGTTGATGACCTCGAGTCTATCTAGGACCAGAGGGATCGCCAATAATATCATCCTTAGAGTGATACTTAGGTGCTCGTGGACCACGTTTAGGACCTCTTCTTTTAGGAGAATCTGGAGCTGAAGGTTGTTCATCAGTTGTATCAACAACCGGATCACCGTCTTCAGTATCAGAAACATCAATAGGATCGGAGGGAGGCATTACTTCAGGAGTTGCACTAGAGGAGACATGAGGATTAATCCGAATAGGATCATCATCATCATCATGAGGAGAGACTGAGCCTGCAGAGAGATTAGCATCATCAAAGACAACATTAATAGTTTCAATAACCTTTGAAGTTCTCTTCAAATAAACACGATAGGCTCTTGAATCCACTGAATATCCCAAGAAAATAGCTTCATCAGATTTGGAATCGAATTTTTTGACAATAGTTCGATCCTTCAAAGCATAGCACAAACTTCCAAAGACATGAAGGTGAGAGATGTTAGGAGTCTTTCCTCTCCAAATCTCATAAGGAGTAGTGGTTGTCTGAGGTCGCATGTACACACGATTAATGATGTAGCAAGAAATATTGACAGCTTCAGCCCAAAAACGTTTCCCAAGGTTACTAGCATGGAGGAGAGATCGAGCCATCTCCTGTAGAGTACGGTTCTTACGCTCGACCACGCCATTCTGTTGTGGAGTGTGGGGGGCTGAATATTCATGAGCAATACCAAGGTTGTTGCAGAGTTGTGCGAACAACTGATTTTCAAACTCTTTCCCATGATCAGATCGAATACGCACTATCTTGAGATCCTTTTCAGCCATGATCTTTAAAGATAGCTTAGAGAACACTGACACAGCCTCATCTTTGGATTTTAAGAAATCAACCCAAGTATAACAAGAGAAATCATCAACGCATACAAAGATGTACCTCTTACCACCTAGGCTTGGCACTTCTGTTAGCCCCATCAAATCCATGTGCAACAGCTCAAGGCACCTTGTGGTCTGAATGGTATCCACTACTTTGTGAGTAGAGTGAATTTGTTTTCCCTTAGAACAAGCACCACAGACTACCTTGGCTTTGCTCTGTAGTTTGGGCAACCCTCGAACAACGCCAGACTTGCTAAGTTGAATAAGAGATTTGTAGTTCATATGCCCACACCTTTGATGCCACAGCTTTGCTGTTTCAACCTGAGACAAAAAGACTGATTCCACAGCAGGCTTTAAGACATAACAATTGTTAGATGATCGAACTCCTTTAATAACACAATTGTAGGCGGGATCAATAACCATGCAATCCGCATCAGTGAAACCAACAAAAAATTTCTCATCACAAAGTTGGCTTATGGAAATAAGGTTTGTAGATAGATCAGCAACATAGTACACAGTAGTTAAGAACCCCATGTTTGCACCTTTTGCTTTCCCATATCCACAGATTTTGCTACGAGCTCCATTTCCATAGAGTACGTCCCCACAATCAGATTCAACATAGTCAAGGAGAAAATCCTTTTTACCTGTCATATGTCGAGAGCAGCCACTGTCAAAGTACCACTTACCATCATTGGGTCCTTTCTGAGCCGAGAGTACGACGAGACACATCTTGGGGACGATCTTGGATTTAGGAATCCGCATCATAGTAAGTTTGACCTGCTTCTGTAGTTCCAGCGATGGCCAAACAACCGGGCGACCACCAAGAAGATCTTGGGTAAGTCTTTGACAGAGTTGAACAGGATGACCCTGGAATTTACAATAAGGGCAGTCTTTGCTCTTCTTGGGGGACTCTGGACAATCAACTTTCTCAGGTGCTTTGGATGAGCTGGTCTCAAGTGTACCTGTACGCACAAAGGTAGGTGCAGCTTTCTTGTTAGGTCTAGAATTGCACTTGTACCCAATACCTTCTCTATTGGATGGTGATTTCCCTTGACTAATGATCTCATCCAGCTTGTCTTTGCCTTTAACCATGTTATCTATTTTCTGGGTCTTGGCAAGCAATGCAGTGTTTTCCTCCAATAGAGTATCTCTCTCAGTAGTCACAGTAACCAAAGATTCCTTGAGACTTGTGATTTCAGCATCCTTCTCATCAATAAGAACCAGTAGATCTCCCTTCTGATCAAGCAATTTCTTGTTCTCTGCAACAGCAACAGCATGATCTTCTTTCACCGATTCATAACCTGCAAGAAGTTCATCGTAGTCATATCTACTAGCATCACTGTCGGATTCATGAGACTCTGTATCAGACAAGTGTTTGGATAGAGTGTCATCGGTTGTCAGAACAACGTCTTTCACAGTAAAGGCTATCATCTCCTCATCCTCGCTGTCATCTCCTTCCTCCTTGGAAGAACAACTGACCTCACCATCACTTAAGGTAGCTTGAAGAGCTTTTCCAACCCTTCTCTTTGCAGTGGGGCATTCAGAGGCTTTATGGCCAACACCTTCACAATCGTAACACTTTAAATTCTTGAAAGTTTCAGGTAACTCCATCTTCTTATAACCCTTCCTCTTATCATAGGAGTTGTCTGACTTATGCTTGGAAGGTTGTTCACGGGATGATGAAACACCTCGCTGATAACGTCCTTTATCATCTTTCTTGTAGTTCAGCTTCTTGGCTCTCTTGTCCTGTAACATCCTTGCCAACTTCTTGGTTAGGTAAACCTTCTCTTCATTGTCGATGCACTGAATCTCATCTTCAACTTTGAAAGCTAGATTACGTGTAGGCTCCTCTTCCAAGTAGTTCATTTCAAAAGTCTGAAGTGAACCAACCAATGCTTCAAGAGTAAAGGATTTGGTCTTCTCAAGTTCTTCAAGAGTGGACACCTTAGATTGATATCTACGAGTAACTGTCCTTAGCATCTTCCTAACTAGCTTTGCATCATCATACTTCAACTCAAAAGATTGAGCTTCATTTACTAATTTCTTGAAC
The DNA here is from genome assembly GCA_030278955.1 of Hygrophila difformis. Classification (NCBI taxonomy): domain Eukaryota; kingdom Viridiplantae; phylum Streptophyta; class Magnoliopsida; order Lamiales; family Acanthaceae; genus Hygrophila; species Hygrophila difformis. The sequence goes on along the minus strand of JAOANR010000002.1, from coordinate 54,687,321 downwards.
CGAGCATGATAGGCAGCAATATTCTCATCTTCTTGCATCCGAATACTATCAAAAGCAGATTCAATTCTCTGAAGCTTTAAGGCTTGAACATCAGCAGATCTTTCATAGGCTGCTTCCAAAGCAGTCCAGGCTTCATAAGCTGTCTCACAGTTCGAAATGATGTGATATTGCGATTCATCCACAGAATTGAATAGACAATTCAACGCCGTGTTGTTCCCTTGTTCCTTGTTCTTCTGAGCAGCTGACATTTCTTCTTGAGTAGCAGGGACAAAAGTAGTAATGGCAGCAGAGGTTTCAGTAGCAGGCGTGCGGACCTCTTTCATAGGTTGTTCCCAGGGTGTTAGAACAGCATTCCAGACATCTACACCAGTGTGCTTAAGAAATATCCTCATTCGATTCTTCCAGAATGGATAATTCGAACCATCAAACAGAGGAGGTCTCGAGACAGAGCCACCTTCTCTATTCATATTGGACCGGACTTAGCTAAACGTTAGAGCCCTGCTCTGATACCAATTGACAGGCCCAATCAGAATACGTAAACCCTGTAAGAGTTGTTTGAGCGATGTCTCAACAACCAGCAAAACACAACCAGAGGCAAACACAAGAAACAGAGTGCGGAATGAAAATAAGAACACAAGGAATTTGATCACCCAGTTCGATCCACTGATCTACATCTGGGGGCACCAAGCCAGGGATTCCACTAGATCTCCACCAAACCGATTGAACAAGAGTCAACCACACCTTACATACCCTTACATTCCAATGAACTCTCCTATCTACCCAAATAGACTAGAAGAATACAAGGGAGCATCAACTATCTACCCAAATGCAAGCAATTCACCGGCAGGTATTAAGGTGGTGTTTGAGGAACCTAGCTAATCAATCAAATTAAGCTCAAAGGTGCTAAGACACCTACAATACACACCGATTGTGTTTACAAATCAATGATCTAAGAAATGCCTAAACACAATCCTAAATACCCCATAAAGAATTGTAGAAGACACAACAGGTAAAGATATACCAGCAGCAGGATGGTTTTTGGTGCCTTCTGCAAACAACGTAAACCAGGGGGTTTCTCCAGCAGCTCTCAAAACGCCATAATCACAGCTCTTGAAGCTGTTAATTCTCTGTAAAGTAGACTATGATTGCGGCTATACTCTCTCTTACACCCTCAAGGACGAAGACAGGTATTTATATGGGTTTAAGGCCCATCAAAAACCCTTCTAAGGCCTGCTAGGGGAAATGCCATGTCACTGTACTATCCTGTGCTTTTTCCAGTGAAGATAATAAAACGTTGTTGACACGATGTTGCAACAACGGCCAAAAAGACGAACATCTTCACAATACTAAAAATATCCCTAACAAATACAAATAATACAAAAAAATTATAATTATTAAGAGAATTGTGAAAATTCATATTTAGAGTAAATTAGTTATTTTCGTAAAGCATATTATAAATAAAAGAATCAGGTGTATAAAGAGTTATTGGGGTGCGAATAGATCCATCAGAAAATAAAGAAGGAAAATTTAATTTTTTAATCTATTTTTTTATAAATACTTCATTAATCTATATTTTAACAGATTTGCAATTGACGGAAGAACAAATATAAATCTAGCTTTGTTAGAAATTGAAAGGCAAATTGCTGCAAATTTTATAAGTTTGAAAATTTTCTCTGGAATGCCAGTACTGAATGAAATTTTTACGTCTAAAACAGATAATCTATTGATATTAAAAGAGACATATTATAATAAGAAAGAAATGAAGGCGGAGCATGCTAAGCTATTACTTTTGTTGATTAATGAGCATATGAATGTTTATATAATGTATGTAGTTGATAGTGATGAGGGTTGATTCTTTTTTCTTTACATGGTGGAACTGACAAGACATTTATCGATAATTTATCTAGAAAATATTATGTTTAGCCCTTAGTGGGAGAAGTGATATTGCTTTGCATGTAACATCAAGTGGAATAGCACCTCTACTCCATCCAATAGGTGGACTGCATATTCTAGATTTGGTATCCACTAGATTGTGACGAGAATTCTACCTGCATAAAACTTATCATATAAAATTATTTAACATCTCTTCTCATTAAAACAAAGCTCATTATTTTAGATGAAAATTCTTGATTGGTAGAATGATTATGAGCCTGTCTGAATTAACCAAATTCCTCGTTCGATTTCAGAGGATCACACTCGCATTTTGTTTTACTATGACTATAAAAAAAGTCAATGTCAATCTTTAAAGAATGTTGGACTATATCTTCAAAAATTAGTTTTTACCCATGTTAGTGATACGGTGCAATATCTCGTGTCACTGGAAAGAGGGGGCTTGAAGTATTAATAGAAGTATGTAATTAAGATGGATTAACCCAAGATACTATAATAAATATTGTTTACAATGAAAATTATATTTAGTAGAAATTTGCACAATGAATTCTTCATGTAGGTGATGGTAATTTGTAAATCTGGTATTGATTTCAAAGATTTACAATTAGATGTGATATTTCCAGATGATAATTTTATAAACTCTACGGGAGATCTTATAGCGGCAATTGTTGAGATTACTTATACAAATATAAACTGCACCACTTCAAATCCAGATATTTTTAAAGATATTTCTATACCAATCCCTATCAATGAGAATGTTGATACGATCAATGATTATATCATGGAACGTATGTCTGCAAATGAAAATGTATATATATTAGTTCTAATAATATTTGTCAAGAGAATGAAAGCATAGATAATATCAATGAATTATTTTCATTGGAATATCTAAACAAGATCAATTGTTCTGGATTACCGAATCATGAAATATAATTGAATTAAGGTTGCATAGTCATGGAATATAGATCCATCAAATAAATTATGCAATGTAAGTAGGTTGATAGTAACCAAGATGTGGAACCATATTATTGAGTTTTAAATTATTTTCGGGAAATCATGAAAGTAAAAAGTTCTTGATTGGTAGAATGATTATGAGCCTATCTGATTTAACCAAATTCCTCATTCGATTTCAGATAAGAAAATTTCAATTTATAGTTTGTTTTGCTATTATTCTAAACAAAAGTCAATGTCAATCTTTAAAGAATGTTGGACTTTATCTTCTAAAACCACTTTTTAGCCATGAACAGTTATGTTGTAATATTTCGTGTCACTAGCAAGAATTGGCTCAAAGTACTAATACAAAATTAAGAATGATTAACTCAAGATACCACAAGAAATGTTGTTTATAATAAAATTATATATGACAGAAAATTTGCAAAATGGATACTTGATGTAGGTGATGGTAAGGCCGGTGTTGATTTTGAAGATCTACAACCAGATGTGACATTTCCGCATGATATTCTTATAAACTCTACAGACGATTCTATAGCGATAATTTTTAAGAGTACATATATAAATATAAACTGCACCACTTCAGGAATGAAATTTTCAGCAAATTGTGAGGGAATTTTTCATATTATGCTTAATATTTATATTTAAATTTTATTTTATTTTAATTTAAATTTCAAATTTGATAAAAAAAATATATTTTAATAATTATTTTTATTGATCTGTTGGGTTTGTACTGGACAAACCACAGAAGCTAAAGAAGACGGTATAATATGATTTCTTAGTTAGTTTTAAAAATAATTACTGTATAAATTATATTATCATATACATCCTCTTTCGAATAGATATAAAATCATTACACATTTTTCATTACTCAAAATATAACTTTTTTATTATTTTATACAATATAAGCATATATATATTATAAAATATATAATTATTCCGTCGAGTCTCGACGGGTTACTTACTAGTGTAGGTTAATTTCTCCCCAGACTAACCCTGTTCTCTTCACCTGAAATAAGATGTTCTGATCTTAATTTTATAAGATCTGGTCTGGTCTGGTCTGATCTTATCTTGTTTCCAATTAAAATTGTGGTAATAAAAAAAATAATAATAATAATGATAACAATTAAATAATTAATTATTAATAATTATTACTATTATTAATTATTATTATAATATTATTTATTAATAATAATATTAATTAGTTAATAATAATAATAATAATTAATTTTTACTAATTACTAAATAGTATTAATTATATATTAGTATTAGTACTAATAATTAATTATTAATAGTTAATGAATAGTTATAATTATTTATAATTTATTCTTATTATTATCTCACATATTACTAATTATTAAAGAATATAGTTTTATAAGATATGTTATACATCAATATGAGTCTTGCATATTAACATCCTCGTCGATTCCTCCATGTGAACACCAAATTTTTTTTGCTATACCAAGCTGCACTTATCTCAATTATTTTTTTAAAAAATTGTTTTAAAATACTTATTTATAATATATAATATTATTTTTTTCTTGGTGTTAAATTCAATTCACACGTGTTAACCAACCCAAATGGGATGTCAAGACTCAATTTTTTTAATAACCTTTTTCTGTGAAAGAATAAATATAAAATGACATATTCCGATAGTCATATAAAAAGTATTCATAATTGACAAATTACTTTATGTATATATTGTTTTTTTAAAAAAAAATTGTAACATTTTGTATTTTTACATCTTTAAAATAAATGTCATGTTATCATAATTAATAATTTATATATATTATTTATTATAAATATTTTATCAATCCAAATACATTAATATAAAAATATAAAAACACAATAAAGTATTTATATTAGTAAAATATATTAAGAGCGTGATAAGTATATTTAAAATATATATAAATTTCTATATTTTTTTGTTTTTAAAAAAATTATATGTAATTATATAATTTTTTTATAATGATCTGATTTGGTCTGGTCGGGTCTGAATATTTCTGGTCTGGTCTGATCTAATCTAAATGGGTCTGGTCTATCTAATTTGATCTGGTCTGGTCTGATCTGATCTGATCTAATTTAATAAAAATAAGTAATAAGTCCTGGAAATAAGTCCGGGAGAACCGGCTCTAAATCCTTTAAATCTCATAAATTTCATGAGCAATGAAGGCACGTCTCTAGATACATTATTATTGAATAATTAAATTTCTCCAATAGATTTTTTAATGATTTTAATTTTTGATGGCGCTTGTAGGAGTGGCTGGAGATGGCGCCCCACCAGTGATGGTTATTACACGGCTCGATCGGGGTATTTGTTTTTGTTGGGGGATGTATCTTCGGGCTCGGCATGGTCGTGGATGTGGAATTCCTGTTTGTCTGAGAGGATTTGTTTTTTCATATGGTTGCTAGCGTGGGTTGCAATCCCCTGTAATCATCTACGATACTGTCGTCAAGTAGCAGCATCGCCTTTATGCACGGTGTGTGGCGATGACATTGAGGATTGGCCCCATTGCTTATTTTATTGTCAATGGGCCTCTCAGCTATGGTGTGCTGTTGGAGTTGATGTGCCGATCGACTTGAGGACCTTACCACGTGATGATGTTAGGAATTGGCTTCAGGGTATGTTCCTTCATTATGGCAGTCTTTTTATTGCTACTCTTTGGATGATATGGAAGGAGCGGAATAACCGTGTTTTCCAAGGAAATGTCTCTGCTCAGCATGGTCTCATTCGATCTATTACTCATTTCCGGGATACGTTGATAAGGTGGCCCCAAGTCCAAGGTCTGATCGGTTACACCCCAGATAGGTGTGTTGGAATATGGGATCTTGGACCGGAGTGTTTCTTCATGCTGATGGCTCATTCTTGGCTAGTCGTGGGTGTGCGGGGTTTGGGGCAGTCCTTCGTTACTATGATGGAGTTTGGCTTGGGGGCGTCTCCGGCTACCTGGGAAACACGTCAGTGCTTATGGCTGAAGTTATGGGCATCTTGCAGGGTCTACTCTTGGCTCGTTCTAAAAATATTCAGGAGATTGCATGTTGCAGTGATTCAAGTGCAGCCATCCGCCTTTTGACATATCCTCCTGGTCCAACCCATTGGCTTGCGCCACATCTCCATCGCATTGATGAGTTGAGGAGAAGCTTCCGGGTATGTCGATTTGAGCACCGGCTTCGTGAAGGCAATACCGTGGCTGATTGCTTAGCTCGGATTGGAGCTGATGAGGAGCGGTTCTTCACAACTTGGGCTTCCCCCCGGATCCCTTGGTTCCCCTTTTGGCGGCTGATGCAGCGGGAACTTTCCCGAGAGTCTAGACTTCTTTCTTTTTTCTGTTTTCTCTAGCCTTAATTGGCTGTTCCGCAAAAAAAAATAAATAAATAAATAAATAAATAAAAATTTGAAAATTTTACCTAAACTTTAAATTCAAACATATAATAAATTCACATCCGTTGCTGTGCGGATTGAAAACAATCCATTCCATGCAGATTTAAATCCGCACCGTTTATCCATTTTATCATCCAACGGTTGTAATGATTTGAAGGGGTAGTTTTGTAATTTCACGTTTTAGGTATTTAATTTGTTGAATTCGGAACACATGATATACAATTCAGCGGCATTACATACACATCTCAGTGACAGAGCCAACACAATTAAGCGACATGGGACATGCAATTCAGCAACATTATTATATTCATCTCAGCGACATTTCAAGTTAGAGCCGTTTGAAGTTCATTGTGACCATTCTCACAACTCAGCGACGAGCATTCTCATAATTCAACGACATGGCCAATAATATTCAGCGACATTATTGTATTCATTTCAGTGACACAATTTTATACATTTCAGAGACATAGTTATGTGCATTTGAATGCATCTCAGCGACGTAACCCACACAATTCAGCGACATGCCATATGTGAATTCAGTGATAACGCTGATACAATTCAGCGATTTGATATAGATATGCTCAACGACATGCTATAATATTTTTAGCGACATATTTATGCATACCTCAGCGACATGTTATGCATATCTTAAGGACATAATATAGTATATTCAGCGACATGGTAAATGAAGAAACCATTACACTTTTTTTTGACAATTTTACCCTTTTGCATTTATAGACGTTGGATCTAATTCAATGGATGAGATTGTGTCTTCACAGTGCTTCCAAATATTTTGGAAGCACATAACCGTCCCTTAATAAATTAGCTTTCAATAGATTTTAGGTTCGACTTTCACATCCGATCCTTATTCCTATCCTCTATTCCCTTTGTAATTTTATGTGACATGAATTACTACCAAATTAAACCTTTAAACAAAAAAGACTTTTAACCTCATGTAACAAAAAATTATCTCTTAATATCGGAGCCAAACCTATTTGTTTCCCATTATAAAATTGAGGTTGAGGGTTTGAATCATTTAGATTTTGCTCTTAATTACTCCATCCGTTCCTTTTTAGTTGTCTTTTTAGAAACAAAAAAACGTTCCAAAATAGTCGTCACTTTACATATTTATCTCATACTTTTCAAATATTACCCCTATATTATCATAAAAGATATTCCTAGAATGCTGTGCATTCTCTCTCCACTCTAATTTTATTTTTTATTTCCAAAGAAAACACATAGGGATAACAGTGGAATAATACAGAATAATGATTACAATCATTGGTAAATGCGTTTCTTCTTAAAACGACAACTAAAAAGGAACGGAGATAGAGTAATTGTTAGGTCGGCTGTTAAATTAATTATAGAACAGAATTTGAATAACTAAACTATGATAGTTCACTTTATAATAATGGAATCGAAATTTATAACTTGGGATAAAATTGAAGTTGAAACAAAAAGGTTTCACAGTTTTCACAAGGATATTCCAAAATTGGAGATTTTTATACTCCATTCATTATGGTAGTCCATTTGCTATTCGGAGAGCACAAAATATCATTGACCTGCTCTTTATTGGAAGCCAATCCATTTTACTGTTTGAAGGCATAGATTATTTATCATCACAAATTCACACCTCTGTTTCTTTTTTCTTTCTTTTTTTTTTTTAAATGTGGAATCTACAAAATGTAAGATTTCAGTATCACTATTTCCCTTAAAATAGTGTGTGTTCAATCAATCTAATCATCCTACAAAGTGAGACGCGAAAAGGGATGAATATAAATAAACTTCTAGATTTCTGTAAATTAATGAAAAAGATGATGAACAGAAGAAAAGTGATATCAAGTTTATTTTAGGTTACTACATGTAAATAGTGTTATCAAGCTATTGTAAGAAATGAGTAAAACCTCCTCTGGCAAAAAAAAATGGACATGGACATGCCACAACTAACATTCCTAGTTTTCATCATCACTTGGTGTATTACTAATAAAAGGTTTGCATCCCCTTTTATTCCATTACTACTCCATTATTGATTACTAGTTTTTAAATCTATAAATACTACTGATTTACAAATGAAAAGCAAACTAGAGAGGGCAGAAAGTGAAACACTCAACAGGGGAAAAGCAAGAAAGAAGGCTCCACACGAACTTTCCTGCCCACAAAACTGATGTTCTTCACCTTGTTTTGGCACCACACCAACTGATCTGTGCTTAACCTTGACAGCCTCAGGACTCTTGCTACTAATCTCAACTCCACCTGAGAAGCCATCACGTCGTCATCTACTCGACCCTCTTGCTGTTTCTTCAGCTTCTTCACTATGCAGTTCTGGCTCCTCCTTTGTTCCTTGATTTTTCTCTCCTTCTGTGCACAACAAGACTACTGGCATTTAGATCAGGGAGTAACAATGTACTATTAGTTTGGAATAACGGTGATGAAGAAACAAACCTTGTGAAGGCTTGAAATGGTTTCTGTGAGGATATTTGAATCCGAAGTGTCTTGAAGATGTGGCCTGATTTCTTGAATGCCCTTCGTGGGGATAATTCTTGATCTCTTGTCAGCGAAGAGGAATTTCTGGAAAATCACCATCGATTCCTTGATGGTTTGCATTAACATTCCGAGTGGAACTGCATCTGAATCCTGTCTTTTTTCTTTCTTCGACATCAAACAGTCGTCTGCAGGCAATGAAAGGCGTTAGATTAAACATCTGTCGATCTGTGTCATTCTTTACATTCTGTTTTAAGGTTTTAAGACTTACCCTTGATTGTTGGGACCTGAAGAAGAGATTTTATTGTGCTCCGGTTCTTTACGTAGTTTTGAATTCTGTGACCTTGAAATGGCTCATCTTCAATGAATCTCTGCACAAGCACTTGAAACTGCTGAAACTCCTCAGCTGATCGATTGTATGAGTGATTCCCTTGAGAATCATATCCCATTAATTCTTGCCCTTTTGCATACAGCCAGGAGAGCATTTCCCATGAAAGACAGAGATGGCCAACGTAAACCAGTTCCAAGTCACGGTGCATTTCAACAATTGATTTAGGCATTTGATCAGCATAAACCCTCTGTCCCTTGTATGGCCTAATTCTTGACATTGAATCAGCCATTTTCATGCCTGCAGTCAATACTTCAGATACCTTCAGCTGCAGGAAACCTACAATCGTATTTTTTTTTTCCGATGCCACCATCAGTTTTGAACCCAAAAATAAAGTGTCAACTTTATGACAATGATGGATCTTCTTTCAAGCATAAATTAAATCAAGGATGAACCAATTTAATGACCTAAAGCAGGAAAACAACAGACAAAGGATGCTGAGTGGCCACTGTTCTGTACTTTACGGAAAGATTAAAAAGACTGTTCGATGAACAGATTAGCCGTGGCCATAACTTTAAATTTGTCAGTCAGTACAATCAAACTTAAGGGACAAAAATAGTGGAAGAAGGGTAGGTATTGTGTATAAAAATCTAAAGAAGGGATCTTGATAATAAAGACAGAGGCCCACCGGCCAATACTGTTCTTTAAAGCTCAATAATTCATCGAATTTTTAAAACTCATCGAAAGAACTTCATGGTACAAACATTAAAGAACAACTTAATGCACACAGACAGCCATCAAAATCTGCTCAACCAAAATCATCATTCAATAAAGATTGTAAATGAATTGGCTAAATTAAGAAAGTAATGAAAATACAATTTTATTCTAAGAAACAACGCGAAAACTAGTGTTATTGCTACTGAGGAAATGAAAACAGCAGAGCAAAGGGTTAACTTTTGACTCACTGATGGCTTGTAATGTCTGGTAGTTGAGAATGTCCAATTTGTGCATTCTTTCAATGTAGCTCTTGTAGAACTTCTGAATTTCCTTTACTACGTCTTTGTACTCAATCTTAGGGTCGATTTCCAGAGGTTTCAAATCTTCGACCAGCTCTGGAGTCTGGCATTCCTCTTCTGATATGGTAGGCAGGCTTCTGATTCTGCTGCAGTTTTTCAGCTCCATTTTCATTTGTTGAACTAAAAGCTGGTGTTCCAACAAGGCATCCATTTCGTCTTCATCTTCATCATCCGTATCTGAATCCCAACGATTTTTCTCTTCATTGGGCGCGAAGCCCTGGTTATGTGATTCCCCTTCCACATCAGCATCCCCACTAGAAATTCTTTCTCCAACATGTTTTAAAATCGAAGTTTGAGGTTCCAGTTCTATGTAGTCATCATCCAACTCCTCTGTTCTTTCTGTGTGATCAGAATTGAGCTCGAAATCAAGATTTTCCAGCTTTGTTATCTGATCAGATTCCTCTAGAAAACTACTCATCCAATTTCTTGAATCATAACCTTCATGAATGGCTTTCTCAGTCGACCCAACGTTTTGATCCTCATTGGACACTGATATATCTTCTCCTGCAGCATCAGACTCCGCATCTGATTCAGGACATCGAAAATGGCCTGTGGGAAGCAACTCAACTACATAAGTGTCTGTGTCCTCCAGAATATCATCTTCCATTAAATCTTTCCCTCCATCCCTAAATTCTTCAGAATCAGCAGAATTTATCTTTTCATTGCTGCAGCAAGTTTCGAAAGCATTATCCACCTTTTCTTGATCAACACATCCCAGAAGATCATCCTTTGAAGCAAAAGAAGGATCAAACAGCTTGAAAGAAAATGAAAAGGAATCTGATTCTTGATCATATTCCCGCAAGCTGGTTTCTTCAACCGAGACTTCTTTTGGTGGAACTTCACAGCAAATAATTTGATGATCATTGCTATCAAGAACCTCATTTGATCCCCCAAACATTTCCTGAACAACAAAGTTCTCCATTCTTGGCTCTTCAAAGTAACCACACACATCTTTGCCGGACATGAATTCATACTTACTACTGTTGAAAATCAATCCGCTTTGCAGGCAATCTGAACCCTCTGTCTCTGCAACATCTCCATTGGTACCCATCTCGCTTTTCCCCAATTTCAAATTCTCATTCCCAGCAAGCCCACCAGACAAAAAAACAGTGGATTTCTCGGAAACAAGGTGATCTTCCTCCTGAGAATGATTGGCACTAAAATTTGAATCATTCCCTTCACCAGCACATGCCTTTGATCTGCAACCAAAAACATATGTACTACATATCAACCCTCCCTCCCAAAGTGATGATCAACCACAACAAAATCTCAAATTCAAAAAAATCAAACAACTACTCGTACTTAATACCTGTACACGTATCTGGAAACAATCCCCTCAAAAGCCTTGATCAGTAATGACAAGACAGAAACCAAGAAAACGCTACAAAACCTAAACATCTTCTCTCTCATGAATCCACACAAACACCTCTTGTGCACAGGAGTGGAGCGGGTTCTATGCATACTGTGAAAAACCCAAAGGTGCCCATAAACACAATCAACCCAACAGTGATTTTCACAATCCTAAGCAAAGGAAAAAAGGCGAGCGGCGAGCCTAGGCCTACGTAAACTATGCACAGTCCCAGAAATTAATCCCTAACTACACTCAAACATGTAGAAGAATTTTAAACTCTGTTCCTGTCATTGGAGAAAGTGGAGAAAGCACTAAGCAGCCGAAAATGGTGGTGGGAAAAAAACATTTCCATGGGATGGGAGGGCATATATTTTGTTTGATAGCAAAAGAATTGTGCCCATGATTGTGATTTCCCGAGGAATCACGGAAGCAATAAATTAAACCTCGTGTGGAAAAATTAGGACCGTTGAACGACCCCACCCCCTTTTGAGGATTCGAGTCATCGGCCATTCAGCCCGTTTTTGTCGGTAAGATTTTGGAAGAAACTTACCATTTGACGCGGTAACTGAAAGACCCTTTTATTGGCCGCTTAACATTAATTTATTGTGTAATCAGTTTTGCATCCAGAATTGGTCATGTGTCGTACTTTTTCAATTTTTATTTTTAACTTGATATAGCACATAATAGTTGGAATGTTTCAAAACATTTAAAACAAAAATCCTATTTAAATAAAAAAAAAATGAAATAGCAATATTTTAAGATGATTTCAAGAACAGGAACGATAGTTTGTTATTGATTAGGGTGTAACTTGTAAGGAAGGGGCAAGCTTTGTAACTATGTTTCGTCATATCTAGGAATGGCAATGGGCCCATTTATGGGACGAGGCCCAAAACTGTTAGCGTTGTTATTTTCAAAACCGGCTCCGTCGGAAATCGTATCAAGGAATCCATTGGTATCATTATTTTTCCGATCTCCATCACGGACCTTATCGATGATTTACTTACATCACCAGTCTTCCTCAATTTCTTCTATCTTCATGCATATAGATTTTGAGTCACGCATGTTTACTATTTTGCCACTTTCAACTTAATTTTTATAATCATAAAAAATAATTAAATAAATGTACAAATGATTGTAAATTGAAAATTAAATATAAAAAAATAAAAGTAAATCAAAGAAAACAAGGGCGAACCATCCGTATTCCAAAATATTTCGACTTCGAATTTTCCCATCAAATTTGGGATATGTTTTGTTCATCCCCAACTCATAACTGTAGGAAATATTATGTAGGCAGAAAACAAAATTAGTGAAGCTAAGTGCAGGTTTGTCGTCACTAGGGTGTAAATGAGACTGATAGGCTCGTAAAATATTCGGGCTCGACTCGATCAAAGCTCGACTCGAATTTGAGATCGGCTCGGAATGTTAATGAGCTCAAGCCGAGCTAACCAATACTCGGCTCGGCTCGATAATAGGCTCGAATATATATATATATACTCCTATAATCTATTTATTACTCCTACAAATTTTCTTAGTACATGTATAATCTATTTATTATTCCTATAAATTTTCTTTTCCTTTTTTTTACGGTTAGAAGTCGGAACTAGGAATAGTATAATATATTAAATCTATTAAACTCAAGTTTTTAAGCTCATTATTTAATAATTAGACAACTATTCTTAATTTTATATCGAGCTTGGGAATCGAGACTTGATCCAGTGGTATTTTCCCCTTTATCCCCCTTTGTAATTCGTGTGATTTGGACTCACACATACATTTGTCAACACATGAATGTCAATGTTTTTTTTGAAAAACACTCGAGCTTTTTTCGAGCCTCGAGCCGAGCTCAAATTTAATTTTTTAATGTCGAGCTCGAGCCAAGCCTCAATTTTCTAAAGCTCGTCGAGCTTCGAGCTCGAGCCGAGCCGAATTATTACATAATCGAGCCGAGCTATACCAGGCTCGAGCTCGGCTCATTTTCACCCGAGTCGTCACATTGAATTATAAATTTATTCTTATTTTTTCATTATATATAATTTTTATATTAGTATTAATATAATAACTATATAGATTTAACACCTTTTTTTAAAAAAAAAAAAACTAGATACTAGTGAGTTTAGTGGAGGAGAAATTAAAGCTTTATTTTTGACACCACTTGGAGTTGCCCTGAACCACAGATTGATGATGCAAAAAGGAAATATCCCATATAGTACTATTACTGTATTTCTCACGGCCAAATGGGCGAATATTATTCTTTCAACTGTCTGCTTTCATACCAATGGGAAGAAAAGACATTATGCATCATACATGTGTGTCTCTGTCTCTTTTCATCTGTTTATTGATGAATAAATAAATAAATCATTATACACTGCAAGTGCAGAACCCCATCATCATGATTCATGACAAGCTAAGGGGCTATTATCATCACATATAATCAATATTTTGGATTTGAAGTTTTAACATCGAAAGGCAATAACACTTTGACATATGCCCTTAGTATTACAGAGGGTTATTTTTTTTAAAAAAAAACAATTACTCCATATGATAGTACTATGAATGAAGTCAACTTAAACATGGAAGAAGCTGGTAATCTGAGATTTATGTTTTGTTGTAGATTACTATGACAAGGTCAATTGGTTTAGGAAAAGGGGTTTCTGAAATCTGAGTGATGGGCAACCATAATGTTCTATTGGTTAGGTTGTAACTTGCCAAATCTAGTAGTGTTTTTATTTTTTTTTCTAAGGTTGTGGGTCAAACAGAAATGGCCATGACATCTTACATGATGCTCTATTATTTTTTAGCCAAGGGTCTAGTTAGCCTAGTTTGGACATGGCCCAAAAGCGTCCGTCCCAATGTCTTGACCAAAGGTAACCGACCATGAATTGTTTTTCCATATAGTACTATATGACAATGGCATGACTCATGAGTCACATGACATGGAAGGTGTTTCATCACCAAATAATGAGTAATGTATTGTGGCAAGTTTAATAATGTAGTAAAATACACTAGCATATGCTTTTTAGGGCTTCAAACATGCATAAACAAGTTAATTAAAATAGAAAAACACACGGGAAAAACCTTGATAAATAGATTGCGTGAAGCACAGATTCATGGTTTTCACTAGTCAGTCCCCTCAATCTGGCTACGAATCTTAACTCTACAAAAAATGTTGCCTCAGAAACGTCATTAGCAGCTTTTAATTTGTGATGCATTTTGATGTTTTTACGTTAAAGAAGGTACTAATAGCTTCACAATTAACAAAAAAAATTGTCGCTTATAGTTGTTTTTCTCCAAAAAAATTCCCATCTTCTTACATAGGATGAATCTCAAATAACTTGTCTTTTATGGTAGAATAAAAACAAAAAATAATACTCCATCTGTCCCATTTAAGATGTCTTGTTTCATTTCTGCACACAATCCAATGCACTTTTTCAATCGTTAATATCTCAAAAAAATATGTAAAATATATATTATAAAACTACATGATTATACGATTCTAACAAGATCCAACTCGATTATCTTTTCTCAAAAATATACTTAGAATAATATTGAGTCAAAGTTAAACAATGAACAGTGCTAAAAAGTCAAACCAGACATCTTGGCCGGGACGGAGGGAGTAATAATTAAAAAAAATTTAAAAAAAGAAAAAGCAAAAGTTATTTTGCTGTTATTACCTACATTTTTAGTAGCCCTTTATCTTTCATTGTTGTTGGCGAAGAAATTTTGTCAATATATCTCGCCTAAAAAGCAAAAAGGGGGAGGAGGGGGGAAAATAGTTTGTTTTCAATCTTCATCAGCAGTAGAAGACAAGAAAATCAGGTAATGTAGCTTTCCTAGCCAAAGGAATACAAAGAGATTAATCATTCTTACACACGACACTATCATCCCTTTGTTTCATAATTGTGGGAGTGGGAAGAGTCAGCGTCCGTCAACTTCTTCAGTTAAAGAAGAATGTCCAAAGATTTGGCAATCATCCTATTCTATTTCTCTGTGTGGCTAATATGGCTGCATACTGAATAATAAGTACTACTTCTGCGTTGTTTAAAAGCATGGATGGATAAATAAGATTGTAGATTCTCCACCATTCATCAAATAGGATCAAGAATTTGTGTGTCTGCCACTTCCTAAATTCACAGAATCCAAAACCCTAATGTTTCATGGATCAGAAGGTGACACCCCATGTGTAAAAGTACTGACCAAAATGTGCCTTACAATTTCATTAGAACAATTTAAAACTGTATTACAATTTCATTACCAGGGAGGTTTTTGGAATTATAACAATTTACTGCTTCAAATGTTTGGACATGAACAAGAATTCGACGAAAAACATAGTACTATAAAACACCAAGACCGCAAGAAATGGAGAATCTGAACCACATAGTATGTACACATTAAAGGATAAGATATATGCTTATGATCGTTTGTTTCGGGAGCCATAATCTCACCGGTCCACATTGACATTATGCACATAGCTTTTCCATGGGATCTCTCCATGTAGAAACTAGAAAGGCCACTCGGTGTGCATCCGTGTCATGTTTTGTTGTGGATAGGATCTGAACCTTTACGAACTCTCCTTTTGCTGGACTGATTTGTGTTGAATTTCTTGTGGACAGGCACCGGTTTCTTGTCAGTCCTTACACTGCTTGCACTACCCATCTTGACCATACGATGGTCTTCCCCGCCCTGTCTGTGATGCCTAAAGCCTTCTACTTCTTTTACCGGGAATGCTAGCACTTCGGCACAGATGATTAAAATGAATGCCAGATAAACGTGTGGAACCATCGTTTGTTCCCTAGAAAACGGAGGTAAGGATGGAACGTGTGCTAGGTTTCGATGGTGAGGTACAGAGAGGATATAAGGATGGTGGGGAGAGCGTGCAAAATCCTTCTGTTCCTATGTTCCATTCCTGTGGATACAATTGTTGCACAATATGGAGGGGAATTCGGAGCATAAAGCTTGATGGGATCGGAGGGCCAAGAAGAATCTTCACCCGAAAAATAAAAATCATGGGTTGAGAAATCTGAGCCAATGAAAGGGGTGTTGCAGACCTGCAGCAAGGAATCCAAGGATTGATGAATAACAAAACACCCTTGAGAAGGAAGCCAGGCATCTTTTTGTGTTTGTATTCCCCACATTTAATTTGTTGTGTGATCTCTTCATTTTGTTTTAGACTAGTTTGGTTCGAGTGTGCTGAGCATTGATGTGCTACATTGAAGGCTGTTATATTCGATCAAAATTTGTTCGATTTCTCGGATGGCTCCAATGCAACTGAATCAAGATTCGAGCTCAGCTAAGATACTCTTAAATCTTGCTGTTCAAGGTTTATTTTATACTTGTATGAATGATTAAATATAGCTAGTTTGCTTACATTCATATGCAGAAATATAAATATCCCTACAGCAAAATTTGCCAAAGAATTTCTAGGGATCTGGGTTGTAACTTGTAAGGATGGCAATGGGTGAGATCCAATTCGGGTCCACAACTTGATGCCAAGGCTCGGTCTGGGGACCCCGCAGGTCGGGTCTGAGCCGGTTATGCAAGACCAACTCTAAAGGGTCCGTTCTGCACATTGAGCTGTAGCTGCGAGCTGTGCTGCAAGCTGCAGCTATAGGGAGCTGTAGCTGTTGGGAGCTATGGGAGCTGTAGCTATCAGTTTCTGTATAAGCGTAGGTATAAATAGCTGTAGCTGTCAAAAATTATAATTTGAAGAGAAAAATTTATTAAATTTGGAAAGTAGAATTCGAAAGCTCTCAAAAGCTACCTCTTATAGCTTTTAAAAAGAAGCTTCCAAAAGCTCCCAAAAGCTAATGTACAGAACGGGGCTTTTGTTTTGAAATAAAAGCTAAAGCTACCAAAAACTCCCAAAAGTTGTATGCAAAACAGAAGCAACTTAATTTTAAAAAATAAAACAAAAAAAAATCAAAATGAAGATGGTTGGGTGTTGGTGGTGGGCCACCCCCAATCCTATAAGGGTTGATGGTCGACCACTTGGGAGAGACCACTTCCCATTATTCTTTTTTTTTTTACAATAATGATGTGGAGGATGATTGGATCTCCATAAAGATCATGGATATAGATGGTCTAAGACCACTTGGTCTATTTTGTTTGGGCCAATGGGATAGAGACATTTGTCTCTATTTCATTGGTCAAAGTTATTCTTTTGAATTTATCTAATAAATTGATTATATTTTTTTATATAAATAAATAAATATAATTTTGAGATATGCCAAATTTTATAATTTTTTATTCTCTACAAATAGAGACAACTCTTGCTATATTTTTATTAAATACATATATATCAATTTTAATATATTTAACCTATTTTAAATTTTAAAATAATTATATATAGTGTTGACTTAGGGGTGGCAAGAAACGGCACATCGAAATACCGTTACTATTACCGTACCGTATCGAAATTTTCGGTATAGGTAAAAATCATACCGATACCGATACTGAATATTTCGGTATACCGAAAATTTCGGTTTCCTATAATACATACCGTTATGTACCGAAATATACCGAAATATGCCGAAAAATACCGAAAATGCCGAAAAATACCGAAAAACATTTACATACCGAACAATGCGTTACATACCGTTACTATCTACTTACCGAACTATACCGGAAAAAATCAATACCGTGAACATATTCCAATCGCAGGTATACCCAAAAATGACTTAAATTGGCCCTTCAAAGTTCTAAATATCTTAACACAACAATAAATATTAAATTTTAAAATAATATTAAAATTAATGTTTCGGTATTTCGGTATATCGAAATACCGAAAATCTCGTATGCCCATACCGTTACCGTACCGTTTTTTCGGCATACCTAAATTTCGGTATACCTAAATTTCAGCATAACTAAATTTTAATATTTTCGGTAATTTTCGATGCGATAAGCTCGGCATACCGAGTTTTCGATAATTTTTTCCACCCTTGTGGTTGGATGGTTGGGTGGTTATTGAATATTGATAAAGTATGTAAAATTAAAGTGGTTGGATTGGGATGAATAATGATGAGTTGGATGAGAGAGAAATTAATAAAATAATGAGATGGTTGGATGGTTGGGTTGGTCATGGATAATGGTAGTCTAAGAATCCAACCACGATCGAACCCCCCCAACTAAAACAAGTTTTCCCAATCATAAATCAATATTAAAGAATCAATTACTCAATGGAATGGCCTAAGTATGGCCACATTGTTTTCATTTTTAAGCTAAATAAACAAATTACCAATAGTGAAGGGGTGGGAGATTGGATGGTGGTCAAGAATAGAAGTCATCGTCGGAATAACCCTAATAAGTTTATTTTCAAAGGTTAGAAGGGTCCTTCTGCCATGGCTCAAGGGAACCGGTTGGCACCAAACCCAACGCTAAGAGTTCTAAGGCTCTCGTCCTAGGTGGTACCAAATCCAACATCATGGGATCTATGGCCATCGTCTCGACTGGCATCAAAGCCAATATCTCGAGCTCGGTGGCCACGGCACAGGTTGGCACCAAACCTAAAGTCATGAGCTCCAAGGCCATTGTTCTATTTGGAACCTCATCCAATACCACGGCTTCTTCGGCCATTGTCCCGTTTTGTTGGGGGTCCTCGGAAAATATGGGGACTCAGCCTACGAAGCCCCTGCATGGCGCGAAGTATTCCAGGGTGGAAAGAAGAGCTCCACTTGCGAGTAATCCTATAGCCGCGGCTGCGGAGGAAGCCGCCAGATTATTTCCTAAGAAGTATGCCCACCTGCTCAATGGGGGCTCGACCATGGCCCCGTCGTTCCCCTCTGGACTAGCACATGTGTTGCCACCTGGGGATGTTGGTATGGGTGTGGAATAGCTCACTTAGCTATGAGTAACTTTATCTGGATAATTTGTTATGTTAGAGTTTAATGATTTTTCAATCCTCTCATGGAATGTGCGTGGTGCCATGGGACGGAGTTCACAACGCCACATTGCAAACATGCTTAATTGTAATACCCGAGAATTTTGCAACATAAAATAAATAAATAAATAAACAATAAATAAATATAAGAAATAAATAAACATAATAAATAGATAAAGAATCATAAGAAGTGAGAAAAAGAGTTAAATTAAAAAGGAACCAAAGTTCCAAGAACCCGGGAAGCCGAAGACAATTTAATCGAATAAATTGTTACACGAGAACCCGATACTAACGGACTCGATAATTCGAGTCCAAATGTAAATTCAGACCCGAGTAAGATTTAGGTAGGGAATTGGAACCCAAAACTGACCCGGAAATCGGAGCCCGAGAACATAGAGGGATAGCAGTCCGAAAGAGAGGAGAAAAGGCCCGACGGATCGCACGACCCGGCCCAAACCGCAGCCTGGACCAAGGCCGCGCGGTCTCCGCGCGCTCCCAAAGGGAGAGACCGCGCCAACCCCGCGCCACGAGCGGCAGTTGGACGTTCCGCGATTCACTCGTCCGAATCCGGATTTTTCGACTTCGGTTGCTCACCTTGCGGCTCAAGACACCCTAGGGCCGACTTTGGACATCCCCTAGGTCTTCCACATCTATAAATAATCATTTCTTCCCACCCCGAACACTTTGAAAACCCTACGAAAATCTCTATACGTATCAAACCCTAATCCCGGAGTCGTCGGAGGCACGAAGGCAATAGAAGACTGAGTTTGGACAAAAATCCAGAGACCCTCATCGCGGTGGTAAGATCTTGTCCATTCTTTTCCATTCAAGATTCGAAAACGAATCCTAATTAAACCTCTTTTCTATTCGAAACCCCAATCCGGACGCGTTGAGGAAAATCGAAGGATCTCGGAGGGAGAACGAAGGACGTGGAAGCCACGCCTACGAATCGATGAGCCGGATAATCCAAATTTATATAAGGTAATACTTACTGTGGTTTTGGGTGATTAAAACACAACCAAACGTAGAGATCTAATTAAATAACCCTAAAATCTGTCAACAAAGAAATCCTGCGGCGCAGCGTTCTTGTGTGAATTTTTCGAACCCTTAAAACTGTTCAAACGGAAAAACATAAAACACGTAGAAAGTTTCTAAGACATCGATCTACTTCCTGTAAAAATTTCATAATTTTTGGTTAAGATTTGATACCCGAAAATCGAGCTAGACTAGCCTGTGGGAAATCTGGATCCTGAAACGGGACAGCATTACATCTCGAACTTGTTGGTGATCTTTACATTAGATCTAGACCGATTTAGGGTTAGTGTTAAACATATGAATTGTAGATCTATGAGTTTAGAACGCCTCTGTGAATTTTTAGAATTATTCGTTAAGATTTGAACCTCCGAATTTGAACCGAACCAATCAGCGTTCTTACCGAATTCATAGAAGATGACAGAACTAGTTTCGAACTTGATCCAAATATTAACCTCTGATCCGACGAGAATTAGGCTTTGCGTTCTAAATGAAAGTTGTAGATAATTGATTTAAGTATCTTCCTGTAAAATTTCATCGAATTTGGAGTTCGTTTGCTATGGTAGATCTCGAAATTATGAAACTGCTGTTGTAAGATTTCGGACAGATTAGGAACCTGATGAAAATCTACGTTTTTGACTTGTTTCCTTAACTCGGGTCGAAAAACTTAAAACACGAAACTTATTCGTCTCTCTGTTTCCGAGTCACTGGTCAAATTTCAGAATTTTCGGATTTAGAATAGATTTTTAATTAAATTTTGGAGTAAACAGTGTTTTGACAAAGTCAAATATTGGAAATCTTGTTGAAACGGTGAAATTGGCCTTTAAAGTTAAACGATTGGGAATTTCCTTTCAAATAAAATACACATGAATAATGCTTGCCCGAAAGGCAATTGAAATATAATGCTTGCCGAAAGGCAATTGAGATATAATGCTTGCCAAAAGGCAATTAATAAATAAAGCTTGCCGAAAGGCAATTGATATATAAGGCTTGCCGAAAGGCAATTGAGATATGATGATTGTCGAAAGGCAATTGATAAATAAAGTTTGCCGAATGGCAATTGGGATATAAATATGAGACATGAGACATGAAACTAGAAGACTCGAAAATTGTTCCTTTTAGATTATACTTTTAAATTATGTCCTACAGTTACATTATTTTGCAAGCTATATTTATGGTCTTATGAAATCCCTGTCTTTTAAATTATGCGGTTAAATTGTTATCAGATGAATACATTAAATCATGTCTTGTATGCACATGTTTTCTTTAAATATTAAATAATGGCTTTGAAACCCCACGATCATGTATGTGTTAACTTACTCAGCAAGTTGTGCTGACCCAAAACCATTTCTTTCTTTTTCCTACAGAGCATGTGGACTATACTTGAGCACGTACATGCATGGGATTTTTTGGGAACACTTTATTTTTAAATTTTGCATTAGACTATAGTATAAACGAGCCTGTTTAACATGTGTTTTGGCCATGTTGGCCCTAGTTTTAATTTCGCTGCATTACTTATATCTAAATATTATTTTCCGGTGCAACTGTAATGATATTTTTTTCGAGTTATATTACAATGGGTTGTTTGAATGTTTTAAATACTTTAAATACTGCAATACCTAGCCTTGCATCTCTTTAGCGAGCTCAGAGAAACCGTGTATTGCTAGGGAGTTGTGGCGGTGACATCCCGACCTAGGTGACCAAAAACCGGGGTGTTATAGAGTGGTATCAGAGCCCGGATATTTTTAAACTATTAGATTATTATTATTTTTAAACTACTATTATTTTTAAACCATTAGTATTTATATTTAAACCATGATTATTTTTAAATTACTAGTGTCATAATTATAGAAGCCCAAATTATTATTATTATTTTTAAAATTTCCTAGCCCACATTATTTTTGAGCCCAAATGATAATTATTTTTGACCCAATATAGAGGTCCAAGAATTTTGACTATTATTTTTAGCATTAATTCCATGGAATAAATTTTTACTTTTTAAAACCCATGGAAATTAGAAAAATATATATATATATATATAGTGCATGAATTATTTTGGGGCGGAAATCATCATCTGCATGTGCATACCACATTTTTTTCTATACCTTAGAGAACCTAGAAGCGATATGTTCTAACTTAGACCTTTTGCTTGCACTAGATGACTTAGATGCTTGACATCAAATTAGGAACGCTGACTAGAAACTGATCTTGCCTTAGTTCTAGATCGCGTTCATCTAAGCGCACGCCTAAGCATAACAAATCTCGGCCTTAGCCATTCCTATCCTTGTACGAATTAGAAATTTCCTTATGTGGAACAATAAAAATCAAGTTTTTATTAAAACACTCTTTATTCCAAAAATCTTGTTTGGTTTCCCAAACAACAAATCCGAAAATTCGAAATTCAAAATCAGAAACTCACGTGGCCTTATGGGCGCGCTTAACACTTGAACTCATATATGATTTAGCAAATTTCTTGTTCAAGCGATCTATCTAAACTCTGATAAACTAATCTATATACGTTATAACAGAAAATGGCACCTAGGAGAAACCCAAGGAAGGTAAGTCCAAACGGCACTGACGCTAACCTCCCCAACGTGGCCAATACCAATGAGACCCCTCAAAACCTAGGAGAACGAGTACCTCCTGCACCCAACAACATGGAAGAACGTCTAAGGACTGTAGAGGAAGTCCTTGTAGCATTAGGAAATGTCGAGGTGCATAGGGTACAAACAGTACCTCCGCCAATAGCCCGAGTCAACTACTTGGCATTAGTGAACCCCTATAACCCACCCCATTATGACGGCCAAGAGGATCCGGCCAAGTTGGAAGGGTGGATCCGTACATTTGATAAGCTCTTGGATACTATCAAATGCCCTGAGGAGGAGAAGATACGTGTAGCGACCTACTACTTAGGAGGCGAAGCCGATGAGTGGTGGCAAAACCTTCGAGCGAATTCAGAGGAAGACGAAGAAGCCTACACCTGGGAAGAACTTAAGGAAGCCTTGAGGGAAAGATTTTACCCACTGAGCACCAAGACTGCGAAATACGAGGAATTCATCAACCTAAAACAATGTGCGCAAACAGTGCAAGAGTACTACAACAAATTCAAGGAGCTAGTACGATTTGCTACGAGGCTAGTGCCAATCGACTCTGACAAGGCTCAGAAATTCGAGATGGGTCTGAACCTTAGTATCCGGGAGATACTTGCAGTAGGATAATTCATGAACCTGCAGACAGTTTATGATCGTGCGGTAACAGTTGCACGAGTTCAAGGACTGAAACGGAAACCGGTAGATGAGGCTAACCAAGGACCACGAGGAGAATACAAGGTGGATAAGGACCATTTCTATGGAGACTCGAACGGACAACATCAAAATGACAATGGGGAGAAAAAGGGGATAGTCTTCAACCATGGTGACTATGCGCCACCATGTCCAAAGTGTGGTAAACCGCATTATGCGAGAGGATGCCCTCAGCCTGGAGCATGCCTTCGATGTGGTCGACATGGTCATTGGCTGCGTAATTGACGGACACGGAAGAAGAACATCGACAAGAGAGAGGATGTGACTACTCGACCTAAGCAACCACGAAACCCAGACGGTCAAAATGGCAACAACCAAGGGCACCGATACACTCGGAATAAAGACCAAAACCCGAACACTCGTGAGAATACTGAATAGGCAGTTATGGGGACATAACTGGAGTCCTAAGGGGGAGAGGATGTGATACCCCCATAATAATTTCTCTTTGGAGTTCGACTTGATAAGATGTATCCTAAATCATAGATAAACAAATTCAAATTGTTTTGAACTACGTTATGGCTTGATCTCTTCACAGGGTACGTAGGCAGCTTAGAAGTTTTAATTCTAAGTTCAGTCACAAAATAATAAAACAAACAAAAAGGATTTTGTTGCGAAATTATGGAGACATGAGATATGAGACATGAAACTAGAAGACTCGAAAATTGTTCCTTTTAGATTATGCTTTTAAATTATGTCCTACAGTTACATTATTCTGCAAGCTATATTTATGGTCTTATGAAATCCCTGTCTTTTAAATTATGCGGTTAAATTATTATCAGATGAATACATTAAATCATGTCTTGTATGCACATGTTTTCTTTAAATATTAAATAATGGCTTTAAAACCCCACGATCATGTATGTGTTAACTTACTCAGCAAGTTGTGCTGACCCAAAACCATTTCTTTCTTTTTCCTACAAAGCATGTGGACTATACTTGAGCACGTACATGCATGGGATTTTTGGGAACACTTTATTTTTAAAATTTGCATTAGACTATAGTATGAACGGGCCTGTTTAACCTGTGTTTTGGCCATGTTGGCCCTATTTTTAATTCCGCTGCATTACTTATATCTAAATATTATTTTCCTCTGCAACTGTAATGATATTATTTTCGAGTTATATTACAATGGGTTGTTTGAATGTTTTAAATACTTTAAATACTGCAATACCTAGCCTTGCATCTCTTTAGCGAGCTCAGAGAAACCGTGTCTTGCTAGGGAGTTGTGGCGGTGACATCACGACCTGGGTGACCAAAAACCGGGGTGTTACATTAATTCTCTTAAACCGTCTTTATTTTTGCTCATGGAGCCTCAAGGTCCGTTTGATCGCGTTAGGGTTTTTCTCTATCGTCTTAGTTATGATGTCGTTCATGTTGTTGAAAGTGTCGGTAGGGCGGGAGGCCTATGGCTTCTCTTTCGCATTGGGTCACCATTTAATTTCAGCATTTTGGCGCTGCACTCGCACTTTATTACTGTGTCTGTTAGTTGTGACAACGCTAATTGGAGTCTTTCAGCAATTTACGCTAATCCTAATAGGAGTGGCAGGGATGCTGATTGGGCTCATATGCGTGCACTATCTACTATCGTTCAGGGAACTTAGCTTGCTATAGGGGATTGGAATGAGATTGCTTTTCTTTCTGGGGCGGTGGGGATGCTCCCTTCTGGAAGTCATTGTCAGACTTTTCGCGCATGCTTAGTGACTGTGGCTTGAGCACGTTGCATACGGTTGGTGATTTATTTACCTGGCAACGGAACAACTCTGGTGGACCTGTGGCTAGGAAAAGACTCGACAAGGCGGTGGTCAATAATTCATGGCTTGCATCGTTTCCTAATGGATATGTGAAAGTCCTTACCCTTCGTCTTTCATATCATAATGGCATCCTCGTCAGATGTTTCCCTCGGGTGGATCATTCTTCAAACCGGCCTTTCAGATGGGAATATGCATGGTCGACTCATCCTCATTATGAAGCACTAGTTGATACAGCTTGGAATTGGAATAATACTAGCTTACATCATAGTCTGGCTAAAGTCCAGGAATCATCAACATTTTTCAATAAGCATTCTTTTGGCAATATCATCTGAAGGAAAAAACGGTTGCTTAAGTGATTAGCTGGAGTGCGACGTTGCCTTCTTCGGGTGGATTCTGCTCGGTGGCGACTTCTTGAATCCAAACTTATGAATGAGCTGGAGGATACTTTGAAACAAGAGGAGATTTTGTGGTATCAAAAGTCGAGAGATAAAACCATCAAACTTGGCGATAGGAATACAAATTATTTCCATGCCTGGACTCGCATTCGTCGGCAGCGTGCGCGAGTGCTTGGATTGGAAATTGATGGTCAGTGGATCACGGATGCAGATACTCTTAAGAACCATGCGATGTCTCACTTCAGTTGGTTATTTTCTCATTCTATGTCGTCTGCTAGGCCTGTGAGCTCACTAGTGGCGCTACCGCCGTTGGAAGATGTTTCTAACCTCAATCTTCCTCTTCAGCGTATGGAAGTGGACATGGTTGTTAGGGAGATGCGTGGTTTGGCGGCCCCTGGCCCGGATGGGTTCCCGGCGATGTTCTATAAAACTTATTGGCACATTGTTGGGAATTCAGTTTTTCAATTTGTTCGGAGTGCTCTTGAGGACGGCCACTTCGATCCTGCCATCGCGGCTACTTTAATATGTTTCATTCCGAAGATTGAAGTTCCAAGGGAGATTCGGCATTTTCGGCCAATCTGCCTTTGCAATGTCAGCTATAAAATCCTTACAAAAGTAATTGTAAGTCGACTTCGGCCCTTGCTTCGCACGTTTATTGGACCCTTCCAGTCAGCCTTCTTGCCCGGTCGTGGGACATCATGTAACGCTGCTATCCTCCAAGAGGCGGTCAATGCTTTCAGAAATAATAATAGAAGAGCAAAAGAATTTCTTCTTAAAGTAGATTTGGAGAAAGCCTATGATAATCTTTCATGGGATTTTCTTGAGGGATGCCTTCGCGAGATGCATCTTCTGGGGGCCTTGGTCACTACTATCATGTATTGCGTGAGATCACCCTCTTATTCGCTGCTTTGGAATGGATCAGCGTTACCTTCTTTCAATCCGGCTAAGGGTATTCGCCAAGGTGATCCACTATCACCCTATTTATTCATTATCGCCATGGAGAAGCTTTCTAGGTCCATCATTGCTGCAGTTGATAATGGCAAATGGCAGCCTATACAACTGTATCGTAGAGCGGCTCCGTTATCTCATTTACTTTTCGCGGATGATCTCCTACTCTTTTCTAAAGCCTCTGTGGAAAGTGCGTCTTGTATTGATGATGTTCTCTTTAGTTTTGCCCTTCATGCAGTTCTTAAAATCAATAGTCAAAAGTCAGTGGCATTTGCTTCTTCGGCTGTTTCTACTAGCCTCACTAATGAGCTCTCTTCAATCCTCGATGTCCGCTTTACTGATAGCCTGGGTCGTTACTTAGGCTTCCCAGTCGTCCAGGGACCAATCCGAGCAGAGCACTTTCACTTTCTTGTGGAACGTGTCCAAGCTCGCCTTGGTACATGGAAGCGTAATTTATTAGATAAAGCAGGAAGGCTCACATTGGCCAGATCCGTATTGGCTTCCATTCCTACCTATCTAATGCAATTGTTTTGGCTTCCATCGTCTATTTGCTCTATGATCGATCGTGCCATTAGTTCATTCATCTGGAAGGACTCCCAAGGGCGAGGCCTTCACCTTGTCAGTTGGCGCAAAGCTGCTCTCCCAAGGGTTATGGGAGGGGTGGGTATTCGGACAT
The DNA here is from genome assembly GCA_030278955.1 of Hygrophila difformis. Taxonomy (NCBI): domain Eukaryota; kingdom Viridiplantae; phylum Streptophyta; class Magnoliopsida; order Lamiales; family Acanthaceae; genus Hygrophila; species Hygrophila difformis. Next base: position 54,659,885 of record JAOANR010000002.1, on the reverse strand, counting down.
CGCGTGATATGAATGTGGCCCTGCTAGGCAATTTACTTGCTAATTTCCTTCAACAGGCACAACAGCCTTGCATCCAGCTCCTAACGACTAAGTATGGCCATGGGGTAGAAGCCGTGCGAGCTCGGCCTGGGGCATCACCTGTCTTCCGGGCATTGGTGCGGGTCATGCCACTTTTGGCTTATGGTTTCCGCCTATGCATTGGTTCGGGGGAGAGTAGTTTTTGGTTTTCCTCGTGGCTTAAAGGTGGCCCTATTGCTCCGCGGTTGCATTTTGTGCACATCTCGGATGTTGATTTTCGGATTAAGGATGTCTATATCAATGAGAGCTGGAGTTGGAATAGCCTGTATACGGTAGTGCCGGATTGCATCAAACAGGAAATCATGGAGTTTGGAGCCCTGGTTATTCATCCATTGGCCACGGATCCATACAGTGGGTGGGAGTGTCGTGAGGGGCGTATTCCACTCAAAGTGGATATCGGTGGTTGTTGGAGAAAAGAGGGTGCAGTAAAACACCACAGATTTCTTGGGTTTGGCATGTTGCTGCAGCGGAGAAAGTGCGAGTCATGTTATGGCTTGCAGCCCACGAAGCCCTTCCTACCAATCTTATGCGCTTTAATCGACACTTGGCGGCATCATCAACTTGTGGTGTTTGTGGAGTAGAGACTGAATCCCTGTTTCATTTATTCTTCTCTTGTCCAAGAGCAGCAGCTGCGTGGAGCCAACTGGGGGGACTTGAGCTGCTTGGTCATCTACCTGCTATTGGCGAATTTGGCCCTTTTTTGAAACGTCTCTCTCGCCCTTGGACGGGCAAACACTGGCACTTTTGTGGAGAATTTGGTGTGCCCATAATGCTACTTGCTTTCGAGGGGAGTCCTCTTCACTGCATGCTCTCATCCGGCGGGCACAGCTGCTCGGGGAGGGGTTTGATCGTGTCTTCTCTTCACGGTTGCGGGTGGTGTCACCTCAATATGTTATTTGGCATCCTTGTTGCTGCACCAACGTAGCCCTGCATGTTGATGGTAGCTGCATTGGAAATCTAGGTCGTGCGGGGTTTGGTGGTGTAGTTCGGGAAAGTAATGGCCAGTGGATTGAAGGTTTTTCGGGCACCGTGGGTATCACTTCAATTCTTGTTGCTGAGCTTCATGGCATATGGCGAGGGTTAAAGTGTCTTGGTCTAAAAGGGATTGAGGCTGCTTGTTGCTATTCTGATTCCTTGGAAGCTCTTCGTCATCTCCGCATGGACATCCAACCGGGTCATAGTTTGTTTCCGTTGGTTCGCAATATTTTAGATCTTATTGCCCAGTTGCCTGGGGTACATTGGCATCATATATTTCGAGAGGGTAACTTTGTTACGGATGCCTTGGCTAAACGAGGATCTCATTCGGTGAATTTCTACACCACATGGGCTTTCCCTCCTGATGATGTAAAGACGCTCGTTGCGAGAGATATATCGGGGATTCGGATGCATCGGCATTAGCTTCCCTCGCCTGTGTTATTTATTTCATTTCTTTCCTTTCACCCCCCTGCTGTAGATTTTTTAGTCTTTTCTCTTAGCCGACACTTAGGGTGTGTCTGATTACCAAAAAAAAAAAATTACCAATACTATTTTTTTTATATGCATCTCCTTGATCAATTAAGTTTTTATATTATCCTACCAGTCTATTAAATCAGACCTAATCAATTAAGTTTGCAAATTGCAACCATTAAATTTTGGTCAGTACAGCATTCATATACACACAGACAAAGTAGCATACAGCCCCCCAATGTAAGGGAAACACCTTAACTGTCATAACTGCAAGTGTTTAATGAACACAGCAAAAGCCTAATCCTTACTCCGGGCGAGAACCAGCCTGTGCAGATGCCACCGCCGGCACACTTGATGACGCTACAAGGAGACCTCTGTTCTGCGCGGCTTGAACCACTATTGCTAGTCGAGCTGCTGCTAGAGCAGCAGCCTCCTGTTCCAGTTCACCAAAAAATTTCAGGACAGGGTTTTTTCAGGCATATCCAAACTGTTAAAAAGAGTGTGTTGGCACTTTCTGTGTTAAAGCAAACATGTACCTGTCTTTGTCTGCGGCGTTGCAAGATACCGATGGCCCATATCATGATGTAGCAAGGGAGAAGGAAGCCAACAGCTCGAAGCAAGAAAAGCTGTGTATTCATGAGTGTTAAAAATAATTTGTTTGGAATTTGGGTTACTGTAATTCATTGTAGACTAACAATGTAGAATTGTTTGGCTTCAGCTTACCGAGAAGAAAGTCGATGCGTCTTCGTCAGCATTTCCATCTCCGGCATCCGAGATTGTCAGAGCATGCCTTAATAGTAGAAGAGCCATTAACTGCCAGCCCAGAACAAAGTGTATAAAGTTCTTAGGCACTGTGATAAAATCAACCAGGCAGAATGTTTCACTGTGTAAGGAATAAGAATCGAAGGCTTACAATTAGAGCTACTGAACGGCAGAAGGCAGCACCACTGTTGTGAGCACCGTTATAATCATCATAGTCAGCTTCCAAAAGTTGGCGTTCGGCCTCAGCAATTGCCAGTAGCCGGGGATCATTCATGTTCAGTTGGGCTCCTGAGATTTGCCAAACTCCCCTAAAAGAACAAAAACCAAATTGGAAATACAAACTTGGGGCAAGTATGTTCCATGACAAATAAGAACTGGAACATTTTTTTTGGAAAAGTCTAGGAATGTTGCTAGCATAAAAATTAATGAGCGGACCCAATGAATGCGATTCGATACTCACTCAATGTCAATGCTAGTCGCATCAGATGGAGGTTGCGGAGGAGCAGTATAGCCTGGCTGATAAGGCTGCAAGTGAAAATGAAAAGTGTGAATAATCACGAATGAAACTAAGGCTTGTTTGATGGATCTTATTAGAGCCTATTTTCTCTAATAAGTGGCTCATAAGAGGATCTAATAAAATCCATCAAACGAGGCCAAAAATAAAATCAGATCACATCTTTTCCCCAATGAGCTTAATATAACAGTTACATATCCTAGAATGAACAACAAATGGCACATTTCCAACATCTATTTGAGTCAATATACCCAATTCTCGATACTAATACCCAACTGTTTCCAGGTGCAATTTCAGTTGCATATTGATAAGTTTTAATGATAAAAACCAACTCCAATGACTACTCTGGTTTCACAAAGTGGTATTCAATCAGCAAAAATACTTCAACGGTATCAAAATTCTCATGAAAGTATACTCGAGTGCAATGAGCATGTTTTTTGTCTACCAAAATATTGCTATCAACCTTTAAGAGGCTATATCTCTATCCTGCAAAAGAATCCTCCAAAGTCTTACTGATGCCAAGAAAATTGGCGATTGCCAAAATTACGAGGAGGACTAATCGCATACCTGATGGCAGATCTCACAAGTAATGTCACCCTTCTCGTTGCACCAGTGCTGGACGCATTTTCTGTGAGCATACTGCATAATGATGGTAAAACAGTCAACAATTAATCAAGAGGAAAAAACTTCGTCATAGTAACCACAGCCACAACAAAACCAAACATTTCTTCTCTTGATTTAATTTGTACAGAATTACATTACACTTCTAAGTGAACTATTACATATCAATTTTTATTTCAGAAATAAGGTCCTCAACTATTTTGGAATTCGAGGAACATACACCAAATCTAAATTACCAAGTAGCCTCAATGCAATTCTGAAAACAGAAGTCGAATCACACGCCACACAGATTGTATTTACTTCATCAAGTTAAAGAATAAAAACTTGTGTCCGAATCTAAAGTATAGGCATGTTAGTCATCAACTCACTCAAGACGACAGAATAACACTGGATTTCACCTTGAGACTTCCACTGCAAGCACAGGGACTTTCCAAATTAACGAGAGAATCCTCATCTTGGCAAATCCGGCATTCGACTATCCCAATCAGTGGTGCCTGCTCATCTTCATCCTCCGTGTCCACGGCCACCGCCACTTTAACATCTTCAGGGGCGGTTGACGATGAGTTTCCCTGCAACTCAGTCTTATTTCCAGCGGCGGTACCCTCAGGCTTCAGCTGATGGTCGTCAACATTTACCACCACATGCTCACTCATTTGCACTTTTCTTGAACCAACACAATCACAAGCAATAACAAAAACAAGAGTTCCTATACATAAAACAACAAAAAAGGCTCAAGGAAACATTCAATTGGATTGTGTATAATGTGAAAAAGTTCCTTTCTTCTTCCGTAAAGTTGTCTTTTGTGGATAAAACAATCGATAAGAACAGACCCATTTCAAAATTCCCTTATTCACAACCGAAACCCTAATTCGTGAAGAAAAAGAATTAATTAAATTGGGCATTCTACAGGGAATTCAAACCGATCGCGCTGGACTAAGGAACAAAATCGGAACATCTCAAGAACCCAAATAAGAATTGGTCCAATCAAGATTCGAAATAAGTATCATGTACAGAAGTGTAAGAGAATGCCAAAGAAAAATGCACCTGAAACGGCGGACCCGCTGCGCAATTCGAAGGTCAATAGAAGAGATAGAGAGATCAACGCAGTCTGAGAGTCGAAATTATTTGTGCGCGTCGTTTTGAGGTCTTAAATTCTTAATAATGACTTGCCCGACTTTACACACACTTCACTTCACGAGACCCTTTTGGCTTTTGTCCTTTTCTGTACAGACTACCGAATCAAAAATATCAAGATTCAAGAACCCTAACCCCTAATTTGGTAGACATACACGGGTTTTGTGTAGACTGGAGCATTTGTTTTCGGGGAGCATTGATTGAAACGCAACTCTGATGGGGCGATTTCCACGAGGCGGCCCAACGGCTTGGAATTTAATGGGGACGCAAATCTGCATTTTTTATGCATCATACGTGGACCGTGGTATTTGCAGCACTTTCGTTTATTAATACTCCTTTCTACTCCCTCCCTTCATTTTTTTTAGTTGTGCCAGCTCAATTTTAATAACTTGTATTAATTAATTTATAAATTTATATTTTTATTTTTTAATTAAATTCTTTCATAATAAATATTAATAAATAGTATTTATGTAAAAGTGAAGGTAATATAATAAAAACATAGCATAATTATTTATAACTATTTAAAAATAACCATTTTGGAATACTTTTTACTCTCTAAAAAGACAATTAAAAAGGAATTGAGGGAGTACAACAATTGTCCAACGGTTCCACCAATAACTTATCTTATGCCTTGTCTAACACCACTGCTATTAGAAGAATAGTGGAAGTATTATGCTTAACTGTACTATCATTGAATTTGTGCATATGCCAATCAAGTGTTTGCTGAAATGCCTCAAAGAAACTGACCCTTTCGTGGCCTTGCAATTCTCACAATTTGAGATTGATTGTTTTTTTCCTCCTCTTCCCCGCAAGACCGACCTAGTCTTCATAGTGGTTTTTTCATATTCGGATTTCATTTTTCATAGGAATGTTAAGAAAGGATAGGATATTGTTTCACTGCCCCATGTCAAAATCATTCCTGCTGAGCTATAGTCGAGCCCTTTGCGCATTGGACTTCATTAGTGTAGCAACAAGAGTTATTTATGGTCTGAAAGGTGCATCACTTCTCTTTTTGGTTTTCCGATGGGAGGGATATATGATTATCCTAATTATGCACAGGAAAGTTTCATCGTGGTAATAACGTGAGCATTCTAGGTTTGCCACCAACCATACCATATATGATCTATCCATTTTTATTGCAAAATCTTGCTAGCCATTGTAAAGAAGCCCGGCAATGATTTGACATCTGGATTATGTCTTCCATGAATTCAATTTATACTTTTGCTGGTGTTGAAACCTGGATATCCTACTTGAAAGCTTTGTCCATCAGGTCCTCGACTTTGTTGAAACCTTTTAATTATTGAATATATACTCCATCCGTCCCAATAATTTTGGCCACTGTTCCTTTTTGTAATGTCCCAATAAGGTTAGCCACTTTACCACCCCAGTACAACAAGTCAAATGGATTGATTGCAAATTGCACCCTAACCAAAACCTAGCTACTAAAAGTTTATTTACTAATCTCATTAACTACTCCCTCTGTCTCAGGCAAGATGTCTGGTTTTAATTTTTGACATTGTTCATTGTGTTTAATTTAACCCAATTTTATTCCAAGTATATGTTTGAAAAAAATAATCGAGTTTGGTCTTGTTAGAATCGTATAATATCATGATTAAAAACCACACAATAATGATAATTATACTTTCTGCACAGAGTCCAATGTAATTATTTAACCATTAATATCTAACAAGACCATGACTATTTTTCTCTTCTTACATCATTACGCTAATATTGAATCAAAGTTAAATAATAAATAGTGTTAAAAGTCAAATATAACAATTATAAAATGGGATGAGGAAAATAACCAAGTTTAATCACATCACTTTAACTACTAAAACATCACTATCTAAATTCTCTGCCCCGGGGCCATAATTAACGCGGACGGATGGATTACATATTATTGGTGAAATCAAGGTCCAATACCTGCTCGACGGTGCTGTCCAACAGGCGAGCCAGCACCTGAATGGCTCATTTTCCACACCATCAAACTGGACACAACTGGCAAGTGTGTTGGTGTATTTTATCATTAATAAATTTTTTTAAAAAAAAAAAAAAAAAAAAAAAAAGCCATGGATTTGATGAGCAGCTGACCTGTTACAAAACACAAATGCTTCTAGAAGATTTGGACAGATATTTTCTGCATTCTCCTGAATGGGGACTCACGCACAAAAAGGGGGCTAAAGACAACGGATGCAGATGATGATGATGGTGATGATTTCAGGTATTAGTATTTGTACTTCCAAGTGGCTGACACCTCACTCCCACTAATTCCTCCACTCAAAAACGCCTTAATATTAGTATTGTCCTTGCTTTCTTCATCATCTTTTTTCTGAAAAGTTTAGATGTAGCCCTGATTTATTGCATTAAATTGGTTTAAAAGACATTCCAATATCTTAGATTCCGTGTTCCTCTTTTCCCTTTACTCCAAAAGGCTAAATTTTCACTTCATTAATTATTGGGATTCAGCCATTCAGGTGCATTAGTTCTCAATTAGTTTGCAGACAAAAGGATAGATAGAAGTTGAAATAGTACTAGTAATATTACAAAGGAGATTATCAGGATAACACCAAACATGAAACTAGAGAATAGAGATAAGTTAGGGTCCCTTCAACAGATGTAGGTGTAGTTCATGAAATTAAATGTGCTATACATACACACAAAAAACACAACACATATAGCATCATATAAGCTTCATTCTGCGGATAAGGAATAATACAGATTAGCTTAATTAGTCTTTAACTTGAGGAACTGGAGTGTGTCGGTTATTTGCCCCCGATCCAGGGTAGTCACTGTTGATCTCAAAATCCATCCTGCCATGGAAGAACTCTTCCTCTACCATTTCCACACCTCTCTTCATATACTCTGTCTGTTTGCATTTTAAAAATTTTTTTTAAAAAAAAAGAATTATAAATCTCTGTATTAGCTATAAAAGTAAAGTGGTTGTTTTGGGTTGGATAAAGTGTGTACCTGTGATGCATCCTCCGGAGAAGAAAAAGCGCGGTTTCCTTGCATGGGTATTGCTCCTTAAGTCACCCCAAAAAATAAAATCGCAAAACCTTAAATGATTCTGACTTTAACTTAGAATCAGGAGGATTAATGAAATTCTATTACCAAACTCTCTTACTTGAAGCTGCTGAGGAAATGATTGAAGAGAATACCAGCATGGTAAGAAATAGATGGAAGCCATTCTTGATTGCCATTTTCTTTGATGTTTGTAATGTTTGTTTTGGTGGAGTAAAACTTGATGATGCCTCTTCTTATACATGAGATTGGAGCTGTAAAGGCAAACTTTTCTTTCCTCTCAAAGTGTGGGGGCATTGAAAATTGGAAAAAATTTCAGACACAATGATTATATTCTACTGATGCCTAAAAGGTGGAAAGGAATCATGTTATGGAGGATTACCTAACCTAACTTGTCTTGCTAAAAAATGCCACCGCACACACTCTTATGTATTCATGTACTGTTTGCTTTTTTCCTTATGCCCCTTTGTGGGATTTGGCAGGATCACAAAATGTTTGCAGTTTAAATATAGGTGATTTAGTTATTGGGGCACTTGTGGATAGATGTTTAAGTCAATGGGGGACAATATTAAAGTGTGTCCCACTAAGGAAAAAGCTAGGATGGATTTATTTTGAATGGAAGATGTGGATGGAAGGATTGGATGTGCCATTTTTTGATTAGAGAATTGGAAGTAATTAAGGTTTAAGTTGTGGGCTTTTGTCTGATCAGTAAATGTAGTGTCTTTTTCAAGGGATGTCTGAAACAAACTCCTCTCACAGTGAAGGGCACTTGTCCAAATTCTTGGTGGGTATTTTGTCTGTCAAAAGTGAAAAGATGAAAAATACATGTTCATATACAGCAGCAGCAGCAGCAGCATGATGACATAAATTTACCAATAGATAATACTTCATGACAATCCAAAACTAATTGGCTATTGGTGCAGTAACTGTTATCCATATAAATAAGGGGAGTTTTTATTTACATTTCCTTTCGTGTGGATTTCCATTTTCATTTACATTTCTATTGGCAAACAATAGTTGGTGTAGCTCTTAATCTCAGATGATGGAAATTGTTTCTTGTCTAATTTGTAGTACTTATAATTTGGGAAGATAGAAAAGAAAAGAGCATTAAAATGATTGGGAGAGGGGGGGTGATGGGAGCTAACAGAACAGAGAGTGTTGCAAAGCCTAAAATCAACATTGTTGATTTTTAACAAGTGTTTAACACAACATTGAGTTGTTTAATATCACAAATGAATCTAAATAGAATGTGTTCAACAGTTCCACTCATTAAATACATGTCAATTCATATTACACAAGTCTTCGTTCAAGTTTAATCAATCAATAGGCTTTTCTTGATGCATCTGCTTCCTTTATGGAGTAATATAACATTCTAGTAGAGAAACCACACCTACCCATCCCAAACTTGCAGTAGATGTCATGCAAAAAAACAAGCTCAAATGTCAAGATAATAATGTTAACACTTAACACCTCAAATTCTTTTTACCATTTTAAAAAAGTAACCAAATAAAATTTTAAAATTTTCATCTAGAGGTGATTATCTATCTACCCCATATAATTTGTTTTTAGCCCAATAAACTATAGTCACTAAGCAACTAATTAGAGTTTCTTTTTAATAGTATGTACATAATTAATGTAATTACAAATTATGTGTTTTACCGTATCTATTAATGTACAAAATAGTTTTTAGAAAACATATAGTATATAAATTTAACAAACCTACTCATTTCCATCATGATTGAAAAATTCAAGCATAAGCATCAAAGTTTTTTAATCTAATTCAATCAAAATGTTAAATTAGTATTTAAATATACAACATGAGTAATTAACAAATAATCATAATACTAATCAAGGTTTTAAATGTCGGTATCGATGTCGATATTGAACATATAAATGTATAGAAATTTCGGGGGAAATTTCGGAGATATTTGCAATTTTTTTAGAAAACTACATCGAGTTCCCGATATGATGAAATTGAAGATATTCAAAAGTACCTCATCTCTGTTGCTATATAAACTAGCAATATGTTGAAAATACTCATTCCATGATATACTATGTTGATAATATTGTTAATATCATGAACCATATCGATTGAAAAGATTTTGACTTAAAATCGATGACATAATCAACATGTGTTGAAGCACAAATTTTATTTTTTTTAGTAATTTTTTCTTAAAATGAAGATGTTTTTAAATTTTAGAAAAAAGTTTTTTAAATAAAAAAAGTAAAAATTTCGGAAAATATTGGTTAAATTTCGGGTTTCGGGCGAAATTTTGGAGGGAATTTTGCAAAAAATATTATAGATAAAATTTTGATTCGAGGTATCCCGAAATACGAAATTTCGATCAAAATTTTGGGACTTTCAGTCGAAATGTATAACACTGATACTAATATATAATGCATTTTAACAATTCTATCCATTTTGAAGTTTTTAAAACTAATAAAAATATCTAGCCACTAAAACGTTTAACAATTTGTAAGTACTACTCCTCCGTTTTTTTTTAAGTTTACCAATAGCATAGTAGGTACTATTCATTGAGTAACTTTAATTCAATTTTTTTCATATAGTTATATAAGATAAAACATAGTCAAGTGAGATCTTGTAGGATTCGTCTAATAATGTAGTTTTAAAATATCAAACTTTTATAATTTTTACTTATATATAATACTATGAAATATTGATGATTGAAAATATGCATTGAATTACGTCCATTGCAAGATGAGTGAAGTTAAAAAAAAAAAAAAAAAAAAGGAGGGATTATAATACAGTCTATCAGACACTAATTTAAAAACAAAAATACAAACAAACAAACATAGAAACTCAAGTCAATTTGGTCCATTCAAATGGCCGGAGGAGCATTCATGTCTCTGCCTCCGTTCTCTGCTGTCAGTCTCTGAAAGACGAGAGAACTTCCACCAGTTGCTGCCGCCGTGAACTCTGGTGAAGAATCATGATAATAAACAACACGAGTCGTGGAGATCACTTGTGGATCATATTCTTGTGCGATCCTCTGCTCCATACGCTTCGACGCTATGGAGGACGTGAGCAGCCGCAGCTGCAATGGAGAGAGGTGACGGAGGCCATGGAAAAATAGTAGCCGCGGTGGTGTCGGTGAGTCGGCGACGGACAATGGCCGGAGCCGAGTAGCCGAGGTAGGTGGAGCATTTTGTTGTCTTGAAGATTTTGTTGTCTTGCATTTTTGCTTCTGTTTGAGTTGGGGGATTTTGCGGCCATTGTTAATGTGTGTGTATATTTGTTTATGCAAATTTAGGGTTTGGTGGGTCTATTAACGCTGCGTCATTACTGGAGTTTGTTGATTCTGGCCATGATTTGATTCTTTCTGCTGATGCATCTGCTTCGGAAGTGATTAGCTGTTTAATGCGGAGTTGACTTTGATGAGGTAGAATTCTATAAGCCATTCTGGGTTTTTGGTCCTTACTTCACCTGTTATCATGAAATCCTAATTAGGTTGTACTTTAGATATTGTATGTATTTTTATTTGGTAAAATTTGTTAATATTTGAGTGGGTACAATTAGGATCCAGCAGCTCTGTTAATTGATCACACGAGCTATGCAATTTCAGAGACAGAAGGAGATCATACATTGATTGCTGGTGATGATTTCATTCAATCTGAGGTCATCTTGGGCAGCAAAAAGATAAGAGGTAATTAATTATGCTTATTCTTGTTGTTCCTTTGCATATTAGGTTCACCTTATGCAATCTTTCACTGGCATGTCATACCTATATCATCAAGTAACATTTCCATCAAATATACTAGATCACCCTCTGCCAAATTCTTTGCTGAAATTGGTCTTGCATCATGTTGTGTTCTTTTCTTGGCCTTGGTGGAAAGCAGTGTACATCTTTTTATCATCTGCTGTGATGGGTTCGCCGTCCATATAGATAGGGATAAATATAGATATTATAAAGTTATTAATGGACATGCGGCAATACTTTCAGTAATTTGACATTTCTATTTTGTAATGTTATACACTGCAGGCTCCTGTGCTTTTTAAGGGAATTGGCCATTCAATAAATCCCACAAACAGCTTTGTAAGTCCCCAATTTTCAAAGTATAGTAGTTGCATTACGATTCTAAAAGTTGTAAGCTATATTATTACTTTTCAGGGTTTAAAAGTTCTTCAGCTTCTCCAGCTGCATATTCTGCTGATCCAAACTTAAAGTTATCGAGTCCTCCCAGTTTGACTGGATCGGCAATATCCCTAGTTTCAGTTGTACAGGTAGGTATACAATTTTTTTTTTTTACCAAACTAGATTGAATGCTCCCACTAATGCATCTCTAGTTTCTTGCTTGAATGCTGTACTTCATCCAACGCGTCGTCTTGTAGAATTCTTTTTAGTTTGGTTTGACACTCTCCCAACAAATGATATTTGTTCAAATATCAACACATCACATTTTTTTAAAGTGCAATTGCACTTCAATATCATTTAGTGGATTCCTTGCTTTGAAATTGTTCATATCCACATCTTAACATCTCTAAAAAAAATTCTTCCTATTTCGTTGGGTGTTTTGTGATTAGTTCAATAGAAACAAGGCATTGTATTTAGCGTGGCTATCATTTTATCTTTATTTTTTTCTGAGAAAATATTTTATTTCATATTAATAACATTTCAAGATTGTTGTCTGTTGTCAAAAATTCATTTTCATTTAATAACTGTTATCTCTCAACAGTTCAAATAATGAGTACATTTTTTGATGAATAGGCATGAAAAAAGTGGGAACGAACAATTTTTTACCGAACTTAGCAAGTGGGTTTTCTGGGCACCTGAAGGCTTCCCCCCCCCCCCCCACCCCCCCTCCTTGAAGCTTTTTGTTTCAGGGGCAATAACCTTTGATTCTTCTGTTTTCTTTTTTGTCCAACGGTCTTTCCTTTGGAGTTTGGACCATGGTATTTCATCAATGGAACATCAACTCCTTGAACTGCTTGATATCCTTTGAATGCAGTGTCTTAACTTTTGATTGGATATTTTGGGTTCATGCTGATGCTGTTAATGTAAAGCATCACAAAGTTGGCGAAGCAAATGAACCCTCAATGTACAGAATCGAAGATGACCTGGTAAATATATGTTCCTAGAATGTTTAATGTATGATGAGAAGGTTGGAAACTTGGAGTTTAGTTAACTGAAATAATGTTTGATTTTAACTTTTAACTAACAATTACTTTGATTGAAGCACATTCTGTTGAAGTATATGAATGGTGTGGCTCAAGTTGGGACCCGTACGTGGCTGATGATGATCTGCAAGTTCAGTTTTACATGATGAGCCCATATGTGTTGAAAGCCATATCAACTGATGGTAAGGTGATGTGTTTTTTTTATTTTTAGTAGAGCCCATTCATTACGTTCTCACAATATTGAACCCTTTTCAAGTCTCAAGTCAACATGTATGTCTCTGTTTACTTAATTTTAGATTTCTTTGATTTTTTTCCCCTACAGGGCCTTTACCATTCATCTTTCAAGGTTCCTGATGATGTCTATGGTGTTTTCCAATTCAAGATTGAGTACCAGAGATTGGGATACGCAAGCTAAGCTTGAGCCTATCCAAGCAGGTATTTATATCGTACCTGCTGTATTCATCTTTCTACAGAAAAGAAAATGGAATTGTATGGTACTAATATGTTGGCTTTTCATTGCTTCTGAAAATCAGAACCCAAGACCCAACTAGTTTCTGTTTGAACATTTTTTTCATTCTAGGCACACCTAGGCAGTGAATATGTTTTTATCCCTCGGTTTTTCCTTGAAAAATGCTTCACATGAGGTGCATTTCTCTTGGGCTTCATTTGTATTGGACATATGCATATCTTTCTGTTCTGGGCCTTTTGGGAGTATTAATTAATTTTCTGTTCTGGGCCTTATCTGGGCCAATATTAGGTTTTCTTCATCTAAACCCTAACACGCTTTTATCTTCATCTGTTGTTGTATTTATAGTTCCTTTGTCTTGAATTCATTCAACTGCATTACAGTCACCCAGAACACCACTCCATCTCAACCCTAGCTTCTTGTCGCGCCTCCACTGCCTGCCCTGTCGCACCTCCGCCTCCCAAATTTCATCCTCCGGCTTCTTATTAACCGTCTCTACCATCCACCAGCCTTCGCCTCCGCCTCCACCTGAAAGTGCCGCTTCTGCTGCACGCCTGCGCTCCCTCTCTCCCTCTCCTTTCCCGATCTAGCCTTATTTTGTTCTTTTTATTCTTTTACGTGGTTTATTTTTATTTCTGTTTTTTGATTGATTCGAGAGGCAGTGATGAGATTATTGAGAAAGTCATGCACCACTCTGATTTTCATTGTGATGATAATTTCTCCTACCCATATACATTCCTGAGCCCCTTCTTATTTTATTTTTTTATTTTTTTTTAGTTCTCTCAATTTCTAATTTCATTTCTATTTTTATCTTTCACCTCCTGAATTTCTATGATTGGCAGTTTTGACAATTTGGAATCTTGTTTGATTAAAGGGTACTATTTGTTTTCAATGTTTACAACGACAATAGATGGGCTGCAATGAACCATATGATGTGATCTTTCTTTGATAAGAAAGTTCAAACCATGATGCGGACTGTAAACAAGCTTAATGCTTTATGGAGATACATTTGGTCTCTGATGGTTCCCTTTGCGCTGCTTTCCATTGTTTTTTTTTTTTAAAAAAATACAGTATTTTTAATCTAATTGATGAAAATTTTTGTTTTGAACCAATTTTTCATTATTTGATTCTCTATACATTGATTGAAGAAATATTTGCTTTACCTCTTTTCTCCATGTTTCTTGGGCGTTTGCATCCCCGCTGCTGCTCCTGAAAATTGTGCGATGCATTTTGAATCTTAGTGTAGTTTGGGATTCTTCTATCTATACATATTTATCTCGTTAGGGAAAAGAAGTATATTGAAATAACATATAGCATCATATGCTTCATTCTGCACACAAGGATATACAAATTAGTTTAATTAGTTTTAACTTGAGGAACTGGAGTGTGTCGGTTATTTGCCCCCGATCCAGGGTAGTCCCTGTTGATCTCAAAATCCATCCTGCCACGGAAGAACTCTTTCTCTACCATTTCCACACCACTCTTCATATACTCTGTCTGTTTGCATTTACAAAAAAGTAAAAATTAATTATAGATCACTGTATTAGCTAACGGTAAAGTGATTGTTTTGGGTTGGATAAAGTATGTACCTGTGATGCATCCTCCGGAGAAAAAACAGCGCGGTTTTCTTGCATGGGTATTGCCCCTTAATTCACCCCAAAATTTTCCCCACCCTTCATCTTCTCCAAAAATCCACCAAAAAACTCTAAAAATAGTTGCTGTCCACTTTTCCGAAATTCTGGTATTTGCTTGTTGGGAATGTCTGAAATCTGACTTAATATTCTTGTTCCTCTTGTTGAGTAGATGTGTTTACATATAAAGTTCATCAAAAACGGACTTTGAAATCAAAAGTTATGACCGATTGAAGTTTTGGTGTTGTTCACTAAATCCGAAAATCACAAAATATTCAAACTTTTGCTTGATTTTTGCTTGCTGCCGTGTTTGTTGTTGTTGGACCTTATTAATCTCTATTGTGTGTTTGTATTGCAAGATATTAGAGTTTAATTCATCATTTGAGCAAATTGAACACAACGGTGGGGTTTAATCGGGTTGGGATTGAGTGAGTTCTTGTTTGTGTTCTTCATGTTCATATGGTGTTCTTGTAGTATGGATGAAGGTTTGAAGATTGTATGATTGTGTTCTTGATACTTGGAAGAACAATTTGAAAATCAAAGATCCCATGCACATCTTCTTACATATTGGACAAAAAGTTGGTAGGATTTTGTAGGATTGCATGCTATTGACAGGTTAAAACAAAGAGAGGACATTTGACAATTGATGTGGGTCAAGGGTAATCAAGTTGGGGAATTAATTACATTGATGTGAGCATTAATTGTTGTGGGTCGCCCAACAAAGAGAACAAATCAGTGCAAATATTTCAAGCCGGTGCAAATTTATCAGTCCAAGTGCAATTCTCGACTACTGATTTTCACCACAATATTTTTTTTTTTATATTTTGAGTGTTAATACAATAAGATGAATATTGGACTGACACAATCGTGAAACCTAATCCGAGAAGCTACTTGAGTATTTATACAATAATATAATAAAGTGGATATCGGACTGACACTCTTGTGAAACTTAGCTCGAGAAGTCATCTGAGTGTTAAGGAGTTTATCTGAGTGTTTTAGTAAGGTTTTATTTTTCCACTTTTATATTGGGATCAAATACATTGTTGCTTTTGACGATTGCTCATATAAGGTGTTGAATTTAAATATAAGGTGTTGAATTTAAATTGACTGCTTTGCATATCACATGAACATACCTTATTTTTTAATTGAGTCGAGCAGTTACATTGATCCGTGTTTTGCGCGTCTGTATATTTAGGCCTCACTCTCCGCCACTCGAGATTTGTTTGTGATCACTGTGGACTGCAGAATTATACCAGGTTGTGAATTGACCCAGCATTCAGTCATCGTGTTGTGAGCCAACTGAGTGATTTTACCGAGTGATCCAGATAAATCCCATCTTTTATTTTATTTTGTTTGTTTTATTTTATTACTATTAACTTTATATATAATATATATATATAATATTTTCATTTTTTTTTTCAGATATTGCTTAATTTTTTTGTGTCTAGTTTTCTGATATTGCAGGTTCAGGACGACCTCTAACAAGGATCTGATGGACATATTGCTGAGACTGACCGCTCGAATGGATAGTATGGATCAGAGGATGGACGATTTGAACCATAGGGTGGACACTTTCAAGGACGACATGGTGATACATGGAAATGCTCTTCAATCAGAAACCATGAGACGTCTTGAACTAAAAATACAGGAGGTGTTCGACAAACAAACACCACAAACCACTCCACCTTCGACTTCTGGAACCCCTCGGAGCCATCACAGTGGTCCTTAGGGTGTTCAGAACCACGAGATGGAGGAAGCCGAAGCCGAACTCGAGGCCCAACAACAGAATGAGACGAATTTCGTCACCAACCGTCAGCAAGGACCCCGTCGAGTTTGTCGTAACAATCCTGTGCCTCAAACATCTGCAAATCTCCAACCTCCAAGAGCGCCTGCTCCACCCAGGGCAGCCAGGCATCAACAACATGACTCTGAATCAGATCCAGAGGAAGAGGAAATCTACAGGAACCCCCGCAGGAATAATCACAATGATGAGCCCGACCGAGATTTGAAGGGGATCAAGTTCGACATTCCCCCATTCAAGGGAACATCCGACCCGGATGAATTCTTTGAACGGAAGCATTCGATGGAGCTCATTTTCAACTGCCATAACTACGCAGATATCAAAAAGGTCAAGGTGGTCGTTTGTGCGTTTAAAGACTACGCGTTGGTGTGGTGGCAGAAAGTGACTCATGACATTCATCGGAATGGCTATGATCTCATCCAGACTTGGGCTACACTGACACGGACTGTGAAGAACAGATTTGTCCCATCTCACTACCGACAGGACTTATACGATAAGCTTGCATTTCTTGTTCAAGGGAACATGTCGGTAGAGGAGTATTACAAAGAAATGGAGACTCTCTTATTGAAAGCCGGAGTAATTGAAGACGAGGGCATCACAAAGTCTAGATTTCTTAAAGGACTCCGAATCAAAATCCAAAAGGAGGCTAAGCTTCGACCATACGACACTCTGTCCGATTTGGTGGAGCTAGCCAGAAGCCCTTGAATCATAGAACATTCATTCCAAAGGAAGATAAGCCAAAACCGAAAGGTTTCGAGATGGCCAAGGAATTTAAGACCTACCGTCCGGAAGGTCCTAAACCTGCGGTCATCGAGAGGCCTAAATTCGAAAAGGATCGGAAGAAGGAGGTCACGTGTTTTAAATGTGGTCGGAAGGGACATTACTCGCCCGAGTGCCCTTTCACCAAAAGAGCTGCACTCATGGAAGACGGATCTTGGAGAATCATAGACTCCGATGATAAACAACCTGAACAGGCTGACAGAGAGGAAAATGAGGACTCCGATGACAGTGAAGAATTCTACGCAGCCGAGGAAACTGTGGAGGAGGATCGCAAATTGACCAATCTGGTGGCCATGCGGACTCTCAGTGCCGAACGATCAGAAGAAAAACCTCGCGTTGACGAGCAAAGGGAGAATTTATTTTACTGTAATTGTGATTTAAAGGGCAATGTTGCTTCAGTAATTGTGGATAATGGAAGTTGCACTAATGTTGTGAGTGCTTATGTCGTTCGCCATGTTAGGTATTCCGACTGAAGAGCATCCGAATCCCTACCACCTCTATTGGATGAATGACAATAGCGACCTAAAAGTCAACCGACGAGCCAAAATTCCTATCAAGATCGGGTCCTACTCTGAAAACGTCATTTGTGACGTCATTCCCATGACTGCCTGCCACATTTTATTAGGCCGACCGTGATTATATGATCGCGACGTCAAATACAAGGGTCGTGCCAATTGTTTATCTTTTATTTTTAAACAAAAGAAAATAAATGTCAAGCCACTGTCTGTAAAAATGGTTCGAGCAGATCAAGAGATTCTGCGAGCTAATATGAAGAAGGATGAAGTGGAGCGAAAATCGAAAGATAAAGGGAAAACTCTCTGCATTGAGAGCACGTCTGTCAATCCTTGCCTACTGACGACTCTAACCGATTTTGAACAAATAATGCGCGCACCGAGTTCAACAGGTTACTGTTTCTTTGCGTTTGCCAAACCCGTTGATGAAATATTTAGAACTTGCACTGCTGCATTTCCTATTGACTTTTCCAGGATGTTGGATGAAAATTCTGACATCTTCCCGGACGAAGTTCCCGTTGGTCTTCCACCATTGCGCGGAATCGAACATCAAATCGATTTCGTGCCCGGAGCTTCAATTCCTAATCGACCAGCTTACCGAATGAATCCGGAAGAAACTAAAGAAGTGCAGAGACAAGTTCAAGAGTTGATGGATAAGGGATGGGTCCGAGAAAGCCTCTCACCATGTGTTGTGCCAGTTTTATTGGTTCCCAAGAAAGACGGGACATGGCGCATTTGTGAAGATTGCCGAGCCGTGAACGCAATTACCATTAAGTATCGGCACCCGATTCCCTGTTTGGATGACATGCTTGACGAGCTGGGTCACGCCAGCATCTTCTCAAAAATTGACTTGCGAAGCGGTTATCATCAAATCCGAATGCCACCGGGCGATGAATGGAAGACAGCGTTCAAGACCAAATTCGGATTATATGAATGGCTTGTTATGCCGTTTGGACTGACGAACGCGCCTTCAACATTCATGCGACTTATGAATGAGACCCTTCGTCAATTTATTAATAAATTTGTCGTTGTATATTTTGATGATATTTTAGTGTATAGTTTTAGTGAGTCTGATCACCTTTCCAATGTCCAACAGGTACTAAATAGGTTGTGGGAAGTTCAGCTCTATGCTAACAAAGAAAAATGCACCTTTCATGCGACAGAACTCTTGTTCCTTGGCTACATTGTTGGGCGTGGTGGTCTTAAGGTCGATGAAGCAAAAATAAAGGCGATCTCTGAATGGAAGCCACCCACGAATGTGCATGAAGTTAGACAATTCTTAGGTCTATGTGGTTTCTTCAGGAGATTTGTCCCGAATTTTAGCTTGATTGCGGCACCCCTAACTTCACTGCTTAAGAAAAGACTTATCTTTAAGTGGGGGCCGTCTGAACAAAAGAGTTTTGAAGATCTGAAGTCCAAACTGACTCACGCGCCGGTTTTAGCCCTACCAGATTTTGACATTCCATTCGAAGTGGATTTCGATGCATCATGAACGGGCATGGGTGCAGTTTTATTGCAGAATGGGAAGCCAGTGGCATACCACAGCGAAAAGTTCTCTGGCGCACAGTTGAACTATTCCACGTATGACAAGGAACTCTACGTTGTGGTCTAAGCTTTAAAGACGTGGCAACACTATCTCCGGGGTCGTGAGTTCATCATCCATACGGACCACGAAACCCTCAAGCATATTCGGAACCAAGGACAACTGGGAAAAAGGCATGCGCGTTGGAGCGGATTCATTGAGACTTTCCCTTATGTACTTAAATACAAAAAGGGGAAGGAAAATATAATTGCGGATGCCTTATCCCACAGGAGCGCCTTGGCGGCCATTGCCACGACACATCTGATTGGCTTTGAACATATTAAGGATCAGTATGCCACTGATCCCGACTTCAAGGATTTCTGGGCAGAAACCGAAAGGCACGGGTTCAATGAGTTTTCAAGACTTGATGGATTTCTGTATTATGAGAACCGACTGTGCATTCCCAAGGGATCAGTTAGGGAACTTCTAATCAATGAGGTTCACAACGGAGACCTTAGGGACATTTCGGGAGGACTGCCACTTTTGGTATTCTGCGTGAAAGCTTTTACTGGCTGGGAATGAGGAAATAAGTGGATGACTTGATCTCCAAATGCATCGCCTGTCTGAAGGCGAAATCCACTTCCAAGCCATATGGTTTATATATGCCTCTACCAATTCCCGAGGGACCATGGATTGATCTTTCGATGGACTTCGTGCTAGGACTACCACGGATTGCTCGAAACAAGGATTCGATATTCGTAGTGGTAGATCGATTCAGCAAGATGGCTCATTTCATTCCTTGCACGAAGACCAATGACGCCCACCACATCGCCAAATTATTCTTCAAGGAAGTGGTGTGTCTCCATGGGATCCCGAAAACAATTGTGTCAGATCGGGACACAAAATTTGTCAGCTACTTTTGGAAATCTCTGTGGCATGAGATTGGCACGAAGCTTTTGTTTTCCACAGCTTATCACCCTCAAACAGACGGGCAAATTGAAGCCGTCAACAGAGTCTTTGGTAATCTGCTGCGGATTATTACTGCTTCCAGTTACAAGAGCTGGGACGAGTGTTTGCCCTACATAGAGTTTGCATATAATAGACACGTTCACAGCGCCACTAACATGTCACCGTTCGAAATTGTTTATGGTTTCAACCCACTAACACCTGTCGCTTGCTGCCATTGCCCCGCAATAAGCATTTTAATGTTAATGGCAGGGACATGGCTCGAGCTATACAGGAGCTTCACAAGAACGTCCAGGAAAGCCTCAAGAAGGCCACAGAGACATACGCGAAATATGCCAACAGAGGACGAAAGAAGCTGCTGTTGAAGCCCGGGGGATTGGGTCTGGCTCCATATGCACAAAGAGAGATTTCCACTAAAGAGGCGTGACAAACTTTCCCCACGGGGGGACGGTCCATTTTGAGTTTTGGAAAAGATCAATGACAATGCATACAGGTTAGAATTGCCACCTGAGTATGGAATTAATGCTACTTTTAATGTTGTAGATCTCGCCCTCTACGAGGAAGATGGTGAAGAGCTTGTTCGGTTGATGGCTCAACCTTCTCAAGGGGGAGGGGATGGCGTGGGAGCCAAATCTACAGCATTAATTATCCCATCAGGACCACACTCCAGGACCCAGGCAAGGAAATTCATGGACCGGATTGCAAGCCTTCTCAAGACTGAGGAATTCCAAGAAGAAATCAATAGAGAAGAAGGCCACAATCCGAAAGCATCGATCATGATCCAGCTCGATGAGACCGGAGGGATTCCAAGCATGGAATCCCCAATTTTGAAGCAATAAGCCATCACCGTCGCCGGAAGATGACCAAAGAAGCCGCCGGAGCATCGGAGCGTCGCCGAAATGTCAAACAGAACTCGCTGGAAAGTTGGCCGGAAGTTGGCCGTCGCCGGAGAGTCGCCGGAAGATGATCGGAGAAGCCGCCGGAGCACCGGAGCATCGCCGGAAGGTCAAACGGAGCTCGCTGGAAAATTGTCCGGAAGTTCGCCGGAGGTTGGCCGGAACCACCGCCGGTCGCCGGGCAAATTTTGGTCAAAGTCGGAAGATGGTCGGATAATATTTACATATTATTAAGGTATGTAATAAGTAAAGACAAGTATGGTGGAGCCCGCATAAAACTTGAGGTCATAGGCCTTTTGACGCTATCCTTTGCGGTCATAAGCCTTATGACGCTATCCTTTGGCGTCATAGGCCTTATGACGCTATGCTTTGGCGTCATAGGCCTTATGACGCTATCCTTTGCGGTCATAAGCCTTATGACGCTAACCTTTGGCGTCATAAGCCTCATAAGCCTTATGACGCTATCCTTTGCGTTCATAAGCCTTATGACGCTATCCTTTGGCGTCACAGGCCTTATGACGCTATCTTTTGCGGTCATAAGCCTTATGACGCTATCGTTTAGCGTCGTAACAGCCCCTTTTTGTGTTTTTGCTCATTTTTCATGTATTTTCTTATTCCAGAATTACCCTTTTGTAATGAGGTCTATATATATAACATCCCAAACACTTGTAAGACATCTTTGCTTATTGAATGAAAATTACTCTTCACTTTCAAAGATCAAAAACCGAGAGACACACTCTCACACACACTTTGAATGCTTGTTGGGAAACATTCATCAACCTTGGATTGAAGCTTCCATAGTTGATTGTTCGACCGAGGCTCGAGTGGAAGGATTAGGATGAGGTCAAGGTTTCAAACATCTTGATTGCTTCCCCGACGATTCTTGTTGCGGTCCAAGCTTCCCTATCCTTGTTCTTGTTTTCGGTTTATCATCTTCATCCTTAATCTTCCATTTTCTTTTGTTAATCTATTTTAACAAGTTAGTAACCTTGTCGATCCATGGCACTCACAGTGAAGGGCACTTGTACAGCAGTAGCATGATGCCATAAATTTACCAATACATAATATATTCAAATCCAAAACTGATTGGCAATGGGTGGAGTAAGTGTTATCCATATCTAAATCAACTAGCTCTATGTTGTGCAGGCAGACTTGCTCTCAACTTATCTCGTTCCTTTCTATACTAAGACCATCTCCAACGGGGCCTAGAGCGGGGGGTGCACCACTGCCGTGAAAATGGCATCTGCAATCGCTACCAACGCCATTCTTTTTATTTTTTTCTTTTCTTTTAACCATTTTTAAATATATTGAATTTATTTTTTTGTTGCTATATTGGTTGACATTTCTTATTATTCTATGTAAATATATTATTTTTTGTATTTTTTAAATTTGTACTATTAATTAGAAATTAATTTTTATTATTTTTAAATTTATTTGATGTATTTTATTTATAATTTCTTTTGTATTATTTAAATTATTTAAATATAAAAATTTAATAATACTTCCTCCGTTCCTTTTTATTTGACACGATAGGGGTTTTGTTACTGTTCATTGATTAATTTTGTTTCGACTTTTTAATACAGTTATATAGGATAAAAAATAGTCAAGTGAGATCTTGTTAGATTCGTTTAATCTTAATCGCATAGATTTAGAATATTAAAGTTTCACAATTTTTATTTATACGCAATTTGAGTTATTGAAGATTGAAAATATGTATTGGATTGCGTGTAATGTGGGTCCGTTGCAATTAAAAAGGAACAGATGTAGTATATATATTAAAATATGTGTTAAAATTAATTGAGAAATAAAATAATAGATGAATAGTAAAGAGAATCAAAATGGAATATTCTATTTTAGAGATAAATTTAGAGTTGTGGGTTGGAGAGAAATAGTGGAAAACTGTAAATTTAACTGAAAAAATAGAGATAATGTAACTGTAAAATAAAGTTGTGGGTTGGAGATTGCCTAATACTGCCTCCATTCATATATACTCGTCGTTTTAGTTGGAATTGTACAAATCAAGAAAACAATGATTATTTTACTTTTTGACTATTTTGCCCTTGCTTTTTGATGGTTGGTTTTGTCCAGGCTTATTATTGATGGGATTAAAAAGGTAATATTGGAATAATATGATATAAATGTGGAAAGTGACAACTATTTATGAATACTTTTTTATTTTAAAAAGACAACTAATAAGGAATTGAGGGAGTAGTTTTTTTTTTCTTTGCATCTCTTGCACATGATAAGACTCACATTTCTTTTCGTGTGGATTTCCATTTTTATTTACTTTTCTGTTGGAAAAACAATAGTTGGTGTAGCTCTTAATATGAGATGACGGAAATTTTTTCTTGTCTAGTTTGTAGTACTTATAATTTGGGAAGATAGAAAAGAAAAGAACATTAAAACGATTGGGAGAGGGGGTGATGGGAGCTAATAGAGTGTTGCAAAGCCTAAAATCAAAATTGTTGATTTTTGACAAATGTTTAACACAACATTGAGTTGTTTAACAAGTGTTGACTATATTATTAAACTACTTTTGGAACAATTCTCTATGTATCACAAATAAATCTAAATAGAATGTGTTCAACTGTTGTTCCACTCATTAAATACATGCCAATTCATATTAAACAAGTCTTCGTTCAAGTTAAACCAATCAATAGGATTTTCTTGATGCATTTTCTTCCTTCATACTCTGATATTCTACATATAGAGAAACCACGCCACACCTACCCATCCCAAACGTTGTGTTAAACCCTATTGTTGTGGCTTGCAGTAGATGTCATGCAGTAGAAGTCAATGTGCTACAATGAACAGTAAAAAAAGTTAAAACGTAACTTTTAAAAAAATTTGTCGGAGTGGTGAATGCGTAACGGGATTCTACCGGAAAAAAATTCCTAGTCTTAAATGAAGAAATTTGAGGTAATATTCAATTATTTTCAATTTAATATGACTAACCTTGTCAAACAGAAAACTGTCCCACATGCTATATTTTGAGTCGGGGATATAGAAAATCACTTGATGAACCTGGAAAATATTATTGATGTGATGAAAATCCACCAAATTGATACGATCACTTGAAGATGATTTAATGTCTCTCTTGGCTGAATAAATCAATAAAATGTTGCTGAAAATTATTATCCAAGGCAACAAGTGTTCGTAAATTCCTTGAAAAAAATATGAAATCGGGATGTGCCATATTGGCAAAATAAAACTCGCCGAAAAGAATGAATTGTCGATATGACGATGAAAGGCCTTATAAACCGAAAGAGGTTTAGTGCCAGAAAAATGCATCTTATAAGGTGCCGATCACGATGTCCATCTTGTGTATATCTTACACTTGTTCTTGCCTTATTGAAAAGGGATATGGATGCCAAGCAAAATAAAGCCGGTGATGACATATGCCTCATTTACAGTGCAACAACGCATAGCATTTTGAAAAGTAAAAGCTATTTCTCCAATTTTAAATTGAAAAAGACCGCAATGAAAATTATAAGCGGTAATGCAAAATGCATTGAAGGCTCTCGTAGAGCTGTTATATTTCTTCCTGAATGGACAAAACTAGCTATTGAAAATGCTTTGTTCTCACACAAAGCTTGAAGAAATTTACTGAGCTTCAATGATATTCGAAAAAATGGATATCACATTGAAACTTCAAAAGAGGCGGATCACGAGTATCTTTTCATAACTCGAATTGAAAATGGCAAAAAATTTGTGAATGAAAAAAATGTCATGTTACTCATCTGGCTTATATTATAAAAAAAAATATATGCCGCATAAATACATAACCTAGTAGGCTTGAAAGCTACTAGTGAATTTATTACCTGGCACTTAATTTAGCGGATCTATATACCTAGGCATTGCTGACCACGACATTCGAGAAGCTAGTGAAGAAAATTGGAATGCGGCAGCTTCGAGAATTAAAATGATGTCCAAATCAGGGAGAGCAATGAATTCAAGAATACTGTACTCTTTTTCCTTCACTATGATTTTTTCCCCACAGGGTTTTTTTCTAATAAAGTTTTAACGAGGCATGTTCTTTGTATTAAAAATATTCAGGGGGAGTGTTGAAAGCACTATTACACAACACACGCAGTACTATTGCATGTGAATGTCTTTAATGTAGTACTTTCGTCATTTGTGTACTACCTACTATTAGCCACTAGGGATAGGCATTATTAATCATCTATCATGGGCGATACAGGTAGAATATATATGTACACCATGATGGTATAAAATGAGCAGATCTTTCTTCTAAATTCTCTGTCCATTCTCACTGTATCACTCTGGTTTTTAATACATACCCAAATATAGCATAAAGGGCATACGAGATATATATATATATTTCACAACACATTATTAGCACGATTGCTACTAAAATTCTGCTGGAGTGGTGAACGCGTAACGGGGTTCTACGGAAAAATATTCAAAGTCTTAAAAGAATAAATTTGAGGTAATATTCAATTATTTTTAATTTAATATGACTAACCTTGTGAAACAGAAATTTGTCCCACATGCTATATTTTGAGTCAGGGATATAGAAAATCACTTGATGAGCCTGGAAAATATTATTGTTGTGATGAAGATGATGTAATGTCTCTCTTGGCTGAATAAAGCAATAAAATATTGCTGAAAATTATTATCCAAGGCAACAAGTGTTCGTCAATTCCTTGAAAGAATATGAAATTGGGATGTGCTATTTTGGCAAAATAAAATTCCCCGAAAAGAATGAATTGCGATATGACGATAAAGGCCTTATAAACCCAAAGAGGTTTAGTGCCAGAAAAATGCATCTTATAAGGTGCCGATCACGATGATCCATCTTGTGTATATCTTACACCTGTTCTTGTCTTATTGAAAAAGGATATGGATGCCAAGTAAAACAAAACCGATGATGACATATGTCTCATTTATAGTGCAACAACGCATAGCATTTTGAAAAGTAAAAGCTATTTCTCCAATTTTAAATTGAAAAAGACAGCAGTGAAAACTATAAGCGGATATGCAAAATGCATTAAAAGTTGTTATATTTCTCCCTGAAGGGACAAAACTGGCTATTGAAAATGCTTTGTTCTCACGTAAAGCTCGAAGAAATTTACTGAGCTTCAATGATATTCGAAAAAATTGATATCACATTGAAACTTCAAAAAAGACGGATCACGAGCAAGGTTTTAAATATCGGTTTCGGTATCTATATCGGACATAAATTTAGGAAAATTTCGAAGATATTTGAAATTTCGGGGGAAATTTCGGAGTTTGTAATTTTTTGAGAAAACTAATTCGAGTTTCTGAGATGATGAAAATGAAGATATTTCAAAATTCCTCATCTTTGTTGCTATATAAATTAGTAATATGCTAACAATACATATTTAATGATATAATATGCTAGTAATATTTTGGTATCATGTACCATGTTGATTGATAAGTGACTTAAAATTGATAAACAAGTGAATTGGATGACATCATCTATATGAGTTGAAACATAACTTTTAATTTCTAATATTTTTTAAAAATATATTTTTAAAATTTAGAAAAAAAAATATTTTTTTTAAAACAATTCGGGAAATTTCGGATTTCGGGCGAAATTTCGATGGAAATTTTGCAAAAAAATATTGTATGTGAAATTTTGCTTCAGGGTGCCCCGAAACCCGAAATTTCGGTCGAAATTTCGGAAATTTCGGGGATATTTAAAACAATGATCACGAGTATCTTTTGATAACTCGAATTGAAAATGGCAAAAAATTTGCGAATGAAAAATGTCATGTTACTCATCTGGCTTATACTATATAAATATATATGCCGCATAAATACATAACCTAGTAGGCTTGAAAGCTACTAGTGAATTTATTACCTGGCACGATAGACTTGGGCATCCTGACAGTGTAATGTTGAGGTGAATTATTGAAAATTCGAATGGTCATACATTAAAAAGGCAAATGATATTGAACCCAAATGAGTTCAATTGTGCAGCCTCACAAGGGAAATTAATAACCAGACCATCTTCAGTGAAAGTGGGAATTGAATCCCCTACATTCCTAGAAAGAATTCAAGGCGATATATGTGGACCTATTGATCCAACGTGTGGACCTTTCAAGTACTTTATGGTACTAATTGATGCGTCATCACGCTGGTCACACGTTTGTTTATTGTCAGCTCGCAATTTGGCTTTCGTAAGATTACTTGCACAAATTATGAAATTGCAAGCACAGTTTTCCAGATCATACGATAAAGAAAATACGCATTGATAATGCTGGAGAATATTCATCACATGCATTTGATGATTTCTGCATGTCGATTGGAATTACTGTTGAACATCATGTGCCTCATGTGCACACGCAAAATGGTCTGGCTGAATCATTTATTAAACGATTACAATTAATTGCAAGGCTCTTGTTAAGGAAATCAAAATTCCCCGTTTCTGCTTGGGGGCATGCCATATTGCATGCAGCAGCACTTGTGAAAACAACGTCGACAAGCTGTCATAGCTACTCCTCTACACAAATTGTGTTTGGAAAAGAGCTCAATATATCCCACTTGCGAATTTTTGGGTGTGCGGTTTATGTACCGATTGCGCCACCACAATGCACAAACATGGGACCTCAAAGAATGTTGGGCATATATGTCGGATATGAATCACCTTCGATTATTCAATATCTTGAGCCAAAAATGGGTGATTTATTTACTGCAAGATTTGCAGACTGTCATTTTGATGAAACTCAATTCCCGACATTAGGGGGAGGAAAAGATCAACTGAAAAAGGAAATATCTTGGCAAAGTCCATTTGATTTCCTTGATCCTCGTACAAAGCAATGTGAACTTGAAGTTCAAAAAATTGTGCATTTGTAGGGAACTGCAAATCAATTACCCAATGCTTTTAATGATGCTGCTAAAGTTACAAAAATATATATTGCGGCAGCAAATGCACCAGCTAATATAAATGTTCCAGAAGGGTAAATTCCAAATGCAAATGAACCTACTACACGTCTGAAAGGTGGTAGGGCTTTGGATTTCAAGGATAAAAATCCACGTAAGAGAAAATTATCCATATGGGTGATAAATCAATCACCGATGATACTCCTGAAAGAGCAATTGATTCAACCCCCCAAGAGGTTGAACCCGAAGATATTTACCCAGATGAAAATGAAGTTATTGAAACTTCTTTCAATTATATCAATACTGGGAAATGTTGGAACCGAAAAGAAACAAACGTTGATAATGCTTTTGCATACAACGTTGCACTCGATGTAATGGAAAATAACGAGGATCCTGAACCAAGATCAGTTGAAGAATGTCGGAAAAGAAATGATCGGCCATAATAGAAAGATGTGATTGAGTCTGAACTAAATTCATTGAATAAACAAAAAATATCCGACCCTATTGTCCAAACACCGAAAAGTGTAAAGCCTGTTGGCTACAGATGAGTGTTTGTGAGAAAAAGAAACGAAAACTATGAAATTGCCAAATATAAGGCAAAGCTTGTAGCCCAAGGTTTTTTCCAAAGACCGGGAATTGATTTTGAGGAAACATGAATAACATTCAGGTATCTCATGAGCGTAGCAGTACGAGAAAATCTTGAAATGAGATTGATGGATGTTGTTACTACATATTTATATGGCTCATTGGTGAACGATATTTATATGAAAATACCTGAAGGGTTTAAGTTACCGGAGTCTTGCAACTCAAGCAAAAATCCTTATATGCGCTCAAGCAATATGGCCGAATGTTGTATAACCGCCTCAGTGAAAGTTTAATCAAGGAAGGTTATACAAATGACCCTATCTGCCCTTGTGTATTTCTAAAGAAGAATGGGTCAGAATTTATAGCGTCGCAGTCTATGATGACGATTTGAATTTAATTGGAACTCCTGAAGAATTGAAAAAGGCAGTTGAATATCTGAAAAAAAAAGTTCGAAATCAAGGATTTCGGGAAAACGAAATTTTGCCTTGGCCTAAAAATTGAGCATTTGAAGAAAGGCATATTTGTTCATCAATCAGTTTATACCCAAAAGGTATTAAAGCAATTTCGAATGGATTATGCTCATCCGCTAAGTAATCCAATGGTCGTTCGGGCACTTGATCCTGCAAAGGATCCATTTAGGCCAAAAGAAGATAATGAAAAGCAACTTTGCCCAGAAATGTCATATTTAAGCGCAATTGGTGCATTAATGTATCTTGCAAATAGTACGCGGCCTGATATCGCGTTTACAATCAATTTACTCGCAAGATTTAGTTCTTGCCCTACTCAATGACATTGGAAAGGCATAAAGCACATTTTTCGCTATCTCCAAGGAACAGTTGATCTTGGGTTATTTTACCCCAAAAGACTCTCGACATGAGTTAATCACCTATGCCGATGCAGGTTATTTTTCAGACCCACACAAAGCCAAATCTCAAACAGGCTATATCTTGTGGCGAAACTGCTTTCTCTTGGAGGTCAATGAAGCAGACAGTCTGCTACTTCTTCTAATCATGCCGAGATATTAGCAATCCATGAGATGAGTCGAGAATGCGTTTGGTTGAGGTCAATGACTCAACATATATTAAAGAGATGTGGTTTAATCATTGAACCACAAATGTCCCCAACAATTTTATTTGAAGATAATTCAGCTTGTATAGTCCATTTGAAAGGAGGTTATATCAAAGGAGATAAAACAAAGCATATTTCACCAAAATTCTTAATTTAGCGGATCTATTTACCAAGGCATTTCCGACCACGATATTCGAGAAACTAGTGAAGAAAATTGGAATGCGGCGGCTTCGAGAATTAAAATGATGTCCAAATCAGGGGGAGCAATAAATACAAGAATACTGTACTCTTTTTTCTTTATAGGATTTTTTTCCCATAAGATTTTTTCCTAGTAAGTCTTAACGATGCATGTTCTTTGTATTAAAGACATTCAGATGGGAGTGTTGAAAGCACTATTACACAACAAACACAGTACTATTGCATGTGAATGTCTTTAATGTAATAGACACACCAAATTGGATTTGTCATACTTTCATCATTTGTGTACTACCTCGAGGTGTAAAAACGGGCCAGCTCGCGCGGGCCCCCATATTTTTATGGGCTTGAATGGGGTGGGCCTATACGGGGCGGGCTTTAAATATCTAGACCCAACCTGCCCTACAGGCGGGCCGCGGGTTATGTTGTACTACCTCCGTTCTTTTTTAATTGCCACGGATCCACATTTCACGCAATCCAATACACATTTTTAATCGTTAATGACTCAACTTCCATACAAGTATAAATTTAATATTTTAAATCTATGCGATTAGACGAATCCAACAATATCTCACTTGACTATATTTTATCTTATATAATTGTGTTAAAAGGTCGAATCAAAGCTAAACAATTAACAGTGTCAAAACCCCACTGTGTCAATAAATAAGGAACGAAGAAAGTATAAGTTAAGAATGCGAAATAAAGATTTATAATTGACATTTAAAATTATAAATAGTTAAAATGTGTATTTATTTGCATAATTATTTACTTTAATAATGGGTTTGTTGAATAATTCTTCATAAAATTATAGATTTATTAAAATTTGCAATACTAAAGATGTGTATTACTCCCTCCGTCCCATTTGAATTGGCTCAAAACTTTTGGGCACGCTATTTTATGTGGATATAATTAGTATATAATGTAGGGGTAGGTTAGTGTTTAAAGTAAAGATAAATTAGGAATTGATGTGATGTGATTATAAGGGGTTTGAATATTTTATTAATTTATTTGTGAATGATGTGATGGTTATGAGTTTGAATTTAGTGCAAATTATTGTTAAAGGCCTTAAAATACTACATGTATCAGACAAGTGTAACAAATACATTACGTATACCAACCTATATACTAAATACATACTAGTTCAGTCACCTTGAATTTAAACTAAATGAATATTCAAAATCCGGTCTGGAAATACCAAAATACCCCCCCTTTTGTACTTGATTCTGATGGCTGATGGTGACGGTGGAGAGAGGCAAAACATCATTTATGCTTCCTAGGCACAATCGAACACACTCTTTTTGAAATTCTTCTCTTCCCCGTCGCACTGAACGAACGGAGCCACTACCATTGGCGAGCTCGACGAAGCTTCCTGCGGAAGCTACAACTGGCGGGAAGGTTGGGGAAGCTTTGGGCGATTCCCGTTCATAGAGCCGACGGAAGAGAACCTCGTTTTCGGCTCCAGATTTGTAGGGTTTTCGTTTTAAAATTTTAGGGTTCTCCACCTCCATTTTTAGGGTTTTCGAACCCCCTCCACATTTTTAGAGTTTTTTGTACGAGAAACTGCGAGGAAGATGGACGGCAGTGACGAGCAATCGCGCGGGCAAGAGATTATATTATTTTGTCACTACAACTCCGAAGTTCACCTCGTGCAGATTAGGGACGGAGATGCTCTCTCTGATTTGTACGGCAAGGTGACGGAAAAATGGCGAGAGATATGTCCAACCACGCACACACTCCATTACGACGATCCTGATGGGGGATACACGATGGAGATCATGAATGACCGCGACGTGTCAAGGATGGGCAGCTTGAATTGGGCAAAGGGGCATGCGATTGGGAAGATGAATGTGATGAACCGAGCCGAAAGAAGCACAATACTGTGAGTGTAATGTAGTGTAAAAATGCGTTTGAATGTACCTGCTTGTTATATTCTATTTTCACGAACTGGTATGAGAGATGGCAACTCTGGTATTCATCTTAGAGAAACACACGTATTAAGCATGTAGGGATGTATGAGAGCGTACGAAAGTTCTTTTTTTTTATTATTCCGCTTGGCTGTGATGTTATCTATTGGGAATTAGTTCTTTTCATATTGATTCAGTACGATCAGGATTCGCGTACAATTAAAAAGCTTGATAACTTATTTGTTACTTGTTTTACATTTGATTGGTATTCGTCTTTGATTACAACGGTATTGTGATTTCACACAATTGGTATACGCTTTGAACACTACTGTTATTGTTTGGGCGTTGAACATGTACTTCGGGGAGGAAATAGCGACACAGGATGAATGAGACGACAGTGATCTCGACGACGAGGAAGATCA
This sequence comes from Hygrophila difformis, assembly GCA_030278955.1. Classification (NCBI taxonomy): domain Eukaryota; kingdom Viridiplantae; phylum Streptophyta; class Magnoliopsida; order Lamiales; family Acanthaceae; genus Hygrophila; species Hygrophila difformis. The sequence goes on along the minus strand of JAOANR010000002.1, from coordinate 54,627,554 downwards.
AAGACTCATATGGGCCAATGCAATAAAAGGCAAATGTCAGAAGTTCAGGAATCAGGATCATTTTCGAAAGGTGGTGGCAAACCAATGTATTGCACTGCGGCGTGGATTTTACTTCGTGCACAACAACAAAACAAAAGTCCAAGTAAATTGCAGCATGGAGGGGTGTGGGTGGCGCATATATGCAACACTCCACAAGTCCGACGACTCGTTTGCGATACACACATGCACGTTGACTCACGGATGAGGGGTGAATAATCTACAATCGAGGACTCACCCAAACGCCAATGCAACATGGGTGGCATCCTTCATAAAGGACAAATTGCGTCGGAATGTGAATCACACGCCGAACATGGCTATTGATGCTATTCACGCTGCATTCAAAATCGACATTACCTACCGCACGGCATGGAGTGCCAAGGAGATTGCTTTGAAGGAGCTACATGGAGCAGATGCCGAATCCTTTGACAAGGTGCGAGTATTTTGCAACCGCTTGAAAACTTCGAACCCCGGCGGCGTGGCTGATTTGGAGGTGTGTCCAGATTCCAATAATTTTAGGAGCATGTTCATTGCTAATGCAGCTTGTGTTGAAGGATTCAAGGGTGGCTGTCGTCCTCTTATTCAGCTCGATGGGACCCATATAAAGTCAAAGTGGAAAGGCGTAATACTTGCAGCTATTGGTGCAGATGTAAATGGTGGGTTTCTAACCATCGCATTTGCAGGTATGTAGCTTTCACGGGATTGTTGCTCTGGAGCGAGGTGGTATTGTATTGTGCATCTACATTTTCGTTGTTTTGCTAGTTACGTATTGGTGTTTTACTATATACGGTATTGTTTTTTAGTTGTCGATCAAGAGACGGATGAGAATTGAGAGTGGTTTTGTCTGAAGTTTAGGGTTGTCCTTGACCCACTGAATGAACAGAATTGGAGCGAGTACACTTTTTTCAGTGGTCGTCACTCAGGTTTGATGAAAGCCATTCCGACCGTCTTCAATGGGAGTCATAATGCTGTATGCCTTCGACACCTTGTCGCGAACTTTAAAACAGAGGTTAATATTTTTCCAATGCAGTACAGTGTAATTGGTATTGTTACCTGGGAATACTTGTATATCCTCCTTTAACACTGGTGTTATTCGTACACTGTGGCAGGTACTTCGTATGTACCCATACAAGAACAATGATCACTGGACTGGGGTGTTGAAGGCCGCAGCATATGCTCTAACGTACGAAGAAATGCTGAAGCACCTGAACAGCATCCTTGAAGCAATGCCCATATCGTCCACGTTCCTTGCAAATTTTAATCCCTAAAATTGGGCGAATTCCGTGTTTGCGGGAAAGAAATGAAGTGTGATGAACACGAATCTTGTGGAGAGTTGGAATAATTGGATAGGGAAAGCGAGGGCAATGGGTCCTTATTCCATGTTCGATCAAATTTGAAAACAAGTCATGAAGATGATGAATGAAAAAAGAGAGGAAGGTGCGATGATGGAAAGAATATTGGCTACTATTCCAGGAAAGGTATTGAATGATAATTACGTGGCGTCCGGAGAAATGGAGTTTCATTGCGCAGCGGGTTCCTTGTTTGAGGTCCGGAATAGGGCGAGGATATACGTCGTTGATGTGGAAAAGATGACATGCACGTGTGGCTATTGGCAATTATTGAGGCTGCCTGTAAGCACGGCTGCGCAGCGATTGAAAAACTGCAAGGGAATATTTACGACTACTGTGATAATCATTACACGACTGCATGTTACAGGACGACGTATGAAGGCGTGATATATCCTCTGCTTGAGATTGGCAGTGAACACGTGGCGGAGCAAAATGATGATTTTTTCGTTCTCCCTCCAGATGTACGGGTGCAGCCTGGCCGGAGAAAGAAACGGCGCATACCATCTCGGGGTGAACTAAAGAAGACTAAATGTGGCTTGTGCGGCAAACGTGGTCACAACAGGGTTACTTGTAAGGAGGCTTACAAGTATGCCCGTTGGTGAACTATGTCATCCATGGATGCGAAGAAAGGTTTGGAGGGGTGATGCGATTGGGTATTTTTGCAGCCCAAACACTATTGTGTCCAACTTTTGTGTTGTCGGTGATAAAACTTTGAGCATATCCGTGTGAATGCATCACTGTATATTTTTGGCATGGTTTCATCTTGTGAAACCGTTCCGTATCGGACGGTTTCAATGAATGATACCATATGAATATGGAACACTAGCATATTTTGGCAATGTCCCTATGGAACCATTGTCCCAATTGTATTCAATCTTCTTATTTAGCATATTTTGGCAATGCCCTGTACACGGCATCTCAATTCCTGTGCACGTATGTTGTATGTTGAAATGTAATGGTACTCGTAGCTATTTCTGGGGGAATACGTTACTTGGAAAAAATATAGCCCTGCCCTGAACACGACATACCTTTGGCAGTGTAATGCCAATACCAGTCTACTATAAGTTCACATACTATTACCCCTCAACCACAGTAGGTTTCGGGTGTTTTAGTACCATATTTGTTTAATTTTATTGGTTTTTGCTTAATCTATGGATGCCCAAACATAGTTGTATGATCACCGACATGAAATACTATGGGGTGTCATTAGATACCTCATTCAAACCATTTTTCAATGTCAATTGTCTACAACCTTCTTAATCACACAACCAAAAACCACTTTACATTAAAACTATCAGTTTCCTTTCACCGCCATACCGTCCATAGTGTCAATAGATACCACATATCTTCTCGTATAGTACTGTTATGGTTGATAGGGATAATAGCATGAACAAATCAAGACAATGCATTGTCCATGTGATTGAATGGCTGAGTCATGCCTCTATGGTTAAATGTTCAAGACTCGTTTAATGTTTTGTGGACAAGTCCTTTTAATGAATAAAAGTATCAGTATCCCTTCACTGCCATACCGTCAATACTGTTATTATATACCACATATATTTCCATATAGTACCGTTATGGTTGATTAGGATAATTTCAGTTTGAACAAATCAAGACAATGCATTGTCCATTAGTATTGAATGGCTGAGTCATTCCTCTATGGTTGTAGAGCAACACTTACTAACTTCTCTACCCATTGGACATTAATACACTTGTTGAAGGTACATTGCCCATGTAACACTTGTTGTAGAGCTACACTTACTGAGTCATTGCCCATGTAATTGAATGCCTCAAGCAAACCCAGGATTTGTAGAGCAACACTTATTATCGTAGAGCAACCCATTGGATACTAATACATTGCTTCAAGTGTACATCAAACAACAATTGGGGAAATGAGCACGTGTTCAAATTAGAGAACATGGGGTGTCGAACATGTACTATTCGACATCGAATTAGAGAGAATGATTCAAAATACCAATTCATACGAACAACCATATACGAACAATACTGATGTCCATACATATGTACGTCATACCAACCAACCATTCATACAAACTCACAAAACGCTGTCCCACATCAATATACCATTCATCCAAAATGCAAATACCATGAACCAAGTATAATCATACAACTGTCCATCAAACAGGAAAACCTTCAATCCAACGATCATATAATAAACCAATGTCATCAGTCAGTCTTACCAAGAGACGGGTCATGAGATGGAGGGGCAACATCCGTCGCTGCGGGATCATCAGTGCCAGGAGTAGGAGGGGCAGTAGCATGAGGAGGGACAGCATCCGTCGCTGCGGAATCGGGAGGGGCAGGAGCAGGAGGAGGGGCAGCATCCGTCGCCGCGGAATTGGGAGGGGCAGGAGCATGAATAGGGGCAGGATCCGTCGCTGTGGGATCAGAAGGGCCAGGAGCAGAAGAAGGGGCAGGAGCATGAGGAGGGGCATGAGCATGAGGAGGGGCAACATCCGTCGGGCACATTTTCAGCGTCTGAGTGGCATAAGCGGGATTTCTTGGTTTGGTTACCGGTGCCATCAACCCCAGAACTGCGCGAGCGTGTATTTGAAGTGGGACCGGACAGTGAATCACCATGGGGTCGGGCACATATGGAGCAGCGGGATCCTCAACAATGGGGTATGTCACCTTCGGCTCGGCGGGATCATCAGCAGTGGGGTCGGGCACCTTTGGAGCAGCGGGATCCTCAACAATGGGCTCAGTCACTTTCCGATCGGCGGGATCATCAGCAGTGGGGTCGGGCACCTTTGGACTAGCGGGATCCTCAACAATGGGCTCGGTAACCTTTGGATCGGCATGATCGAGAACAGTGGGCTCGGGTACCTTCGGATCCGCCTGATCCACTACAGTCGGGTCGGCCACCTTTGGATCCGCCAGATCCACTGTCCGCCTGATCCACTACAGTCAGGTCGGCCACCTTTGGATCCGCCTGATCCACTACAGTCGGGTCGGCCACCTTGGGATCCGCCTGATCCACAACATTGGGGTCGGGCACCTTCGGATCCGCCTGGTCCTGGGATATGGGGTCGGGCACCATTGGATCCGCCGAATCGTGAAGAGTACGGTCCGCGACCATTTGATCCCCAACAGTGGGGTCAGGCACCTTTGGATCCGCCTGATCCCCAACCTTTAGGCCCGCCTAATTTCCAACAGTCTGGTCGGCCTCCATGTCATCCGACTGACCCTCCACAGTGGGTCGGGTCAACACCGCCTCCTTCTCCGCCTGATGAACAATATGCTCCATTGCATCCCTTAGAAATCGCAACGCCACTTTGGCACGGTGCAACTTAATATCAACAGTGGCCTCCATGGCCCAGAATGCTGAATCATTCAGAAAAATGCCTCAGCCCACCACATAACGTGCACCCCGCAGTCCAGTTGTCCATCACCCTGCTGCCTACATGTCCTTCTTAACATGATGTCCTCGTTCACTGCCAAATCATGCTTGCAGTTCAGGTACCACACTAAGAACTCCGCCTGTGGGTCACAATTAAATACATATTGCAGAGCAAAATTAATACCAATCTTCAGATAGACGTATACCAAATATCCAAGACTTAATACTGAATATATAGGACTGGGTACCAGATAAATTGACACACGGTGACTTACAATTTTTCTCTGTGCAATGGTGTTATCTAGGGGTGTAAATGAGACTGATAGGCTCGTAAAATATTCGGGCTCGACTCGATCAAAGCTCGACCAAAGCTCGACTCGAAAAGACTCGGCTCGAATTCGAGATCGGCTCGAATATTAATGAGCTCAAGCCGAGCTAACTAATACTCGGCTCGAAAGCTCGATAATAGGCTCGAATATATTATATATATTATTTCTTAAAAATATAGTATATTTTCTTAACAAATGTGAGGAAGATGGAGTCCAACAGTAAATTCACTCCTCCTTTTATTTAATAATATAGTACATTATATTGTATTATGGTTAACACTAAATCAAAAAAACTTAATCCCAATCTTCTTTCAAATTGGGACTATTATAAGAAATTATGAATAGTTTAATATATTTCTACAGAACTTCATCTTTCAAGTTTTTAAGCTCATTATTGAATAATTTAAAATTGTTTAGTCTTGAGTTCAATGTGGTCTAGGGATACCCGATAATTAAAAAAAAAAACTAAAATTTATGTCGAGCTTTTTTGGCCCTTCGAGCCGAGCTCGAGCTTCAATATATTGTGTCGAGCTCGAGAGGAGCTCAATTTTTTAAGCTCGTCGAGCTTCGAGCTCGAGCCGAGCCGAGCTTATACTTAACCGAGCCGAGCTCGAGCCTGGTAAGGCTCGAGCTCGGCTCGGCTCGTTTACACCCCTAGTGTTATCTGCCGGCCACATAGAGTTCTGAATTGTTATCTCCATCTTCTGAAGGTTCAACACAATCAAGAACCAGTGATAATTCGTCGTCACGGGCAGCAGCACGCAGTCAAGTCCGCCTGCGATCAAAATGCTAAGCCGTTCGAATTCATCGCGCCCCGGCTGCCAAAGCGCTTTATAGCTCTCCTCGAATGAATCAAAATCAAGCTCTCCCCCTTTCTTCTCCAACGCCAATATACGCGTCTGTTTCACAGTAGTTTTTTTCGTAAGGTTGCAATATAAATGTGAAGGTGCATACACATACAGTAAATTAAAAAAATTACTAACCGTCGTGTATGGACTTATGAACCCGACCCTCGTGGTTATACCATTAGCATTGCGGAACCGTTGGCTGCATATAAGAGCAATGTAGCTGCCAACGAGATCATTGCATACTGCCTCATTAAAAAGCAGCAGCAGGATACTCGAAGGTAGCACGGCGTAGATTCCTTGGCTCCACACAAATCCACTACCAAACGCACAATCCGTAAATAAATTAAACCCAGAAAATCAGGAATAAAATACTATTTCCTAGAATACCGATACAAATACCAAGAAACTAGAGTACCAGAAGACAGAGAATACAATACCTCCCTTTTGGAGTGTTGATAAACCGCTCCAGAATCCATTTCTCCTCCCCCAATAGCCCGTCAGCGCCAGCATACCCCCGCCTGCCCGAATAACGATAACAGGTCTCCTCCTCAAAGTCCATACGCACAACAGTTTTTTCTTTTCAGGAGAAGGGCCAGTGAGGTCCAGTACTCGGTTCACACGCTGCTTTTTGCTGCGTGTCTCCGATGTGTACAGTGGGGGATCCGGCTTATGCTTCCCCCGTTTTTCAGCTGTAGACAACGGATTAAGTGTAAGCGGATCAAACGGTGATGGTATAGAATGGGAGAGAATTAACATTCCCTCGACTGCGGTTGCCACCTCATCATGAGATGGCCCAAAAAATTTCATCGCCATTCCACTATTTCCCTCATTCATACCTGTTGTGTTCTTTGCCTTCTGTGTGGATTCCTACTTCGCATATGCCACTGCCCGCGCAACCTTCTCATTAACGTAGTCCTCATCACTGTCGCTGCCGTCCGAAGACTCTTCCACGTACTCAGATCCCTCACTAATTTCCGGATTGACCTCAGCCTTTTTCTTCGCTTCCTCATCAGTGTCATTCTCTGACACATATTCTTCATCATCACTTGTCTCTAGTTCGTCGCTTGGTAAATCCTCCTCAATCTGCCGAAGAATCAGACAATACAACAATAATGACAAAATCATACCCATGTAACAGGAAAATAAGCACCTTTCTTATGCACCCTGTGCAACAGACCAAAACAATAACACCGATTTATTTACCTTTCCCTTTCTCTTGCTCAGGTCCTGTTCGGTCTCCACATTCTCCTTCAACTTGTCTTCATCCTCTTTCTTCTCCTCCTCCTTCGGCTTCCTCTTCCTCGTCGTCTTCACCCTTACGGGGATCTCATCATCTATGGCCTTGTCCACGGAAATTTTGGCCTTGCTGGGGAGGGCACCGGCACGACAGGCTCCACAAATCTTTTCTCCCTCTTGCTGATGCGTAAGGGCCGCAGGTCCTGTGCCCTCAGCTGTTTCAGATCCTCGCGACATTCAACAAGGTCGCGTTGAGCGTCCTTCCATCTGACGAATCAGGGGATAATCGGTTCGACCAGTGGATCGGCCATGTGCGGGAATCGCTCATAGAACCATCCCTACACAAAAAAAAAAACACAGTGATTGGGACCCGTTAACCGGTTATGCAAACATTGGTACAACAACATTGAGAAATTGGTGTTCTGGTGATATAACAATCTTTTTGTGTAGGTAAGAGCATTTTTATTAAAAACTCACCACCAGCCCGAAAGTGCAGCCATCTAAATACACCTTCCCTTTCTCGTTATGGAGCCGTATCGAAGCAACCAAATACTCGTGTACGGCCGCGCCCCAAGCGTATTCCTTGAGTCGGTCTAACTTGTCCACGTGGTGAACAAGGAACTCGGGGACGGTCAAGGACGAGCTCGGGAACATGAGGCAGGAAAAGACCACCAAAACGTACGCCCTCGCGAAATCCACTGTATTATCCATTCCAGCCAAGTTCACCATTAGGTCCACTAAATCCGGCCGATATAAAGCTCCACCCTTTGGAAAATACTTTTGCTTGAACTCGGATTCAGGCACGCACCTAGGGTGAACGTACATACCTTCGTACTGCAGCCCCAACACGACGGAGTATTCCCATGCCTCGAACGGCACTGTAAATCCCTGTCCAAATACGAATACATTTAAATTTTCGTTGAAGCACTCCACCAGTGCCTGCAGCAACGTCTTGCTGCTGTACGTACCCTGCAGCTTCGCAAAGTGGTGGAATGGAGTCGATCTAATAGCTTCCCACTATGCTTCCGTGATCGTGTTTTCAATTGAATTCATAGCCTCTTGGAGGACTGTGATTGTACACCTAGCTGTGATCGTAGCCTTCCAGGCCTCCTCAGCTTTTGACTTCTTCTTCTTGCTAGTCTCGACGGCATTCTTTTAATTCTGCCAACAAAAATTCATATAGGGGTCATGCACAACTCCTAATGGTGTTCAACTGGTTATATACTGCTAGCCAGTTTGCCAAATACAGAATATACATCAGCCCGAACAACAATGTATCTTCACTTCAACAACATTCCCTAAACTACAAAAGAACTTCGGACCTTTTCGAGCAACATTAGACCAGATTCAAATAGAACGTTTTGCAGAACCTAATATCGATTGCAGCCAAGAATTAACCATATCGGCAATTCATATCTGTTGTTCACACCTACTTATGCACATCACAAATCATACCCGTTTTATGCACGAATGATACCGGTGTAACAATTTTGCCAATACAGAAGACAATTGTTACGCGACATAACAATATTCCCAGAAATGAACAATGGGCAACAAACAAAACATCGCGGGAGCGCATCAAGCAAATCGATCCAGAATTATATCTACTTTTCGATCAACACAAAACAGCTATCAAAATCATAAAAACATTTCAAACCCTAAACGAACCCTTAAACCAATGGTTCACAACCCTAAAAACTTTAAAATTCCATCTTCCAACGTAGCACATACTCGTGTAACAGTAAAATCACAAAGTCCATTGCATTGCATACCTTGATTTGGGAATAACACCGAGCTTCCTCTTCGATTGGGTTTGTTGGAAGCTTCAAAAACCGAGTCTTTTTCGCTCTTCTAACCCAAACCAGCGTCCGAAACTTTTTCCCGAAAAATGGAGGTTGGAGCGTCGCCCGTTCTTCAAGCTCCAGGTAGTGTTTGCTCTGACGGTTTCGTTCGCAATGGGGGACGGCGGTGTCAATTCAGGTGAGAAGAGGGGGAGAATAGGGGAGCCGGTGAAGGACGTGCGCCTTCAATGCTGCCTGACGGTTTCAGACATGGGGGAGTGAGCCGACGGGACATAAAGTGGAAAGGGCCCTTCTACCCTTCTCCCCAAGGTTTGTGTATTTTTTGACCGAGGGGTTAATTAGTCTTTTCACTAATTTAAATTTCAAAAGTATATCAAAATTGTGGTATGGGTTGTATTTTGGGAGTATTTTGGTACGCGTGTCTTGTATTGTGAGTATTTCTTCTGATGGGCCTTTCTTTTACATTTTCCGTTGAATTTATTAATGGTAGTGGGTTTGAAATTATAATGTATTTATTTATTGATATGATGTGATGGTAGGTTGGTGATTAAATATTTAATTATTTCCAAAAAGGAAATGAGACAAAGTGTTGGGACAGACAAAAAAAGGAAAATGAGACACTTCAAATGGGACAGATGGAGTATATTCTAAAAATATGGTATTGTTCAAGATAAACAATTTATAAGTGGTGAATGAGTTGATCAAAATATTGGGTCTGACGATTGGAATCTTTAGGAAGTTAAGTTGTTTAGGCATAATTCATTAATTTTATATTTTAAAAATAAGATAACTGACAATAAATTATGAAAATTTACTTGAATTCAAAAATTTTAATAAATAAATAAAATAACCAAGCTAAAAAAATTAATAAATAAAATAATAAGGAATTTTAAACTTTAAAAAAAACTAGGGAAGAGAAATATTAGAAAATATGACTATTTGTATTACAATTTACAATTTTTATAAATAACCGAAATAATTATTTAATATATATTTGGGGGACTTTATGGTAGACTTTGAATTAACAAAACAATATCAACTAACATTAAATAAATAGAACAAGTAGTAAATTTTAAAAAAAGAAAAAAAAAAAACCAAAGCCTACGGGCCAGCCCACCCTGCCACGGGCCCAATCCGCAAAAGACCGTCGGCTACAAGTCGAGCCTACAAAAGCCAACAGTTATACGGACCTTAAAAATTCAAGCCCTACCCACATTTTTTACCTTGGGTGGGACACCCCAAAATTGCAGCTCTAATACTACCTACTATTAGCCACTAGGGATATGGGCATAGTATATATGTACACCATGATGGTGTAAAATGAGCAGATCTTTCTTCTAAATTCCCTCTCCATTCTCACTATATTACTCTGCTTTCTAAATTCCCTAAACCCCTTTCTAATACAGACCCAAGTATAGTATAAAGAGCATACGAGATTTATATATATATTTCATAACATATAATGCATTTTAACAATCCTATCCATTTTGAAGTTTTAAAAATAATAAGAATATCTAGCCACTAAAACGTTTAATAATTTATAAGTACTACTATAATACAAACTCTACCAGACACTAATTTAAAAACAAAAATAGTACAAGTCAATTTGGTCCATTCAAAGGCAGGTGTAGAAAAGGGCAGGCTAGGCCGCAGCTATGCATGAATCCTGATTATCATCATATAGTACTCCATTAGAGAGGCAACAGTGTGCATGCAGCTATTGATTCCAAGATCCATGTGTGTGGAATGGCCGGAGCATTCACGTCTCTGCCTACGTTCTCTGCTGTCAGTCTCTGAAAGACAAGAGAACTTCCACCAGTTGCTGCCGTGCACCCAGGTGAAGGATCATGATAATAAACAACACGAGTCGTGGAGATCACTTGTGGATCATATTCTTGTGTGATCCTCTGCTCCATACTCTCAATAATGGCTCCCCCACCAGCTATGACTAAATCTATGAGATCACTCTTGAAAGATGGAATGAAGTCTCCACTAAAATAGAACCTTAAGCCTTCAAATAGTTTTGGAGCCTACACATCAAAACAGGGAAAGATATCGGTTAAGATGCCCCTTTCTGCTTAACAAATTTTGAGAAGAAAATTTATCATTGCAATAATGCCTAGGTCCATATTATGCACAAATATTCTTTTGGTTACCACACTACATTGGGCATGTCATATTTGCAATAATGGGGGAGGATGAATGTATATTCATTTGCTTAGTGCCCTTACATTGTCTGAAGACCTTAATCTGCCAAGTTTGGGTCCATCACAAAATCCATGGTTATCCAAATTGATCTCGTACGGTTCTTCATCCACGGGACAATTTGCCTCCACACAGGCTCTTATCCCTGCAAAAATTAAATAAAGGATACATTAGACATGGTTTTGTATGTTACCACTATCTAGATGGTTCTCATTTTTCAAGATGAATGTAATGTTAGGTCCTCATATCAATATGTAGATCAATGATCAGTCCTTGAGATTTAATTCACCAAATGAATTTATGGTGGCACAATCTTACTTGTACAATATAGTAATGTGGATAAGTGAGCACAGGAAAAAAGCTTATTAAGTACTCATAAACCATGTGTGAAGCTTACAATCAAATGTTACTATCCATCTCCCGTTCAAGATTGCCATGAGAACTTTCAGAGTTCTACTGTAAGCACCATCAGAATCTGTGGCAGCAATCACATGGGTAACATATGGATTCCAAGACTTGACCACAGTAGCACCACAATATGTTGCAAATTTGGTCATGGCAGACTGAATACCAGATTACAAAATAAGAAATCAATTGGGGATATACAAATCAAGATGGCACAAACAAAGCACAGTTAAGATACTACCATACCATAAAAGAGAGAAATATAATGCTAATAAAAATTAAGTGTATTCACTGAAATAATAGCCCAAAAAACCAACCTTCTCTTCTGAAGACAAAGCAGATCCGCACAAAACCCATTCTTGAGGCCCATTAGGGGAGGTCGCCCAAAAGTCTAGCTTTAGTTCCATGGAGGCACTGTGTTCATATTTCACAACATATTTATATTCACAAGGATGCAATTAGCTCAACATTTTGTACCAGGATAACTATCCAAAAATTTTCATGTGCAACCAAGAGAAGAAAAGAGTTCAATTTTAAAATGAAAAATAAATAACTAAACAATAGTCAACTTCATTGGAACACCAACCCTTTAGAAATTAACCAAACCAATTAAACTTTGACTGAATGTTCAATAGGGATTTACTTGCAATGATATAACACCTGTCTCGCTCATCTATATTCAGGAAACACACTTTTTTATCCCACCACTTTGTCAGTTACAAAACCAACCTCCAACACAACAAAACAAATCAGCTTGGAATTTTTCTAGAAAAAGAATGCTAGTATTATTTTTGCAATAAAATGGAAGTACAAAAATAGTAGTAACAAAGCAATGCACCAAATACCTTTCAGTGGACAAGGAACATTCTTTAACTCTATGAAGCTTCCTAGACTTTGATTTTTCGCTTGGAAACCTAATTGATTTGTGAGTTGGGCACAGCATTAGAAAGTCCTCCTGCAAATTAAACCAAATGTTGGTACACATAATCAGAGAGGGTGGAACAGATTTTATTCAAACAACAAACATAAATTTAAGGGGAAAGGAAACTAGGAAAGGTAGAAATATATGGGAACTTACACAATCCCATCTGCAACCTGATGTTTCCATAGCACAAGGCACATGATATGTTCTCCTGCAGGACTTTGCAAAGCAACCAAGAGCTGCCCCCTTTAACCCACACTTGGTGCATTTTAGCTTTGAAGCTCTTGCTAATTCTGATTCCAAATTCATAATCATTTCTCCAGCAAAATAAACTTGAGGTGTCCTGCAATCAATAATCAGTACAACACTACATATATTAGTCCACAAGTATTTTTTAGTTATGAACTCATTTGTATTTTCAACTGTATGGGCAAGACCACAAGGTGAATAGCTAGTGTTCAAATGAATTTATGTCACATTGTGGTTTAGAAATCTTTCAATTGTTCTAAACTAAGATAACAAGTTTTTTTCAATAGAAATACAGGAATTGGCAGAAGATACACAATATATGTGTAAGGCTGATGCACAATAAATTCTCACCATTCTATGCACTTTATGTGGACAGGAATGGAATTGGAAAAGGCAATTTCGTCTCCTTTTGCTTCTTTGCCATTTGCATAGTGCAGCAGTGGCCCAGTCCCCTATAACATCAAGTCACCAATTATCTTATGAAATGAAAATATTCAACTTTACCAAAGTCCTGAGATAAGGAGATCAAACAAAGCCAACTGAAAAGCATTTGTAATAATTGGATGGTTTGCAGAGGGATTTGAGAGAGGGGGGTAAAAGTTCCAGACTATTACCTCTGTTATCTTTGATGAATGGCAAAATGCACAGATTCCCCCATGCGCATATGATGATGCAGCAGGTAGCATTTCAGTTGAAATGATAGAACGGTCCTTATATTTGCATTCCTCTTTAGTGGAGGAATCTGCTGCTGGTTCAGAGTGGAAGGCAGTCTGTTTCTTGCATTCATGTCTTTGTGGAAATGCCTCAGATGATCCATAACTCAGTTTCTTTTGTCTTTTGGATTCCCTTGTATGAAATTCATCATTGTTATCCACTTGAATTGTTGCTGTAACTAACTTATCTGCTACAGATTTTGCAGCATCCTTCAGTGTACTCTACAAATATCAACAAAAGCAAAAACATTTCCGAATATCACAAACCATTCACATGATATTCTAATTCTGGAGCATAAAAGTATATGGAATGCAGTATCTGCTAGTAGGCCAATTTATGCACATGCACTTATAAGTTAATCAACTTAACGTAGACTTCTAGAGTGTGGAAACTCCCTTTGCACAGATAATTTAAAGAAACCTACCAGATAAATTGGATTTGAGGGATAAACTTAATTCTATGGATATATCAAGCCAACGTTTAAGAAACACTTTGTTATTAAACTTAAAAACATTCAATAGCACAAGAAATTGTCCAGGACCAAAATAAGCATAAGAGCTACAGTAGATCATTTTTTTAGTATAATGTTAAGCAAAGCATAGCATGTTGATAATTTAACCAACTTCTAGCCACTCAACTAAACCAAAATTCTAAAAAATTAAGGCCTTTAATCTTACTCGACTTGCACCACCCTGATCAGCATTGCAGCCTGCAGCTTTGGCATCAACAGAAGGGGAGCTGCGAGGAGACGTTTCTGGAGCATGCTTCACATCTAATTCTTCAGAAACAGAGCACTTATTTGACTCAGCCCCACTTCCCAAACGATTAACTAGTAAGCAATCCGAATGACGGTGTCTTCCATCAGTTGCCCTTTCACCGGGCTGCTCCCACAATTTAAGTGTTGAAACCGGAGTTCCAGATTCTATACACGATCAATTCATGATATACTTGCATAAATAAAATTATACAGGCATACATACGCTACATTGAATAAAATATTTCCTTTATCCCATTTTCAACCACTTACCACCAGACAAGAGAGGCAATATTGTACAGTTGAACGTAACATCCAAGCTTTTGTAAATTCCAACAATATTTTCCAGGTAAGAGGCAGGTCTGACGTCTACAACAAGCGCCAATTTCTCCAATTAAAAAAGATTTGACATGCAATGAAATGCATTAACATGAATGAAATAATGAAAACGGGCAACGGCCAACGCATATTACCTTGATCTGAAAATTGATCCTGGCATGCGGGACACTGAGCTCTGATTGATGACCGTTTCGGCACACAGGAACTGATTGTTTAATAAAAAAGAATAAGAACACAATCAACCATTGGAAAAAGCAGAATCAAATTAAAAATTGAAAGCCAAGCAACGAAGACTAAATTGAAGTCACCTGCAAAGAATGTGATTGCATGGAAGCAACAATGGCTTGTTGAGCAATTGCAGGCTGAAAATTATAGCGCAGTAAGAAAAACAAAATTCAAAAAATATATATATATATTATTATAAAAAAAAAAAAAAAAGAAGAAATTAGGCGTAATCGTAGCTTCTTAAACATTGAGATTTGCGAAAGTGAGATTGGCGTTAAATGGATTATACCATAGAGGGCATTTGAGCTCAAGGGCGAGCTTCTGAAGATGAAAAACCCATGGATTGAACAACCGCGCAGTCGCAGCAGCGTTGTGGGAATTTGACGACATGTCGCAAATCCTTGATTGGGTGATTTTGGAGGAAGAAAAAGTTGCAGATGGGGGTGAGATTGCCGCGAGCCTCTAATTTTGGCGCAAATCATTGTTGTTTTATGAGGCGTAAAATTGGATTTGGCAATGGCGGTGAGATTGCCGCGAGCCTCTAATTTTGGCGGTGGCGTTCAAAATTTCGACTTCCCGCACAAAAGTAGTATTCAATTTGAGAAACCCTCGTTTGGTGGACCTGGTCCTGGATCGGACCTCACTGTAGTTATTGGGCCTTTCTCCACTCTATAATCTGCATCCGTGGCCCATTTGCTCACATCAAAGGTTGGGCCATGTAAACCCTCGTATGGCAATTAAGTCATTTATAATCCTTGTTCATTATCTTCTTCACTATTGAATTTGAATCTATAACTCTATACTAATTATCTGATAAATGAAGCATGTAATTAACATGTTGCCCACATTTTGAAGGATTATGCAAACGTGCGTTGTGTAATTAGTGTTGAGTTGGGTTAAGCTCATCATGTCCTATGTGAGAACTCGACAAAAATTTGTAAAAACTCCAGCTTGAATCAACACAAGATTTGATGATCATGTGGTAACAAATAAAAGCCATTTTATCAATAGGCCAAACGAGAAGGAGAAGAGAGGCAAGAAAAATTATAACCTACAACAACAACAGCAACAGCAACAATAGTTGGATAAAGCTTCCCATTTCAATAATAGTTGGACGAAGTTGTAATTTTGGTAGTAGTTTTTTTTTTTTTTACTCGTAGTTTTTATCCTTTGGTTAGTTTCTCGATTTGTAATATGTAATAGCTTTTTTTTGGTGTATTTAATTTTTTTCCCCCTAGTTCTTGGTTCATGTCTACGTTTCTTATTTGGCCGATTGATTAAATGTTGGGGTCTTGGAGTATATTTACACCCATTGTTGAAACACCCTTATACCCCATTTTATTTTAACGGAGTAGTTTTCTTTAGTTCGGGTGACTTGTGGTTTTTCCCTTTATACCGAAGGATTTTAGCATTTTACAAAAAAAAAAAAAAAAAAAAAAAAAAAAAAAAAATTGGCACAAATCTTGCATATTATTTCTTGACTATTATTCATTAATATTGCTACTCTTAGAGGAGTGTTGCAACTTGCAAGTTGAGGGGTTGCATTTTTCCCATAAGCTACACCACATTTGCCTTGCTACAAAGGCAAATTAGCCCCTAGCTAGTTACTATTCAAACCAAATTATAATGGTTAAGAGCCTATACCAAATGTATTTAGAGATTGACTTTTTCATCTTGCCCGACATTACTATCTCTATAATATAATAAGCTCTGCCAATCCCACTTACTATATTCCAAACCAGTTGACATCACAAATATGATATACTAGTATTAAGCACTTGTCATTGCCAAAGTGGAGTACAATATTTGCATCCACATGTAGTACTAATTAGTACACCTTAGCTTGAAGGGCAGCTGGGCAGGTGTACTTCTGGTGACACTAAAGGCCGCGTTTGATAGCACTTATTGGATCATCAAAGGGGGCCAAAATCTAAAGCTTCAAAACTACTTGTATTATTATTAAAGGTCGGTTGTGAACGCTGTTTTTTGGAGTTTTAGATTTTATAATAAAATAATAGATCAGTTCTGTGCACTAGCTTCTGGGTACTGTAACTATGATTTGAAGTTCTGCAAATTGAGCTATTTCAAGTAGCATTTAAAACTAGCAGCTCCAGTTTTAAAACTGCAACTATCATTTTCATCAAATTATAATTTTATGATAACTACAATTACTTTACCAAACACTTATTTAAAACCGTTAGCTACAGCTCCAGTTTTAGTTCACAACTACCGTCCCAGCTACAACTTTGTATACAGAGAGCCGTAATTAATGGCACACCATTAAACCCAGTGCCCATTGGCGGACACACTTAGGGGCAAGGGGGGTCGGCCGCCCCTCCGAGCTCGACGTTCGCCATTAATTTTTTATATAATTATCTTAATTTTATCTATTTGTTTTGGCTTATTTTTACATTTTAAGTTTTTTTTTCAAATTATATTTTCTTTATTTTATTTTTGTTTGTTTGGGTATTTGTCAACTATAACAAAAAAGAGTTGTAAATGTCAAAATTTAAATTTATTTTAACGTAGGTATGAGATCACTTCTATAAAAATGAAAAGTTTTAGGGTGCATCAATATCTAAAATAAACATAATCAATTTTTTAACTAATTTTGTTAATATAATCAATTTTAATGCTTGTCTAAACAATTATTTGGGCTACTTTTGTTGTTGGGTTTTAGCTATTGTAAACTTCTTTTTAAACTTAGGTTCATTTGCTCTTTATTTTTATTAATATATTAATAAAATAATACTATAAAAATTTTTTTTAAAAAAAAAACCTTGGTTTATAGGAAGTTATGAACATGGTACCCAAATGATTATCAAACCAATTAAATACTATGATTTTTTTATTGTTTTCTATTTTTAAAATATTACGTAAAAGTTTAATAAAAATTTTTTATAACACTTTCATAATATGAACCGTATGTTACAATTGTTGCTACTAATATATTAAAAATAAAACAAAGATATCGATAATGAAATTTTGATATAATATTATTTTTATTATTTTATCTATTGCGGAAAAATTATACTACTAGTGTTCCGAGACCGCCCTCTCAATTCCAACAGTCTGCGTCCGCCACAGCCAGTGCCGACTAAGGCCCAGTGCAACCTGAGCCTTAGCACAGGGCCCCAAGTTTTTTGGGGCCCCATTTTTTTTTTCTTTTAATTATATTAGTATGAGTAATTATTTGGGCCTTGTGCAGCAACCATTCAGAAATGTTGTTTATTGAAGTATTATTGTAATCTAATCAGTCAATTAGAAATCATCGCGGCGGGTCCGGATTGTTTTGGGCCTCAAATTATCTTTTATAATTATATTTGTATATTAATTAAACTTTCTTCATTTTGACCATAATTTTTTTTTCTTCCGTGAATGCTTTTTTTTGCCAGTAAATACCTGATCTTAGTTCTTCAATATATACTTTTTTTTCTCTCTGTTTGACTCTTACTTATTACTTGTATATATGGCTTATTTTCTATGCGATATTTAATTATATTAATATTAATTAATAAACTAATACAGTAAATATTTCATAGTTTCCGGTCCAGTTCGTATTTTAAGTGGGATTTGAGGGCCTAAATTGTATTTTGTTGGCGAAACTACGTTCGTTGGCAAATAACCTTTCAAGTTGAATTTTTTATGTTTAATTTTTTTTTATTATAGTGCCAATATTACGAATAACTTTAAGCAGTTGTAATTAATTTATATCTTAAGGTTTCCTAGATTTTAATTTGATTCTTGCACCTTTCCTTTCCTTTTCCCCTTGCTGTAGTTTTTTCTTAGCTTTCTCTTTGCTGATGCTTGAGCGTCCTTGGTCACCAAAAAAAGGGGGCCAAGAAAGTATTTTAGAACATGGCTTCTCCAAATGATTAGACGGCCTGATTAAACCATATGACCCAAATTCATTTCCTACTCTATTATTTTCAGGAAATTTAATGTAAATATTCTCCTGGCATGTACTAGTAATTAGAACCAATTAAGTTTAGTAAGTTACCATGTATTCTCTTTGCATATACTCTATACTCCCTCTGTCCAGCTAACGTGTCTTGTTTGACTTTTTTACACTGTTCATTGTATTCTTTGACTCGATTTTATTGCATGTATGTATATGGAAAAATAGTCGAGTTGGGTCTTGTTAGAATCGTATAATCATGTAATTTTAGAAAATATATTTTACATAATTTTTTTATACACATTTTGAGATATTAGCGGTTGAAAAAGTGCATTGAATTGTGTGCAAAAGTGAAACAAGATAAGTTAAGAAGGACGGATGGAGTATATTTTAAAAGAATGAACTTAACTTAAATGTGGGCGGCCTCAGTTTTTATGTGTGTATGCATGCATCTCCATTTAATTTGTTTTTATTTAATTGATGATACCTTTGATTGAAACTTTTGATATATATGGGCATTATTTTTGTGTTAAATATGACCAAGACTATGCCACGAAACACAAATATAACCATTCCAAGCAAAGTGAAGTGAGAGACACGCATGTTGATTACATCGAAAAAACAAAAAAATCCAATATTTAATTTCAATAATCGAAACAATTCTAGATTAAATAATGGCCAAGTGTCAAAAAAGTAAGTTGGGAGTTGGGACGAAAAAACTGTGCAAATGATGAAGATTAAGGGTTCAATTGATTCAAATGGCCCTGGCCATTGAGACTTTGAGAGTTTATTTATTAGTAATTGTTTTTTGACCAAAAGATAAATTAATCACTACTACGAAAATTGAATTGAAAAGGCCCTCAAAGTTTATACATGCATATATAGGAAGTGTGAATGCATGTGTGTTGGATAATGACACACTTGTGGCCTCATTGATGATGATTCGTCAAAATTCTCACTCAAAAAATTATAATAAATAAATAAAATCGTGAAATGTCGCCTCTATCTATCAACTTTTGGCGTGTTCGACTTTTATGGGAACCCGAATTACTGCAACATTTACACTATCTTAGTTCGTTATCAAATACTCCCTCCGTCTCATTTAAGATGTCTTTTTTTATTTCTGCACGCATTCCAATGCATTTTTTAAATCGTTCATATCTCAAAATATATATAAAACTATACAATTAGGCGAATCTAACAAGACCGAACTCGACTATTTTTTAAAAATATTTACTTGCAATAATATTGAATCAAAGTTAAACAATGAACTGTGTCAAAAAGTCAAATAGGACGTCTGAAGTGGGACGGATGGAGTAGTAAGTACTACTGTATATGACAAGGAAACAATCTAGAAGTATATCACTAAAATAAAAAGATATAGTACAAGTTATGATATGAGACTCATATATATAAAATAAAATAAATATAAATCCACCATATATACATGCACCCACTTATATTATATAGTACTCCCTCTCCTTTCTAAATAAATACTAATTTTTTTACTGTTTATTGTAGCACTTTGATTTCTATTTTTGTTATAGTTATACAAGAAAAAATATAGTCAAGTAAGATCTTGTTGGATTCGTCTCATCTTGTAGTTTTTAAATATCAAATTTTTAGAATTTTTTACTTGGACTGTATTTGAGTTATTGATAGTTTAAAATGTGCATTGGCATACGTGCAGAGGTGAAACGTTACATTTAAAAAGAAACGAAGATAGAACAAGTTATGATATGAGACTTATATAGAGTGATTTTTTTTTCCCGAATTCATATAAAATAAAATTAAAAAAATAGCATACATATCAGTTTTATCAATTTGAACGATATACACCCACCCACTCATTGCAAGCTAGTTAAATCCACCACCATACTCATATCACATGATCAGGAATATCCAAACCAAAACTAAATAGCAATTGATGAAATGGAACGTCCTCTCCTCTATTCCATATTTAAGAAAAGAGTAACATTTTATGTTCCTCTCCTCATTTCAGTATGGATTGATTTGAATTGAATCTCTCTACGCAATTGAAACAAGAACTCCTTTGTCCCATTACAAAAAAATAAAAAATAAAAATGTAGTACTACTAAAATAATAGGAGTACTAGTAAACGGTGTACAATAATAGAACAATAATTTAAAATACTTTAATAAAAGGAGTGAAGTGAGACAACGGTATTTACTCCTATAAAATATTCGAATCTCTCATCTTACGAGTTTTACGTAAGATAAAAGCAATGCCATGGAATCCTCCTGGTAATTTCCACCCCCAAAACTCGCACTTCCTTGGCCTGCATCCTCATAGCTGACCCCACCGTCCATTTCTAGATCGACGATCATCAGTGATTCAGGACCTCGGGCCCGGGACCGAATATAAAGACAAGATGCCGTCCATTTCGGACCGGCCCTGCCCCAGGGATAATATATCTGGCTGAAGTCTGAACGTCAATTCTTTCCCAAAAACTTCCTCGAAATTTTGTGGAAATTAAAACCAAGTTTCCTTGACCACGACATGAATCGGAGATTCTGACATTTGGTGTTAGCTCATCATCACTGCGACTCTTTCAAAAACTTGCAACATTCGGATCTATAAATACGATTACAAACTTTGATCATCAGATTTCAGAGAATTCTGATAGAAACCTAAACATATCTTTCAACAACCCCCTCCCCCATATATATATACATATTATATATATATAATGGAGTTGACATTTGCAAACTTTTTTCCCAATTTGCAAGTGAACCCCTTCACAAACTTCCTTTTGGACATTGAGAATTTTATTTCAAATGTTCAGTTTCACCTGTCAGTCTACATAATTACACATCGTTCATCTAACAGGAAGCCAGTCATCTCCGAATCAGCAGCGATCAACAGCAGCAGAGAGATCAACTGTGGGGAATCAATAAACCAGTCAGAACTGAATATGGTGATGACCAGACTGGGAATGGATGAGGGTCATGGTAATAATAATAATAATAATAATTGTGATGATAATAATAATAATAATAATTATTACAGCAACCTTAATTTGGAGGGATTGTTTGATGAGGAAGAGCCAAGTTTGGAGGAAATTAGGGCAACTTTTCAAGTGTTGGATGTGAATAAAGATGGGTTTATTGATGCAAGTGATTTGCAGGGAGTGTTGTGTGGATTAGGGTTTGGAGAAGAGTACCGTGATTTGGGGAAATGTAAGAAGATGATTCAGAGATTTGATGGAAATGAGGATGGGCTCATTGATTATCAAGACTTTGTAAAATTCATGGAGAATTGTCTCTGTTGAATATTATTATTGTTCATTACAATAAAATTGTTTTTACTTGATGATCTCATGCATGCTTCCTGTGTTTTCATGTGACATGACCATCGCTTAAACAATGTAATATTTATAATGTTAACATTAAAAGTTATGATTTCTGTAGACAGAATTTTGTAATATAATCAGGCATGGCTTTGTGTAGAGGTTACTTTAAGCTCCTACACAGGGCCCCTTTTTGGGCCTCATATTAATAAAATTTAAGGAAAAAAAAAAGTCCAAATCATCTTACAACTTTCGTCCGTTTCTCAAATGGTCCCATAATTGTTCCGTTCACTTAATTCAGTCAATATATTTGCTAATCCTTGCCAAAATCATCCCATCCGAGGTTAATGATCCCACAACTTTCATCTGTTTCTCAAACGATCCCATAATCAACAGATGATTAGCCCGTTAATCATCGCGACACGTCAGCCTGGGGGAACATTACCCTCATATGGGATAATTTTGGCGAGGATTATCAAATATATTGGATGGATTAAGTGAACGGCATAATTATGGGATCATTTGAGAAACACAGAAGTTGTGGGATGATTTGGATTTTTTTTCCCTAAAATTTAATAAATACTCCTCTGTGATTTTTACAATGATATTATAAACGTATACGAGTATATGTTTTAATACTTCCTCTGTGTTTTTCACATGTGACATACCATATTTTAACGCAGTTCTATACAAATTTTAAATTATTAATTACTCAAGTTCGGTATAAGTAATAAATCTAAAAGTTCAATATTTAAAAATTACAAGGCCACTTAGCTTTATTTTAACTTGTATAACTATGATAAAAATTAAGTTAAGTGATATAATTAACAGTAACAAAGTCGAACTGTAACATTTAAATAAACCGAAGGAATTGTATTTTAGAAAACATATGAGTATAAATTTAATTACTTAATAGTATAAGTGTATGTATGTGTGTATATAGATATACTATGGGTACACGATAGGTGCTAGTTTACGCCCTCCCCTACTGTTAAACACAACAAACAAAGTAGCACAGCTTGCGATATTTGTGTGTTGGTAAATATATATATATATATATATATATATATATATATATAAATAAAAAACAAAACAAAAAAAGTTCGCAAGTAGTTCAAATTTTTTGTTGTGAAATTTGATTGGTTGTAGTTGTTGAATTTGGTAGTGAATTTGGTTAAACTTTGGTTGGTGCTACTTGAATTTAATTAGTTCAGAGTTGACAAATTTTAGGTTGAAAATTTTTGTTCTTTTAAGTTGTAGGAGTACTTGTTGTGTGCTGAAAATTTTGGGAAGTAACAGCAGTACTGTTAGATATGAAGTCCTAAATACGAAATGGCGTAGGTTTGTTACGTTGAAATGTGCAACTTATTTTCAGAATGGCTTGAAGAAAGCGTTAGACGGAAAATCCAAGAAGCCTGCAACTATGAGTGACGAAGATTGGGCAGAACTAGACGAAAAAGCATTGACAACAATTCAATTGATGCTATCGAAGGAAGTTCTGCGTGAAGTAGCTCATGAGGATTCTGCAGCAGGGATATGGTTAAAGCTCGAATCGTTGTATATGACAAAGTCGTTTGCAAATAAACTTCGTCTCAAGGAACGTCTCTACACGATTCGAATGTCTGAAGGTACCCCGATTCAATCTCATCTAGATGAATTTAATTCTATTATTATGGATTTGGAAAATCTAGAGATTAAGATTGATGATGATGACAAAGCTGTGTTATTACTTGTCTCGTTGCCTCCTTCCTACAAACAATTTAGAGAAATTATGCTTTATGGTACTCAAGATACATTGAGTTTTGATGAGGTTAAATCAAGTTTGTTGTCCAAGGAAAAACTTGATTATAATCCTAGTTCTGAAGATAAGGCAGATGGTTTGGTTGTTCGGGGAAGGAGTTTTCAGAAGAATTTTAGAGATAAGAAAAAAGATCGATCTAAATCAAGGGGACCAAAGACGAACAAGACTTGTAACTATTGTAAGAAGACAGGGCATGTGATTGCAGATTGCTACAAGTTGAAGAACAAGAAAGATAGTGAAAATAAAGAGAAGAAATCTGTTGAACCTGCAGAAGCTGATGTCGTTCAAACAGAATCCGATGGTGATCCTGTTCTTACAGCATTGACAGAACATCGGTCTAAAAGTGATTGGATTTTAGATTCTGGGTGCACATTTCATATTTGTCCCAATCGGGATTGGTTTACTACTTATGATGAAAAAGCTGGTGGTGTAGTATTGATGGGAAATGATGCACAGTGTAATGTTGTTGGTATCGGTTCAGTTCAGATTAAAACCCATGATGGTTGTGTTCGAGTTCTTACTAATGTTCGACATGTCCCTGATGTGAAGAGAAATCTGATTTCACTTGGTACCTTGGAATATCTAGGGTACAAATACACAGGTGAAGGTGGAGTTTTAAAGATTTCTACAGGTTCTCGTACAATTATGAAAGCAAATCGAGTTGGAAGTTTGTATGTACTTCAAGGCTGCACATTAACAGGTTCTGCAGCAGTTGCCTCGCCATCCTCTGACGAGACTACTTTCACTCAATTGTGGCATATGCGTTTGGGCCATATGAGTGAAAAGGGATTGAATGTTCTAAGTTCACGTGGTCTTCTTGGTGATCAAGGAATCAGTAAATTAGAGTTCTGCGAACATTGTGTTTTTGGTAAGCAGAAAAGAGTCAGCTTCTCTACTGGAATTCACTCTACTCATGGTATTCTAGATTATATTCATTCTGATTTATGGGGTCCGTCAAGGGTTCCATCATTTACTGGGAAAAGATACATGATGACATTGATTGATGATTTTTCTCGGAAGACATGGGTATATTTTTTGAAGCTAAAAAGTGAAGCATTGATCACATTCAAGAATTGGAAGACTCTTGTGGAAAATCAGACTGGTAGGAAAGTAAAAACACTTAGAACTGATCGTGGATTGGAATTCTGCAGTGGCGAGTTCAATTCATTTTGTGCATCCCATGGTATCAAGAGGCATAAGACATTGCCAAGGAAGCCTCAACAAAATGGTGTGGCAGAAAGAATCAATCGAACTCTTTTGGAGAGAGCTCGTTGTATGCTCTCTAATGCTGGATTATGGCATCGACGTGATTTATGGGTTGAAGCTGTTGCAACCTCCTGTTATTTGGTAAATCGGTCTCCACATTCTGCTATTGATTTCAAAATTCCAGAAGAAGTTTGGTCAGGCAATTCTGTTGATTATTCATCTCTGCGCATTTTTGGATGTCCTGCTTATGTACATGTAGATGATGGAAAATTGTCTCCTAGAGCCATCAAGTGTATATTTCTTGGTTACTCATCAGAATCAAAAGGATATCGTTTATGGCGTGCAGATGGTAAGTCACGACATGTGATTTTAAGCCGTGATGTGACTTTTAATGAAAAGCCAATGTTGTCTTCTGGGAAGAATTCAGCTATTACATCTTCTTTAGTCAATGAAGATGAGCAACAGAAAATTGGTGAGAAGGTGGAGCTGCCATTGGAGTTGCCGGTGAAAGATGTACAAAATACATCTGTTGGTGAGTCAAGTTCAGGCCCTATGCAAGTAAGTGAGTCGAATTCGGATTCTGCAACCTTACAAGACACTTCCATTGCCAAAAATCGACCAAGGAGAGAAATTAAGCTTCCTGCAAGGTATTCTGAAGATTATGTAATGGCATATGCATTATCTGTTGGACAAGAAGCACTTGAAAATGATGAGCCTGCCAGTTATTCAGAAGCTACTTCTTGTCTTGAATCTTCAAAATGGGTGGCTGCAATGGAAGATGAAATTCAAAGTCTCCATAAGAATGGAACTTGGGAACTTGTTGAACTTCCTAAAGGTAGGAGTCCCTTAAGATGTAAATGGGTATTCAAGAAAAAGGAAGGCATTCCAGGGGTTGAAGAACCTCGTTGCAAAGCACGGTTGGTCGTTAAAGGTTTCAGTCAACGTGAAGGTATTGACTTTAATGAAATTTTCTCACCTGTTGTTCGACATACTTCTATACGTGTTTTGCTAGGTCTTGTTGCTATGTTGGACATGGAGTTGGAGCAACTTGACGTAAAAACAGCCTTTCTTCATGGTGATCTTGAAGAAGAAATATATATGGATCAACCGGAGGGATTTGTTGTCGAGGGAAAAGAGAATCATGTTTGTAAATTGAAGAAGTCTCTTTATGGATTGAAGCAAGCCCCGCGGCAATGGTATATAAGGTTTGATTCATTTATGATTCAACAAGGATATTCCCGTAGCAAATATGATGATTGCATTTATTTTAAAGAGTTTTCTAATGGCTCTTTTGTGTATTTGCTACTTTATGTGGATGACATGTTGGTTGCTTCATGTGACATGTCTTGTATTGTTAAGTTGAAGTCACAGCTTAGTAGGGAATTTGATATGAAAGAATTGGGAGCTGCTAGTAAGATTCTTGGGATGGAAATAAGTAGAGATCGAAAAGCTGGAAAATTATTTCTTTCCCAAAGGAAGTATGTTGAGAAGATACTTGATCGCTTTAATATGAGTTCTTGTAAAGCTGTATCTACTCCATTGGCTGCTCATTTCAGGTTGTCTGAAGATATGTGCCCTCAATCGGAGGATGAGACGAGGGAGATGACCAATATTCCCTATTCGAGTGCAGTTGGAAGCCTAATGTATACTATGGTATGTACAAGGCCTGATTTAGCATATGCTGTGAGTGTTGTGAGTCGTTATATGCACAATCCTGGAAAGGCTCATTGGGCTGCTGTTAAGTGGATCTTGCGGTACTTGAAAGGTACATCACATCTTGGCTTGGTTTTTGATAAAAATAAGTCTACTTCTTTAGATGTCACTGGTTATGTTGATTCTGACTATGCTGGAGATCTTGATCGAAGGCGTTCTCTTTCTGGATATATTTTTACTTTGTGTGGCTGTTCTATTTCTTGGAAGTCATCTCTACAGTCTATTGCTGCTTTGTCGACTACAGAAGCGGAGTATATATCAGCTACAGAAGGTGTTAAAGAGGCACTTTGGCTTCGAGGTCTTGTTGTAGAGCTTGGTTTTGCTCAAAAGGTTCTTGTGGTTTTCTGTGACAGTCAGAGTGCTATACATCTGACAAAGAACAACCGTTATCATGATAAAACCAAGCACATTCCTGTCAGATATCATTTTATTCGGGATACAGTCGCAGAAGGTGAAGTTGTGGTTCAAAAGATACATACATCTGAGAATCCCGCTGATATGTTAACTAAGTCACTTCCTATTACCAAGTTTCAACATTGTTTGGACTTGGTTAATGTTAGCAGCAGCTGTTGATCGTCCCTTGGGGACATTATGACGACGAAGATATGAGACGAATCGAATTTTCGGCAAGGTGGAGATTGTTGTGTTATATGCCTCAAATTCTTTGTGGGATGCAGCAAGGGACAAAGCCCTTAGTCATGGGCATGAGCAAGACTTTTGTTGAAGGTTGTAAAATGCAGCAAGAGACTAAGCCCTTAGTCATGGTCATGCCTAAAGCTATTATGGAAGGCTGGAAAATGCTAAATTTAGTAAATGGGTGGTTTTATTTTTGAGAGCAGTTTTAATTAAAAGGGAGCATATTTGATATCTGATTTTGATACGGTTTTTCCTCTCTTCTGCTCATTCCTCTTCTCTTCCAGATTTGCATCTTTTCCCTTTGCTGTAAAATCAATTTGAGCGCATCTTTGAGAGATTTGATTTGTAATTTGTACTCTCTATTCGATTCTTAGTGAAGATCTTCGTCGTCCGTGGTTTTTCCCACTTTGGGTTTTCCACGTAAATCTTGTGTCTCAATTTATTTATTTTTCGTTCCGTTCTTCAATTTTATATCAAGATCCATAAATTTCCTAACAAATTGTATTTTAGAGAACATATGAGTATAAATTTAATTACTTAATAGTATAAGTGTATGTATGTGTACGTGTATATAGATATAATAAATATGGGTACACGATCGGTGCTAGTTTACGCCCTCCCCTACTGTTAAACACAACAAACAAAGTAGCACAGCTTGCGATATTTGTGTGTTGGTAAACATGAGTGGATATATATATATATATATATATATATATATATATATAATAAAAAAACAAAACAAAAAAGTTCGCAAGTAGTTCAAAATTTTTGTTGTGAAATTTGATTGGTTGTAGTTGTTGAATTTGGTAGTGAATTTGGTTAAACTTTGGTTGGTGCTACTTGAATTTAATTAGTTCAGAGTTGACAAATTTTAGGTTGAAATTTTTTGTTCTTTTAGGTTGTAGGAGTACTTGTTGTGTGCTGAAAATTTTGGGAAGTAACAGCAGTACTGTTAGATATGAAGTACTAAATACGAAATGGCGTAGATTTGTTACGTTGAAATGTGCAACTTATTTTGTGGATTTTCTAGTGGAAAACATTTAGAGTACGTTTGGTACAGAGAATTGAGCATAGAGAATTTGAATTGAGCCCAATTATTTTGTTTGATGACATATGAGAATTCATATTTTAGAATTAAATCAATTCTCTTTCTTTACTTTGGATTCTCTAGTAAAAGTAGAGAAATTGAGAGAATTGGCCTTTATGAGTTCAATATGAATAAATATTTAAAAAACAAATTAAATCTAATAATATTATTAAATAAATAAAATAACATTAATTATAATTAAATAAATAAGTAGTACTGTATATTATTAAATTAAATATATATAATTTAGTAAATGAAAATAAATTCTATTAAAATTAAAATTATATATTAGGAGTATATTATATTCAAATAAACATAAAAATATACAGTATTAAAAATTATATATAAAATAATTTAAAAAAATTAATAGAAAATAAAAATATAAATGAAATAAAATTTTAAATAATCAATATTTAATAATAATATTAAAATAAGTTCAGCAAAAAATATTAGAAAAATATATAATTACATTATTTTAAATTAAATTAAAAAATAATGAAATATTTGAAAAATTAATATATATATATATATAATATATTTTTTTTTGCAAAACAGCAAGATATTTTAATATACTACTATTAAATAGTAAAATAAAATTTAATTTTATAATAATTTTAATTTTGTTATAAGTATTATATATTATTTATATAATAAAGAAAATATAATTATATTATATTAATTAATCATAAAAAAATAAATCAATATATTATGTTATAATGTAATTATTTATTGCATTTCTCTGTTGAATTATTTGTTTTTACCAAACAAGAGAATCAATTCCTTTTCTCTGGCTCAATTTTCATTCTATGCAATTCCATTCTCTCCAATCAATTCTGTGCAATTCCATTCTCTATAACAGACGCACCCTATATATTCTTCTTTGCGAGTTACTCCTCTACTTTACTCGTTCAGAATTTAAGAACGTAACAACTTCCAGATTGACTAATAAAACTCATCCGATAAAACCAATGAAACTAATTGATTTGTTTAAATTATAACACACTAATGTCGTGTACAAATACAAATACAGTGGTGCCAAAGGAAATTGGTCTTCCTATTATTCCAAAGAGTATATGGAATATATGCATAAATGCACACACAGCTGCTTCAAGATCATAAATGCAAGGTTTGGTTGTCAGGAGGTATATATATCTGTAATCTAGAGATGGGAAATTGTCCAAACATTACATCTATCTAATGAGATTCGTCTTGTTTTCTTACAATATAAAACCATCTTGTTTTCTTACAATATAAAACCATAACTCATCACTCCTTAACAGTAAACTGTAATAAGTGATTCATTATCTAATGTAAGCATTAATTACCCCATCTTAGCTACCTATTTAGCCCTTTTTAAAATTAGCTCTCACATGAATTGATTCATTTGAATATGTCCTAATCACTATAATTGAACAAATAGTACTTGGCATTAATAAGAAATATAATTATCAATGCTAATTGCATGTAAAAGGGGTATACTTATATGCTAATAATACTATAATACTGCAGGGTTTCGAGCATTTTTTTAACATA
This sequence comes from Hygrophila difformis, assembly GCA_030278955.1. Lineage (NCBI taxonomy): Eukaryota > Viridiplantae > Streptophyta > Magnoliopsida > Lamiales > Acanthaceae > Hygrophila > Hygrophila difformis. The sequence continues at coordinate 54,597,596 of JAOANR010000002.1, read as the reverse complement.
AAATTAGACTCAACTTACAATCCTACAAGGTCAACCAATAAATAGCTTAATTAGTAGTAATATATTTTCTTTTTTACTTCAAATTTTTATCTCCACTTTCTTCCTCGAGTACGTTGGTTGTTCATCTCTTGGTCTTTGTCAACAAATATGGTATGCCAATCTTGGTTTTGAAATTAAAATTATTAAAAAAAAAAACTTTTAGTTAATTAGATTTTCTATTTTTTTTTTAATATAATATATTTTACAAATTCCCCTGATTTTTTATGTGTTCGGGTAAGAAAGTAAGCGAATGTTTGTTTGCCTTCAAACTCTGAAGATTTAGATGTTGATTCAGAGTTTAAATAGTCTATAAACGACCCCACCCGCCCCGGTTAAGTTTTTATTGATTGAATTGATTTTAAAATTAAAAAGGCAATCACTTAGTTTATTAAGTTGGGTTGAATATTTTGTATAAACATTAAAGTTTAAATAATTTAATTTCCCGTATTACAATTGAATAAAAAAATTTGATTAGGCTCTTTTAATAACTCGAGTAGAGTATGTTTGAATGAGTTTTTTCACGTGTAAATGGCTTTTACTTAAAAAAAAAAAGAAAGCTTTTTTAACAATAATTTTAAGTTTATTCGAACAATTGTAATAACAATGTCATGTTTAAAAAAAAACACTTTGGCTTATAAAACCCAATGGTCAAGTCCCCTCCCAACCAAAAAGGTTTGGGATTCAATTTTTCACCCGATCTCTTATCCCCTTTGTAACTTTGTGTGGTCGTATGGACTCTCACCACTCATTTCCTAGTCTGTATATGTGTTCAGCAAAAAAAAGATTGTCTTGAAAGTCAATATATATATTTAAAAATCGAGATTTTTTTGTTTTAATAAAAAACTAAAAGCAATTTAAAAAAGAAAAAAGTCCATCAAAATAGGGATTTAGATTTTAGCAGTAGTATTTATTAATAGAGTAGTAATTATTTCGGGCCTGCCAAAAGTTGGGCTAGTTGAACTTTGTAAGTCCATATTCCTATTATTTGGGCTTTTCTCTATTTGCTTTCAAAAAGAAGTTTATAATTTCTTACTTCTGGATTCTTTTACTATAACCGTAACCCATTTCATTTTTTAAACTTTGGGTCACGTATCCTTTATAGGAGGTTTTGTACTTTTTATTTTGTCTGCCACATAATTTTAATATAAGAATAAATATAACAATAAAAAAAAAGCATAGTAATTTTACAAGTAGCATAAGCAATTTTTTTTTTTTAAAAGAAATAAATATTAATGTCATAGTAAGTATTAATATGATAATTATTAGGGATTGTGACTTAGCCCAAGTGGTTAAGGTTGAGGGTTCGATTCCCACCCGACCCCTATCCCTCCTCTTTTCCCCTTTGTAATTGTGTGGCATGGGCCCCCACCATTTCTCTAGCCTATATAGGCTGTTCCGCAAAAAAAAAAAAAAGATAATTATTACCAAAATGGGTTAGGCCTATTGATAATGGAGCTTTTTAATTGGTTAAGAAAGGTTTTGAGTTAAAATATTGTGAATGTAAATAATTGATTTGGGAGAGGTCAACTCATTGTACCTCAAAATTACTCTTCGTCTTTAAAAGATCTAAGAAATCTTATGGTCCGCTCAGAAAATATGATACTCCATCTGTCTAATTAATATTGACATATTTGATTTTATCCCAACTAATACACAATCCAATAAAAAATTTTAATAATTTTTTTGGTAAAAATTAATAATTAATAACTCAAATCTTGTAATACAATAAAAAAAAATTAAAAAAATTGATATTTTTCTCTGCTTAATCCAACAAAACGTCAGCTATTGTTTCCTTTTTAATTATATACTCCTCCATTTTTTTATTCTTGCTACGTACCCACTTAGCACGCAATTAAATGCATATTTTAAACCATTAATAACTTATTTTCGGTACAAGTAAAAATTCTAAAAGTTCCATATTAAAATCTACAGGACGAGACGAATCTAACAAGATCTCACTTGATTATATTTTAACTTGTATAACTATGTGTTAACCAAGAATTTCTTGATTGATAATGATGAAGATGTTTACAAAGATTTTGAAAGAAATACAGCAAACTGAATAAAACTGTGAAAGAAATAAAAAATTGCAGAATTGAAGAACGGTAAAGAAATTATAAAAATAGTAATGCAATTCCTTTGGAGGGTTTTGTGATGCCCTCTGGAGTGTGTCTCTTCCTCCTTTTATAGAGAGGGGGACTGACACCCTCCCAGGCTGAGACGCGTGATGGCGCCGTCCTCCATTAATGAGACCTTGACTTCTGTGACACATACGGCGCACGCGAGAGGACGGCGGCTCGAGGACTGACAACTTGGGAGGGTTGTATCACTCCCTTGTCGCCCACCTTCCCTTGGTCATTATCCGGATAAATCTTGAATTGGACCGAGCATTGAAAAATAGATTGGGCCTTTGAAAGTGCGTCATCTTCTCCGGATATATTTTTATGGACTGAGACTTTGACAATGTATCTCCTTCCGGATATATCATTACTGACCTGAAGACGCGTCCTCTCTTTCGGATATATTTCCATGGACTAGGCCAGACAAACTTTGATGGGCTATATAAATTTTGTTGGGTTAACAGATGCCCCCCTCGCGCATTTTGTCTGATTAGCATTTTAAGATAAATTTGCGCGCTTAATTTTAGGGTTTGGAATTTTTTGGCCCATTACGGCCCATTAGGGACAAAACCCTAACCATATAAAAACCCTTCAAAAGCTTCAAGTCATCATTTTCTTGCAAAAATTCTCTCTCTCTTCCTCTCTTCTTCTCCTCTCTTCTTTGGCCGCCGCCGCTGCCAGGGAACCTCCGGCCGCCGCCGCGCCGCCGGACGCCACCTGAGGCCGCCGTCCACCTCCGATAGGCCGCCACCTTGCTGCCTCGAGGCCGCCACCCAGGCCGCCATCAGATCGGAGGCCGCCACCACCCTTCAACGCCGCCACAGATCCGGAGGCCGCCACCACTTGAGCTCTTGGCCGCCACCTCTCGTCGCGAGGCCGCCTCCACCGATCACTTGGCCGCCACCAATTCAAGCTTTGGCCGCCACCCCTCGTCGTGGAAAGGCCGCCATCTCCCTCGAGCTCTTGGCCGCCGCCACCTCTCGTCGTGAAAAGGCCGCCACCCAAGCCGGAGGCCGCCATCCTTCTTCCCGGAGTCCGCCATCTCCCTCGAGCTCTTGGGCGCCGTCACCTTGGAGCCGCATCCTGCCTTGAAGCCGCCACCCGAAGGCCGCCACTTGCCTTGAACCGGAGGCCGCCATTGCCTTGAGGAGGCCGCCATCGCCTCCGCCATCCACGCCAGCGACCGCCACCGCCATCGCCTTGGCTTGGCCGCCACCATCATCCATTTTTTGGTGAAGAGACCGCCACCCAAGCCGGAGGTCGCCACGCGAAGACAGCCACCCTAAGCCGGAGGCCGCCACCTTGCGCGAAGACCGCCACTTTCGCCTTTGGCCGCCACCTTGTTCGCCTTTGGCCGCCACTGCCATCGCCCTTGGCCGCCACTTACCCCGGAGGCCGCCGCCTTCCTTCGTCGGAGGGCCGCCCGCGCATCGAAGGCCGCCACTAAGATCCGGAGAGAGGCCGCCACCTAACTCCGAGAGACAGCCATCCCTCTTCGCCGGAGGCCGCCATCGCCGTCCGCCTTGGGCGTCACTTGCTTCATGGATCAGGTGAATCAGCTATCTTTTATCTTGGTTTTTGTTATGTCGGTGTGGAGGCCTATCACATATGTTATTTGCTAAGAGAGAGATCATGGATAGATGACTTAGGATCTTGGCGTTTCTAGATATTAGAACGTATGTTGGACTGAATTGTTGTGCTGGACTTGCTTCTCTTGATTTTGCCGAATTCATGCATGTATGTTGATTTTGATGCCCATTACATGTATGCTTGATAACATAGAATCTAGCAAGATTACTATCTGCACTTTGCTTGCCGTTGGTTATCATATCTTCTGACATATGATTTAGAGAACACAGGAGATCACTCATCTTCACTTTGCTTGTCATTACTTATCATAACATAGGATTTAGAGAACACATAAAATCATGCTTAGGTGTTAGGCTGACTTAAAATTGACTCTTTAGTCATTCGACATCTTATTCATGACATAGGATCTAGTAGACGACACCACACCGGCACCCACTCCGTTGGCTCAGGCCGCCACTCACAGTCGGTGATCATCGGCCGCCACTCAGGGGACACCAGCCGCCACTGTTCAGGCCGCCATCCGTAGCCACGAGCCGCCGTCCTCTTCAGGGCAGGGCGCCACTGACTCGGCCCGGTTTACTTCTTTGACAGGATTTGCTGCCTCGTCGTCCCTCAGCATGGCTTTTCAGGTTCGAACGTTTCATTACGTTCACTAATTTTACTTCACCCGATATCAGTAGCTCATCCTTGTAGCTTCGCGATACAGGATATTGCCAGATCAGTTCCTCCCTCATTCAGTCAGGCTGCCACTGTTGGTGTCCAGAACACCCTTCAGGCATCTGCTCCATCACCTCTCATGATTCAGGTCTATCTTGCTTCATATTCTTACTTATTATGGCCTTCGTTTGTGTCCGTTAACCTTGTGTTGTTTGCTCCGTGCAGCGTCCGCTTATTCCGGACTCTGACGACGAGACCATCACTTTCGACCGCCGCCGGGAGTCGGAAGAACTCTTCCTGCGGCCGTTTCATAGTACGACTGCGCACGCAGATGCGGCGAAAGGATTTTTGTCATGCCAGTGCCCTATTACTAAGGCTGCATTCACGAGTGCCTTTGTATCCCAGACTAAGGCTATTAGGTCTCACCAGTGTGGTATTTCTACTTCTAGATCAAAGGCCGAAGCTTCTAGGACCGAGGTTGATGATGATAGCAATTTAGGCAAGTATATTTCCTGAGTGAATAGGATGAGCGGATGCGCCTCCCAGTGGGAGCAATGGGGGATTGGTGAGGCTATCACACTATCCACCAAACCGGTGGCGTTAGATCATCGCTTGATATATTATCTCATGGGGTTTTAGAACTCCACGGTTAATGCCTTTCAGCTTCCTTGTGGCTTCATTGGTCCTACTCTCCTTGACGTCGTGATGATCACGGGACTTCGCATGGACGGAGCTGAGCTGATACAATCGGGCGTTGATGATCCTGTACTTGGTGCGGCCATTTGTCCTTCGGGCAAAGAGGCTAGACGATATGCGACCTATATTGAGAACAACATGACGACCGGGGCTTCTCCATCCACGCGGGATGAGCATGTTGCATTTCTTTTACTGTGGTTCAGTCGATTCATCGTTTGTACTGGTGCTCGCACTGTTTTAAGCACTGCCCTGCCCTTCGTCCTGGCTATCATGAGTCCTTCTTCCCGGGCTACAGGTTCTTATCTCCTTGGTTCCCTATTTAGTGGTATGGCCAAGGTCTCTGACATGTTGGCTGAGGGGCGAGATCCTACTACTAAGGCTTCCGGACCTTTCTGGTTTCTACAGCTATGGATTCAGCTGTATTTTCCTCAGCTATTCTCCGGTGTCTTTCGTCCTGGTCCGCAGGATGTTTCGGAGGGTTTTCCGTTGGGCAGGTGGTTGGCCGCTGAGTCTGTGAGGATTAGTCAGAGTGGCCTTTTGAGACGGGATAGTCTGGAAATTATCCGCTGGTTCTATCATCATCGGCCGACTTATCACGACCTGTATGTATATGCACCCATAGGATGGTTGCTTTCCGTTCTCGTTTGCAAGCCGGATAATCCAGGCCGTATTCATGGGGAGGCTAATTGGAATATCAGCATGAAGCCCCACATGCTTTTGAGTGGGTTGCGAAGGAATGATCCTTCCAATCGATTCACCGCTGAGCCGTATTGTCCCCAGTTGCTTGCTCGCCAGTTCGGCTGCCATCTTGGACTTCCTCACAGAGTGAAGTGGCTGGTTCGTCTCGCTCGATGTGATAGCCTGACAGAGGCGGGTATTAGGGCTGTGGTGGCTTTTTCATCACGTTTGACGTATTCCAGCTACTTGCCTTTTACTCCGACGGGGTCACTTGCTGTCGGTTTTATGGCGTGGTGGACGCCATATATTACCACCATTTTGCCGTCACATGAGGTGATTACGTCTCGTTTCGGTGGTCCGCAGCGTTCCCGTACTCGTGGTGCCGTGTCGACTCGTACTTCTATATCTCCCGGCGTTACCCGAAAAGCTAAGTCTGTTGCCACTTCTTCGTCTCGTAAGCGCCGAAGAGGTATGTCGAATTTCTAACAATCAATATGATTCTTTATACATTGCCTCAGTCTTTTAATGCTATTTCCTTGTCTGCAGTTGACGATGAATCAAGTGATGAGGATATTCCAGCCGACGATGAGGAAGGATCCAGTTCTGATGAGGCGGAGGTGGGCTCGAGTGATGATGGATCACGCTCTGATGAGGAGGAGGATCATGCGGGTGATGTTGGCTTTGATGAGGATGAGTTGGTAGATCCCCATTGCGATGATGATCACGGTCAGGCAGATGACTCCACCGCTGATATTCTTGTGGCTGCCGACTCTCGGTATTTATCTGCCCTTGGTAGACCTTCTGATGAGCCTTCCCCCTCTCTGGAGGAGATGTTTGCTCGTGCTGATTATACCATCCTTCACGGTTGCGACGATACTGCCGCGATGACCGATATTGATGATCCTTCGACCACTGCTGTCGACCAGGTATGCTTTTCCACCTTAGTTTTTTACTCTGCATTACTTCTAGCATTGAAATAACCTTCCTCTTGATTTTAGGTGGGTTCGCATTCTTCCAGGACCGACGACGCAATTGGCTTATCCGACCACGAGTTGGTCTCTCAGGTACCTTTTATTTGCACCGTCACTTTTCCTTATTTTATTTAAACAAGGTGTTCTAAGGATAGCTGCCTTCCAGGTCCATGCGGATACTATTCAGGCTACCGACCGCGTTTCTAAGACTACTCAGGCTGGCCCTTCGGTGATCCCTCAGGTATTTTTTATTGATTATGTCGTTTCTGTTTTTCTTTTCCGAGGACATGTTTTAAGGATCTCCCTTTCTAGCTTCCCATGGACCAGGCAGACCATCCTACTACTGCTGCTCCTATTACTTCAGCTGATTCGGTCGCGCCGCCTCTTCCGGTATGGCTCATTTCAGCTTTCGTGGTTATAAGATTTTCTTGGCATATACTCATGTGAAGCTGTCTTCAGGTACCCATGATTCGTGCCTCAGTCCCAGCGACCTCTTTATCATGTCCTTCGGTGCCTACTCCTGCTGACCGGGTTGTCGTTTCATCATGCGAGGCGTTTGACCGCCTTCTATCCACTCATGTCGATCGACTCTCCACCGAGGTGTTCTCTAGTCTTGATCGCCTGTAGACGACGTCAGCGCAGTTTCCGCCTTTACCGAGGATGCTGACTTTCTTAGCTTTTCAGAGCGCATTGCTGATTTAGCTGTTTCTTATCTCGCTTTCAGTAGCTCTGCAGATCAGTCTGCTCATGATCTGACGCTGCTTGATGACCTCGAGGCACGATACCGTGAGGTTTGTTTTCAGATAGAGGTTACCCACCCTCAGCACGAGCAGTTGTCTACTGATCGCGGAGTTAGAGAGAGTCGCAGATCGCATCTTAGGGACGTTGCTACGCGAGCAGAGCGTGATATTGAGGAGGCAGAGCGTTTCATTCTTGAGAGGAGGCGCACCCTTCAGGAGGCTAATGAGGAGCTTGCTACCTTAGAGCCTGTCTTGGCTGATATTTCTTCCCGAGCTGCTGAGTTAGAGACTTCCTATGATCGTTTAGCCGCAGATGAGCGTGATTTATCGGCTGAGTTATCGGGAGTTCGTACTCGTTGGCTTCGGTTGTCGGTTCGTGCTCGTGCTTCGGCGGCCGCACTTCTCCGTCTGACGAACATGTTCGAGCGCACTCGTGATCAGTGGGCCCTTATGCGTCGGCGTATACTGGGTGATGTTAGGCAGCCTCCTCCTTATTTTTTTGCACTGTTTTGTTTTCAGTACACTTTTGGGTCAGCCCATCGGCCTTGTGGTGGGCAACTCTTGCCTTTACTTTGGGAGATTACTGTTACTTTTTTGGCCGAGCTTGTGACTTGGCCACTTTTGATGCACTTTGCGTTTCTTATTCAGATTCCCACACTGATGGATAAAACACTTTGAGATATTTTGCATTTATACTCTGTTTGTGTTCTTGGCCATCGATGTCCATCAGTTTGTATGCACCATTAAGTAGTCTTTGCGTAACAATGAATGGTCCTTCCCAATTTGGAGACCACTTGCCTGTTTCATTGTCACGCACCCCCGAGGGTAGAATCATCTTCCATACTAGGTCTCCCTCGTTAAAAGTTTTGCCTCGAACCCTCTTGTCATAATGTCTCGCCATTCTCATCTTTTGGCGACGGATATTTTCCAGAGCGGTCAGCTTGTCGCCGTCTACTGTCTCTAATTCTTGCAACATGGCCTCTTCATACTTAGTTAAGTCTAACTGATGCTGCTGGGCCACTCTGAGAGAGGGAACTGTGATTTCCAAAGGTAGGACGGCGTCATGACCATACGTCAGATAGTATGGTGTGAAGCCGGTGGCTGTAGACTTCGAGTTTCTGTAAGCCCATAAGACTTCTGTAAGAGCCTCATGCCACTTCCTTGGCTTATCCCCTACTGTCTTCTTGATCATACTTATCAAGATTTTATTGGTGGCCTCAGCTTGACCGTTTGCTTGGGGGTAGTATGGAGTGGAGTGATATATGCGAATTCCGAATTGTTTAGCGAAAGCTAAGAACCTCTCGCCAGTGAACACGGTCCCTTGATCCGCAGTGATTCTTTGGGGAATCCCAAATCGATGCATGAGCTCAGTCACGAACCTAATTACATCGCTTTGGTCGATCTTCCTCATTGGCCATGCTTCTACCCATTTGGTGAAGTAATCAGTGGCCACTAGTATGAATGCATGGTTTTTGGATGACGGTGGGTGAATTTTCCCAATGATGTCCATCCCCCAGCCACGGAATGGCCAAGGCTTGATGACTGTGTGTAATTCTTCCGCCGTTACCCTTTGAATTGGTCCATGTTTCTGGCAAGCCTCACAACCCCGAGCGTAGAGAATGCAGTCTTCCATGATAGTTGGCCAGAAATATCCGTGGCGATGAATACTCCATCTCATGCTAGGCCCTGCCCGATGAGAGCCGCAAATTCCCTCATGGACTTCTCCCATCACCAACTTTGCATCTTTGGTTCCTATGCATTTGAGTAGTAGTCCATCGACCGCCCTTCGGAATAACTCGCCATCAATTAGTGTGTACCGTAAAGCTTTAACTTTTAGAGAACTATCTCCTCCAGATGATGGGTTTTCAAGATATCGTTTGATCTCGATCCTCCAATCCTCATTCGGACTTAGAGGTTGGATTTCTTGTTGTTTCTCAGGTTCACTTGTGATGGTGGCAATGCGTGGTGCCCCCCTAGGGCGACCAGTCTGCCAGCCCGAAGCAAGTTGAGCGACCTTGTTAGCCTCTTGATTTTGACTCCTAGGTACGTGTGTGATGGTGGCGTCTGAAAACTTGCCCAGTAGCTCTAGTGCTACCTCATAACACTTAATCAATCTAGGACTCTTGCATTCGTATTCTCCTGTTAACTGTTTCAGGATGACTTGGGAATCTCCAAAAATTTTAATGGATTTCGCACCCTTCAGCAATGCTGTCTCGAGGCCAAATATTAGAGCTTCGTACTCCACCTGATTGTTGGTGGTGCCAGGCTCTAATTCTCTAGCAAGCTTCCAATGTTCTCCACGAGGATTAGTAATCGTAATACCGGCTCCTGAACCGCTGCTTGCACAAGATCCATCAAAAGTTTGTTCCCAAGGTTCGAACCCTATAAAGGACGCTTCTTTGGGATCCTCTGGCAATGTCAACGAAGGATGGTGAGCTAAAAAATCAGCCAAGGCTTGTCCCTTGACTGCCTTTTGGGGAATATGTACCAGGGTAAAGGGACTAATCTTCATAGCTCACTTAGCTTGTCGGCCTTTCAAAGCTGGCTTGTGCAAGAGTGTCCTTACCAAGTCAAAGGGAGCTACTACATGAATTGTTCTTGGCAGCATGTAGTGTTCCAACTTGTTGCAGGAGTATACTAGGGCGTAGCATAATTTTTCTAATGCGGTATATCTCACTTCTGGCCCTTGCAGAGTCTTGCTAAGGTAATAGATAGCCCTCTCCTTGTCGTCTTCATCATCCTGTGCAAGCAGGCAACCGATAGATTCTTCGGCGGCGGATACGTATAGTTTCAAAGGTACTTCAAGCCTTGGCGGTACTAATACTGGAGGGTTGACCAACGCTCTTTTTATTTCTTCAAAGGCTGCCTGATGCTCCGACGTCCACATGAATTTCTCGTTCTTTCTTCCTTTAAGTAAGGTAGTGAACGCTTTCATCTTTCCTGCTGCATTAGCAATGAACCTCCTTAAGAAATTGATTTTACCAATTAGTGATTGCAGCTCTTTGAGATTGGATGGTGCACGGGATTCCAATATGGCTTTAGCTTTATTTTGGTCCACCTCAATGCCCCTCTCATGCACCAGAAAACCTAAGAAGTTCCCTGCCGCCACTCCGAAAGCACACTTAGCTGGATTAATTTTCAACCCATGTTGCCTCATTCGGATGAAGGCACCTTCAAGGTGATCCAAGTGTTGATCAAATTCGCACGATTTCACAACTATGTCATCGATGTAAACTTCAAGTGTATGGCCAATTAGATCATGAAAAATCATATTCATGGCCCTTTGGTATGTTGCCCCAGCATTCTTGAATCCGAAAGGCATGACTACCCATTCAAAGATGCCGACTGGCCCTGGGCAACGAAAGGCTGTTTTATGTACATCATTTTCAGAAATGAAGATTTGATTGTATCCAGAATAACCATCCATTAAAGATAAAAACTTGTGGCCGGCGGCCGCATCAACGAGCATATCGGCCATAGGCATCACATATTCATCCTTGGGTGTTGCCAAGTTTAAATTCCTAAAGTCTATACAGACTCTTAATTGACCGTTCTTTTTTATAACAGGTACAATATTTGCAAGCCATTCCACATAACGACAAGTTCTAATGTAACCTGCTTTAAGAAGTTTCTCGATTTCGGCCTTTATTTTTGGGATGGTGTCTGGGTCGAACCGTCTTGGCGGCTGCTTATGAGGTCTGAATTCTGGGTGAGTTGGCAACTTATGTTCCACCAGATCTCTTGATAGTCCTGGCATGTCTGTGTAATGCCATGCAAAGCAATCCTTATATTTATGAATCAGCTCCACCAGTTGGTGCCGCTTTTCATCTGATAATGACGCACTGATCTTGGTCAACTTTGGCTCTGCCTCTGTCCCGAGGTTGATGTTTACAAGTGGTTCATTGGCTTCCGGACTAGGCAACGTCCGCTTTATAGGAGATGGCCACTCAGATGGCCGAATGTCAGTTGGGTTTTTGGACTTGATTTCGGCACCCATCATTATTTCAGTGTTGGCGAGCCGCTGCAACAAGTCTTTATAAATGTCGTAGCTGTTCGTCATGCAGAGCATGATGCTTCATGTCGGCTATCTGCAGAGCGTAACTTGAAGCCGCTTGTTGTGAAGTCAATGGATTCCAGATCCATGTTCATACCAATTACAGCCGATGCAGGTTGGATGTCTTCTAAGTAGAAGATCGCCTCATCATTGTTGGCGTCCGGTCCTGCAAAGGGTTGAGGATCTGCTTCCACCAATTCTATCTGGTCACCATCCCAAATTAACAACTGTTGGTGGAGGGTGGATGGCACACACTGCGCCATGTGAATCCAATCGCGCCCAAGCAATGCTGAGTAACACGTCTTAGATCTCACCACAAAGAAAGCCACCTTAATGGTCTTGGATCCAATAGTGACGTCCGCCGTTATGAATCCGGCAGGTTGTGTTGCTTCTCCTACAAAACTGCACATTCTGACCCTGGTAGGGATCAGATCCTTTTCACTCTTTCCTATCTTCCTCAAAGTTGACATTAGCATCACATTGGCTGCCGCTCCATTATCAACAAATACCCTGCTCACAGGACGCCCATCAATGTGAGCCTTAACATACAAGGGCTTCAGTTGCCTTGTCTGGGCAACCTCGGGTTTGGCAAACTGTGCCACAGCCAACTTTGAAGCATCATGTCGGTCGCCAAGTTCTTGCGTGGGAGGTGCATCCCTGGTTGGATGGGACAATTCGTCTATCATTTCATCCATTCTTTCAATAAGCCTCGCGAACGATGGCTCTTCCTCATCCCATATCTCGGATTCGGCATCGCTTATCTCTTCATCAGCCGCCAATCCAAAGACCCGTATAGGCACGGAGGGAACATTCGGCCATTCTTTCCTATCGTCTGCTTCTTTAAGTTCTTTGTCTAAATTTTTCCAAAAAACCTCGTCTTCAAGATCCATGCCGTCTAATTCATCATGAGACTCCACATCAATATTGAGGTTCACATTACCCCACACATCATCTTCATACCCTTCGTCAATATTCATATCATCCATCGGGCCACATTCATCAGTCATGATGCCTAGGGCGCTAATCCCAACTTTAGGTTTATCGAGATTGGCCTCCACAGCGGCCTCCACCTCTGTAGGTGTAATAGCACCAAAATTCACTTGTGGTGCCTCATTGGTCGCTTGAAGTGCTTCATTAGTTGATTCGTTTCAACTTGTATCTGTGACTTCTTCTGGATTTCTGCAGTCTTGCAGTAAGCCGTGAATCCTTCAAAACTATGTGGTTCACTTCCAAATTCACCGGCTTCATGAGCCGCCAAATATGCCATGTATTTCATTAGCACACTAGCCATAGCCATGTTTGAAGGAGTCATGTCCATTTTGTCCAGCTTCTCAATGAACTTCTGTCCCGCAGTCTTGACCTTGCTTCCTTCTTCATCAGATTTAGTTGTGGCGACCGCTTTTCCTTTATCACTAGAAACTGATGATGAAATGTTAGTCTGAGGAAGTCCAGCTTTGGTTACTTTAGGCCTTGGTGGTGGCGGCTGAGGCTTTCGTTCTGCCCACTGAAGCTTTTCTCGTACTGGCCTCCTGGTAGTAAAAGGTGATGGTGGTTGTGACCTTTCCCTCACTGGCCTCCTGGTGGAGGAAAACGGCGGCTGCAGCCTCTCCCGTATTGGTTCCCTAGCGGAAGGTGATGGCGGCTGAGGTGGTCTTCTTGAGGCCTCATAAAACCTTTCTTCACGAGGTGGTATGGGTGAATCAGGTTCCCTTGCCGCCGTCCTACTGTGTTCCTTCTCGTGAAGGGGTCTCCGCTGCTGGGATGTCTCTCCTTTGAAATAAGTTGGTTGTACTGGCTTCCGAGGCCTGGAAGATTCCAACTTATGGATTTGTGCCTCCCACTGCCGCATTTCCTCAGCATATCGTCTTTGAGCCCGCCTAAACTGACTCCTAGTCATGGGTGACGGCTCCTTTTGAGCGGCTTTGTTCTAAGCCCTATTCTTCATCCACCTTTCAGTCTCAACTGGATGTTCTGGTCGCCTCGTCAAGGTTGGAACCACCTGTACACCATGCCTATAATCACGAGCAATAGGTTGGTGTTTCCCATTTTCATGGATCTCTACCGCCTGCTTAGAGATCTCAACCCTCAAAGGAGGGTTCTTCTTCTTGTGATGCTCTCTTTCTTCAGCTTCCAGGACCTTCTTGAAGTCCTCCTTCGACATGCCCTTAAACCTTGGTTGTTTACAACATAACTCTTTTCTTTCATGATCAGACTCATCAGATAACAAGTCCACATCCTCTTCCTCGATTTCAATGTGTTCCTTTCCTCTATCATTCTGGCTACTGGAGCCACCATCTTCTGGATTTGGGATGAGTCCAGAAACACCAATTGGCAGTTGAGGGAATGGATCTAAATCCACCTTCATACCTACAATTTTCAAACGACCCTCTTTTATTTTGTTCTGTATGGCCGTCCTAAAACTCCTGCATTTAGTAATGCTATGAGTATACGAATTATGCCACTTACAAAATGCTCGGCCTCGAATTTCCTCGGCCGCTGGTAATTTTTGCCCTTCAGGCAACTTGATCACACCGTCTTTGAGTAGGGCATCGAACACTTGGTCCGCTTTGCCCATGTCAAAAAGGTCTTCTTCAGGCTTATACTTAGCCTCTCTTTGTTTTGGCGGCTTGAGAGCCGCACATGTATGTGGTTTGGCTGTCTGAACTAGCTCAGCAACAACCACCTCTACAGGTTCGTCCTCATCATCACTGAGTTTCATTTCTTCGAAATGGACTCGACGCATAGGACGCCTCTCTTCCTGCTCCCTCAGGAATTTTTCCACACGGGCCGCTCTCTCGGCCAGCTGGGCAAGGTCAGTTGCATCCTGCACAATTAAATGTTCTTTTAATTTCGGTAACATGTTAGCCACTGCTATATTGGCTATTTCTTTATCCGGAATTGCCATAGTACATCTGCCTTTAAGGCGTTGCAATCTGTTAATAAAAGCACTTGCCATTTCATCGGCAAATTGTTTAGTGTTAGTGAGATCTGCAAGACTAACCTGTGACAGGGAAGTGTAAAACCTGTCATGGAATGCCCGCTCGAGATCAGCCCAATTCTGAATTGAATTAGGCCGCAAGGAAGCAAACCAAGCAAATGCGGGTCCAGTCAGAGATGAGCTGAACAGTCTTAGCTTCAGCCAATCATTGGCCGCTGCTTCGCCACATTGAGCAGTGAACCTGCCCACATGTTCTACTGTAGACTTGCCATCGTCTCCCGAAAATGTGGTGAACTCGGGCATCTTGAAGCCTCTAGGATAAGGCTGCATAGTGTCTACCCATTCTGGGTATGGTTTCCTGTATGTGGGCCGTTCCATCGGCCTTAATTGAATCCCGAAGTGCTGTTGCATCACATCTGCCAACAACTCGGGTGACACCACGGGCATCTGTATAGGAGGCACGGCGGCCGGGAAATGGTTGGTGGCATGATGCTGCATGGCGGCCGGGTATGGACTGGTGGACTGATGCTGCATGGCGGCCGGGTGTGGACTGGCGGCCATGGCCTGATGTTGCTAGGTCGGGTGTGGACTGGCGGCCTGATGCGGTATGGCGGCCGGATATGGACTGGAGGCCTGATGCTGCACGGCGGCCAGGTGTGAACTGGAGGCCTGATGTGCGGCCAGGTGTGGACTGGAGGCCTGATGCTGCGCGGCGGCCAGGTGTGAGCCGGAAGCCTGATGCTGCATCGCGGCCTGGTGTGGACTGGAGGCCTGATGCTGCACGGCGGCCAGGTGTGAGCTGGAGGCCTGATGCTGCATGGCGGCCTGGTGTGAGCTGGAGGCCTGATGCTGCATGGCGGCCTGGTGTGGACTGGAGGCCTGATGCTGGGCGGCCATGTGTGGGCTGGGGGCCTGCTGCATGGCGGCCTGAGGCATGTTGGCAACCAAAGGTATGCTGGTGACTTGAGGTTGCATGTGTCCTCCTCCAGCACCTAGATTATGAATGGCGGCCTGTGGGATGGGAGCCGCCACTCCAAATGGCTGTATCGGAACAACGCTAGATGCCATCAAGTATCCTGATGGAGCAAACATCATGGGAGGTGGTGCTCCAAACTCAGAGAGTGATGGCTGGCCAAAAGTTGTCCCCCAAGTCTTCTGTAGACCGCCATATGGTCCTGTAACGCTTGGTGACATATTCATGCCATTTGCAGGGATATATCCCTCTTGTGGAGTACGCAGGGATCCACATATCCTGTCAGTTTGATCGGCCATGGCAGGCCGCAATACATCCATAAGGTGCCTCGTAAGTAAAGGCATAAATTCAGCCATCGATTCATTCATCGATAGCCGTATTTGTTCCGAAAAGGTTGGGACTTGCAACATCCCCTGCGGTGGCTGGGAGGTAGTCGCCGTATTATCGACGTTCTCAGACGACGTTCTTACTGGAGTTTCTTCATTTAGCGACATTTCTCCAAATCTTTGTGTTAAGTCCCTTACTACTCGTCCAGATCTAAGTTGCATACACTTCCAAGCGGATATGGTTTCCACTTCGGGTCCCACTGGGCGTGCCAAATTGTTAACAAAGAATTTCTTGATTGATAATGATGAAGATGTTTACAAAGATTTTGAAAGAAATACAGCAAACTGAATAAAACTGTGAAAGAAATAAAAAATTGCAGAATTGAAGAACGGTAAAGAAATTATAAAAATAGTAATGCAATTCCTTTGGAGGGTTTTGTGATGCCCTCTGGAGTGTGTCTCTTCCTCCTTTTATAGAGAGGGGGACTGACACCCTCCCAGGCTGAGACGCGTGATAGGCGCCTTCCTCCATTAATGAGACCTTGACTTCTGTGACACATACGGCGCACGCGAGAGGAAGGCGGCTCGAGACTGACAGCTTAGGAGGGTTGTATCACTCCCTTGTCGCCCACCTTCCCTTGGTCATTATCCGGATAAATCTTGAATTGGACCGAGCTTTGAAAAATAGATTGGGCCTTTGAAAGTGCGTCATCTTCTCCGGATATATTTTTATGGACTGAGACTTTGAAAATGTATCTCCTTCCGGATATATCATTACTGACCTGAAGACGCGTCCTCGCTTTCGGATATATTTCCATGGACTGGGCCAGGCAAACTTGGATGGGCTATATAAATTTTGTTGGGTTAACACTATGATAACTTTAAGTTAAAGTGTAAATATGAATAGAGGCCAAACACCCAATAGTGCAAGGGAAAAAGGGGAAAAAAAAAAAAAGCTGATGGAGAATATATAGACATAAACTTTAGCTGAAAATTAAACAATAAATATTAGCTACTTCTTCAAATCAAATGTGGAGATCTTGGAGGGATGAGTAATATTATTCGTATGGAAATAGCTTAAAAATTGAAATTCAAAAGATATTGCGAGGATTTGGTTTGACCCTCTTATGTATGGGGTAATGTGAATGCGCAAGGGCGATTTTAATGAGTGGGTGCACCCAAGCAATATGATTCAAGTGGTGGAACCTCGTTTTCCAATACATGCTGGAGTCATTTTTTATTATTGTATCTAATGTTATACTCCCCCGTCCTACATGAGATGTCTGGTTTGACTTTTTGACACTGCTCATTGTTCAATTTTGACTCAATATTATTGTAATTATATATTTGGAAAAAATAATCGAGTTCGGTCTTGTTAGATTCGTCTAATCGTGTAGTTTAAGAATATATTTTTTTAATTTAATTTTCACTTGTATATATTTTGAAATATTAACGATTAAAAAGGTGCATTGGATTGTGTGCAGAAATCAAATAAGACATCTTAGTTGGGACGGAGAGAGTATTAAATTAATGGCATAGATAATATAATGGCAATAATGTAATTTATTATATTTTTTTATTTTATTTTGTATTATAAATAAATATGATTTAAAAGCTGGTTTGGATTCCACCATGTTCTCAACTTTTTCAATCTGAAATAATAATGATAGTTATCGATAATCATCACCGGACACAAAAGACAATTGGAGAGGAAGAGGAGAAGACTACCGACTCTTGAATTCAATTAAATTTCAAGTCGGGACGTAACCATATAACATGACAGAATGGAAACTAAAAGAAGACATAATGACATAAATATATACGTATATATAAAAGAATGGCAACTACAACAAGATAAAATGTGAAATACTTGGCGTCATAATGTTACTTGCATATAGAATATTATACACTTGAGAATAAAATGTTACGTACTCCCTCCGTTTCTTAAAGGTTGAAACACTTTGTGAATTGCTACTGTTCACATGCACATTTTGATTTAAAGTTTTATCATAGTTATACAAATTAAAACATGGTCAAGTGGGATCTTGTTGGATTCATCTCGTCGAGTAGTTTTTAAATATGGAACTTTTAGAATTTTTACTTATACCTGTTGGGAAAAATAGTGCGGAACCTGTGGGATCACCAGAAAATACCAAACAATACCAATATCCAAAATTGTATATCCCTGTGTGCCAAATGAATTTCCAACAGATGCAATCAAGCCAACAACACCAAATCAACCAAAGCAATAGCAAAGCAGTAAATCGACACCGAGATTTATACGTGGAAAACCCTTCAAAAAGAAGGTAAAAACCACGGGCCAGTCGCCACCATCTCAAATCTCCACTATATCAAATAATGGGTACACCAATGTTTCTCTCTAGCATATGCCTAGAGGTTCACCAACAATCATCAAGATTTTCACTAATCTTGGCTAATCAACAATAATCACAGACGGCAGTGGATTCCTCAAAATATTTATACTTCTAGAACACAATTCTAGAATAACAAGAGAAATATAAGAGAGGATTTCACCGAAGCCTGAAGGTTTGGAAGATATGGCTGTTGTCTTCCTTCTCCTCTGCGTTCTTCTTCTTCTTCAGCTCTTTCTGTTTTGCTTCTCTCTGTTTTTCTCTTTCTGGCTTCTGTGTTCTTATCTCTTTGGTTTCTCACTGCCTTCACAATTTTCAATTGTTTCTGCCCTCAATTATTGATGTCGGTTTGGCTGTCTAAAATAAATGCCCACAACTGCCTTTACTCATCAATTCCCATTGCTGCCAGGTTGCCAGGTAAGTGTTTCTTTTTTTTTTTTTTCTTGAATTGTAATATTGGTCAAGCCCATTAAATGGACTGACCCTACAATTCTCCCCCGTCAGTTCAATTTCTGGGTTCTACCAAACCCGCTCCTCGCCTACATGCTTCGAACTTCTCTTTCGGTAAAGACTTGGTGAACATGTCTGCTGAATTCTCACTTGTGTGGATCTTCTCCAAACTCAACTGTTTGTCCTCAAGCACATCACGAACCCAATGATACCTGTAATCAATATGCTTGGATCTCGAATGGAAACTCGAATTCTTAGATAGATGGATTGCACTCTGACTGTCACTGTAAACAATCCACTTCTCTTGTTCAATGCCAAGCTCTTCCAACAGTTTCTTCATCCACAAAGCTTCTTTGCAAGCTTCTGTGATGGCAATGTATTCAGCTTCATTACTAGACAAAGCAACACACTTTTGCAATCTTGATTGCCAAGAAACGACTCCCCCTGCAAAAGTCATCAATAACCCCGACGTGGACTTCCTGGAATCGACATCACCTGCCATATCTGAATCTGTATATCCAACCAGAGTAGGCTCATTAGTACCAAAGCATAAACATACACTGGAAGTACCTCTCAAGTATCTGAGAATCCATTTCACTGCAGCCCAATGCTCTTTTCCGGGATTAGAGAGAAACCGGCTCACTACTCCAACTGCATGAGCTATATCTGGTCTTGTGCAAACCATAGCATACATCAAGCTGCCAACTGCTGATGCGTAAGGAACTTTGCTCATCTCTTCTTTTTCTTTCTCACTTGTAGGGCACTGTTTAACTGAAAGTTTGAAGTGACTTGCAAGTGGAGAAGACACTGCCTTCGCCTTGCTCATGTTGAACCTCTCAAGCACAGTCTCAACATAGCGTTCCTGAGATAGCCAAAGTTTACCCTTCTTCCTGTCTCGGGTTATCTTCATGCCAAGTATCTGTTTAGCAGGGCCTAAGTCTTTCATTGCAAAAGACTTATCCAATTCTCTCTTTAACTTCTCAATCTTGCTAGCATCATGGCCAACAATCAACATATCATCTACATATAGCAGTAGGATAATGTAATCATCATCAGAATACCTCTTCACAAACACACAGTGATCAGACAGCGTTCTGGTATACCCTTGACCCATCATGAATGAATCGAACTTCTTGTACCATTGCCTCGGAGCTTGTTTCAATCCATACAAGCTCTTCTTAAGCTTACAAACCATGTTCTTTTTGCCTTTGACTTCAAAACCTTGAGGTTGTTCCATGTAGATTTCCTCCTCTAGATCACCATGAAGGAATGCAGTTTTCACATCAAGTTGCTCAATTTCCAAATTCAAACGGGCAGCTAGACCGAGAACAACTCTAATGGAGCTCATCTTCACAACTGGAGAAAATATTTCTTCAAAGTCAACACCTTTCTTTTGACCAAAACCTTTCACAACCAACCTTGCTTTGTACCTTGGTTGTGAGCTATTTTCTGAAGTCTTCAACCTGTAAACCCACCTGTTCTTGAGTGCTTTCTTACCCTCTGGTAGTTTTACCAATTCATAAGTCTGATTATCTTTTAAAGATTTCATCTCATCTTGCATAGCTTTCAACCACTCATTCTTGCCTTCATGACCAATGGCTTCTTCATAGCTTTCAGGTTCATTTCCATCTGTAAGCATCACATACTCATTGGTGTTATATCTCTTTGATGGTTGGCGCTCTCTGGTGGATCTCCTCAAAACTGGCTCAACTGGTAGTGGTGGTTGTGGTACTTCTCCAACTGGATCAACATCATCAGCTGCAGGCTCATCATTAACATCATCACCAACCTCTGGTTGTACGTCTCCCCCGTGATCATGACCTACTAAGGGAGAAGGAACTGGATCCAATCTGACTGGAATTTCTGCAAAGGAACTGGGACTCTTATCTTTGCTGACATCATCCCCAAACTGATCTTCAAGAAATACAACATCTCTGCTTCTCATAATTTTCTTGTTCACTGGATCCCAAAACCTGTAACCAAGTTCTTCATGACCATAACCCAAGAAGATGCATTCTTTGGCCTTATCATCAAGCTTCGACCTCTCATCTTTCGGAACATGAACAAATGCTCTGCAGCCAAACACTCTCAAGTAGTCATAGGAAACATCTTTCCCACTCCAAACTCTGTTGGGAACATCACCATCAAGAGCAGTGCTTGGAGAAAGATTAATCAAATCAACTGCAGTCCGCATAGCCTCCCCCCAAAAGCTTTTGGGAAGCTTTGCATTCGAAAGCATACACCTGATCCTTTCCTCAATTGTCCTGTTCATCCTTTCAGCAACACCATTCAGCTGTGGTGTCTTCGCTGGAGTCTTCTCAAGCCTGATACCATAAGTTCTGCAATAACTCTCAAACGGCCCTCTGTATTCACCACCATTATCTACTCTGAGTGCCTTCAGCTTCTTTCCTGTTTCCCTTTCAACCCTGGCATGAAACTCCTTGAAGACATCAAAAACCTGATCCTTGGTTTTCAAAGCAGTGGCCCAAACTTTCCTTGAGTGGTCATCAATAAATGTAACAAAGTAGACAACACCTCCAAGAGATTTATCTCGCATAAAACAAACATCAGTGTGAATCAAATCAAGTACATCAGACTTTCTATGTGGGGGGTAAGTATGGAATGAAACTCTATGTGTTTTACCAGCAATACAATCAAGACAAGTTTTCAGAGATGTACCTTGCAAATTCGGCAGAAATTGCTTCCTTGAGAGAGTTTGCAAGCTCTTCTCACTCACATGGCCAAGTCTCTTGTGCCAAAGGTCAATGCTGACACCTTTCTGAACAACATTTGTCTCCCCTTTGCATATCTTTGCTTGCATAACATAGAGTGTGCTCACTTTATTTCCTTTTGCAACTATCAAAGACCCTTTGGTGAGCTTCCATTTACTTTCACCTAAGTAGTTGCAGAAACCATCATCATCTAACTTTCCAGCTGAGATCAAATTGAGACGAATATCTGGAACATGTCTCACATCCTTGAGTATTAATTTGGTACCAAGATTTGTCTCCAAACAAATATCTCCAATGCCGACAATCTTTGAAACACCATTGTTTCCCATCTTGACATTACCAAAATCACCAGAAGAGTACGAATTGAAGAAGTCACCATGAGATGTAACATGGAACGATGCGCCAGAATCAATCACCCAATCAGTGTCCTGACACACTAGACTAACACAACTGTCATCTAAGACAGTAACTGCATCACTGTTGTGGTTAACTGCATTAGTCTCTTTTTCTTCTTTCTTGCCTTCTGCAATTTCCCTTTTCAAGATCCTGCACTCTTTCTTCATGTGACCCGGCTTGTCGCAGTGATAACATCTGATCTCTTTTCTGTTCTTTGACCTTCCTCTTGGTGTATAATGTTTATCACGTCCTTGTGGATTTCTGCTCTTACTTCTTCCCTGTCTCACTGGCTTCTGAGAAACTAGAACATCTGAAGAAGATTCACCTTTTTCTTTTCTTCTTGCATCTTCATTGAGTAAACTGTCTTTAACCATCTCCATGGTTAGTGTTCCACCTGGTGCTGAAGTACTCAACGAGACCACTAGTGTTTCCCAACTATCCGGTAGAGACCCCAGAAGTAGCAGTGTCTGTAACTCATCCTCGAGATTTAATTTCATCCCAGCCAACTGATTTACCAATCCCACAAAGTCACTGGTATGCTCTGTCATACTTTTTCCATCCCTGAACTTTAAGTTCACAAGTCTTCTAATGAGCAACGCCTTGTTCCTGAAAGTATTTTTCTCATAAAGTGCCTCTAGCTTTTTCCACAATAAATCTGCTTTGGTTTCCTCTGCAATGTGATGGAATATATTGGGATCTACCCATTGCCTAATGGTAGCAGAAGCTTTCATATGCAACACTCCCCAAGCATCATCACTGACATCATTTGGCTTTTCTTTGCCTAACACCGGCTTAAATAAATCTTTGCAATAAAGCAGGTCAAGCATCTTTCTTTTCCAAATAGCATAATTCCCAGAATTTAATTTCATCATTCCAAAGGAATTTTGCTCATCCATTTCAACACACAGATATACTTTCAAAACTTCCACAGCCCAACTTTCGCTCTGATACCAGTTTGTTGGGAAAAATAGTGCGGAACCTGTGGGATCACCAGAAAATACCAAACAATACCAATATCCAAAATTGTATATCCCTGTGTGCCAAATGAATTTCCAACAGATGCAATCAAGCCAACAACACCAAATCAACCAAAGCAATAGCAAAGCAGTAAATCGACACCGAGATTTATACGTGGAAAACCCTTCAAAAAGAAGGTAAAAACCACGGGCCAGTCGCCACCATCTCAAATCTCCACTATATCAAATAATGGGTACACCAATGTTTCTCTCTAGCATATGCCTAGAGGTTCACCAACAATCATCAAGATTTTCACTAATCTTGGCTAATCAACAATAATCACAGACGGCAGTGGATTCCTCAAAATATTTATACTTCTAGAACACAATTCTAGAATAACAAGAGAAATATAAGAGAGGATTTCACCGAAGCCTGAAGGTTTGGAAGATATGGCTGTTGTCTTCCTTCTCCTCTGCGTTCTTCTTCTTCTTCAGCTCTTTCTGTTTTGCTTCTCTCTGTTTTTCTCTTTCTGGCTTCTGTGTTCTTATCTCTTTGGTTTCTCACTGCCTTCACAATTTTCAATTGTTTCTGCCCTCAATTATTGATGTCGGTTTGGCTGTCTAAAATAAATGCCCACAACTGCCTTTACTCCTCAATTCCCATTGCTGCCAGGTTGCCAGGTAAGTGTTTCTTTTTTTTTTTTTTCTTGAATTGTAATATTGGTCAAGCCCATTAAATGGACTGATCCTACAATACCGAACTTGAATTATTAATGGTTTAAAATATGTATTGAACTGCGTGCACCGCGAGTCCGTTACAATTTTTAAAAACGGAGGGAGTACTTGAGAACAAAATAATACACTTGCAAACAAAAATGTTACACACTTGAGAACAACATTACATAATGAAAACCATTACATTATATAGAAACATTGTGCACATGAAAAATACAAACAATGCATCATGCCATGTTTAATAAAGCAGAATGTCTAGAAATTAGGTTGAAGATGCCATCTTGGTTACGGTTCTCTCGGAACCTCGATTTGGATTTTTTGACTACAGTTTGGGAATTTTGGATTAGGGTTCTTCGTTCTTCTAGGTTCCATTTTTCTTCTCTCTATTTTGTGTTAAAGAAGTCGTAAAAAAATTGTATGATATGGATTCAAATCAGCTTGGGTTGGGCCCACCAGGTTTCCACATCATGGCCAGGAAGTCGGAAGAAGCGAGTGCACTCCACCACTCAGCTGGAAGTTGGGAGAAAACCAATCACTTGGCTTGTTTTTATAATAATAGAGAGAGCCTTTATCCTGGTCTATTTTTATAGTAATTAATGTTTGTAGTAGTCTAAAATCAAATATAGGTCATTGTAGTGACCTATTATCATACTCTATCCGTTCCATTCAATATGTCTTATGTCTTGTTACTATTGGACACATGAATTAAGGTAGAGTTGATTCGTGAGTATATGATGGGGTACACATAGTTTTTAGAGAAAAAAATTATTTCTAAAAAGAATATATTTGTGATGGTAGATCCAAAAATAGTACTGAGTAAGACATTTCAGTTGGAGTAGAGGGAGTACTAATCTCTATGGGCCCTATCAGAACTTTTCATACTCTTTAGTTGTACAGTAACTTGGGGGAATATTCATTTTTTGGTCCCATAAGATTTTCTCTGATCCATTTTTGGTTTGAAGTTTATGAAATTTTCACTTTTGGTCTCGTTAGATATTTATTTTTTCCACTTTTAGTCAATGAGTCTATTTTTTTAGAAAGAACATTCATGGGGGTCATTGTATAATTTTAAAAAAATTTATCTATTTGCAAAATACCCGCAGTCTAATTAAAAACCCATAACTTATTTAACTAAACCCAAATTTATTCATTTTTACTAAATAAAATTATTTACTACTACTATATAACTAACCCACAGGCCCCCTATCCCCCCCCCCTTTTATTCCATTTCTAATTTGTGTGATATGGGTTCTCACCACCTTTTTCCTAACCTATATAGGTTGTTCAGCAAAAAAAAAAATACTAGAAGATAATTTTTATTATTTAATAATAATTAAAATTTTATTATAATATTTAAAATATACTATATTTGTTTTTGGTGAAATTTACTATATATTTGAATAAACATATGATATAATTCCACATATAAAATAAAAAATAAAATATTAGTAATTACTTACATAAATTATTTTAAAGTTTTTATAATATAGAATATTTTATTTTATTTGTATTGCATTTATTATATTTTAATATTTTTCTGTTATTGAAAAAATGTTAATAAAATATTATATTTAAAAAATTCATAAAATATTTTTATTAAAAAAGTAAAATTTATTATTTAATAAATATTATTCTTTTAAAATAAAATAGCTAGAGCTGCTGTCAATGTGTAATTTTAATACAAGTATATTTTGGTGAAATATTCAAGAATATTTTTTTTAAAAATATTATTAATGTAATTTTTTATTAGTCAAATTATGATTAAAGATCCCTCATTCAATACATTCGAGGATAATTGGAAATTAGATAGCCCCCAAAATTACGGTGAAGCTGATTGAGTAACTGAGTCACGGGTCTTCTTATGTCTCGAGAATATAAGAAGATGGTCGCATCCTCAGCTTTTTACTTTGACCATTTCACTCATACCAGACAGACTACTCGTTTGTTTTCTCTTCCAAACAAACAATTAATGAATTAAAATTAAATCGTGTGAGAGCCAGAGGAAATCGTGTGACAGACTGACATTAGATTTAGTGCTACTAATACTATTCTTGCAATTTACGCAGACACAAAAATAATTGAGAAAAAAAAAAAAACTCAAAGACAGAAAATAGAAAAGGTGACGCGTGGAATTGTCTCCCAGAAATGCGGGGAAGTTTTTTACTAGTAAATTTGGTTTCCCGATAACAAACGCATTGGGGCATGAGGAACTTAACGACTTTCTACCGCACCATTGTCCATGCTCATCTCGTGCGTTTTCCGTTAGGTTACTGTTGTGAAATTTTGGAGGAATAAACCTCTATTTGATTGATAAAATATTGAAGGAATTATAAAGTTAAAGAAATGAAATTACAATGAATTAATGAAAATAGTAAAATATTTAATTACAGAAAGCGATAAATAATTGAAATACAGAAAACTATAAATGAAAGCGAAAAAAATGAAGAAAAAAATAAAGTACGGCTCTTTGAGATTTGAGGTACCATCACTTGGGTGCCATCTCCAATACTTATAGGGAATGGAATGACACATCTTCAGCCTCCATCCAAGTTTTAATGCCACCACGATCGATGACGCCTCATCTTAATGTCACCGCGATATGATATCCTCCAGGGAACGTCACCCTTCTATTGCTGGTGGTCATCTTTATCCGGACACATCTATGGACTGGGCCGGCTACTTAGTTATTGGGCCGGACTGCAATGGGCTTGAATGTCTTAATTTATTGGGTCAACAGATGCCCCATCGCGCAACTTGTCTGATTAGAATTTTTAAGACAAATATGCGTGTTTAAAATGGGTCTGGCCTTTTCTTTTCTTTTTTTTTTTGCCGCCACTTATAGGGTCGGATCGGTACGACATACCGATTTTTTTTGCGCATACCGTTACCATACCGTAAATATCAGTATATGAAAAATGAATAACATTACCACACCAAAAATTCGGTATACCGAAACATTCGGCATAAAAGTTAGGTATTATCGATATACCAATATAAAAATATTTATGAAAAGGAGTGAAAGAAAATTTTCATATAATTGTTTTAACTTAACTACAATAAAATAACTTCCAAAATAATTAAATTAATTCGCATCACATGATATCAATAGAGTTTTAAATGAACTTTAGAGGTCATTCATAAACTCTTTTAGAAGAATGACATTTATTTATTTATATATGCTCATGATTAAAAATATTAATAAGGGTAATGTTAAGTCGGCCTTACTGATTAAGGAGTGCCTAGAAGAATTCTCGGTACAGTCAGGACTCGACGTTCTAAGTCACACTAGAGTTGAAGATCAAAGATAGTAAGTTTGATCATAACATGCAACTATTACAAAAAAAATGAAAGTCATAGATATATGCTGGATAAAATTATGATAAATAAATATTATTTAAATTTTAAACTTAAATAAATAAACATAGTCATTTAGAATATGATTGAAATTTAGAATTAATGTTTGCTTTATAATAAATATAAACTTAATTTTAAGTTATTTAAAATTGGGTTTAGGCCTTAACTGTGAATTTTTTTGGAGTTTAGTAATAAATATGTAATATTTTTTTATATTTTTAAAAATGTAATTATATATTTTATAAAATATATAGGTATATATCTGTATTTCGGTATACCAAATATTTTGTACTTTTATACCGATACCATACCAAAAATATTCGGCATGGTAATATACCGTACGAAAAATTTCGATATACCATAAATTTTGATATTTTCGACATTTTTCGATATGGTATGAACGGTATACCGAGTTTTCGACGAAATGGTCCAGCCCTAGCCACTTAAGCCTTGGCAGCTGCCGGGCCTCGGAGCTCATCTGTCGTGCCTCGGGCCTCGGAGCTCATCCGTCGTGCCTCGGAGCTCCGCCGTGCCTCGGAGCTCATCCGCCGTACCTCGGAGCTCATCCGCCAGGCCTCGGAACTCCGTCGTGCCTCGGAGCTCATCCGTGCCTCGATCAGTCACTCATTTTCAAGCCCCTGCAACTGTGCCATGCTTCCGCCGCCAGGAGGGCTTTCTAGCCGCCGCGGGGGCTTTCTAACCGCCACCAAGCATTGCATAGCCGCCGTGGATCGCCTCTCAGCCGCCATCACGCCTTCGCCGGCCGTCATTCAGCCTTAGCCGCCATCCTTGAGGTCCCCGGCCGTTGTTGCTTGTGCACAAGCCGCCATCTCTGCGCGTGCTCAGCCGCCACTCCGGAGTTCAGCCGCCATTCCTCGATCCTCCTTTGGCCACCACTCGCGAAGCCTTGGCCGCTAGGGGTGAACGCGGTGCGGTTTGGTGCGATTTCGCATCAAACCCAAACCAAACCGCAAAAAAGCGGTTTGGAAAAAAGTTAAATCAAACAAAACCATTTTAACATTTCAAACCAAACCAAACCAGACCGAAGAAAGCGGTTTAGTGCGGTTTGGTTACGGGTTAACCAAAGTTTTAAAAAGAAAAAAAAATCCTATAGACTACAGTCGTAAGTATAACAGTCCAAACTCCGAAACGCAAATTAAAAGTTAAAAAAAATATAAGTTTACTGTTTACAAGCCAAATCGTAATAAATTAGAACTATTACAAGATATTGGAAAAAAAAACTACAAATATAGTATAAGAAAACAACAGTGGTAGAGCCAATAAGCAGCATGTGTTTTCTGAAACATATCAGGATTACAAATATAACCTATAAACCAATGTACAAAGTGCATTACATCAATGAAACTTCTGAAACATATTAAACAAATAAATAGAAGCCAATGAAAGGGCATGAGTCATTCATGACCGCATCTGTACCTTGAATTAATACAAAGGCATTTGCCACTAAATCTAATTCGAATATACTACGTATAAAATTCTAATAGTATAGTATTGTATAATATGATATATTTTTTTTTATTAAATATATATAATTGCGGTTTACGGTTTGATCTGGTTAATTTTTTCTTCAGACCAAACCTAAACCGCAAACCACGGGTTTCTAAAAAAAAAAACCCACACCACAAATTTTGAACCGCAAACCAAACTAAACCGTCAAAATATGATTTGGTCTCTTCGGGTTTACGGTTTGGACCGCACTCTCAACAACCATATTGGCCGCCCTAGAAAGATCTCCATCTTCAGCCGCCGTAAGCTCCATAGCCGCCATTCATCATCTCTGGCCATCATTTGCTCGAGGCCCAGCCACCATCACGATTATTCCGGAGCAGCCGCCACTCCAGCCTTTGCCGCCATCAACACGCCTGGCCACCATCCGTCTCCATGCTTGCCGCCAGCCGCCGTTGTGAGTGGGAGGGAGTCGTCAACCGCGATTGAGCAGCGCCATCACTGCCAGCCGCTGCATCCATTGCCGCCAGCCTCTTCTTAGCCGCCCCTTGGTTTCGCCGGCCGCCCTCGGTCATGCTGCCACCTTAGGCCGCCATCTCGTGGCTGCCTGTTTGCCACCACGGAGCTTGCCAGCGTTGGTATGTCATGGCTCTCGATTGTACATATATATGTATTTTGTTTATTTATTTATTTATTTTTTATTTTTTATATTTTATTATTATTACTTTTTACCAACTATCCGACCTCCAAGGTCCCCGTTGACGGCCTTCTAGGGCCACTATCGTGGGAATTTGCCACCACCTTTGGTTAGTCTTCCTCTTTACCGGGTTTCACTTGTCTGAAATGAGTCCCGTAGGTCGATGTTTCTCTTCTGTTGCTCTAGGAATTTTTTCCAAACGGGGCGCTCTCTCAGCCAGCTGGGCAAGATCAGCAGAATCCTGCATAATTAAATGCTTTTTCAATTTTGGCAACATATTCGCCACTGCAATATTGGCTATCTTTCTATCAGGGATTGCCATAGTGCACTGACCCTTGAGCCGTTGTAGTCTGTTAATAAAAGTGCTTGCCGTCTCATTGGCAAATTACTTGTCATTAGTAAGGTTTGCGAGACTCACCTATGACAACGGTGTGTAGAACCTGTGATGGAATGCTTGCTCCAGATCGGCCCAATTTTGGATTGAGTTAGGCTGCAGGGATGCATACCATGCAAATGAGGGTCCCGTGAGGGATGAACTAAACAATCTCAATTTCAGCCAATCATTGGTCGCAGCTTCCCCACATTGAGCAGTGAACCTTCCAACATGTTCCACAGTGGACTTGTCATCGTCCCTTAAGAAGGTGGTGAACTCGGGCATCTTGAAACCCCTCGGGTATGGTTGCATGCTATCTACCCAATCAGGGTAGAGTTTCCTGTACGTAGGCCGCTCCATCGGCCTTAGTTGAATCCCAAAGTGTTGCCGCATCATGTCTGACAGCAACTCGGGTGAGACCGCCAGTGCATGTGTAGGAGGCATGATGGCTAGAGGAGGTATGACGGCTGGTATGACAGGTGTCGCTGCCATTCCACATGGCGGTGGCGTCTGCCCCCTCATGGCCGCTAGAGGAGGTATGGTGGTTTGGTGTGACAGGTGCCGCCGCCACTCCACATGGCTGTGGCGTCTGCCCCTCTAGTGTTGTCGGCATCCAACCAGGGTTCAGTGGTGCCGCTACATAAGGTGTGGTTGGAACATTCGGCATAGGAGGTGTCGCCTGACGTGGTGCTATGCCAAGTCCATCAGAGACCGTCGTACAGCCTGGTGCAGCGCTGGCCGCCATTAAGCAGCCTGATGAAGCATAGATCGGCACGGGAGGTGCCGCGTAACCAAAGTTCGGCATGCTGGGTGCCGCGGGAGTGAAGGCATAAGCCGCCTTATACGGGAATGAGAACAAACTGGCCAAGCCTCCGGACTCCGGGAGTGGCGTCTGGCCAAGTGTGGTTCCCCATGTCCGTTGTTGGCCACCTAACGAGTCTGGACATGGGATGCTAGGCGACACGATCGTGCCGTTTGCCGGAGCAGTTCCATCTTGCTGAGTGCGCAAGGAACCGCATATTCTATCTATCTGGTCGGCCATAGCAGGCCGCAGTACATCCATGAGATGTCTCGTGAATAAAGGCATGAACTCGACCATCGATTCTATCATCGATAGCCGTATTTGCTCGGTCAATGTAGGGATCTGCATAATCCCCTATTGTGGTTGAGAAGTGCTCGCCATCTCAACGACGTCCTCAGATGGTATCCTAACCGGCGTCTTCTCCTATAGAGACATCTCCTCAAATCTTTGTGTCAGATCCCTTACAAGTTTTCCAGATCTGAGACGCATACACTCTTTAAAGCGGATATGGCTTTAATTTTGTTCCCACTGGGAGTGCCAATTTGTTAACTGTGAAATTTTGGAGGAATAAATCTCTTTGATTGATGAATGTGAAGGAATTACAAAGTTGTAGAAAGAAAATTACGACGAATTAACGAAAGTGGTAAAGAATTTAATTGCAGAAAGCGACAAATAATTGAAATGCAAAAAAGCTGTAAAGGAAAGCGGGAAAAAAATGAAGAAGAAAATAAAGTGCGGCTCTTTGAGAGTTGATTTGAGGTCCCCTCACTTGGGTGCCATCTCCAATACTTATAGGGAATGGAATGACACCTCTCCAGCCTCCATCGAAGTTTTAATGCCACCACGATCCTCTCTTATGATGACGCCTCGTCTTAATGTCACCATGATCTCCTCCAGGAACCGTCACCCTTCTATTGCTGGTGGTCATCTTTATCCGAACACATATATGGACTGGGCCGGCTACTTAGTTATTGGGCCGGACTGCAATGGGCTTAAGTTGTTTTAATTTATTGGGTCAACAGTTACATAATTCTCTATATATAAATAATACTTCCTCGGTTTTTTAATTCATGCCCCATATCCACTTTTGCGACTATTCATTGAACTGCTTTAACTTAAATTTTTATCATAATTATACAAGTTAAAATATAGTCAAGTGAGATCTTGTTAGATTTGTCTCGTCGTGAAGTTTTTAAATATCGAACTTTTAGAATTTTTACTTGTACATAACTTAAATTATTACTCCATCCGTCCCACTAATTCCGTCCCACTTTTTTTTTTGGTCCGTTCCACTTCAATTGTCTCATTCCCTTTTTAGAAAATAATTAAATACGAACTCACTCCCATCATATCACATCAATAAATAAATATATTAAAATTTCAAACACACAAATATCACATCACACATAAATAAATTAATTAAAAATTCAAACACATTCCAAACAAACCACATAAATTCTTAATTTATTCCCACTTTAAATATTAATATGTCCCTACATTAAATACTAATTATCACCAAAAAAGAAACCATGCCCAAAAGAAATGGGACACCATTATTGGGACGGAGAGAGTAATAATTTAAACTGTACATTAAACTGCGTGCACTGTGGGTTCGGAGTAAGAATAAAAAATGGAGACCGTAATTTAAATTATACAGTATATTGGTGAAAATATAATTTTAGATTAGGTCTATCCCGTTATCGAATACATTCACTAGCACCTCGAGATCCTTTATTTACAAGGTAATCGAAAATCAAATTCCCTTTCACGTAAGGATTTAATGGACAAAATGTAACATTTCGGCCCTACTCACTTGTAAATATTATGCGCTTGTGGCCTATAATTTTCATGGCTTTGAAATGCATCTCCAAACTTTATACACTCAGAATACTAGGAACAAGTCACCAATCGCAGATTCCGCGGTTGACACAAATAGGCACGGAATCCCAGCGGATCCCTAAACAAGATTCATGGAATACCTTAGTCAATCACAATATGATAGCAAGTTCGCTAATCTTTGCCCAATATCACATCAAATTCTACCATAAGGACTAGCAGGTCTGCCGTAAACTCATGACATTCGATGTCCAACATTGCATCCTATCACATAGGATTACTCTTGATAATATATTGCCCCAAGGCAGGAAATTTGGCATATGGTAGAATACTAGCAGTGTACATATAAATTTTAGAGCAAAAACTAACTCGAGGCTCTTAGTCAAGTAAAACAAATGTAGGAATTTAAAGCCCTGCTGCTAGTGCATTGTCGCGGTGCTTTCGCAACAACTTGTTCTATCTCTTTGTGACAATCCCTTGGGTTCGCCATACCTCGTCAGCTTCGCCCTGCATACCATGTTGGCTACCATCCGGAAGACCCAGGCTCTCACGAGGTTCAAAAGTCTCAACCAACATCTAGTCTAAGAAACATGTTGAATTTCGATAGCTACATCAATGCACAAGGTTCGTATAACTCATAACCACACTTCCACAAAGTAGAAAACAATCATCATAACAAATAGTTATCTCCCGATCCTCAATAATTGTGACAACTCCATACATCCTTACTGAAGTCACGATGGTCCTCCGTCCTCCCAAAGTCTTTTACAAACTGTGGCTCGACCTAGTGTTACGCAGAACCAATAAGCGAATGAAACTCCAATAATCAATACAAACATAAACTATATGCACCCCATACTTGCTCACTACCTATATTTATACCAATTTTTAATAGGTAAGGGAACAAATTAGTTCTAATACAACTTTGTAATATTCTAATTACACTAGAACCATCCTCACGACTTTGACACGTGTCTACAAGTCAGATATCACCCCCATAGAAGCCATGCTTCGATCACCTCTGTAACCGACATGGGATAACAAAATTCACTCCCAAGGGGGCCAACATCCATGTTGAAACATCAGCAGTGTACTGGTTGTAATACTACCAAAAATAATATCACGTCCTTCTGCTATGTTGAAAATGAGGTGTTACAAATCAAATTTCGAGGTATTACAAAAAGTATCAAAGTCAGTACCTTGGCTAATGTGCTAACGTGGATGTCTTGCCCCGAGGTGATGTATTGTAATATCACACATTGGGCCAAAGTGGATAATATCTATAAGTGGATATAATTGGGACACTATGCAAAATCGCAAAATTGGAATAAAAATAATAAAAATATATCCTACCAGATTTTTGTGAATTTAAAAGTTGAGTGATGAAAAGTCCCAACATTGTCAAGCTAAAAATTTAGGTAATCGAAGAATTTGTTGGAGGAGCATATCTATGTGACTAAGTAATTCATTCCCATGATGCATGCGTGCAATCTCTCCATATTATTTTAGTTCTTGGATCACGAAATAATTAAAATAAATTGTAGTGTTTACTAGAATGTAATCAATTTGTGAATACAATTAGCAATGCTTTGTACTACCTCCGTATTTTGATAGCGAAAATTTCGCTTTTTTGTTACTACTCATTATTTAATTTTGATTCAAATCTTTTATCATAGTTATATAAGAAAAAATATAGTCAAGTGAGATTTTGTTGGATTCGTTATATCATGTAGTTTTTTTTGATAATGGTGACGTGAAAACGTCGGCAAAGATAAAAAAGAAAAAACCTACAGACGGGGAATTAAGGGAATAGACAAAGGTAAACCAAACAGAAAGAAAAAACTAGAAACGCAGGAACCAAGTCCCTAATCGATCAGCCGCAAGGGAGGCGCAAGTCTCGTCCGGAGGAAAGGCCCAAGTAGTGTAGAACTCCAAGGACTTAGCACCGCGTTTGGCTAACTGGTCAGCAACAGAATTGCCTTCTCTGAAGATATGCCTCCACGTATACTGGGGACGTATGCTCAGAATATCCAAAATATACACAATTTAAGTTATTAATCGTTAAAGATGTGTATTGGATTGCGTGCTGGTACGAAATGTTGTATTTTCAAGAGAACAGAGATAGTATTTTATAGTTTAACAGTTGTGTGAATGTTAGTTGATAGAAGTATATGATAGTAGTTATCATGTATTTTGAGGATAGTATGGTTTCTTTTAATTAAACATTGTGAAGATTTCAAATAATGTAATGACTATTTAGTGAATTTGTATATATATATATATATATTAATTAAATGGTTTTAGTATTATGTACATGTTAGTGGAACTGTATTCATCGATTTGTTTCAATGCATGCAGGTATGATCACTGAAAATATGGAGAAATGGCGGCAACTGGAAATATGCAAAAATGTAATTGAGCCTGTGATAGAATCGGGGACCGAATTGGGTCGCCGATTCATACAATAAATTGCAAAATGTCCCTGGTTGGCGACCCACTCCACGATGGATCATCGGTCGCCATCCTCGCGATCGACTCAGTTTCCATCGCTATTGGAAGTTTTAGTTGTTGTACATTAATAGAGGAGTTTATCTAACATATTTACATGGTCGTTTCAAATTAAATTTGAATCCTGTAAACTATATCTGCTCATACAAATGAGATGCCTGAAGAGTCATATCTCTTCAAGATCATATCTTTTCATCCAAATGAGATACCTGATATCTCTTCAAAGATCATATCTTTTCATTCAAATGAGATGCCCTATGAGTAGTCGCTTTTCCTCTATAAATAATTTCATCAGTCTCATAATTGACTCACTCCGATTTTAGAGAGCTTTGGGCTTTGTATTTCCTGAAGGAATCAATCCTTTAAGATAGTGACATCACGCCTCAAAGCCAACGATTTTATATACTCTAGATTTCTAACAATTTAAAGGATTGATTATGGCTAATTTACAAAATGTCGTTCCTGTTCCTGCACCTCCCACTGACTGCATTGAAGCACCACTCAATGTTCATCTCCAGGCACAGAATGTTGGGAAACTCGAAAGGTTCAACGGGTCTAATTATACCAGATGGAAGGATCAAATGATTTTTCTGCTAATTGCACTAAAGCTTTCCTATCTGTTGGATCCAAATTTGCAACCAGTTCCAGATCCGACACCAGATGATATTGATGCTGTCAAGAAGGCCAGATCCAAAAGAGAGGAAGACTCACTGGTTTGTCAGGGATACATACTTAATTCGTTATCCGATCGTCTCTACGACCTCCACAGGAATATGACTTCACCAAGGGAGATCTGAATGGCATTAGAAAGTACATACCAGAACGAGAAGAAAGGTACGGACAAATTTCTGGCATTAAAATATTTTGAATTCACTATGACAGATTCCAAACCTATTTTGGATCAAGTATATGAGTTACAAGTGATGATTTCCAAGATGAAAGAATTAGAAATCAACATTCCAGATACTCTTCAAATTGGGGCAATTCTATCTAAATTGCCGCCTTCTGGAATGATTACAGGAAAAAGATATTGCACTCTACTGATATCCTAACTATTGAAAGCTTTCGTACTCATTTACAAATAGAATCTGAAAATCGTGCTCGAGATGCTTTGTATCTTAGCACAGATTCTGATGTGAATTTCGTGTCTGATCCATATGTTGGAAAGGCGTCAAAGCCTGAGAAATCCTACAACAACAAATTTAAGGCACAACAAAAATCCTTCAAGAAATCGAAGGAATGTTACCACTGTGGAAAGAAAGGGCATCTTATTAAAGATTGCAGATTGCGTAAGGCTGGAAAGCCCGGAAAACAGGGTAACAAAGCAAACGTTGTGGAACAAGAAATTAAAGAACTGGTTGCAATGGTATCAGAAATGCATGTTGGGATGTTCACTGAAGTTCATATGGCAGACGCTGCAAATCAGACAACAGATTGGTGGCTGGATTCTGGAGCTACCATTCATGTATGTAAAAACAAGAAAATGTTTAAGACTTATGAAGAATGCAGGGAACCTAAAAGCCTATTGATGGGAAACCATGGGACAGCAAAGGTGGTTGGCAAAGGTTCTGTTGACTTGAAGTTTACATCAGGGCAACAATTAACTTTAATAAATGTTTTCCATGTCCCTGAAATACGAAAGAATCTTATGTCTGCTGCCTTGCTATGTAAAAGGGGATTTAAAATAGTGCTTGAGTCTGATAAAGTCATTGTAACCAAGGGTGGAGTCTATGTTGGAAAGGGATATGCCAATAACGGCATGTTCAAATTAAGTATCAATGAAATTAAAGGTTCTGCTTACATTGTTGAGTATTCTTCTCTTTTATGGCATGCTAGATTAGGACATTTAAATTTCCAATATATGCGTTATATGATGAAAGAAGGATATATTGCATATAAAGAAGACATATGTCACAAAGATCATAAGTGTCAGATTTGTATACAAGCTAAAATGGTTAAGAAACCTTTTCCAAAGGTAGAAAGGAATTCTGAAATTTTAGACTTGGTGCATTCTGATATATGTGAACTGAATGGTGTCTTAACTCGGGGAGGCAAATGCTATTTCATTACTTTTATAGATGATTACTCCCGATACACTTATGTGTATTTGTTAAGACATAAAGACGAAGCCTTTGAAAGGTTTAAGCAATTCAAGAATGAAGTAGAAAATCAAACAGGGAAAAGAATAAAAGTCCTTAGAAGTGACAGAGGAGGAGAATACTTCTCAAATGCATTTTCTCAATTTTGTGAAGAAAATGGTATCATCCACCAGAGGTCTGCTCCTTATACCCCTCAACAAAATGGGTTAGCCGAAAGGAAAAATAGAACTCTGGTAGATATGGTAAATAGTATGCTGACTAATGCTAAATTGCCTCATAATTTGTGGGGAGAGGCTCTTTTTACAGCATGTCACATACATAACAGAGTTTGCTCGAAGAAACTCTTAAAATCTCCTTATGTTATGGACTGGAAGAAAGCCAAACCTCAACCATTTTAAAGTGTGGGGGTGCGTGGCTTTTTATAAATCTTTCACTCCTAATCAATCAAAATTATGTGAAAGAGGTATTAAATCAGTTTTTGTTGGCTATGCTCAACACTCTAAGGCATATAGATTGCTAGATTTGAATACAAATACAATAGTAGAAACTATTCATGTCGAGTTTCTGGAGAATGAATTTATTAACAATAATCCACCAAGTATTACAATCGAAAATGATGCTAGACATACAGATGGAAATCTGGCACCTTTGAAAAGAAAGAATTCACCAACTAATCAAGAAGTGGAGATAAGAAGAAGTCAGAGAGTGCGTAAAGAAAAACACTTACCACCTGACTTTGTTTCTCCTGACTATATAATTATGTTGGTAGAAGGAGATCGAGAAAAGGTCATGAATAAGACTCCAATGAATCTTATTACAGAAAATGATCCCAAGACTTTTAGAGAGGCTATGGATTCAAGAGATATGGCATTCTGGAAAGAAGCAATCAATGATGAAATGGACTCGATCATGTCAAATAATACTTGGGAACTAGTAGATCTGCCTCCTGGATCAAAGCCAATAGGGTGTAAGTGGATTTTTAGAAAGAAATACAACACTAATGGCACTATCCAGACCTTTAAGGCAAGATTGGTTGCAAAGGGATTCACTCAAAAGGAGGGAATCGATTACTTCGACACATATGCACCAGTAGCTAGAATCACATCCATCAGAATACTATTTGCTCTAGCTTCAATCTACAAACTTCATGTGCATCAAATGGATGTGAAGACAGCATTTTTGAATGGTGATTTAAAGGAGGAAGTATATATGGAACAACCATAAGGTTTTATACTTCCCGGGAATGAGAGTAAAGTTTGTAAATTAATTAAATCACTATATGGTCTAAAACAGGCACCAAAACAGTGGCACGAAAAATTTGATAAAACAATTTTAGCCAATGGTTTTAGACATAGTGGAGCAGATAAGTGCATTTATTCCAAGTTCACAAACAACTACGGAGTCATAATCTGCTTATATATGGACGACATGTTGATTTTCAGTACGAACCAAGTAGGTATCAATGATACTAAACGATACCTCACCATGGTTTTCAACATTAAAGATTTAAATCAGGTTGACACTATATTGGGAATTAAGGTATTGCGAAAGGATGACAAATTCATGCTTACTCAAAGTCATTACATCAGGAACTTGCTTCAAAAATTTAGTCATCTCAATATAAAAGAAAGCAACACTCCTTTTGACTCTAGCTGCAAGCTAATTGAGAATGATGGTCGAATTGTTGCTCAAAATGAATATGCTAGAGCGATTGGAAGTATAATGTATCTCATACATTGCGCTAGACCTGACATAGCATTTGCTGTAGGCAAATTTTCAAGATACACAAGCAAACCCGGTATGGATCACTGGAAGGCTGTTAGAAGATTACTCGGTTATCTCAAAAGAACAATAAATCTTACACTATGTTACTCAAGTAATCCAACAGTTTTGGAAGGTTATAGTGATGCTAGTTGGATTACTAATGTCGGAGAAAATAAATCAACATCCGGATGGATATTTACTCTTGGTGGGGGTAGTATAAGTTGGGCATCTAAGAAGCAAGCTTGCATATCACACTCTACTATGGAATCAGAATTCATTGCCTTGGCTGCTGCAGGAAAAGAAGCAGAATGGATTCGAAATCTATTAATGGATATAGAGTTGTGGCCACAACCAATGAATGCTATCACTGTATACTGTGACAGTGAAGCAGCAATGCCCCGAGCTTACAGTGAAATATATAATGGAAAGTCTAGACATATCAGCTTAAGGCATGATTATATTAGAGAATTAATTAAACAAGGTGTTATAACCATAGTCTACGTGAAGTCAATAGAGGATCTATCAGATGCCCTTACCAAGTCTTTGCCAAGAGAGAAGATACGAAGTACTGCTGAAGGAATGGGATTAAGACTTCTTCATTCGGACACCAATAATAGAAACCCAGCCTTGAATTAGTAACCTCTAATCCCAAAGGTTTAATGGGAAGAACAAATTATTGTTTTGTGTCCAGTGAAGTACTTTGGGTACTAATTCGCCAATACGAATTAGGAGGATAAGTTGCTACTCTTAATGGAAATCAAACTGGTCGAGAATAGTGGGTCCAATGGATTTCCACCTATGTAAACATAGAAGTGGTGCCGCTTCAACAAGAAATTCGGAGGAGCATTTCTTGTAAATGTTTATGAAAGGATAAGCACATGGCCATAAAAGTGCTAAAGGTTGTTCAAGCCTCTGGTCGGAAGAAAGGGAAGTGTTGTGTGTGTTAAAACTTCGATTCTAACACTACAAGTTGTAGTTTAATCTACGGACACCGACAACTTAGTTAGAATTTTAAGTTTTATACACTAATTGAAGGTTTAATCGAAAGACACCTTCTTGTATGCACTATACTTGCCAGGAGGAAATATCAGACAGAACAAACTAAAACTTGTGGGGGATTATTGGAAGTTTTAGTTGTTGTACATTAATAGAGGAGTTTATCTAACATATTTACATGGTCGTTTCAAATTAAATTTGAATCCTGTAAACTATATCTGCTCATACAAATGAGATGCCTGAAGAGTCATATCTCTTCAAGATCATATCTTTTCATTCAAATGAGATACCTGATATCTCTTCAAAGATCATATATTTTCATTCAAATGAGATACCCTATGAGTAGTCGCGTTTCCTCTATAAATAATTTCATCAGTCTGATAATTGACTCACTCCGATTTTAGAGAGCTTTGGGCTTTGTTGTATCCTGAAGGAATCAATCCTTTAAGATAGTGACATCACGCCTCAAAGCCAACGATTTTATATACTCTAGATTTCTAACAGTCGCTGACAGCTGCGACAACCCCGTTTTCCGTTGTTAGCTTGAGCTTAATGAATTCTTCCATGATTTAGAGAATTACTCCGTCCGTTCATTTTTAATAGTTTTTTTAGAGATTAAAAATTATTCCAAAATAGTGATCATTTGTAGGTAGTTATACTATGTTTTACTATATTATCCTTTTTTTAATATATAAATGCTAATTTCTTAATAAAAATAAAATTTAGGAGTTAATTAATGCAAATCTTAGTTATTGAAATTGAGCTGAAAGAGACAACTATTTAGGAACGGATGGAGTATATTACTATGTCCAAAGTGTTTAAGAAGGATGATAAAAAAAAAGTTAGTGCAGCCATGAAGTCGTGTAAGTTCGTTTTTAAGGGTGATATTTGTACTATTTTAAATATATAAATATTCTGATTTATTTTATTCAAAAATTATGATTTGTCATAAAATGAGTTAATACATATGGCAAATTGATCACCTTCAAAATTATTGTACAGATAGATGAATGTGTTTCCACCAAGTGCAAGTGTGCAACCTAACCACAAATGGCTAACTTGCTTCATTCAAAAGTACCCGTACATGTGAAAGTATTTCTACCAAGTGCTTTAATATAAGTAGGAAAATTATAGACTATGCAATTATGTATATTTAAACATGATTTAATCCTTCTTCTTCTTATTATTATTATTAATCGTAGTTTCATCTTTTAAGTGAGATACATTGCACGAATTGAATTTGGGGTATAAAAATTTCATGGATATCTTACTTTTTCAATACTTAAAATAAAGGATATGTACATATTTAAAACCTCAATATTAGGGTTGGGAATGGAACCTAAATCCCTATTGAGAACTTCAGAATTTGTATATATATACACACTTTATTAAACGAAGTAATTTATCGATATTTCAATGATACTCTTGGATTACCCTAAAAAAAGATTTCGTTTACGTGCTAAATATATATATGCTAAATGTATTATATTAATTTAGAATTGTAATTATAGTTATTTAGATAAGTTTAAATGTTTATTAAAAATTTTATTTCCATTTACAAATTGAAATAATTCTCTAGGCTTTTTTTATTTTTTTTTTTGCGCAACAGCCTATTCAGGATAGGGAAAAATAATTTGTCTAGTTAATTCCTACTAAGTACTAATACATTTTCAATATATGAAAGGTTTTGAAACATATCCTATTCATTATTCAACACCACAAAAACTCCATTTTTATCACATGATATACTAGGAAAAAGGAAAATTTTCCATACTAACTAAACCGCAGAAAAGGAAAAATGTTGTCACACTTGCTAGAAGTCCAAAGTAAGAAAACACAACATAAAGCAAGATATGCAAAGATCATTTCCGTTGACACACACGGGTAAAAACCATTACATTTCAGCAGGTACTATAATTCGTCGACATAACACAACACAAAACAACACCCATTGTCCGATTAGGACAGCACTAGCAGAAGCATTGTATTAATTTCCCCTAACTAACTTGAAAGCGGGTGGTAAGAACTGGCTAGTTGCACCACTTCCAATCCTGTTCACTCCCACCTCAGCTGCTATTACACTAATAAAACCCCCAATACAAAACACAACACAACCCAATTTTCAAGTAAGGAACGACCTAAAATTAGTCCCCTGACCAAACTAAACAAAAGCCCACGCCACACACCACAAATACTTCTGTGTGACCTTTTGTCAAGCCAACCCCAACCACCTTTGTAATAACTATACTTGTACCGTATACTACTACTGTTTCTTTTTAGTAATTAGGATTTCTTGACATGGTTAATAGAATTGCGCTCCTTCGAAGGTTTGTCCGAAGGACCAGCCCGCCGGCGCCACGTTGTTGGCGACGACTGTCCGGCCGTCGCTGGCCGTCACCTGAAAGGAGAGGCTTTGGCCGTCGAGACGGCTGTTGCTCTGCCAATTCTGCCCCCAATTTCTCGTCATCGGCTGCCACCCCGTCCGGGAGCCCTTTATCGACACCGCCCTCACGTCGCCGGCGCCGGCCACGTTGGTTACCAGTACCAGGTTGAAATACGAGTGGCCGTTGATTGTGAACCTTATTCCCCCCTTTCTTTTACAAGGCACCCTACACGCCCCCACCAAAAAAAAGAAAAAAAAAAACAAATTCAAAAATAGAATTAATTTTGGCGCCCCAGGAACTCAAAATAGGACAGATCCGGACCGTGCGAAATTGGGAAGGAAAAACTCACCGGCGGTAAGAAACGGCGACAATTCCGGCTCTGTACTGGGCAATGCGCTGGAAGATGGGCTGGGAGAGGTCAAAATGCTGTCTTGGAGGGTTGCACCAGCCGCCGGCGTCGTTGGGCAGGGCGTTGTTCGGCGGGCAGAAATTGGTGGCGGTGACGACAATGGAGCCCGGCAGGCACCACTGGGCGCTTCCGGCGCACTTGATTTCGTAGCAGGAGCCGCAGCTCAGGCCGTTGTTGAACAGGGCTGTACTCAGCGCTGCCGTGTTTGTACCGTACCCTTGGCTGTACAGATTCCCATATCCACAAGCACCGCCTGAATGCAATAAAAATCAAATTGGGAGTCGGACTCAGACCACACGACATTAAACCGATTTCAAACTTCAAATTTCAATTAGATTTTACCCAAAACATACCCATTGTTCCAGAGGCATCGCTCCCGCCATAAAATGTCGCATGGGCATCAATCCAGCCCTGACCATTTCCACAGGCAAGTGAAGCCAATACAAGGAGGCAAAGCAGGAGAGCTCCAGGAATCGCCATTGTTGTGTTCCTGTAAAATGTAAATTACTAATTGTAAGTTATAAGTTTAAAGAACGATTTTTTATTCTCGTGTAAGTAATTAGGGCAATGGAAATAATTGATTACCTATAGAATTTAGGTGCAGGGAGGCTTGGGAAATGGAAGAAATGAATGAATGAATGGGGGAGGAGCGAGTGTGGTAGTACATAAATAGAGGGGGGGAGGGGGCAGAGGCCCCCTTGAGGTTAGGACATTTTTTTTTTGTAGGGTTCACTCATCACTGCTTCACTCAACTAACTGAGCTTATTTTAGGGATTTTTTTTTTTTTTTTGGGGGACCATAAACTAACTGCCAGAGTGGTTGGGGAATTGGAAAATGAGGGAATCAGGGAGGGGTAGCAATGTAATTTCAATAGTAGATTTAGTTAGGGCAGAGAATTTTGCCTTATATTCTTTCCAAGTGGGGTCCTAGCCAGTTGGTTGGTGCTTTACAGCAATAAATTTTTCTTTCTAAGTATTGGTTTGCTATTTTTTAAAATTTAAATGAGGGAAATATTAGTACAAGGTTGTTAAGATCGGGATCCTATATAGGATCGTTTTTGTCTTTGTAAGATCGGGATCGTAGGATCGAATCGAGATCCTAAGATTCTATGAAATTATTATTTATATTTTTTAAAATTAATACTTGTTAATTATCTCACTAAAATGG
Source organism: Hygrophila difformis (assembly GCA_030278955.1). Lineage (NCBI taxonomy): Eukaryota > Viridiplantae > Streptophyta > Magnoliopsida > Lamiales > Acanthaceae > Hygrophila > Hygrophila difformis. The sequence goes on along the minus strand of JAOANR010000002.1, from coordinate 54,554,317 downwards.
TGATAGTTATAATTAGAAATATCTATTTTAGATTCATTTTGAACAAGAATTTGATAGTTAATAGCATGCTTATTCATGATACAATGGAAGTTAAGCACGAACACATATATAACTCAATCATTATGGGTTCAACTTTGCAAAGATATATTAAACAAAATTAACAAAAAAAATAGCATAACCAAAATCATAAAGAGGTAGAAACAATAAGTAATTTTGCTCCCGAAAAAAAAAAGGTTAGGATCTTAGGATTGCATAACGATCCTACGATCCTAACCCGATCTTAACAATCCTAACACGATCCTAACGAATTTTCGATACTAAGGCGATCGGATCGCGATTTTAACTACCCATTGGTACTATCAAAGCAAGTGAGTAAAAAATTAATCTCTAGTGTAGTGTAGTGTGGTGTCAATTTTCTTGGCATGTGCAAGTGAATGTCTATTTAATTTTTTTGCTGCTACAATAGTCACTTTTTCGGATTTTATTTTGCTTTTGTTGTTGCCCTTATATCCTTTGATTTGTTTTTATTGGGCTTGAATTTTAGTTTTTTGAGTTAATTTCATAAATTTACTGGGCATGGGGTTTTTAAGGAGGAATTGGAAATTTTGTGTTCAATCAAGTATAGTATTCCCCATTGCATTGATTTTTTTTTTCTCGTTTCTCCTTTATACGTTATTTTATACTTCCTCTGTTTTTTACTATTATTTGCTACGGATCTACCCAGCACGCAGTCTAATGCAAATTTTAAATCATTAATAAACCAAGTTCGTTACAAGTAAAAATTCTAAGAGTTTGATATTAAAAAACTACATAACGAGACGAATCTAACAAAATCCCACTTGACTACTATTTTAACTTGTATAACTATGATAAAACTTTAAATCAAAGTGTGCGTATGAACAGTATATAAAACCCCAATGGGGGCAAATAAAAAGAAATGGAGGAAGTATATTATTTTTGTCGTTAATATCTCAAATTATACTCCATCCGTTTGGTTTTATTTGCTATGTTTATGGATTTGCTATTGTTCACACACACACACACATTTTGACTTAAAGTTTTATTATAATTATACAAGTTAAAATATAGTCAAGTGGGATTTTATTAAATTCGTTTTGCCTTGTAGTTTTTCAATATCAAATTTTTAAAATCTTTATTTGTAATGGTTTAACATGTTCATTGGACTGCGTAACACTTGGGTCCGTAGCAACAAGAAAAATCTAAAGAATATATTAATAAACATTATAAAAATATGGAATATAATCTAAAACTATGTGCGATTAGATGAATTTAAAAATAGCTCAATTAACTATTTTTGATAGTTATATAATAACATTATGTTAAAAATTAATTAATAAATAATGCAAAAAACTGTTTTGGGAGAGTCGCCCTTAATTGCCCTTGCAGATCCTTGAGAGATTAGTTTTGGGTCCAATGTGACCTGGGGATACCCTTAGTATTCACCAAAAAAAATTAATTAATAAACAGTAATAAAAATCAAAATACATAATTGAGACGATTGAGTATGCGACTAGCATTTTTGAAATGGTGGGAAGTGGACAACTTGCTGTTCCTTCTTATTTAGGTTTTCTTTTGGTAGTAGTAATTGTTTCATTTGCTGACATTGACATTTTATAAATAATTTGTTGTGGAATTATTGTTTACAATTAATTTTCGAGCTAATAACAGAATAAAGAAGATAGATAAGAGATCGATGCGAATTTAACTTTTAAATATAAAGTTGAATATCGAATTATTTGACCACTAATTCAAGTCTCTTCCTGTAAAACCATTTATTCAACTCTATTTTAGTTGGTTTAATTGTTTGAATTGATTGCGTCACTTGATAACTTGATACTTGATAGTTCATTCAATTGGTTGGTTTAATTACAAAAAAAAAGAGAGTAATGGTTTATTTACACTTCTTAGATATTACACTTGAGCGTTGGGTCAACGTGAAACTAAGAATGAAGATAGAATAATATGGGCAAAAAAAATAAAAATTAAAAAGAGTAAAAAAAAACAAGAAGAAAAAGAAAGAAACAAGCATACTCAATAAAAATGGAATAAATGCCCAATTAATCATTTTTCTTTCCTTTTTGGCCAAATCAGTCATTTATCTATTTTTATGCCCAATTAGTCCTCTACGTTTTGCCTTAATGTCCAATTTAGTCATTTCTGTATAAAATAATCTCCACTTGACACTCTTTTATATTAAATTGACCACCAATCTTTTAAACTATTTCATTTTAGTCCCAAAGCTTTAAATAGTGATTTTTATTAATTCATACATCAAATAAATGCCCAACATGTTTCCGTAAGAAAAATTAAACAAAAACCTCATACCTCGGGTTTGACCGCCTTGTTACCGGGTCTTCCGAGCTCTGGGATTTTACGGACTCCTTCCAACCACACGACCGCAGCCAATGGTTCATCAGCTCTGGGTTCCTTCAGCAACAATCAGCACAGTCCTATTGCGTTTCCTACCTTAGGACGTAGCGAGGTTTGGGGCAAAAGAGTTTAATTCTAATTTTGGAAGATTATAGATATAGGAAGCCTTGATTTTATTGAAGAAATATTAAAAATATTATTCAAACATAATTTTCCTAATGGAGAAGACAAACACTTAGCTCCTCATGGCAGAGGATACTAGACTCTTGGCGATGTACCCCATACTATTACAGACACAAAGGAAATTTTTGCAGAAAGAAAATATTACAAATATTTTGAAGAGTTGGGAGGATTTTTGATGCCTTCCATCTGCTTCAAATGTCTCTATTTATAGGCGCCCGCGGACTTCAATTGCGGATTCCAAATTTTCTCTAATGCATTGTGACGACATTGCGTTCGTCACACGCTTTGGATTCCAACTGGTTACATTATTGCTGAATTATTAATCTTGGGTGGCATCTTTTGTCAACTTTCCACATTTCTTTGTTGGCCACTATCTACCAACTACTTCAGACTTGCTTTGTAAGCCTTTAATTATTGTATGTTGCCGACACCTCTTTTTCTCTTACATCCAGCTGTTCTCACTTTGGCTTGTGAAAGTTTTTTGGACGTTTCTTCCCCTTTTCTTGTTCGGATCCGGATTTCTTCCGAGTTACCCGAATCTTTGTGCCGAATAGGGGTTTTTCCTGTTCTGCGCAATATGGGCATATGCGGTTCTCCCATTGGCCAACATGCATCATATTGCACGCCTTTCTTCTGGTTGACTCAGTTGCTGGCAACTTATTTTCCCAGATGAGTAGCCTCTTTTTTTTTTTAAAGAAGTTTCCGCAAACTCCGTACTTTTCCCTATTAAAGAATTAACCAGGAACGATCCATTTAAATTATTGGAAAAGATTTTAAATGGATATTTGACCTTTTCCATATCTGTGAGACTGACCCAAAATCCAGATGCTCGTCTTGTGGAGATTTCATCTTCACTGATAGAAGATACCAATGGTGCCTTGTCATCAATGGACTTGACTCTGTTGAATCCTATCATATCAGGCCTTTGCAATTTAATAAAATGAAAGACCGGGTATTAACCTTTTCCAACGATTTCTGGTGCTGCTGAAATAAACTTAAGCTCCAGAATATCTTCTCTTTGGAGGTGCGGTTGTTCTGCCATGATTCATGCACCGCGCTGCTTATCCATCCTGGAAGTTTTTCTATTTCCGGGAACCCTGGTGAGGTAGTATGAACAGATGCTAATGATCCAAAATCATACCACTTTCGAACCTCTTCTGGCTTCGATCCCTCGAGCATCCAGACCTTGTTGTATCTTCCGAATGTTTCAATCACCGTCTTGCTGGGGTTAATTCCCTTTTTGGAAACCAGTTGTTCCCATTTTCCTTGGTAGTCAAGCCAGGCTGTAGAAAGGACCTTTTCTTCTGAATTAACCTTAGAGGTGCCTGTCATTGACCTAAGGTTAATTTCTTCCTCTTTTACCCCAGAGGCAGTGGGTTGACTTGAACTTTCGGAAATATGACTTTCCTCTTGCTCAACATTTTTGTCGGTATCCGACAATGGTTCCTTTGAAGCAGTGCTTGAATCTGCTTCTTCATATGTGACCACCTAAGTTTTTTGGGCACATTTCTCTTTGTTTACCAGGGAGGCTGACGCCTTCCTGATTGGCTCTAATACTGTTTCCCATAGCGCTGTCATTGCTATATGGGAGATTCGTATATTGTTGCGGACCATGTCTACATCACTCTGTTGTATTTGGCCAGCTGCTCGTGCATTAATCTCGAGCTGTCCAAAATGCTTTGATAGCTCCTACAGGTTTTGTCTGAGGTGCCTGAATCTCGTTATGATGGAATCTGCTTTAAATGCTTCCATCTCTCGTCAAGAAATCTGCAAGAATATTTTCATGAGATTTTATAATAGCAATATCATAAGTATAATATTGACATTCAGCTTGCCATATAATAATACGAGCTTTTTCAATTTTTGATTCAAGTTTATTTTTTAGAAAAGCTCTAACATTGGTATTATCAACCTTTAAAATAAATTTCTTTGCAAGTAAGAATAAATGCCATTTTTTAAATGTTTTCCATACAGCAAAAAATTCATTTTCGTTAATGTGCCAAAGTTTGGCTTGTTGTTCACTGAACAACCCTCCAGTGTATCTACAAGGTTCTTGACCCGTAGTAGTTTTTCTCATGAGCACTCCTGCCCATCGAAAGTCATTAGCGTCTGTATAGACTACCAATTCATCCCCATCTTGAGGTATCGCGAGTTTCGGCAAACTATTACAGACTTGCTTTAGTTCGCGAATTTTCTTCGTATGGATTTCTTCCCATTTCCATCTAGAGCTTTCAGTCTCTTTCAGGAGTGGTCAAAATATCTTTCTATATTTTGCAAGGTCTTTTATAAACATACCTGCAAAATTTACAACTCCCAAGAAACTCTGAAGTTGTTTATTGTCTTTTAATATGTCAGGAAAATTGCGATTTTCTCCACAATGTGTTCCTGTAACTCTATCCCTGCTTCATCAATTTGAACTCCTAAGAATTCAATTTTGTTAGCAGCGATGGTAGCCTTTTTCTCAGAGAGAACAAGACCTTCCCTGTGACATGCATCTGAAAATATTTCAAGGTGTTTAATATGTTCTTTAATATTTCGAGATGCAATCAGGATGTCATATGTAGACGAACTTAAACTCTAGATAATCCTTAAATAGATTATCCATCTTTCTTTGGAATATCTGAGGGGCATTAGAAAGTTCCATTAGCATAAATTCCAAATATATTACCCTTGTGGGGTGGAGAATGCTGTGAATTTCTTTGACTCATTCTCCATCTTAATCTGATAGAAACCAGATTTGCAATCAAATTTAGAAAACACTTTAGCACCTTATGCAATCAATCAAGTGTTCTCTACTCGGAATGTAATAACCATCAAACTGTATTATTTTATTAATACCTTGATAGTTTATTACCAACCTGGGTTTACCTCTTTTTATTTCACCGTGGTTTCTTACCAAGAATCCAGGGCTACTATAAGCTGAGACTCCAGGCTCGATGAGCTTAAGATCAATATGCTCCTTGATAATTTGCTGCATATCTTTCTTATCCTGCGTATTCATTAAGATGGGTTTGTATCGAGCATACTCATATTTATATTGTTTTTTTACCTGTAGAGTAGCTTCGATCTTGTTTTTATCCCACCATGCCAGAGGACCATCGTTAAAGTTTCTCTGGATAAGTCATTATCACCACGTTTGCTGCGAAATACTATAGACATTAACCTGTTGAATGCCTTTTCTCTGCGCAATACCTGTATCTCATTTCCACAACTTGTGGTAAATATTAAAAAATTTCTTTTGTTATCTTGAACATATTTTGTAAAGGATTGTATGAAATTATTTCCTAACAAAATATCTGCTCCTATATCATGAAAGTAAATAGGAGGCATTTTTACCTTATACCAAGGTGTACCAACTGCTCATCCAATCATGATATTGGCCTGTCGAATACCCTTATTTAGTACTAAGATTTTTTGGGAAAAATCTCTTCCTGCAATAATGGGTAATGATTCCATAGCTTCGCTAGAGAAAACTCCTGGTTTTGCCGTGCAAATACCTGATCCTGAATCAATATAAGCTGCAAAATATTCTGACTTATATTGTTCATATATCATTCCTACAGAGATATAAATGGAAAATGGACTTGTCATTTAATTCTGATGGTGTGACCCTTCAGATTAAATTCTACATCATTATCCTTTCTTACCCATGGTTTATGATTTTCGAGAAAACTTAATCCCAAAATCATAACCCCATTGTCTTTTCCGGTGGTGCCTAAGATTATGATCTCGTGTCTTGCAATTTCAATTGTTCCTTCATAGGTTCCAATTGATGGTTGCTGTAAGTAGTATAAGTCATTACATGAAAAACGGTTAATCTTTTCAGTGATGTCAAATATTACTCGTATTTCTTTCCATCTTTCAAGGCATTTAATTTTTATATTATCTACCCCGATGGATTGAGGAGTTAGATCTTTGATGAACTCCTTTTCCTTTATATGCCATAATTCTGTCTTCCGAAAAAGACATTCGGCTTGCATACTCAATTCTAGCACTCGTTGATCTGTCTAGAATTGGATGATCTCTTATTTGTATGTCTACTCCTCCTAACCTTGGAATCTGTGTAGGATTTGGAGTCATGACTTTAGCAAATTCCTTGAAAATTCTAGGAATTTCTATATATTTTTTCCTGAGAAATAAGTCAGAATGATGACTATTGGAAAGTGCATAAGAGATTCTATAAGTTATAGAATATGGCGTGTTCCATTCTTTCATTAGATCTTTTCTTTTGAAATCCTGATGAAGGGTTAGAACTCTGCTAAAATCTTGGTCAGCTGAGTTATAGAAAATTCTGGGATGTATGTCAAACATCAATTTCCCAATATATAAATTTCCTACTATAGTACCAAGAAGACCATCTCTAAGGTTATTGATTCTTCTATCAGTGATTGATAGATGTAATTCAGAATCAATGCCTTCTTTGAAGGTTGCCTTAATTCAGGCCCGGCTCTTGGCAGGAACAGCCAGAGCCGGTGCTCAGGCCCCCCATTTTGGGGGGGCCCCACATGTAATTTTTAATTTTGTTTTTAAGTTATTAATAAATTAATAATATGGAAAATAATATGTGAACTTATTCAATGTTTTGAGTACATATCTTCTAGTAGTACAATTATTTGTCTTTTATATATGTCAATATTTATAAAAAATTATATCATATATTTATTTTTCTATGAATATATTTTTGAAATATAATTCCACTAATTTGAGGATGATTTATATTAACTATATTTATACTTTAAGAATAACTTGCTTTTTTATTTTTAAGGCTAATTTTTTTTATTCTCTATCATTACATTTAATAGTAATTGTTAAATATTTAAAATAGTATTACCAAAAAAATATGTATATTTTTAATATAGTGATTGAACCAGGAAGGCCTAAAATCAATATTTGAAGTATTGGTGGCTTTATTAATAAGTTGGTCTGAAATTGTATGGGGTTTTGGCGGTTTAAGCAAAGGTCCTGGGTTTGAGTCTTTGTGAATGCAGAATTCTGTTGTGGGAGAAGCGGCTCTTTAGTGTCGAGATTCTCTAAAGATTAGTTTAAGGCCCAATGAGACATGTGATACTGGGAATACGCCAAAATAAATTTATAAAACAATTACTAAATACTATATTTCTATGGGGCTTATTTTTAAAAATTTTGGCTCAGGGCCCCAAAAATTCCCGAGACGGTCCTGCCTTAATTACTACTTCGATGGCTCCTATGTGGATCCATTTCATAGTAATGGCAATTTCCTCCTTCATTCTACTTAATTCCTCAAGAATTTGTTCTTTAGGAATTAATTGCATATCCATAACATTATAAGTAAGTTCCATAGGAATTGCAAACTCACCTGCACTTACCTTGTAGATAATGTTATGTCTTCTCTGGTTGAGTCCCATCTGGTTAAGAACTCGTCCAATCCCGCCAATTCTGAATCCGTCATTGGGTTGAGGTTGGAATCTTGTCGCATTATTCTTTCTATGGTTCGATTCGATATCGTCATCATTGAAAAGAATCCAGACAAGTTTTCAGTGATCTGAATCCTGTCCTCTTCAGTCAGACTCGGTTGAAGATCCATCTGAATATGAATCCGAGTCACTTCTTAATTCTTCCTCATAGATGCTTTCATTCGAGGGGATGTCTTCAAAATGATAGACTGGTACCAGCTTTCCATGGTAGACCGCTTCCACGATGTTCTCCGTGGCTTCGTACATTCGTATCTCACGATTCTGGGGACAATCGGGTGAGATATGACCTCTGGCTCCATACTTCCAACGGTTACAGTCCTTGAAACTTTCGTTGGCTTGGGTATGAGCTCGTCTAAACGTTCTTTTGGACGTCGTTCTCCCTGTGCTCCTTGCTGCTGAGCTAGTTGAGCCTTGGGATGAACTCTTCGTCGTTCCCGTTCTTTGTCCAGTTTTGTATGTTCTGGCATTGATCTTGGACCACCATGCTTTTCTTCTTCGGAATGGAGGTCTTATGAAAATCTTACTGTATGAGCCCCGGCTCTTCTTCTTTCTTCTCTTTTCTTCTGATTCTCCTATAATTGTTGGAAAATCGTTATTTTCACAACAAAGAGGGGTTCTTTTTATTTTATCTCTTAGTCTCTTGATGTTCTTTTGGGCTGCTGCCTGTTGACACCATTCTCTGAGATTATCCTTTAAGAAGGACATTTTTCGGGCTATTGAGTCTACTGTACCATGGGGTACTGTGTACGATTCGATCAACATCTCTCGCCATGGGCTGCACATCTTTGCAAAGAACATGGGACATGCTACTTCTGCTGTCATCTTACTCCGAAAATAGTATTTACGAAATCAATAGATATATTCGTCTACTGCGCAAATACTTCTTTACTCCATACCCAATAGTGCTTGGGTATAGACCTCGATTTTTTCGGTTATCTGTTCTTCAAAATAACCATCTCCTACAAAATGGGTTTTGAATAAGAGGCCAAATCTTTCACAGATTGTGTTTTTGGATTCTCCTTCGAGTATTTGCTCCTTTAAAGCCGTCGTGGAGTTTTTCCAGCCCAGCTTTGCCGATCCTTCGAGACTTAGCTCTATTAATCTGACAAAGTTTTGTTTATCGAGATCCAGGGTGGTTGCTGCAATCTTCATTGAAGCTACCCATTCGTCGATCAGATCTTCGATGTTTCGGAAGTTGATAACATCGAAGTTCAGTGTTATGCCATATGGATTTAATGGTTGTAACATCGTCTTGGCCCACGGTGTGGATTCCGGTGCTCTACTTGGGTTCCGTCCTGGGTTTCATCTTGCATTGAGATGCACCTCAGGATACCTGTTCATGTGGAACCTGTGCTTTCCCTCATTGGGACATCAGGCGGTTCTTTCGTGGCTTACGTTGGATCCTGATTCTTCCGCATAACCCAATTGAAGAACTTCATTAGGTTTTACATTAACTAGATCCATAATCCCAAGTTGGGAAAATAATTCTGCTAATTCTTGTAGATCTGATAGATCTGCCCTAGAAACACTCATTCGACTGTTTTTAGGAGATCGATCATAAGCTCTTCTTGTGATTTCTGCTTTGGAACCATAGTTGCTTTACCTATTTGATGTAAAGCTTGTACTGGTCCGAATGCATCTCTAATATTGGCTTGGTTATTCTTGGAAGATCCAGGAATATCCTTTTGCCTTTTCTTGATATCCGAAATATCAAATTTCAGATTTAAAATCTCTTTCTTTAGATCTTGAAATAATTTCAAGATCTCTTCTGTTGATTGATTCAAGTTATCTATTTTTTCAGGTAAAATTAATACCCGATTACCATAATCTTGAATTGTCTTTTGGATTTCTCTTAAGTCTGGTGAGAACTTAGAGCTATCCAGATCAATCTCTTTCCAGTCAGTTCCTCTCATTCTCATGAAAGAAATTACTTTTAATTAAATCTTGTCTTATAGACAAGTTAAAGAATTTTCTCTGGAAATTTCTATTTTTTATTTCCAAAATTTGGAAATAACTCGTTGGTTTCAAATTAAATGAATTCATTAAATAATTAGATCTTCACCATTAAGAGATAAAACATTATAAATAATAAAATTAATATGTTCTTCAATAAAATCTAGGCTCTGATACCAATTTTCATGCGGATCCGAAGTCATATGGACAATAAAATTATTTAAGTTTTGAAAGAGGACCTTTTTGTACAAAGTCAAATCTTCCTTGGGCCTTAATGAAAGGTTTTGAAAGTTTGGATTAAATATAAAAGTGTGGATGTCCACTAGCCCATTTTAATAATACAAAAGGACTATTTTGGCCATTTTATGCATTTGTAGAGGACCATTTGGGTATTTTGAAACATAAAGACTATTTTGATTTTTTAGGAAAGATAAAGGACCATTTTGGCCTTTATTCCCAATAAAAATTGATGACGGGTCGGGCATTTTTTTTTTAAAAAAAGTTGCTTTTACATTTTTTCTTAAAAATTTTACTTTTGATTTTACGTCAAGTCCTCTGACTCCTAACTTATAGGTTGGTTTTTGATTCCCCACGTGGTCACTATCTCTCCCCTTTATCCCTTTATAATTTGTGTGACATGAGCTCTCACCACTCTTTCCTAGCCTGTATAGAATGTTCAGAAAAAAAAATAATAATAAAAAATTGAACATTAATTACCATGCACAATTTCCCCCTATCAAATTTTATCTTTCAACTATTATGTTTTTATATTTTTTTTAAAAAATTGTTGTAATATATTTTTACTCTCTCTCTCTCTCTATATATTCGAATTTTACTACTATTATACTAGTATAATTTAACATCAACACAGTTTAATACCGTCAACCTTCACCAATATTTTGATTAAAAATTTATTAAATTCGTTGATGTAATTCATATGGCGTATAAATATGATCAATCATGTTTATGTCATTGAAATCTAACATAGTTATTTTGATTAACATAGGTATTTTTTTCATTATAACTAGAAAATGTCAACGATTTTTAATTTCCGTAAGCATACTTGACGATTAAATATAATAGTTTAATGGCCAATTCAATCAATAGTATTGAGTATTGGGGATGAGGACTTAGCCCAAGTGGTCAAGTCTCTCGATTTCCAACGGAATGTTGGAGGTTCGATTCTCCACGGGCCCCTTATCCCTCCCTTTTATTCCCTTTTGTAATTTGTGTAGCATGGGCTCCCACCACCCATTTCCTAGCCTATATAAGTTGTTCAACAAAAAAAAATATATAGTATTGAGTATTTCTTATCACAATCCTTTTTAGTTGATATATATTTTCGTATTCAATTTTATTTCATAAAAACAACAAAGCGAACAATAATAAGGATGGCCAGTACCGGTTTTGATTTTCCTATGTGATCGACAAATTTTTGTTTTTTTTTTCTTTTAATAAATTCATAAATTAATTGAAAAACATTTATGTTCCTCTCTCTCTCTCTCTCTCTATATATATATATATATATATATATATATATCTATATATAAACACGTATATTAGGGAGCATATTAGGTGCATATGGCTGCATACATATATGGGAGGTGATAGTTGTGTTGTATGATAGACGAAATGATGTGTTTTGTATGATGGAATAATATATGATGATAGATATATTTTGTATGGTGCGAAAGAGGTTTATTGTGATGTCCCCACCTTAGTACTTTTAATGTGATTGTACCGTAACCGGATTGTATATACTATATATATATATATTCCTATATAGATGTATAGACGACTTGGCTAATAGTATTTGTAGTACAAATACATTAAATAAAGCATGATCAATAAACAATAACATGAGGGCAAATATCATACAATTTAATTAATGATAGTAATGTTCCAAGACGACTTGTTGGTTAATATTTGTTGAAACTATATTATGCATGCAACTTGTGCTTCTATCATCATAATTCAATGATAGTAACGTTCCTAAGACTACTATACACTATTTTTTCTTTTTTCTTTTTTCTTTTTTTATTTCTTTTAATATTACAACACTTGAAAAAAATACATTACCATGGAATTGAAGTCGTGTGAATAACAGTGCTAAACCCCGAAATTATTACCCATTCCTAACTCATATTTAAACAAATTGAAGTAATGTAGTAATGCGATTCAATAAATCATACCCGCAAGGATAAGGATTTGCCCAACTGGTCAAGTTTCCCCCTTTGGTCAAGTTTCTCCCTTTCAAATGGTTGATTTCTCACTCAAACCCTTATATCTCCATTTATCCTTGCGTAATTTGTATGGTATGGACTCTCACTATTATTTTTTCTCTGACTTTGCTTTCACAAACAAATACTAATAATTATAAATCCTAGCCGGAAGACTTCTTTTGCATTATAGGATTATTTGTATGACACTAATCCGTCCTAAAAAATGAATATTTTGACGCATTGACACTGCTAATTAAGTGTTTAATTTTAAATTAATGTTATCGAAATTAAAGTATATGTGGTTTGGAATATGTGTTTCATAGGAGTATAATTTATATACATTTTAAAATATTAACAATTAATAAATAAATGAAAACTAGTGAATGAACTTTGTGTCAAAAAAAGAAAGTGGCAATTTTCAATGCGACGGATAGAGTATTTTTTTTAATAGTATATATTTTATTAAATTTAAAAAAATTAATAATAATACTCCATCCGTGCCAGTTCACATGTTTTGTTTGAATTTTTGGCGCTATTTATTATTTTTTGGGTTGTTTGAAAAAAATAGTCGAGTTAGGTCCTGTTAGAATCGTAAAATCATGTAGTTTTAGAATATATATTTTACATAATTTTTTATTGTATAGACTCTGAGATATTAACTATTAAAAATGCGAATTGAATTGTGTATAAAAATTTAAATGGACGGAGTGAGTAGTACTTTGTAACAATTTTAAAGGTTTCAAATAGTGTACTTGCAAAAGTGAAAATCAATTCAAGATTTCAAGTCGCATGAAACTCTGTTTATATACATAATTTTTCACCTAGAAAGTTGATGTTTAAAAATAAATTTCTTTAAATTCAACAATTATCGCTTTATTGACTACCTAATTTTCACTCAAAAAAAATAAAAATAAAAAACCAATGGCCTAGCAAGTAACAACCAAATACGCCGCCAAAAAAGTTCAAACTAAATCAACTTTATTTTTAATGGATAAATTCGAAATGAAGTTTTGAACACGAACTCGACAATCTTTGGACTCGGGATACTATATTTGCTATTCATCACTAGGTAATTTAAATTACTTAAATTAAATGCTCCCATAATTTTATTATAAATATTCACATATAAGTCGTCTAAGATGGCAAGTTGTGTGTTTGGGTGGTGATTTTGATTGAGTAAGCTTTGTAGGTCATTTAATGATTCGGGCACATGGGTAGCCTCATTAATTAATTAAATATACTAGCTATAGCAATTCTCGAGTAATTTATTTATTCAATAATATAATATAATATAATAGAAATGTGAGCATGCAATTATATGCATGCGCGGCCCCTCATATTATTTCAATTCGATAAATGATCGAAAAATAAAATTTATCCAGGAGCTCGTAAGTCGTAACGCGACTAGGTAATTACACGGATGGATAATAATAATAATAATAATAATAATAATAATAATAATAATAATAATAATAATAATAATAATAATAATAATAATAATAATAATAATATGTAGTAGCAAACAAAATAAGTGGAGTAGAAGTAGATATCAAACTCGGACTATAGTTACGATGCAGTTGCCTGCAAGTGGTGTACTGTGGGATGTGAGGTATTTTTTGTGATGTGTGTTTGCAAACATATTCAGTGATGATAAGCTGTGGGAAAAAAAGATTTGTTAGTTTTTCTTTCAAAAAAAAAAAATCGATTTTTTAATAATTTTTTTGTCCCATATAGTTCTCTACGTTTGCTAATTTTTTTTCAATTCATTCATAATTACGTAATTAGTATTAGGTTGCTGACGTGACCGAAGTAAATCATATTTTACATCCACTGTGACCAATCTGGAGTCCCTATACATAGCACACCAGTTTAATAATGTTTGACATAAATGTTTGAAGACTGCCATAACATATCACTACTCTAAAAAATGCCGCACTGGGATGATGAAAATAGTCTACACTTGGATCGCATTGAACCCTCATTGGGGTTACCCAACTCACAAAGAAACAATAATCATTTACACCAATAACAGAGCTTACCTTCATTTTCCTTCCGAATAGACTCAACAACACTTATCTCAGCCTCTTCACCACAACAAGAAATTGATGTTCTTGGTAAACGTAGGCAAGCGACTCCCTCCTCTGTGCGAAACCCATTCTCGCATTGGATTGGGCAGTGTCTTCGTTGGATGCCATCATAATTCTGATCAGCAGCTACCTCAGTGGATCTTCTTTTAGGTCTCAATAGTTTTTTGTATTTCTCAAGAAAATGAAGACCAATTGTGATATATAACTTGTGCAAATGAATGGTAGTTCTTTATTTGTGGGTTTGTTAACCCCAATGAGGGCTCAATGCGAATCAAGTGGTGACTATGTCCCTCAATCCAGTGAAGAATGACACAATTGACATGCTAGAGGTATTCTTTAGAGTGGTGATGTGTTATGACAGCATTCAAAGATCTACTTCAAACATTTATTAGGCTAATAATGTTATGTATTGGGACTATGGTAGATGTAAAATGTGATTTACTTCGGCCACATCAACAACCTAATGATAATAACGTAATTAGGAACAAATTGAAAAAAATTAACAAACATAGAGGATTATATAGGGGCAAAAAATAACTAACGGGGTGATTTGGATTTTTTGAAAAGAAGACGGACTGAAAAATCTTTTTTTCCCCGTAACTATGGGACGGTAGATACGATCGTTTTTGTAATGTAATGTATGACGACACCACATCACAAAACGGATCATGGACATCCCTAGAACACATGCGGTGGAGGACGTAGTCGATCTGTAAGTAAATTCTATTGATTAAACTCCTATATATACATAACATGGTCTTTGTCCTCCGTTTTATAATTGTGATCTCACCGGCCATGCGTGTATCTAATATTGTTCAATCTAAATTTGTACTAATAAATTGTGAAAATAATTCAGTTTTGGTTGTAAAAATAGACGTCAAATTTAACCAAAGACCCAAAATGTTAAGAAGAAAAAAGAAGCAGCCACCACTATCCACTGTGTATTTGAAGAGATCGATTTAAGACTTATCATAGTTGAATTAATTATAGCTAGCTAGATTTTGAGAAGATAGAATGACTTTTAACATTTCGAGAGGATAAAAGCTTGCAAACAATTTGAACACCAACAAAAGTGAAGATGTAGAGGCAAACCTTTTTTTAAAAAATAAAAAAAAAAAATAACCCCGTATCATCAAACTTCATTGGAATTATGATTAATTTCTCGAGTATCAAGCGGGCATTTAAGGGTTAAATTAAGAGACAAACATTTATTAGAGAATATTAATTGTAGTTTCACTGTATTTGTATTTTAATATACTATATTTTAGATGCCCCGAGGACTTGCACTTCATGCTCACTGCTCACCCTAAAAGCTGGCTCTGGGATAGCATTTGTTATCAATTGTATCGAAATATACTCATGTACTATACACTATATTATTGTCATTTTTATACACTACTACTTACGGGGAATGATTGGATGATCCAAATCCACTAAATTCACAATCCACACCACATTAATAACTTAACTCAATCCCCAAATTCCACCTACTTAATTGCATGGTTGGTTCCTATCTTATTTTTATTGGGTCAACTAATCAATTTACTCTATACTCCACGAGTATAATATAATATAATCCACTTCAGCTTAGAGCAATGCTAAATTCAAACTCATATACGTTGAAAAGATCATTGTTTTCACCAAAATATTTGATAGAGCGGGTCTCAGTCTCACTTCATATAATTACAATACATTCAATTTTTCATGTACTACTTTAACATATGAATTTAGGAATATCGATAATTTTATAAATCAAATGCATATAAATCATAACCACTTTAAATAAAATATTATGGAACGAAAAATAATGAGACAAACCATATACGGAGTACTATGTAGTAGTTCAGGTCCTGTTTGTTTGAGCTTTTGAATGAGAATGAGAATATTAAAAGTTAAGGGTGTCAATTTCAGGTTTCGGGTCATGTTTCGGTCAGGCTGGTCGGATCGTGTTTCAGGTTTCACAGGTTCGTGTCGTGTTCGTGTCAGGTGATAAGTCAGGTTATAACACAAAATTTGTAATCCCGAACATGACCCAAAACCCGAAATGAACTTGAAATACCAAACCCGAACAAGACATGAAAATTTTTAGGTCGAATTTCGGATTTGAGAAACCAAAAAATTACTAAACCCAAAAAATCCAAAATTGCATCGAGTCCGTGTCGGTCGGATTCGTATTTTCGGGTCGTGTCCAAAATAACAGTATGTTTCGATTAATTGTACGTGAAATGACTTTTCAAATATTAAAATTACTAAAAAGGACATCAATTTTATAAAAGAATTTACAGTTTATTTAATTTCTTGTTGGAAGGGATATTTTTTGTATTTTTATTTCTAAAATGACTTTTTTTTTAAGTAACCCCTTGCTACTTTGAAGAAAATGAGAATTTTCACTTCTACTGCTCTTTTCATTTTGAGAAACGTCCAAATAAACAAATTAAAGAAAAACTGAAAATGACTTTTTGGTGAAGCAAATGTCGAAATGAAAAAAAAATGGAAAACAAACAGCTCTTAATTCATAGCTATTACATTTTTATTTTCTATTTTTTAATTTCACCGAAAGCTTTTCTTACAAATTCAATCGATTTTGGCCGTCCATCCCGATTCTTGTTTATTCCACTTTTCTAATTTCTTACCACATCCATTCTTTTTTTCTTTCCTTAAAAAAAAAAAACAGAGAATCTTTAGAAAAAATATAAAATAAAAAATCGGACCGTCCCTTCTCTATTCTCTGCGTCACAAAATTCCGTAACTAATAAATTTAAATAAAGTGAATTACGAATATTTAGCTTTATCTAAAAATAGGAATAAAAGTTTCAATATTTAGCAAAGTTGACTTACAAAATCCGATTTTTGATAATTGCAATAAAAAATAAAGCATCTTATTTGACAAAAATATCACTCTCCGCTCCCACTTGATATTGCACATCATTTTAAATATTTGTAGGTTTAAATAAAAAATTTCTTTAGAGACTAGTGCAAATTTGACTTTAATATATATTACTTCTTGCAAACATTTCATATAAATTTTGTATCTATATTTATGTTTTTATTTCGATATGAGTTTTCTATGATCATTTCATCTAGAAAAAACTTTCCTATTTAAAATGCTTTTCTCCAATAACTTAAGTGAAAGGAAAATATATATAGGTGATGTATGCGGTGTTGAACTCAATTTCATCGTTGTGGAATTTAATTAATACAGTACTATTGAATTTCAATAAATTTAACAGCTTTTCTCAATCATTTTCTGCTGAGGAAAAAGTGTAACATTGAGATAATTAAATTTATTATAAGATAATAATAAAAATAAATAAATAAGTTATAAATAATTTTAATAATTTTTTTGCTAGAACTTTTACTCTTCCAGTATACATGTATGTTTATTTTATCATAAAATAAATACTAGCAACTTGCTATGTACAATGCACGATTATGTTTTAATTTTAAAAGAGGTAATAATTAAAATAGGCCACCAGAAAGAGTAATTTTCACTTTTGGGCCACCAGATTTTGATTTAGGGAAATAGGCCATTAGAAGGATTTTGAGCCTAAATTTAGGCCATTGGGCTGGAATTCGGGCCACGATGACCTAAAAATGGAAATGGCTCTTTCTGGTGGTCTATTTTAGTTTTCGTGAATTATTTTTTTATTTTATGTAAATAAAATAAATAATACTCATTCTGTGACATTACTTATGTCCTACTTTCCTTTTTTTCTTGTTCCAATATTTTTTTTTATTTCATTTCTATTTTAAAAATAATTAAATATTAATTGTCAAACATACCCATGTCCGAAAAATTTCTTGCATTTAATACTAATTATTCCTACATAAAATACCATGTCCGAAAATTTTGGGATACTTACAATAAAACATGTTCATTTTTACTTTATAATTAATTTGAATATGTATTTGTTTTACTTATTTTATAATATATTTGAATTAATATTTATTTTATTTCTTATAATATATTTGAATTAATATTTATTTTATTTCTTATATTACTCCCTCCGTCCTACTAATAGTGTTAAAAAAGTTAACTAAAAAATTTATATAATGTGATTGTAATGAGCTACAATTTTAATTTTTTTTTGAGGAGCCATTGAATGCCTGGAACGGGTTGTGGGAGCCCAAGCCACACAATTACAAAGGGGAGGGATAGGGGACCAGGTGGTGATTCGAACCCCAACCTATAGGTTGGAGTTGGGGGACTTACCACTGGAGTAAGTGCTCAACCCCACAATTTTAATTAATTTATTTATTTGTGATTTACTGATATGTGGTTATAGGGTGAACTGGAATTATTAATGGTAGTGGGTAACTTGAAAGTTTAATATATTTATTTATTAATGTGAGGTGATGGGTAGGTTTCATGATTAATATTTAATCATTTTTTAAAATAAAATTATTGGAACAAGAAAAAAGAAAGTATGACATAAATATTGACACAGAATGAATATTAGTATTTATTTTAATTACATAAAATAAAAAAATAATTGAAAAAACTAAAATAGACCACCAGAAGTAGTCATTTCCACTTTTAGGTCATCGCGGCCGGAATTCCAGCCCAATGGCCTAAATTTAGGCCCGAAATCCTTCTAGTGGCCGATTTTCCTAAATCAAAATATCGTGGTCCAAAAATGGAAATGACTCATTCTGGTGGCCTATTTTAGTTATGACTTCATTTTATAATAAAAAGTATTTTGTTTATCAAAAAAAAAATTATACAAATATTTTAAATTCGTGGTAAATACTAGTCAAAAGCATTCGCCTCAACTGAAAATGTAAAAGAACTACACCATCCATTTTTCTTGCTTCGGTTTCGCCCCAAAATAATAAAAATTAAAATGAAAAAAAATAATGAAATAGAAATATTCTTTTATAAAGTCACACCAACGCTTTCTCTAACCAATGCTTCACTAAAAACAATAGACCTGATACCCTTCTTTTGGTCAATATGATTTAAATGCTTAATTAGTTATCCAAATTTAACTCTATTTTTAACAAATTTTATACAAACTGCTAGTGATTTAATTGAGTCGGGTAATTAATGATTAATCACTTCTGGTATGGTGCGGACACCATGTTCGTGCTGACGTGTGGACGGTCGTCTACAGCCGTTGATCAATTTCATAATCAAACGGTTGAAATGATTTGTAGGGTTAGTTTAGTAATTTTACTTTTTATATTTAATTTATTAGTGCTCAACCCCACAATTTTAATTAATTTATTTATTTGTGATTTACTGATATGTGGTTATAGGGTGAACTGGAATTATTAATGGTAGTGGGTAACTTGAAAGTTTAATATATTTATTTATTAATGTGAGGTGATGGGTAGGTTTCATGATTAATATTTAATTATTTTTTAAAATAAAATTATTGGAACAAGAAAAAAGAAAGTATGACATAAATATTGACACAGAATGAATATTAGTATTTATTTTAATTACATAAAATAAAAAAAATAATTGAAAAAACTAAAATAGACCACCAGAAGTAGTCATTTCCACTTTTAGGTCATCGCGGCCGAAATTCCAACGCAATGGCCTAAATTTAGGCTTGAAATCCTTCTAGTGGCCTATTTTCCTAAATCAAAATATCGTGGTCCAAAAGTGGAAATGACTCATTCTGGTAGCCTATTTTAGTTATTACCTCATTTTATAATAAAAATATTTTGTTTATCAAAAAAATTATACAAATATTTTAAATTCGTGGTAAATACTAGTCAAAAGCATTCGCCTCAACTGAAAATGTAAAAGAACTACACCATCCATTTTTCTTGCTTCGGTTTCGCCCCAAAAAAATAAAAATTAAAATGAAAAAAAATAATGAAATAGAAATATTCTTTTATAATAAAGTCACACCAACACTTTCTCTAACCAATGCTTCACAAAAAACAATAGACCTGATACCCTTCTTTTGGTCAATATGATTTAAATGCTTAATTAGTTATCCAAATTTAACTCTACTTTTCCCTGGCTTCGGCTCTTCAAAAAAAAAAAAATTTAACTCTACTTTTAACAAATTTTATACAAACTGCTAGTGATTTAATTGAGTCGGGTAATTAATGATTAATCACTTCTGGTATGGTGCGGACACCATGTTTGTGCTGACGTGTGGACGGTCGTCTACAGCCGTTGATCAATTTCATAATCAAACGGTTGAAATGATTTGTAGGGTTAGTTTAGTAATTTTACTTTTTATATTTAATTTATTGAATTCACAACATAGACTATATAATTCATCGACATGACATACACAATTCAGCGACAGAATCAATACATTTCAGCGACATGACCCATATAATTCAGTGATATTATTATATTCATCTCAGCGACGTTTGAAGTTAGATTCGTTTGAAGTTCATTGCGATTTTAAACGCATCTCAGCAACGGAGCCTTCACAATTCAGCAACATGGCCAATACAATTCAGCGACATGGTCTATGCATTTCAGCGATATTATTGTATTCATTTCAGCGACACAATTTTATACAAGTACATTTCAGCGATATAGTTCTATTCATCTTAAAGCATCTCAGTGACGGAGCCTACAC
Source organism: Hygrophila difformis (assembly GCA_030278955.1). Classification (NCBI taxonomy): domain Eukaryota; kingdom Viridiplantae; phylum Streptophyta; class Magnoliopsida; order Lamiales; family Acanthaceae; genus Hygrophila; species Hygrophila difformis. The sequence continues at coordinate 54,533,474 of JAOANR010000002.1, read as the reverse complement.
AATTCAGAGACATGGCCTATACAATTCAGCGATAAGGCATATATAATTCAGGGACAAGGCATATACAATTCAGCAACCTGATATAGTACTTCTCAGCGACATGCTATAATATATTTAATCGACGTATATGCATATATCAGTGACTTGTTATGCATATCTCAGCGATATAATATTGTATATTCAGCGCCATAGTAAATGAAGAAACCACTACACATTTTTTTGACAATTTTACCCTTTTAATGTATAGCTGTTAGATTTAATTCAACGAATGATATTGATGTCTTGTCGTATTTTCAAATATTAGTACGCACCATAACTGTTCCCATGATTAATTGTAGTCCTTTTCTGGGAAATGACACAATTGGGTTGACACTTGACACGGCTAAAAGGGAAATTGGGACAAGTTGGTAAGTGGTGGAATTATAAAATAAATAATACTACCTGAAATTTAAAAGTTTAGTCCAATATTAAAATAACTCTAATTTGTCAACCAAAATTTTTAATTAATGTTCTAAAAAGTCAAAAATTTTAAATAAATAATGGTGGCAAATAGGTGCAGATGAAATAGTATAGTATTATTTAAATATATAAATAATATTATATATAAATACAAGGGAAATTTTGAGAAAAAATCCTCTCACAAAAGATTCTTACTTGTTCAGTACCTATCACTATTTTTCTTCCTTTTTAATACCTAATTTTGTCTCTATATGTAAAGATTGTCAAATATGCCCCTGGTCAAGTTCAGTATGTTTGTCATATAAGTTTGATACATTTTATCAAGTAGTTTAATATATGAGAAGTTAAAAGACTTGTATATCTCTATAATGATTGTTGTATTTGTTATACAAATTTTAAACATTTCTTTATAGATTTTATTTATGATCTTATGCAGAGAATGCAATTAATCGAAATATATGTCATGATCATTCACAGTATTTATCATTCAAAGTAAAGTTTCTGGGTCTACCTCGCTTCCGTAGTATAAGCTTTGTGGTTGAAACTTTTGATCGAGTTCTTCAACGAGTAACCTTCTTTCCTCGTCTGCTATCCTTCTTTCAGGCCTCCTGCCTTACTTCAGTATGCACGACCTCTCAGAAATCATTGTATCGATGACATGACTCTCAATATATGTTTCACTCACTCACATACATTCAGAATTTTGGTAGACTTTAGAAAAATACTCGAAGATATTTACTGGAATGATCAGGCTATTAAACTTAGCCGTTCATTTTTTTTATCGAAAGCACTAAAATCACTCATAATTTACATCAGACTAAAAGATTACAAAGACTTGCAAGAGAAAGAATACTATGGTAGGTATCTTCGCTTCTGCATTCTTCATAAGCCTTGCCTCCTTTTATAGATGGTGCCATGGATCGGATTCCAGACAACACTAGGATTTGGACACGAATGCGGAAAATAAAACGATAGCAAAGTTTACCAATTCGATCAAGAGATTCGAGATGGGGAATGACCCGAAACGATCAAGTGCATCTCCTCTTTCCGATGATCCTCCTTGGATGATTCCAACAATCCCAACTTCAAAGGATTGCAAGGTGAGTTTGCCAATCGAAGCTCACAAAGACGAGAAAACTCTCGGTGACCCCTTGAGCAAGTTTGGAAAATAATTCATCAAATTGCTCAAAAAGTTGTTTACAAGTTCAAAGGAGTGCCTATATATAGGCCTAGGGCAAATTACACCCTAAACATAACTATTGGGCCTAATTACATGGGTTAGGCCCAATCAGGCAAAAACTAATAAAAGGAAAATATAGCTGATGGACCTAATTACATAGGTTAGGCTGAATCAGGAAAAGACTAATAAAAGGAAAAGCGCAAACTTAATAAAGAAAGCGGAAAACAGAGTCGCGAAACTACGAGCAGAAACGCTGCACGCGACATTTATTTGACAAAGCGTACGGAAATGCAGCGAGGAAACGGTTTCTGGAATTGGCTAAGTCTTCAGCGGCGTCTGCTCCTTGCTTTCTCGGAAATAACGTAGCGTAGGCACATCGCGCGGAAAACTTCTCCAGATTTGGCTAAGTCCACAATTTCACCTCCTAGCTTTGTCGGCCTTGCTTTGTCTGCGATATCTCCTCGCGATGTCGCGAGCTTGTAGCGTGGGTAGTGCGGAGTGGGAACAAAGCGAGGGTTCTGTTTCCAGAATTTTATAACTCTTTTCCCACCTCGTCTCCTTCCTCTTTCAGCTCCAATCTGATCATCATCTTCCCTTCAAGTGTTGGTTTCATCTGTTCCCATTCTTCAGCGTAAGTCCGTAGCAGTCCGGCCACTTGGTCGGTAAACCTTTTAGCTCGCTGTCTCGAACACGTGCCCTCAGGTATCTGAACCATGGCACGGGCTACCATGCCATCCCCTCCCCCTTGAAGAGGTTGATCCATCAACCGACTAGCTTCGTCCTCATCATCTCTTTCAAATAATGACAGATCTGAAACATTGAAGGTAGCACTGATGTTAGAATGTTCAGCAGGGAGGTCCAATTTATATGCATTATCATTTATCTTTTCAAGAACTTTAAATGGACCACATCCCCGATAATATAATTTGCCATGCCGCAGATCCGGAATCTCTCCTTTCGCATATGCACCCATACCAAATCGCCTGGTTTCAATAACAGTCTTTTCCTACCGCGATTGGAGTACTTGGCGTACTGTTCAGCTGCTTTGAGTAGGCTCTCACGGACATCCTTATGCAAGTCCTTAATTGCTTTAGCCCTGTCACTGCAATTAATATTAAAATGCTCACTGCGAGGCAGTGGCAGCAAATCAAGTGGCGTTAGTGGATCAAATCCGTATACAACTTCAAAAGGAGACATACATGTGGCACTATGCACATGCCGATTGTATGCACATTCGATGTAGGGCAAGCTTTCATCCCAACTCTTCGACTTGGATGATGTTATAATTCTCAGCAGATTTCCCAAAACTCTGTTGACGGCCACAGTTTGCCCGTCTGTCTGCGGATGATAGGAAGATGAAAACAACAGTTTTATTCCAAGCTCATGCCAAAAGGACTTCCAGAAGTAACTCATGAATTTAGTATCTCTGTCGGATACTATGGTCCGTGGAATTCCATGCAATCTGGCCACTTCCTTGAAGAACAACTTTGCCACATGATGTGCATCATTGGTCTTGGAACATGGTATGAAATGTGCCTGTAGGTCCCTTAATTGTAAAGATTCATTTACGGTTGTTTACGCTGTGTTCTAACTATGCAAATATGAAAGTAGTAAATGAACACAAACAATTTGATGACCCAGTTCGGTCTTGTGACCTACGTCTGGGGGATACCAATCCATGTGACTCCACTAGACTGAAAATCACGAACACAGACTCACTATCCTAAAACCTAACTCAAGATCAACCTCAAAACTAGATGAACAAACCTAGTTGACCAGACGTCGTTGGAACTCCCCCTCAACACGTCTGTAGGGACTCCCCTAATTGCAATCTTCAAGGCAGGATCTCAGTCCGTCATTCACCTATGATTTCGATCTCTTCACCGGATTGCTCTAGATTCTTTCAATTGTAGAACGCTCAAATATCTCCAGATATCTTCGACGTAAACTCTTTCTTGATACACGGTTCTTCACAAAATATTCAATTCAAATCTTGAAGAACATTCAAAAGACTCTCTCTAACTCTCTGTAATTTAAAGAATAAAAAATACTTTTCAATGTAAAGTCCTAACTCGATTACAGACTCTGCAACTTAAATAGTAAAATACAAATGAACTTCAGTAGAGATAACTGTCTGTCGTCGTTATCGGAATGTGCTAACACCTGTAGATCATCTCAATGAAAAGTACATAGTTAGGTTGTCAACACAATATATTAACAATCTCCCCTACATTTCATGGAGATGATGATCCATCAAACAAGGTGTCTATCAAAAATACAAACAGTAAGCAATTCAGATCATGATAGTTAAGCACATCAAACAATATAGCAAAATATCAACAAAGTAAAGTTTCAAACAAGACGACATTTTAGAAAGTCAATAGTCCATCACAGTTCATCCACAAACAAACAAACACAATCATCAGAATATAGTGTCATCAGCACAAAGTTTAAACATCCATCAGTCATCAGACAATCACCAAAAATCATTAAAATGTTTAGTCAGAAAAGTGTTACCCAAATGTACCAACAACCTCACCACACCGAGACCTCCACCAAAAAGACACCACCAGCTTGTTTCTCCCTCTTGATGGATCAAACAACTCCATAAGAAGAATCCTCTTCCTCATCAGCAAATGGATTTTGCTCCTCAGAACGAGCTCCACTTGAAGAGGCCTTGCAGGTTGGGGAGAGAGATCCGGGAAGCATACTCATAATCTGTGCAATCTTGCGCTTGGTGGCAATGGCTTCCTGGCTGATTTTGGTCTGCTTGTCACTCAAAGCAAGCAACTCAGACTTGATCTGCAGTATTAGATCAGTGCCAGACGGTGGTGGTCCTTCCTTGAAGTCATTATGCTTATCACGAAGGTCATTGGAACGGGAATGCACATTAATCTTGATCAGGTCATCCTTCTTTGTTTTAATACCATTGTGATGCAACAACAGTGTGATAAGACCGAGGTATGGTAAACTAGCAGACTTGGTGATTAAATCACGAGTATAACCTAGCATACGTTTCAAAACCAGAAGACCAAAATTCATAAGTTCTATTCCAGAATCAATGCAAAACAAAAGTTTACCCATCTCCAGTAAAGGTTGTGAAGCATTGGATGTTGGTAGGATGTTTGCACGACACAGATAGAACAAGCAGTGGAATTTCATGGTCATGTCTGAAACGCTGCATTTATGTCGACCAAAATCAAAAGCTCTCTGATTTGAAATTGTATAGGCAATGTCAGCAGGGGAATGAGGTAGATACTCCAGCGGATCTCCGAGATCGTCGTTTGGTGCAAGTTCTAACAACGCATTGATAACACCAGGGGTTAAATCAATAAACTTGCCTCTAATATACATCTTACCGAAACATTGAGATTTCTTGTTCAGAACATCAGGGTGTAAGTTGGCGTAGAACTCTCTGACTAGTGTTGGAGAGTAAGCTTTAAAAACCCTTGCCCACTTCAGCAAATGTCTTTCTTCAAGAAACTCATCAAACCCTAGGTCGGTGTAAGTAGCATGGACGAAGGTCTCCTCTGGAATGAATGTCCTATTGACAAGGTCTTTGGTCCCGAACAACATCATTTCCTTAGTAAAATAGGTCATGTTGAACGCTCGTTGATATTGTAAGTCCCTCTGTGACTTCTCTGGTGTCCTTCGAGTCCTCGGTCCTTTCGCAGGTGTACCAACATCACTGGTCGAGGTGCTCCGCTTCTTTTTCTAGGTAGATCTGGTAGTAGGTCGTCGGACCTCTGTTTCAACACCAGCTTGATCAGGAACCTCTGGTTCGTCATGCGGCAGAATGTGATCTTCTTCTTCCTGGACATTTTCGGCTCCAGCATCAGTAGGATTCAGCATATTTTCAGTGGGGTCTACTGTAGAATCTCCAGTAGGGTTTGGAGTAGAATCCTGATGAGGATTTGGAACTGGACTACGAGGAGGGGTTGGAAACATAGTAATCAGGGGCTCAGCATTCTCGGCAAACTCTGTTATTTGGTTTTCGACAGCTTCGGTGGAAGTTTGAGCAGTATTTTTGGCAGTGGCATTTGGCTCCTCAACATTTTCAGAGGGATTGAGGGTTTCAGAGGTAATCGGTGTCTCTGAGGTGGTTTTAGTTGGCTCAGAAGCCTTTTCGGGTAAGTTGGTTGAGGAAGATGAAGCCATAGCTAAGTAATTTCTGCAAGCTCAAACTAGAAACTGAAGAATAGTAAAGTGAAAACACAAGCTATCGAATATAAAGAGAGAAAACGAAGATGAAGAGGCAAGAGACGGTTTCTCCCCGAAGTGCGACGTGAAAGATGTCAGTTTGCAGTCATCATTACTAAGAGGACGACGGTTTCTCCAAAACTTTATCCAAAAAATGAATTGGGCCTACAAAACTCATGGGCTAGATCAAGTGTAAAATGTAAAATAAACATAAACATTGATTAGAATTAACTAGAATAGCAAAGTCCCATAATAGATCTAAGTGTTTCAAACCTTTCACCGTCGAGTGCTTTAGTAAGGATGTCAGCACGTTGTTCCAACGTCCCAATATGTTCAATGTTGCACACACCCTCTTCAACTAAGTCTCTTATAAAATGATGCCTTATATCAATATGTTTGCTGCGACTATATAGAACATGGTTTTTTGAAATGTTAATAGCACTTGTATTGTCACAATAAACCTTGAAGTCATCCTTCTTGATCCCATAATCACTCAAAACTTGTTTCATCCACATCAATTGTGAGCAGCAGCAAGTAGCAGCTATATACTCTGCTTCCGCTGTAGAAAGTGCAACTATGTTTTGCTTTCTAGAAAACCAACATACAAGATTATTCCCTAGATAGAAACAGCCTCCCGTTGTTGACCGTCTGTCATCACAACAGCCAGCCCAGTCCGAATCTGTGAACCCTATCAAATCCTTTTATAGAACCAAATCCCTAATCCAATAGTTCCTTTCACATATCTCATGATACGTTTAACAGCTTTCAAATGCACTTCCTTAGGATTTGCTTGAAATCTAGCACAAACTCCCGTGCTAAAAGATATGTCGGGTCTAGTAGCTGTTAAGTAAAGTAGACTTCCGATCATGCTTCTATATAATTTATGATCTACACTTGCTCCTTGATTATCCTTTGAGAGTTTCTGTTGTTGACCTTGAGGAGTCCTTGCAACCTTACTATCTTCCATCTTAAATCTCTTTAGCATATTTCGTGCATACTTCTCCTGACTAAGAAACATCCCATCTTTCAGTTGCTTCACTTGTAGTCCTAAGAAGTAAGTTAACTCTCCTAACATGCTCATTTCAAACTCTGACTGCATGGCTTTAACAAAGTTGTTTCTAAGATGTTCTGACGTCGCTCCAAAAATAATATCATCAACATATACCTGTGCAATTATGAAGTGGTTGTCTTCATGCTTTACAAACATCGTCTTATCAGCTTCTCCTCTCTTATAACCATTATAAATGAGAAATGAAGACAATCGATCATACCAAGCTCTAGGAGCTTGCTTTAGTCCATAAAGTGCACCCTTCACTCGATAGACATGATTTGGTCTAGACGGATCTTCGAAACCAGCAGGCTGTGCCACAAAGAACTCCTCTTTGATCTTCCCATTTAAGAAAGCTGTTTTGATATCCAGTTGATACAACTTAAAATCCATAGTGCATGCAAATGCTAATAAAATTCGAACAACTTCCATTCTTGCAACATGTGCGAATGTTTCTCCATAATCTAAACCTTCTATTTGTGTGAAACCTTGGGCTACTAGGCGAGCTTTATTTCTTATAATGTTCCCTTGCTCATCAGTCTTATTCCTAAAGACCCATTTTGTACCAATAACATTGATGTTCTGTGGTTGTTCCACCAACTCCCAAACATCATTCCTTTCAAACTGGATCAAGTCATCTTGCATGGCTGCTATCCAATATTCATCTTTAAGAGCTTCTGAAACATTCTTAGGTTCCACTCTAGATATAAAGCAGTTTAATCCAGCTAATTCTTTGTAATTAACCTTCTTGCTTCTAGTCAGTCGTTGAGCACTTGGATCACCTATAATATCTTGCTGTGAGTGATGCTTTAGAGTCCTTTGACCTTTTCTCTTATCAGATATAACATCTTTAGAACTTAAATCAGCATCCTCTAAGTTTTCTTCATGATCAGCATCTCCTTCATCATCAATGACTATTCCTTCAGACTGTTGTTGACTGGATGTACCAACATCAGGGTTGTCTGAGGCAGTATCAGTACTAGGAACAATATCATCATCATCCTTTCTAGGTAAAGCATACTTATCCTCAAATAGAACATTTACTGATTCAATAACCTTTCTGGATGAATCAAATAAACTCGATAAGCTCTAGAATTGTTAGAATATCCCAAAAACCAACCTTCCTCAGCTCTAGCATCAAACTTCTTAATTTGCTCTCTATCCCTGTAGACAAAACATTTACATCCAAAAATATGAAAATATTTAACAGTAGGAGTTTTACCATTCCAGATTTGATATGGAGTGTTGTTAGTGTGAGGTCTCAACAACACACGATTGATGATGTGACATGCTGTGTGAATTGCTTCAGCCCAAAATGACTTGCCAAGAGCACTAGCATGTAGCATTAAACGAGCCATTTCTTGAAGTGTTCTATTCTTTCTTTCAGCAATCCCGTTCTGTTGAGGTGTCTTTGGGGCAGAATACTCATGAAAAATTCCATGGTTGTTGCAGAAAAGTTCAAACTCCTGATTCTCAAACTCACGTCCATGATCAGAACGGATCCTTTGGATTTTGGTTTGCTTTTCATTCATCAACTTCAGGCTTAGCTTTTAAAAGTGTTGAAAGGCTTCATCTTTGCTCCTGAGAAAACATACCCAAGTGAATCTCGAAAAATCATCAACACAAACTAAAACATACCTTTTGCCATTTAGGCTTTCAGTTTCTGTTGGACCCATAAGATCCATATGAATTAGTTCTAAGCAATGATCTGTAGAGACTCCATCAGTCTTCTTATGTTGAGCTCGGGTTTGCTTTACTTTTGAACAATCCACACAAGCAAGGTCTTTGTTATTCTGTAGTTTTGGCAGACCTCTAACAGCGGCTGAACAACTTAGTTTGTACATGGTTTGATAGTTGAGATGTCCAAGCCTTTTGTGCCATAAGTTTGTGAGGTCATCCTTGCTTACAAGTGCTTGTGCCAGATTAGCTTCCAAAGTATAGCAATTGTTCTTTGATCGTTTGCCTGTCATGATGTTATCTCTCCTGCAATCAAATACTTGACAGAAATGCTTATTAAAAATAACAAGGGAGTCTTCATCACATAATTGACTAATTGAAATGAGATTAGTAGTAAGCCCTTCAACATGATAAACTCTAGAAAGTTTAGAAAGTTCACCATCCTTTACATTACCATAACCAGTGACTTTGCTTCTAGCACCATCACCAAAAACCACATCTCCACAATCTTTATCTGTAAAGTTATTTAGTATTTCCTTACTACGTGTCATATGCCTTGAACAACCTGAATCAAAATACCATTTTTTGGACCGTGGTTGTTGTTGTGATGATAGAACAACAAGGCATTGACTCTCCTTTCTCTTAGGTACCCACTCCATTTGAATTCTGATCTTTTTCTTTAAATCTTCATAGGGCCAGACCACTGGACGACCATTCATGATATCACGAACAATTCTCATGCAAGTTTCAGCTGTGTGACCAGGTAAGCTGCAATAGAGACAGTCTCTTCGTCGTTTCGGTGATGTAGGAACATCCTGATGTGTCAGTGAATTTGATTCAGCATTCAAATTTCCACCACTAACAAATAGTCTTTTTCCAGTAGATGCTTGATTCTTTTACCCAATTCCAGTCATGTCTCTGTAGCTCTTTCCAATGGACAAAACTTCATCCAGTTTGCCTTTCCATTTGGTCATCTTCTCCAAGTCAGTAACTCGAATTTTCAATTTAATAGATTCATCTCTGAATGATTCCTTCTCCTTAGTCAAAGTAGTAATTTGAAGCTTCACTTCATCATACTTTCCCTTAAGAACTTTCAGATCATCAATAGCCTTAAGCTTTTCAGCTTCTGCTTTATCCAAAGTCAGACGTATGTCAGTGAGTTGTTTCGACAACTGCTCATTCTCCTGTACAACTTCATCATACTCCTCTTTGAGTTCTTCATAGATATCAACCAGTTCTTTATAAAGACTACCTGATTCAGCTGTAACAATAGAAGAAATGTCAGTAATTAATTGTATTGACTCAGAGTTACCTGTAGAAGGGATAGGACTGGCTTCTCTTGTCACAAATGCAACAACATCCTCATCATCACTTGATTGATCATTCTCAGCTTCAACTTCAGACTCATCACTCAAAGTGGCTTGAAGTGCTTTTCCTCTCTTCTTAGCAGTAGGACATTCAGCTCTCACATGGCCTTTTCATTCACATTCAAAACATATGATCTTAGAAGATTTGTCAGACTTATTAACATCTTTATCCGTCTTGAACTTTCTGAACTTCCTATCAGGTTTCTTTTCAAATCTGTTGTTCTGCTCCTCCGTCGTCACTGGGTTGTCAGAACTACGATTTTTCTTCTGAAACTTCTTGAAATGCTTATTCTGAAGCATCTACGTTAGAGAACTCGCTCTGATACCAATTTGTAGGTCCCTTAATTGTCAAGATTCAGTTATGGTTGTTTACGCTGTGTTCTAACTACGCAAATACGAAAGCAGTAAATGAACACAAACAATTTGATGAACCAGTTCGGTCTTGTGACCTACGTCTGGGGGATACCAATCCAGGTGACTCCACTAGACTGAAAATCACGAACACAGACTCATTATCCTAAAACCTAACTCAAGATCAACCTCAACACTAGATGAACAAACCTAGTTGAGCAGACGTCGTTGGAACTCCCCCTCAACACGTCTGTAGGGACTCCCCTAATTGCAATCTTCAAGGCAGGATCTCAGTCTATCATTCACCTATGATTTCCATCTCTTCACCGAATTGCTCCAGATTTTTTCAATTGTAGAACGCTCAAATATCTCCAGATATCTTCGATGTAAACTCTTTCTTGATACACGGTTCTTCACAAAATATTCAATTCAAATCTTGAGGAACATTCAAAAGACTCTCTCTAACTCTCTGTAATCTAAAGAATAAAAAATACTTCTCAATGTAAAGTCCTAACTCGATTACAGACTCAGCAACTTAAATAGTAAAATACAAATGAACTTCAGCAGAGATAACTGTCTGTCGTCGTTATCGGAATGTGCTAACACCTTAGATCATCTCAATGAAAAGTACATAGTTAGGTTGTCAACACAATGTATTAACAGTGCCATCTTAGAAAATCTGTCCACAACAACAAAGATTGAGTCCTTGGCACGGGCGGTCCTCGGTAAGCCCAAAATGAAATCCATGGAGATGTCGATCCAAGGCCCTTCAGGTGCAGGTAGTGCTTGGTATAGCCCATGGGGCTTCACTTGTGACTTTGCCTTTAGACATACAAGACACTTTGCAATGAAGTCGACTACTTGCTTGGACATTCCTGGTCAATAGAATCTCTCCTTCAACACTTCCATTGTGGCATGTTTCCCAAAGTGTCCCATCATATCTCCTGCGTGGGCTTCTTTGATTATCAACTCTCTGATGGACCCTCTAGATATGCACAATCTTTTCCCATAGTAGAGGTATCTGTTCAGTCGGGAAAACTCCTTGTAAGCATTCTTCTCAGTCTTCTCATAGGCTTCCTTAAAATCTGGATCATCTGCATACTGCGCTTGGATGTGCTCAAACCCAATTAGACGCGTAGTAGCAAATGCCGCTAAAGCCATTCTCCTAGATAGTGCGTCAGCAACAACATTATCCTCCCCCTTCTTGTACTTGATCACATATAGAAAGGTTTCAATAAAGGCACTCCAGCTACCATGTCTCTTACTCAGCTGTCCTTGAACCTTTATGTGCTTTAAGGTTTCGTGATCAGTGTGGATAATGAACTCTCTACCTCTGAGATAATGTTGCCAGACCTTCAACGCTCTCACAATTGCATACAATTCCTTATCGTATGTTGAGTAGTTCAATTGACCACCATTGAACTTCTCACTATGATATGCAATTGGTCGGTTCTCCTGCAATAGAACTACTCCCATCCCTGTCCCTGATGCATCACACTCCAATTCAAACAGCTTCTCAAAATCAGGTAGTGCTAGCACTGGTGCATGGGTCAGTTTCTGCTTCAACTTATCAAAGGCCTTTTGTTCTGCTATTCCCCACTTATACTTCAAATCCTTCTTCAACAGTGAAGTGAGAGGAGCAGTAATGATGCTAAAGTTAGGCACAAATCGTCTGAAGAATCCGCACAATCCTAGAAAACTTCGAACTTCTGATACAGTGGTCAGCGGCATTCAGTGATTGCCTTTATCTTACTTTGATCAACTTTGAGCCCATCCTTCCCAACAACAAATCCTAAGAAGATCACTTCAGTCACATGAAAGGTGCACTTCTCAAAGTTGGCATATAACTTCACCTCCCGTAGCTTGTTTAGGACCTGTTGCACATGAGAAACATGATCAGTTTCGTTTGTACTATAGATAAGAATATCATCGAAATAGACAACAATGAAACGATTAATATATGGTCGGAGGGTCTCATTCATTAGCCTCATGAAAGTGGCTCGTGAATTGGTGAGACCAAATGGCATCACCAGCCACTCGTACAACCCAAAATTAGTCTTGAAAGTGGTCTTCCATTCATCGCCGGGTTGCATTCGTATCTGATGGTATCCACTTTTCAGGTCTATCTTTGAAAAGACAGTTGCACCGCTTAGCTCGTCGAGCATATCATCAAGGCGTGGAATTGGATGGCGGTAGTTCACTGTGATGGCATTGACAGGCCGACAATCCATGCACATCCTCCATTCTCCATTCTTTTTAGGCACAAGTAAAACAGGTATAGCACACGGAGACAAACTCTCTCTAATCCATCCTTTATCCAATAGTCCTTGCACTTGGCACTGGATCTCTTGGGTTTCTTCAGGATTCATTCTGTATGCTGGCCTATTGGGAGTTGTAGCTCCAGACATGAACTCAATTTGATGCTCGATTCCCCTCAATGGTGGTAATCCTTCTGGAAATTCTTCAGGGAATAAGTCTTGATTCCGTTCGAGCATCCTAGCAAAAGTTTCAGGATAGTGAGGTGCAGATTTATCTGTTCCCAAAATATATTCAATAGGTTTAATGAAAGCAAGGAAACAGTAACCTGGAAATTCCGGCTCCTTCATAGCTCGTTCAATTTCAGTCTTGCGCATCAGTAGGCACTTGTCAGCAATCGCATTGCCGTTCTCCTTTTTCTGCACTTCAACTTGCTTGCTCAGCTCCTTCCCTTTGTGCAATTTCTCTTCTTCCTCAATCTGCTTCTTCAGCTTTTCTGCTTCTCTCCTAACAGTAGCCATAGATAAGGGCTTCAAGAGATACTCCTTCTTACCCCTTTTAAACTCCAAGGTATTCGGCTTTCATCTATAGATCACATCATTGTCAGACATCCAAGGTCTCCCTAATAACACATGGTATGCGTTCATAGGAATGACATCGCATAATACATTCTCAGTGTATGTTCCCATGGTGATGGGAATTCTGGCTTGGTGCGCGACTTTGATGCGTCCACTTGCATTCATCAAGTGTAGCAAGCATGGCTTCTTGTGCTCTTCTAATGGAAGGTTTAACATGCGCACACAAAATAAAGAAACTATATTAGTGCAGCTCCCATTATCAACTATTACGGTAGCACCCTTGCCTAGGGTTGCAAACGAATAGAATAATTTTGATTCGATTCGTGATTCGGTTCGAAATTTTGCTATTCGTATTCGGAATTTTATGATTCGAATTCGAATAAAACATATTCGATTCGATTCGATAAGTAAACAAATACGAATACAAAATCTCAATATTCGATTCGATATTCGTTCGTATTCGATTAAATATTTATTATATTTAATAAAATCATATATATTATTATATTTATATATAATATATAATACAGTATAATTTTTCATTCTCACTTCCTATATTATATTTTTTTTGGCCCAACTACCAATCCTTAAACAGCCCAATACCCTATTATTATTGCACTACTCGTTTATATTATTAGGGCACATAAAGAGAACAAGACTGCAGATTGAGTTTTAGGGTTGGGTTGGGCGCCGCCCTCTCTTTTCTTCCCTTCTTCCATTTTCTTTTTTCTTTCATTTTTCTTTACCGAGAGCAGCGGCCATGGCTGCGAGATTCGTGAACAGAGGAGACGCAAGAGGGCGAGAGGGAGAGATTGCCGGAGCTGTGGTAGCGAACGCAGCAGCCACCGGCGGTGTTGAGCGAGTAGATGGAGACGCCGGTCGATGGTGGCCCTGCCGGTGGTGTTGGTGAACAGCGGTGGTGGTGACCAGTTCTGGGGAGAAATGCTTGAGCAGCGGCTGTGGCGAGATAGATGAGACAGCTAGGAGCGCGATGTTGTAACAACCGGAGGAAACTTGTATTTAGTTGATATTTGACAATGGAAGAGACTCCTCCGCTGCAAGGAGGCGCTGAAGCAAAGGAGGAGCTGAGCAACCGGATGGTAGAGCATCGGGGGCTGCAGCAGCGTCGTCGGAGAGAGGCCAGAGGTGGTGGTGTAGTGGTGGAGACAGGGACGGTGGAATCGAGTGTAGTGTAGGCTAATGTTTGTTAAATTTCAGAACTAATCTTCACTGCTTCAATTTTGGTTCGATTTTTCGAGTTGCTTAGAATCTGGTGGAAGTTTAGAATATTTTTTTGTTATTGTGTATTTTTGCTTATGTTCTTGACAATTTTATTGTTGCTGTGTTTTTTTTTTTGTTCTTTTTCGATTCAGACATTGTTAGTTGAATGCAGATTTAAAATTTACAGGTTTATTCACAACTCCCCACCATTCGAATCGGATAAATACGAATTAAATACGAATCGAATAGTCACGAATCGATCAAATATCTTCAAATCGGATCAAATAATATTGTATAGAAAAATCGAATCGAATATCGAATAGTTTCGAATAATTCGAATATTAACTTCGAATCGAATACGAATCTTATTTATTATTCGAAAAATAATCGAATACGAATACGAATAGTTGAACAATTTTCGAATACCGAATCGAATAGGGTGGTATTCGCTTCGATTCGATTCGATTGCAACCCTACCCTTGCCATTAATAGTACAGAAGCAATGAAATAAATTCTCCTTGTTCATTTTCTGTTCTTTCAGCAGTTAAGATTCTCATAGCTACCATGGTCTGGAAAGCTTCTTCTTCATCAAAAACCTCTCTATCTTCAGGATTCTCTTCGGCATCCTCAAGGTCATCAATTTCTTCATTACAGATTTCTTCCTCATCAATAGGTAGCAATGCTCCATTTTCAGTGATAGCAACCAACTTCTCTTCACCAGTGTCAATAAGAGCAACTTTCCTAAGATTAGGACATTCATTAGCATAATGCCCTCTTCTTTGACACTTCCAGCAGATAACTTCTCTTTTATGACGACCCCCTCTGTTTCTTTCTTGTTCAGGACCCCTGTTTCGGTCATCCCGTTGAAAGTTCTTTCCAATTTCAAAAGTACGGGGTTTATGATTCTGATTCTGGTTTTGCACTGGAGGTTTGTTCTGTTCATTCTTGTTGTTTTCTTGTGGTGGTGGGGGTTTGACTAACCATGGTTTAGAATTACTTGGTCCTGCGGTTGATTTCCAAGTGGTATTCTTTTTTAACTTCCTTTCAATCTTGATGCATTGTTGAACCAAGTGTTGGAGGTTATCATAACCACGAATGTCAGCTTCTTCCCAAATATCTTTTCTGAGCCCATTGGCGAATCTGGCTAGTGTGATATCTTCATCTTCAATGACTTGACACCTCATTAGCAGCCGCTCTGTCTCCTTGTAATATTCCTCCACAGATCTTGTACCCTGCGTAAGAAAGGAAAGCTTTAGGTACAAATCTTTTCTATAAGTTGCTGGCACAAACCTTTGTCTCATGAGCACTAGCAATCTAGTCCAAGTTTGGACTGGCTCATATCCTATTCTCACAGCATCTTGACACACTTTTTGCCACTAGCTTAATGCATAATCTCTGAATTCAACAACAGCTAACTGGAGTTTCTTCCTCTCAGAATATCTATGGACATTGTAGATCAGCTCTATCTGCTCAAGCCATTCAATAAATTCATTGGGATCGGCTGTCCCCGTGAATGTTGGAATAGTAAACTTGATGGCTTTTAGACTGTCATCGAGGTCTTCTTCCCTCCTGTCAAACTCTATGCCTTCATTCGGATCCTGCATGTGATGATTGTAATCCCTTGGTTGGAAACCACCTTGACGGTTCCTTCTATTCTGTCGATTACCCAGTTGAGGATTTACTTCCACAAATCCTTCATCATCATCACTGTCAGAGAACGGATGCACTCCCCTTTGTCTTGGAAGATTTGCAGCATTCGGATTTCTGACTGGTCTCGCTTGCTGTGGTTCAAGTTCACGTGGTGCACGTCTTGCATTGGGTCTTGGAGGACCATTTCTACGATCAAAGTTCCCCATTTCCGAACCTTCTCTTCTATCGGATCCTTCCACAGTACCTGCAGGAATCTCAGTTTCAGTAGTGGCTTTAGGAAGTTCATTAAATTTTTGCTCAACAACATATAAAACTTCATTTTCGATTTTCTCCTGCTGCCCAATTAATTGAGATTCAAAGTGTTCAGTCATCTCATTCAGTTGAGAATTGAAATCATGATCCATCTGATCCATTCTTCCAAACAGATCACGGCCTTGCTTGGTTACAGTCTCTCTAATTTCAACATTTTCATCTTGCATCTGTTTAAGAGTAGCTTCCATAGTTCGCACACACTGCAAGAGAGTCTCATATTTATCTGCCATTGTAAAACACTAAAGAATATATATGTATAAGATGTTAGAGAAAACAAAAACAAGAACTGAAATCTTGGAGTGATCTCACCTAAAAGAATATTCACACAGCGTAGCTATGGATTGGTTTGTCACCCAAAACCTCTTCAGCTGTTCGTGTCTTGTCACCCAATTCAGATCAAGTAAGAGAAGTGCGCTGTGAAGTTATGTACGCACAGCACAAGAACCAAAAGTACTGTTCGACTCTATCAAGAAAGGACTGACTTTGTGTGTGATATGCAATGCAAAATGATGCGGGTTTGCAGAACCGAATAGTGCAATTTTTGCAATCAACTCAAATCAATCTTAGCTTTTGGCCGAATTCGAAAACTTGAAAGATGAAGAAAATTCCCACTCAAAAATTATGAAGAGAGAACTCACAGGGAATTTACTCAAGTGACTTCAAGGGCTAGGTTTCACAATTGTGCCAGTCCAATATCCACTTTATTGTGATATCACTCAAGTGGCTTCAAGGGCTAGGTTTCACAAAGGTGCCAGTCCAATATCCACTTTATTGTAACACTCAAATAAGGAAGTATGGTATGGTGTTTGGTATGGATATATGAAGTAGAGTGGTGGTGGAGGCCAAAATCAAGAGAAGAATAAGTTTCACAACTTCTGAAATTTCAGCAGGTTTGATGCGCGCGCTCTGTGACTTGCAGCAGTGTTTTCACACGCTATAAGATAACAAAGCGTGATATGGATTTATGATATTTCAAGCTTATTGGATTAGGAAGATTTTGGTGCAAGAATGACGTATTTTGACTTAGGGACGCGCCCTCACACGCTCAAGATTTGGTAACCCGCTAGATTTTGACACATCTTACCAAATTGGCCATATCTCTCTCAAATCTTACCCAAACGGATTGATTCAAAAACCAAATTAAAGCTAACTCAAATATCTTTCAGATCATATAAAATTCTCCAAAATATATGAAGATCTTTGATTTCAAATCAAAGCACAAGGATGCAACAGTCGCGGACACAACAGGGCAGAATTTTTGCTTTCGGCTTTTCGACACCCAAATCAACTCCGATCGCCCTCAAACCAATTCCATATGAAAGATAACACCCAAAAATAGTGGAAAAAGTAATCCCCAATATAGCAGGTCGGAAAAATCAAGATCTCCTTCAACCAAACTTTTCAGATTAACAAAAATCGAAGCAAATCAAGCACTAGTTTAGTCGATCTTGCAAACCATGATCACAATGCTATGGGTAATGATGCAAATCCACACAATGAGTGTAAGACAAGTGAAAACAAATGCAATAACACAGAATTATGAAGATCAAAGAGCAAAAGTGACTAGAATTATGACTTTCGACGAAGAACGCACAAGAACTTCAAATCACCATATCTTGCTCAAATCTAATCCGATTTGGAAGATATTTATATGCAGATTTATGCATTCGACACAAGGATTCCAAATATCATATCAGATCTACCAAATAAACAACGAATCAATACCAGAAAATCAAAACGAAAATCTGGCGAGAATAGTAACTCAAGAACACGAAGGAATTTTCGGATTTTTTATTTATAAGAATTGAAAAACACCTAATGTGCTAGAAACGAGGCTCTGATACGAAAATAGAAATTACTGCCATGGATCGGATTCCAGACAACACTAGGATTTGGACACGAATGCGGAAAATAAAACGATAGCGAAGTTTACCAATTTGATCAAGAGATTCGAGATGGGGAATGACCCGAAACGATCAAGCGCATCTCCTCTCTCCGATGATCCTCCTTGGATGATTCCAACAATCCATACTTCAAAGGATCGCAAGGTGAGTTTACCAATCGAAGCTCACAAAGACGAGAAAACTCTCGGTGACCCCTTGAGCAAGTTTGGAAAATAATTCATCAAATTGCTTAAAAAGTTGTTTACAAGTTCAAAGGAGGGACTATATATAGGCCTAGGACAAATTAAACCCTAAACATAACTATTGGGCCTAATTACATGGGTTAGGCCCAATCAGGCAAAAACTAATAAAAGGAAAATATAGTTGATAGACCTAATTACATAGGTTAGGCCCAATCAGGAAAAGACTAATAAAAGGAAAAGCGCAAACTTAATAAAGAAAACAGAAAACAGAGTCGCGAAACTACGAGCAGAAACGCTGCACGCGACATTTATTTGACAAAGCGTGCGGAAATGCAGCGAGGAAACGGTTTCTGGAATTGGCTAAGTCTTCAGCGGCTTCTGCTCCTCGCTTTGTCGGAAATAACGTGGCGTAGGCACATCGCGCAGAAAACCTCTCCAGATTTGGCTAAGTCCACAATTTCACCTCCTAGCTTTGTCGGCCTCGCTTTGTCTGCGATATCTCCTCGCGATGTCACGAGCTTGTAGCGTGGGTAGTGCGGAGTGGGAACAAAGCGAGGGTTCTGTTTCCAGAATTTTCTAACTCTTTTCCCAACTCGTCTCCTTCCTCTTTCAGCTCCAACCTGATCATCATCTTTCCTTCAAGTGTTGGTTTCATCTGTTCCCATTCTCCAGCGTAAGTCCGTAGCAGTCCGGCCACTTGGTTGGTAAACCTTTTAGCTCGCTGTCTCGAACACAGGCCCTCGGGTATCTGAACCATGGCACGGGCTACCATGCCAGATGAGGTTCTGAAGATCGAATGGTTTTGAGTTGAGATACATGGCATCATCTTCTCCCTTCTTTTCTTCTCCATTATGGATGTTCGGTTGCTGTCATTTTCTCCTTTAATCATGCACTTTGAGCTGTTCTATTGTATTCTTGTAATAATTCCTCCGGTGGCTTCCAATGCATTATTGTCTTCAATAATTTACTTTTTTTTTTGATTTTCTTCTTTGTTTTCTTGTGCAATTTCGTCATGGCATACATCTTGCTGCATTATTCTTTTCTTGGTGCTACATTGGTCCTCTTTGTCGTCACTGCTTACTTCACTTCGTTGTCTCTTACCGAAGAAATGTTCTTGTTTTCAGGCTTGTAGTTGATTTTTCTACACCTTTCTTCCAAATATTCTTTACTTCTTCGGAGCATTCGAAGTTGTATATGTCAAATTTCTGAATCAATCCGGCTAAATTTCCTGATCTGAATCCTGGAGCATTTAATTGTTCATTCATGATGACTTCTTCATTTCCAAAAAAATATTCATGCTCCTTGGTTGTATAGTCTTTTCATTTGTTCATGGACAACGCGTATTCCCATTGCTCTTTTGAAGTGGATGTATTTGTCATTGGAGATTTCTGTTTTGGGTGTTCCATAGTCTTGAGGGTAGCTTTTTGGTTTAATAATTTCTTCTGCAATAATAAGATGGTAGGATGGGTATTTGACTTCTGAATTAATAGATAATACCTTTAGTTTCTGGGTTTTGGGTCTTATGTTTAAGCCTTCAATTATTACGGATAATTTGGATATTTCGCAAGGGGGATAGAAAAATAGTTTTGATGAAACCAAATTTGAAAAGTTTGAAACAAAATTCGGGTCACAGCCTGGTAAAATTGTTACTTGTGGATGTAGGGATTTGGTAAATTCAGTGTAGAATGATGTTTCTTGTTTGGTTAAGGAGTATATGTAACTACTAAGGGTATGATATTCTGCTAAAAAGTTTCTAGTCTCAAGGCTGATGGGTGCTGGTTGAGGAATATTGTCACTGAAATAATTTTTTGTTTCTGCAATGTTTTTCGACGAGGTCGAAGGTCTTGCATCTCCAGATTGTTTTGCTTGTTTGTCCTCTTTTGGAACAGAATCAGCTTTCCCTTCCTGGTCTGAAACACTAGTATTAAGTTGTTCTTCAGTTGTGTAGAAATTTTCTTCCATAGTAGTTAGTAGTCCATGCAGACACTAATTACATTCATATAGATCGTCATTGATAGTTTTGTGTTCGTCCATAAAACTCCCAACAATCAATTGTTGTAGTTTTAATTGTCTGTCCATAGTAGACTGTAGTAGTTTTTGTAGTCGATCGATTTCTTGATAAATGTGGTCAGTCAGACTAGCATCATCCCATTGTTCATTGTTCTCCATATTCGGGGTTCCTGCTTAAAAAATCAGCTAGATAATTGTCCGTCTTTTTAATATATTCAACAGAAAAGTCGTACATTGACAAAAGGTCTGATATCTTATTATTCTCCTATACTGAGGTTTATTTGGTACTTCCTCCGTTCCTTTTAAATTGTTACGTAGCCACATTTTACGCAATCCAATACATATTTTTAATCCTTCATAACTCAAATTGCATTCGAGTAAAAATTGCAAAAATTTTATATTCTAAATCTATGCGATTAGACGAATCCAACAAGATCCCAATTGACTATATTTTATCTTATATAATTGTATGAAAAAAGTCGAATCAAATTTACTCAATGAACAGTGACAAAACACCATCCGTGTCAATTCATTAGGAACGGAGGAAGTACTTTGTTATAGATTAGTTGTTTAACTTGTGCGTTATCTGTTAACACCTAAATTTTTTTACTTAGTAACCAAAATAAAAATTTATTTATTGATTTAATCACTGCAAGTAATTGTTTCTCATTTGTACTATAATTTATGGTTGCTCCTTGTAATGTCCCTGATGCATATCTACAAATTTCACTAGTATCTGTTTTTAACAATCCTTCCCAATGGTAGTCTGAGCTATCTGTTTGTACTATTAAATTATCTTTTTCGTCGGGTAATCTTAACGGCGGTAATTTGGAGCATTCTTCTTTTAATTGTTTGACAATTTCAGTATGTTGATCATTCCATCATATTTTATTGTTTTTCCTAATTAATTTTCTTAAGTGATTTGTCTTTTTTGCTAAATTTGATATAAATCCTTCTGCATAATTCAGAATTTCTAGAAATCTTTGTATATTTAACTTATTTCTAAGTTCATCAGGCATTGTAACCAGTTTTGTACTTATGTGTGGTTGCATTTTAATTCCAAGTTTGTTTAATATTAGTCCCAAAAATTCTATTTCATCTTTGAATATTTCTACTTTCTTTTCTGATAAAATTAATCCATGATCTTTACAAATTTTTGCAAAATATATCTAATATTTTTTATGTTCTTCTATATTATTTGATGCTATTAATATATCATCTACATATACAAATATGAAATTACTAAATTTTTTGATTGTTTTATCCATTTTTCTTTGAAATATTTGTGGTCCACTTTTTTATTCAAAACGGCATAACTTTCCATTAATAGTGTCCTTGTGGTGTACTAAATGTTGTATATTTTATACTTATGGGATGCATTTTAATTTGCCAAAATCCATTTTTGCAATCAAATTTTGAATAAATAGTTCTACCTCTAGCTAATCCTATTAGATTTTCTTTGTTAGGTAGAAAATATCCATCAAATATCATATTTTTGTTTAGTTCTTTATAATTTATTATTAATCTTGGTTTATTTCTTATTTGTTCACTATGATTTTTAACTAAAAAAACCTTACTATTATGTTCTGCTACAAATTCTTGAATAAGATCTAATTCTAATAATTCATTTATTTGTTTTCGAACTTCTTCAATATCTTATTGATTATGCATCATAGGTTGAGTTCTTATTATTATATCATTATTTTTCATTTTTAATTCTGCATATATTTTATTGAGATTCCATTTTTCAATTGGATTTTCCCCATAGTTTTCAGAGATGTATTTTATTGTTTCATGAAGTTCATATTTATCAAAATCTTCTGGCTTTTGAATTAACACTTGTTTTTTAATTTTGTGGATCTTGAATTTTGTGTAATAAGTAATTGGTTATTTTATAATTTCTCATTTTTCACCACGTTTCTGCAACACTCTGTATGGTTTCCTTATTCTTGGAATAGTGATGTAGTGGTTACATGCTGATCTAAGTTGAATATTATATCTATCTACTCTAAAGATTTGAAATAAACTTGTAAAATCTGTCCCTAATAATACATCAATTGTTTTTACTGGGCTAATATATACCTCTTGTATTGTAAATATTTTATTACCTAAAATTATCTGAACATCTTTAACTATTTTATTAATAATTAGACTATGTCCAATAGCTCCATGTACTTCTATTAGTCGTTTATTTACTCCCCATTCTTTTATTAAATGTTCTTGTATTAATGTGATTTCTGCTCATGTATCTAGTATAACACACGTTGTTATATTTGTTTGTAGTATAGTTAACTCTCGATATACTGTTGTTGGAAATATAATTTCTTTCATATATATGTCTTTCCTATTACGAAAGCTTTTCCATCTTTTGTTTTTTCACTAAAAATTTCTCCTGTTATCGTATATTTGTTTAGTGAGTCTAAAAACTCGTTGCCTAACAATATATGATAGGTATTACTAGATGTTCCTTGTTTTTCTGCTACATAACATTTTACTTCTACTATTAAGTCTGTGCTTAGTTTTATTGGTACTATTACTATTTCATTTACTCTTTTTACTTCTCCTTCAAAAGTAGTATATCTATATTCTGTTCCTATATACTTTGTTAATCAATTTATACAAGTTTTTCCTATATGATTCTTACCAGCTCCAGTATCTACTAATATATTTGGTCCTTTTATCCAGCTTGTGCCATTATAATATTCTATATTAATTCTCCATGTTTGGGCCTTTTGTTTACTTTTTTCATATGGTATATCAATACTATGTCTTGGTTGATCAATTTTTAGATTTATTCGTGGACTATAATCTATACTTTTCCTGCTACTCATGGTTCTTCCTACATAAGCTAATTGTGGTCTTCTATTTTTTAATAATTTTCCAATTTCTATTGTATTTTTCTTGTCTGCTAAATCAATTATTCAATCATCCTGTAATGTTGGATTATTTGATTCTGGTAATATTAAATATGTTATTGTATCTCTACATGCTTCATATATTTTTTATTGTCTTTTTATCGTCGTGTGGTTTTAGTCTATTGCTATTTAGATAGCTATAAAAAGCACTGTACTGTAAATATTTTATATTCATTTTTTATTACACCATTCCTATGTAATTTTATGTATAAGGTTATGTTTCGTCTATATTTTGATCTTGTAAGGATACACAATAGTTTGGGTAACATGTAAATAGTAGTTTTTGGTAAATCAGGTTTCCATTAATTGTTCCTAAGTGTGAGTCTTGTGGATTTAATAATCTAGAATCGTATAGACATATTGTCACTGGTAACGGTGCGTTTGGTTGGAGGGATCTTAGATTACCAGTGGGAATGTGATTGCTGGGAATGTAAGATTACTGGGAATATGAGATTGCTGGGAATCTTATTTTTTGATGTTTTAATATTATTGCGTTTGGTTAGATTGAGAATCTCAGATTTCTAGTTCTAAATAATTTACCATAATGTCCCTGAATTTCAATTGAACGAATGTTATAATTATGTCATTTTGCTACACAATAGAAATATTTAAGCCGGTTTATTTTTTAAAATATTGAAAATTCTTTATATGTAATTTATTGTATGATAATTACTTATTTAATGTCTCTAAATCCTTAATATTTTTATTTTATATATAGAAGAAAAGTAAATTTTAAGAAAATATAAAAATATATATTAAAATATGACAATATATATTTTTAAAAAATATGTTTAAATAATTTTCAAAATTTTTCAATTTATTTTTAAAATTAAATTTCATATATTTATCATTTTAGAATACAAATATCTAAATTTATAAAATAAAATAAGCATAAAAAGTGAGGGTATAAAAGTCAATTAATATAAAAGTAGGTAAAGTGGAGGTGGTAATCTAAGATTACCTGCCCTCCAGGTGGAAATGTGATTCCCACCTAAAACACCTAACATTCCCACCTCGGTGGGAATGTGACATTCCCACATGAAACATGCCCCGAACCAAACATGGTCATGTTTCATTCCCTACCCAAGATTCCCAGTGGGAATCTCAGATACCCCAAACCAAACGCCCCGTAAGTCTATTCCACTTCTAAATAAAGATTTTATTAGAATTTTTATTCCTGCTAGATGTACATATTGTATTTTTTTTGTTTTTCTTTCTACTTAATTTTTCTAGTCTTTTATTTATTATATCTTTTGTTAAAAGGTGCAATTTTAGGGTAGTATTAGTTTTACATACATCTACTATTTTTTTATAATTCATGATATTCATGAATTACTATATTATTTCTTGAGAAGGTTCTTGATAGTATATTAAAATTTGTATGTTTGAATCCATGTTTTAGATCTAATCCTTGTATTTTATTAATTTGTTCTGGACTTAAGATAGCTTTTATTGCATATCCCCTTTGTCCTTCATATTTTTCTACATGTTCTATTTCTTTTGTTTCCTCTTGTTCTTCTGTGATTATTTCTTTATTTTTATTCATCTTCTTCTATTTCAGAGAATTTTACTTCATATATTTCTTCTCCTGATTCTGGTTCACTTATACTTTCTAGATCTGATTCAATTTTTTTGAATATTTGTTCATCAATTATATCGTATTCCATAAATCTTACACCTTCACTTGGTAAGGTAATACTACTTTCAACTACTTCTGATGATGGTAAATATAATCTGTGATTATTCATAAAGACTTTATGTTGTTCTTCTAAATAGCTTTCATTAGTTTCTAAGTCAGTGAAAATGTTCCTGTATATATTGGTTCTAAATTTAGTCGTTCTGAATCACTACTTAGTTCATTTATTAAGTCTTCTATACTGGTATTCATTCTGATTCTTCCTTATCCTCTCTATTTTCTAATTTATCTTCTTTTATTTCTTCGTTTATCTTTTTTAATTTTTCTACTTTGTCTATTAGGATTCTAATTTTATTTTGTTTATTTAATTTTTCTATTTCTTTCATCATTACTCTATGGTCGAGACTTCCTGGTTCTGGTGGTTTTTTCCCATTTCGGTGGTGGGAGTAACTTTTCTAATTCTAATTACTTTTGTGGGGTTTTAATCATTGTTTTTTCTATATATCATTCAATATTGTGAAGTCTTGTATCTAAACTTACCATTAGTTCTTTTATTAATTCAATTCCATCTTTTATTCCTTCTAATTCTTGTAGATAACTCATCTTCTACTATTTCTTATGAAGGCATTTACCTCTTCTATTTCAGTTTTCCACTTTTTTTATTTTTATGATTTCTACTTCGTTTAAATACCATTATTTTTTTAATTCAGATTCTTCTTTTTTCTGGATTTATATATTTTTGTATAATTACATAATTCTCTTTCATCTATCATTTTAGAAATCTTTAGTTTTTTTCTTAATAATGTTTGTTTCATTATTATAGTATTTATGTCTTGTGGTTGGCTTTCTATTTCATGAATTTTGTTAGTCAGTCTTTCTAATATTTCATTTTCTGACTTTATTCATGACATTTTATTAGTCTTCACTATAATTTGATTCTTGATCTGAAAATTCTAGTGAATGTGCTCTAGTGAACACAGTGTTATGTATTATATATCCTGGAAACATTCTATAAGTGGTAATTTCATTATTGATTAAAGTTAGTTTAACTTGTGATAATAATTCTTGTTCTTCGTCTCTTTTTGATATAATTTGTATTAAATTACCATTATATTCTTCCGTTTCGATTATATAGTTTCCTATCCAAAGTAATCTTTTTCCTCTATTTCCTAATCTTATTCCAAATTCTTGATCGTTTTGCAACCTAGTTAGTCTTCTTCTTCTATTTGTGTATGTTTTTCTTTCTTCTTTTTGTTGATCCATATTTTCTATTTTTCTTTGACTTATTTCATGATTAGGATTAAATGTGGGTGTTAAAAATCTTCGACTATCATTGGTCATTATTTCTGTAATTGGTCTTATTTGTGGTTCTAATCCTCTTACTCTATTTAGAAATGCTCTTTCAATTCTTGCTTGTATCATTTCGCTATTAGTGTTATTTTGTACATATTAATCATTTCTATTTATTATATAGTTTTCTGTATCGAGTGGATGAATCATACTTAGTGGATAATCTATTTCTTGATTTTCATCTAAAGAATATCTTGTGGTTGGAATATATTCTGGATATAGTTGTTCTGAAGTATTCAATCTTAATCTTGACATATGGTTTAATATATGATCGTTATTATTATAGTTACTCATGTCCACCTTAATCGTTACGGGCTCTGATACCAATTGTTTTACGGATGTTTTGAGAATTTTAATTGATTGATGGGAGAATGTTTATTTAATCACAGAACCAATATTCACCATTGTTACTTAAATTTTCTGGAGCGTTGTCATCATAATGCTCACTTTCTGATCCCAATCTGAGTAAAATTATTTTATCCCAAAAACTTCTTTCTTCCTAATAAGGATATATCTTTTGATTATATTCAGTTAAAAATATGAGCATGGTGTAAATAATATCATTCCAATTTTCAACACTTTCTTCCATAGTTTGTAAATATAGTCCATATTCATATATTGGTGAATTTATTTCTTCTTGATTCATTTATTTTCTTTGTAAGTTTATTTAAAGATTGGTTTGTTTATTAAAAATCAAGGGTAGTTTAAAACTCATTTAGAATGTTTTTAAGCATTTTTTATATTTTAAGGGTAAAATGGGTATTTTTTTTAAAAGTTTATCTTTCTAGGGGGTTTAAAGGAATGATTTTTGTTTGGGTAGGTGGTATTTATTTGGTATTTGCCCTAAATACAATCTAGAAATAACTACAATACTATATAGTATACTTTTATAATATACTCCCTCCGTTTTTTTTAAGGTTACATTTTTTTTATAGGTGTTTTAAAATAAGTGTTACATGGGGATGAGGAGTTAGCATTAAGTCCCTTGACTTCCAACGGAAGGTTGGAGGTTCGATTCCCACCGGCCCCCTATCCCTCTCCTTTGTGCCCTTTGTAATTTGTGTGGCATGAGCTCCCACCACCCCTTTATGGGGTACGGTCCACCTCTTCTTCGGGCATTTTTCTTTCTAAACCCAATGGATTATAAACCTAGGGAAGAGTCTCTCCGTCGCATCATGTTTTTCTCTTCCGGTCAGTTTCGATCGACTTCAGCGTTTCTTCCCAGTCTTTGCATGTTCGTTCGTTTGTCTCTCCCGCTCTGACCACTCTTCTCTCTTCGTTCGGTTTTTGAATTAGGAGGATTAGAAACTTAATAAGATTAGTGGATTTTGGTAGGTCTTTTTCATGGAGTCAAAATATAAGATGGGGCGTAAACTGAAAAGAAAAATAGGATGGGCGTAAAAAATTGCAAACATTTTTCAAAATGCGTCGGGCCATAATTTACTGTATTTAAAAAATGTGTAGCAACTCAAAACACAGGCCCAAGAGTTGAGGCTCAACACTAAGCCCAACACTGGGGGAAACATATGCCAGGCCCAACTGAATAAATGCAAATTAGTATTAGGGTGGGATTATTATTATGTTGTGTCTACTTTATTTTAATTAATTACCATTGTTTAATACTCTGCAGTTACCAAACACAGTTGGTCTGAGTGGTATAGGACTCTGGCAGTTTAAGTAAAAGTCTCGGATTAGAGCCTTTATGTATACAGAATTCTGTTTTAGTAGAGACAACCTTTCAATGCCCATCAAATTTTCGAAGAATTAATTTTGGGCCCAATGTTGTCCGGGATACCCGGTATACGCTAAAAAAAACACTCCGCGGTCCGCACTACTTTAATCATCTGAACTTACTACCTTTTCGCGTGCTCACTTTTCCAGCTCCCCTTTTTACTATTTTCCTTTTCTGTTTTTGCTTCTTATTTTAAGAGCATGTTTGTGTTGCCTTAATTTTTCTTTTTTGATTTTTGTTTCAACAAAAAAACCTTTTAATGTTTTTTTAACTGTTTGTTTTGACTTTTCTAAAAAGTAAAAGGAGAATTAAAAATTGAAATTCTCATTTTTTTTCCTTTTCAAAAGAGGATTACTTCTAGAAAAAGTGGAAGTCATTTTAGGAATAAAAATACAAAGATATTCCTATCTAACAAAGAAATAAAATCAATTATAAATACTATTATTTGAGCTGCTTTTGTTTTTGAATTTTCTTTTTAGTAATTTTAATATATAAAAAGTATTTCTACGTACAATTTATCCAACACATGTTTTCGTTGAAAAGTTAATAATATATATTCAAACAATTATTTGGGCTGCTTTTGTTTTTGAATTCACTTTCTTTTTTGCTCCTTTTTCAGCCGACTTCTCATTTTTTTTAAAAGTCAAAACAAACGGGCTTTAAATAAATACTCCATCCGTCCCGTTTAAAGCGTCTCAAAACTTTTGGGCACGGTATTTTATGTGGGAATATTTAGTATTTAATGTAAGGGTAGATTAGGGAAAAGTGAGGGTAAATTAGAAATTTATGTGATGTGATTGTAATGAGTTTGGATTTTTAATTGATTTATTTATGTGTGATGTGATAGTTGTGTATTTGAAATTATAATAAATTTATTTATTAATGTAATATGATGGGAGTATGTTTTAGTTAAATTATTTCCTGAAAAGGAATGAGACAGACTAAAAAGGAAAGTGAGACAGAATTAATGAGACGGAAGCAGTAATTTGCTTATTAAAAAAAAAAATTCCTGTTACGTGTAATTCACGTAGGGTTGTCTCCTGTCTAGCTTCCAATATTCACTCGTATGAAGGACAGGAGACAGACAGGACAGCACAAAAGGGTGGAACAAAACATTAGTTTTTTTTTTTTTACTCACAATGTCTGTAAAGATGATTATCGTTCAAACCTATGTAGTACTATTGAGGAAGATACAAATAAGGAGTAATGAATATAATACAATCATGTTTTTATTAATTAGTACTCCATATCATAGTTATTAGTACTCCATATCATAGTTGTTAAGATCTCGATCATGATCTTAAGATCTTACGATTTTATAATCATACCTCTTATAAACGATCCCGATCTTTGTAGGATCTTAAAATTACTAAGATCTAGATAAGATCCCGATCCTGATCATAAAATATTACGATCTTATGATCATACTCTCCTAAACGATTCTACGATTTTATAATCATACACTCTTAAACGCGTAAGATCTTTGTACGATTTTATGATTTGAGATTAAAGTAACCTTTTTTGTTTTAATTTTAAACTTAAGACTTGTACTCCTTATGTATGATGTGTAAAGCGCACTATGCATGGTTGTGCAAATTTTTTTTGGTTTAATTGTAATATTTTTGTACTATATTGTCTTAATTAAGTTGCAAGATTCATAAATACACGAATTAATATTTTTACTTGTTAGTATGCATAATTGATTCATCCATTATTGCAATTTCATAGGATTTTAAGATCTCAATTCGATAATATGATTCCAATCTTATAAAGACAAAAAGATTCCATATAGGATCCCGATCTTAACAACCATGTTCTATATAAGCAGATAATAATGTAATTTAAGTAAAAAGCATACCAAACCAGTGATGAATGGGGGATAGATAGTGTCCCACGGCCCAACCGAGAAAGGCCGAAAATTGAGTGGTGGATCTAAATGGCCCAACCGATAAATAGTGGCCCACTACCTTATCTGATTAGGTTTGGGATTTGATTTAAATCTGGTTGGGTCTAGTTCAATTAGGTTTGACCGGATTTGATTAATTTTTTTATAGTCCGATTCCATTTAGTCAAATACTCCCCGTCCCAGTTGAATTGTACCGTTTGATTTTTCGACACTGTTCATTATTTAACTTTGACTCATGGTGGTAGGACTTGAAGACTGAGCTCTTCTTTACTGCTATGCCTAACTAAAGAAGGAAGAGATGCCTTGGTTTTCTTAATATTATTGTAATTATATATTTAAAAAAAATAGTCGAGTTTGGTATTATTGGATTCGTCTCATCGTATAGTTTTAGAATATATATTTTATATAATTTTAGTTATACATAATTTCAGATATTAACGATTAAAAAAGCGCATTGGATTGTGTGCAGAAATGAAATGAGACATTTCAAGTGGAACAAAGGGAGTATATTTTTAGTAATAATAATAAATAACACATAAATTAGTATTTAAATATAAAATAATAATAATAATAATAATAATAATAATAATAATAATAATAATAATAATAATAATATAATATGGTTCTGGCCGGGTCAAGGTTTTTAAGATCGGGATCCTATATAGGATCGTTTTTATCTTTGGAAGATCGGGATCCTATATAGGATCGTTTTTATCTTTGGAAGATCGGGATCAAAGGATCGAATCGGGATCTTAAGATCCTATGAAATTGTTATTTATATTTTTTAAATCAATGTTTGTTAATTATCTCACTAAACTGGTGACAGTTAGAATTGAAAATATCTACTTTAGATCCATTTTGAACAAGAATTTGATAGTTAATAGCATGTTTATTCATGATATAATGGAAATTAAACACTGACACATAACTCAACCATTCTGGGTTCAACATTGCAAAGATATATTAAACAAAATTGACAAAAAAAAATAGCATAACCAAAACCATAAAGAGGTAGAAACAATAAGTAATTTTGTTCCGGAAAATTAATTTCTTTAAATTACTTTTCAGTTGCATTAAATACTAAACAATAACATGTCATGACAACTGATGATTGCTCCTGTTGCATTACTTTTCAGTTGGTTACTTCATTTTAATGGAAATACCGTTTATGCTGTCTCATTTTGATATGAATGTTGGACTACACAAGCTTCTGTTAATTGGTTAATGATGGATATGTATTTTACCGCTGTTTTGGTAAAGGCCTAGACTGCCTTAACGACATGTCTTTTTTGATCGAAAAATAGAATACAAAGGCATCATCCTGTGCATCAATTGCAAGGGACTACTCAAAGCAATCCTTGAAAGGCATCACAATAAAATGCCTAACTTTTTGTCATTTTCTCTTTATCAAAATGTCACTGAAAGAATCTGTCAATTCATGATTCTCTTAAGAAATTTGGCGTTTAGACACCGTAACCTTCAACCCGTGTTCCATTGACAGAATTGTCATCATCCTGTATTTCACTTGATGCCCCGGAACTAATTTGAATTCGTAGAATCTGCACAAAATGGCGAGCGCCATCTTCATTTGCAGATACGCAGAGTCCTTCCCCAAGCATATCCTCGGCCCGGCCTGCAGATAACATCTTGCATGATTACTATGCTATGAATGTTTGTTTGAGTGCAAAAATAATGAATCCCTTGTTAGAATTATGTTTAATCAGAACATTTTACAAGTGATCTCACATTTTTTTATGTACCTGAAATGCAGTGAATTTAAAAGGAGATGCATTTTGGAAGATTCCATCTTTGAGCCATCTATCCGGATTGAATGAATCTGCATCTGGACCCCAATTGTACTCCATTCTTCCCATTGCATATGGGACATAAGTCACCATGCCTCCAGCCTTTACTTTGGTTCCATCCGGTAACACATCATCGCCATATATGCCTTTGGGGTCCTGCAAATCAGAAACTGCTCAAAACACCTATAACTACATTGCTTGCTATATTTTTACCTAAGGAGCCAATAACCTGAGGAACTGCAGGGTAGAGTCGAAGTGTTTCAGTTATCACGGCATGTAGGTAATACAGTTTCCCTATCGAATCATAATTCAGAAGTCCTGCAAATTGCATTGCTCTTTGTTTAAATGATTCAGGGTTCCTCTCTTCATGCTTTGTCAATGAAACAACCTCTTCTGATGCACGATCTTCTTCGAATTTTACCAATTCCAAGTAAAGTTTCTCTGCTACTTCTTCATGAGTCATTATCATGTATATAGCCCATGAGAGGGTTGCTGCAGTTGTATCACGGCCCGCAATTACAAAGTTCAGGACGACGTCTCTCAGGCTTTTGTCAGTCATGTTGTTTTGTGGATCTTTGCTTAGCTCGATGAACCTGGTCAGTATGTCATGCTTCATCTGAAAGGACAGTATTTTTGTAAGGTAACAATGAAACAACATTGAAAAGGAAAGGCCTAGAATCTAGATTTGGTTACCTTTTCATCTTTGTTAATCTCTGCCTCTTTGATTTCTGCTTTCCTTCTTTTGATGACACTGTACGTGAAATCATCGATGATCCTAATGCATTGATGAAGCACGGTTTCTGATCCCACATTAAGAAATTTCTTTACTTTCCACAGAGGATCGATAAATCTTAGAGTCACTATAGTGTTGGCTGTGTCGAATGCCTGAGCAAATTGGTTATCGCCCAAATTAGGATCCAACGTTCCTATTTCCACTCCGAACCCTACTTTACAAATCGAGTCAAGAGTCATCCTCATGAGAAGTTCCTGGAAATGAGAGATTTCGAAGCCAGTTTAGCCTAAGTAGTGTCTTTCTTTTTTTCAATGGATTTTGATGTTGTAATGTGCTTTTATTCATTGCTTCTTAGTACCTGCATGTCTATTTCTTGATTATTGTCAGATGCTCGACATAGGATATCGAAGAGTTTAAGGCTATACTCTCTGAAGACCAGAGTGCTGAAATCCCTTAAATTTTTGGAAGCAAACTCGAAGCTTGCTGTCTTCCTTTGCTTCCTCCATGACTCACCATCTGCATTGAAAATTCCGTCTCCCAACAGAACTTCCATGTATGAATGATACACTTCACCCTTCAAAGATACAAGAACAAAAGAAGTTACAACATTATAGTGTTGATGTGGAAATCCTCAAAAACACTGTGTACTCGTACATTGATCGTTTACCTTCGGATAATTATTGAAATTTGTCTTCAATACATGCTCCACATTACTTGGATCTGCAATGTAGGTGTAAGTAGTGAAGGGCATTGACACAACGATGGTTCTCGACTTGGATAAGTACTCGACAATCCAATCGTGCATTCTGTTGTAGTTCATCAGCTGTTCGATGGCAGCCCCGAGTAACGGCCAAGTCTTGGGGCCTATTGCATTCCTCTGCTTCATCCTGTGGATGAAAATCCATGAAAGAAGAATGCATAGAAGAACGATGGCTAATGTCATAGTGTTTCCCTTTTTCTTTGTGTTTGATTTTAGAGTGATTTGGATAAAGTGTTGATTTTATTAGGGTTTTAAAGGGTTGTTAATGAGATTGTGGGATGTTGAGAAGTAGATCATTTTTCTGCAAACCAACAATCTTGGCATGCTTGATTTGTTTGACAAAATGGAACATATTCTTGTTGTTCAAACCTAATTATTACTAATAATTTTCTGATGTAGGAAAAGTTTGATGTAATTGGGATTTTGGTGTGCATTTGCTTAGCACGAAGGGTACATTGAAAGTGCATTTGGTGTGCCCTTGACTTGGTAATATGCAATGTAGTTTGTTGGTAGATGAAACTATGATAATGCATTGTTTACATGTTAATTCTACAGTAGCAATATCATGAACACCACTCCCTTATATTCAACAAGTTTGCTTTTAGATTCAACAATTTGAAAGTTATGCTTTACTTCATTTAGGGGTGTCAATTTCAAGTTTCGTGGTATGTGTTCGTGTCACGTTGAGCATGGGGTATAACACAAAATCTGCAAATCCGAACATGAACCAAAACCCAGTCGGGTTAGTGTTTTCGAGTTGAGTCCAAAATTGATACACCTAGATAAAAGCTCACTCAAAAAAACGTGCCACTTTCAAGTTTCGGGTCAAGTTGAGCAGTGGGTATAACACAAAATCTGTAAACTCAAACATGACTCGAAACCCGAAGTAAACCTGTAATACCAAACTTGAACACGACCTGAAATTTTCAGGTTGGGTTTCAGGTCGGCCTGATTTGGGAAAAACCCAAAATGACTAAACCCAATTTGAAATTTTTCATGTCGGTCGGGTTCTTGTTTTCTGATAGTGTACAAAATTGAGACCCCTAACTTCATTGCACATTTGCTAATTGTACTTATGGTTTGCTGTCTTTTTATTTCTACACAATACAGAGACAATGGATTTATTATTATTATTATTATTATTATTATTATTATTATTATTATTATTATTATTAATGATTTGATATATATTGCCACATTCTTTTTTTATGGATTGAATGAGCTAATTATAATACTAACTATTTATAGTGCATTAAAACAATTTATTTTATCACAATTTTATGTAGTATTTTTGGTGAAACCGGGTATCCACATGCTACATTGGATTCAAGATTAATCCCATTGAGGATCTGCATGGAAAATGAAAGATGCCTCTCTCAAAGAAATTTTTTGCATACACAAGGCTCGTACCCGAGACATTGCTTAAGCGACTAAAGCCTCAATTCATTCAAACTGACTGTTGTTGGTAGTTTTCTGTAGTGTCAAGACAAATATCTTCACATAAATATAATGTGTCATATGCAATGTATAAATTTTGCCCCAATCTTATCGGATTTTCGGTATATTAATTACATTTTTATTTGATGAGTTATTTATTTATTTTTTATTTTGGGTGAACAAAAAAATTCTTTGTACATCTTTTTGAGGTTCAAGAGTATAGTTCTTCCAAAATTTATGATCATTTATGATAAGTTTTTTTTTTTTTTTTTTGGTGAACAAAATATTCTTTGTACATCTTTTTAAGGTTCAAGAGTATCCGTTTTTTCCTCATTTCCTAGTCTATATAGACTGTTAAACAAAAAAAGAATATCATTTTTACCTACACATATTGTCAATGTTTTTAAAAAAATAAATGATTAGAGTCCCATCGCTCAAATAACTGATTGTTAATTAAGTAATTAAGGTTTCATTCTATATACTGTATTATTTTAATTTTTTGTTTAAATAATTTTTTTCTTTAAAAATATATAACTAAAAATAACGGAATAAAAAACTCCAAATATTATAATTTATTTTCATAAACTTTAACTTGCTATAAAAATATATATATTTTTTTATTTTAAGTTAACGTAAAAAAATATTAAAGGCCCGTTCAAACAATAGTTGATTAAATTGATAAAAATTTTGTTACAATTTGTGTGATCGCTCTATTTCATTGGTTTTTTTTTAGTATAAATAACATCAGAACGTAAGCAGATATACCTTATGATAGTACTCTGTTTTTGATATAATATGTTCCATGACGATGTTGAACACTAGGTAGGTTCCCTCCTCATTTTATCCAGCTGTTCTGTATGGCAAGTGGATCTCCCTTCCGGATAAGTTTTCTCTCAACGGCTCTTTTGGGTTTCCTTTGCGATGGAGTGCAGCTTGTTTGGAAAGTATACCTTTCCAAGTTAAGGAAACACACGACTATGGAAGGAGTGGTTTTTATGGCATCTTTGGTTCCCTTCCATAGCAGGCGATTTCTTACTTTTATCAGCCAAGGTTCATTGGAGTAAGTGATCACTGATTATTTTTTCAATCTTGTTGAAAAACTCATTCGAATTCTTGGCTACTTGAGTGTGAGAATACTTAAGTGTAGGAGATCATATCTTGAGTGAATCTAAGGAGTTCGTGCATTTCAAGAGCCTTGATTGAATCCCGATACTTTCAATCAAGGGAATCACTCAAGTCATTGTATCATCAAATTGATACTCGCTCGTCATTGTTATATGAAGGAGGATTTTTTATAGGTTCATTCAAGGAAAACTTGGAGGAGTCTTTAAAGAATCGAAGAAGAATCGGGAGTATTCTCACCAGAAAATGGGTTTTTCTGTTACCACCGACTATTTGCTTGGATGTTGGAGTAAAAGGTTTTATGTTCACTATTTTTCGTGTTGAAACGTAGTGTTCGAACATATAGAGGAACTCTCTTGGATTGGTATCCCCCGACATAGACCTTGAGCCGAACTGAGTCAATAACTCTTGTTTGTTCATTTCCTTTCACGCACTTTATTTCACATTATTTTTGTTTGGTACTAACCTACTAATAAGTATTCAAGTGTGTGTTTGAACTCCATATTGAACAAACAAATCTAATAAGCTTTCGACTGAAGTGGGACTAACACCTTATTTTACTAAAAGAAAATTGAAAAAATCGACAAAATCTGCTATCCATTTGATAATTTGTTCCAACAATTTGCTATTCGTTAATGAATTCACTGCTTCTCAAACATCTCCGTAGCCTTCCTCCAAAATAATAACCTACTATACAATGATAAAATTTGAAATTTAGATTTTAGAGTAATTATGGCAAGAAATGAATAGCGCACACAAAATTAATGAATGCTTGGGCCGAGGCACTTCGTAACAGTATTAATTAGTCGAGCCACTCGGCCACTGCTGCTGCGCTTATCATAAAATCAATAATATTGCTCTATTATTATACTGCCCACCTAAATTAAATACACACATTTATATTTCCTTGCCACATTGTAATTTTAAGAAGAAGTTAATATTTTTCTTAATATTCTTGGCTAGGCAACCAAGGGTAATTTGGAATGTAGAGTTTTCGGGTTGGTATTGAAATTATTATTTTTTCTATCTAGGAAATGCCTATTTATACAAGTGTTAATGCCTTTTTACGAAGAGACATATATTGAGGATGAACCGCGTCTTGCTCGGATGTGGGCCTGCATCATTCTTTCATTCTCTTGCCACGGACAAGCCCCTTTCGAGGGTGCGGACACTTCCTTGCTCAGGATCGTGTTGTCTCGGTCTTGCTTGAAAAAGTCTTCATCGGATGGCTTCCTCGTGCGGATGTTTCTTGGGATACTATTCTTTGGGCTGTGCACTTTTATTCGGCATTGGTTGTCTCTGCGGGATAAGATAGCTCGGGGTCCATAGTTTCAGACATGATTATTCTAGTATTCTTCCCAGAATTAACAAGAAGATTGGGTCTATCATGTATTTTGTGCTTTGGGCCCTCAGTAGTTTTTGAGCTTATTATATTAACACATATTTTATGAGGCGGACTTCAGCTGACGCGGTGAGCCTCCAAAAATCAAATATCGCGAAATAAATGGAGTAATAAATAAGGGAAATAGAAAAAAAAAAAAAAAGGACACGGACGGATAGCACACAAGCATTGATTAAGGCAGACAATGATGATAAATTGGAGACAAGTGGGTGACGTCACCAATTGGTCATCCCACACTATGGAGTAGTAAAAGTTTAAAGACCCCTCCGACAACGACGACGTCACCCACCCCACGCTACTAATTCTTCCGCATACACAATTTCCCCCCAACACAAAA
This sequence comes from Hygrophila difformis, assembly GCA_030278955.1. Classification (NCBI taxonomy): domain Eukaryota; kingdom Viridiplantae; phylum Streptophyta; class Magnoliopsida; order Lamiales; family Acanthaceae; genus Hygrophila; species Hygrophila difformis. The sequence goes on along the minus strand of JAOANR010000002.1, from coordinate 54,495,944 downwards.
ACTGATGTGCCTGATTTCACTTATTATGATTCCAGCCAATTACTGTACTGCTATTACTACTATTCAATAATTGCTGCTCTCCTACATTTTTTTTTTCTTAAAAAGAAAAATTGTTAGATACGTAGGAGTAATTCATTAAAATCATGGGTCGCACTCATAGTGGTAGAGGACGACCCTCCTCCCATCCATAAAACAGAAGTATTAATCATGAATTGGCGAAGCACACTGTTTTGCTAGCTAGTAAGTAGTACTCTATTTAATTAAGTTAATTCGTTTCTTTGAATTGACGACGTGTCACGCGTCAGTAGTCACCCCCTGGCCCTGGCCTGCTATATATATATGTGTGTGTGTGATGGTATGTCTGTGCGTTGTATGTATGCATGTATTGCCTTTCCTGAAGTAATAATACAGCAGCAGCAGCAGCAGCAGCAGCAGCAGTAGGAGTAATCTTTATTGGACAAATACTAGTATTAAGGAGGTAGGAGCAGATAGGAAAAAGGTGGAATAATGGGGAAAGATGAAGTAGTGAGAGGGGGGTCGTTGAAGTTGAAGAAGGGGCCGTGGACAAGGGAGGAAGATGAGATGCTGCTGTCTTACATTGAGCAGCACGGAGGACGACATGGCATCAGCTGGCGTGCTCTTCCTCCCAATGCTGGTCCCTTTCATTTAATTGCTTCTTTTTTGCATTCTCTCTGTTTCTTACTACATTGCTTATTTATATACTATTGATCGATCATCGATGGTGATCATATATGATGTATGTAATTGTTGTTTCTGGATTGTTGGTCATTATTATAACCATATGCAAGCAGGGCTCCAGAGGTGTGGGAAGAGCTGCCGACTGAGGTGGACCAATTATCTGAGGCCTGATATCAAGCGAGGCAAGTTCACCTCCAACGAGGACAAGTCCATTATTCGCCTTCATGCCCTTTTGGGTAACAGGTACTACACTACACTATTCCATGCCCTTTTAGGCTACGACGCTATATGTGGAAGTACTATTATGTTTTTGATAAGACCACGTTTCATATTTATTTATTTGGTTTGGGGTAGGTGGTCTGCAATTGCAACGTATTTGCCCAAAAGGACTGACAATGAGATCAAGAACTATTGGAACACCCGTTTGAAAAAGCGCCTGACCCGAATGGGCATCGACCCGATTACCCACAAGCCCAAATCTGGCTCCGGATCCGGATCCGCCCAATCTGCTGCTGTGGTCAGCCACATGGCGCAATGGGAAACGGCTCGGCTCGAAGCTGAAGCCAGGCTAGCTCGGGAGTCCAGACTGCTGGCCTCCAGGCTCCAGCCGCCTATCCACAAACTCTCCGTTCCTCTGTCGGCGGCAGCCGCGGAGGTGACATCGCCTTGTCTGGACGTGCTGAAGGTCTGGCAAGGCGGCAACAGCAGCGGTGCAAGCTTCTTTGGCTGTCTCGACTCCCCGACTTCCACGTTAACTTTCTCCGTGGGAGCTCCAGCTGGCAGCTCGCGGATGGCGAATGGCAACGGCAACAGCAACGGCGACGGTGTTGTATTGATGAACAACCCTAATGCCGAATGGGGCGAGAAATTGAAGCCGGAAATGGATAATTTGGGTGAACTGATTCATCTGGAACACTTCGCCGCCGTGGATTACGGCTGCGGCAATCCGATGGCCATAAATTTCAATGATTACAATAACACAGCGATTGTGGCGGCGACGGGAACGACGGAATTTGAGGAGAACAAGAACTATTGGAATGAATTACTTACCATGGTGGGTACGCCGCCAATGCAATCGCCTGGGTTTTAATTTAGGGTTTCTGTTGGAACGTAATCAGGGTTTTAAAATAAATAAATAATTTAGTAATGTTTACTATAAAGTAATGTATCATTATTATCTGGTTTGCTGATTCGGCAACCTAAAAAAATGCTTATATATGCTGTTACTACTACTAAGTTTTGGTTTGGATATGTTGTATGTGGTTTGGATAGGGTAGTGAATGGGTGACGTTCAGCTTCGATGATTTGTGTATATTGAGTGTTAATGAAATATGTGCTGTGTATTTAATGTTGAAACTACTCATCACACACTAAACTCTTTATTACATACAAAACACTCATCCAACACTTTAATAGGAGCTGATTCAACTTTGAAACTAAATCCTGTTGTATGGCCCTACCATAAATTGTTTTATGTGTTATATGGGGATGTTTAGGAGCGAGCGAATCCGCTAGCAGATAGCAGATTGTCTCACAAATCTCTCTCCGATCCGATATCCGTTAGCGGATCTGCTAACTTCCAAATATTTCCTATATATATTTATTTATTTTCAGGGAAAAGGAGAGCTAAGGCCAAGATTTTATTCAAAGGCTTGTTGTGAAACATTTCCAAGCTTATCCTCTCTCAAAAAGTCAAAATATCAACAGTGCAATAAGCGGGGCTAACAAGCTGCTCAGCTTCAAATGCTAATTAAGATGCTTTCCCGAATTAATGAGTCGGTCCGCTGCTAGATTACTCTCATCATGAGGGATTGCTCTAATGTAGATGATCTCCCAATTCCAGAGAATCATACTATATCCTTGATTTCTGCGAATACTCGGACATGAGGTCCCTCATCAGTTCAATTCCATGAATAATATCTAACTCCCTGTTGTCAGTCTCAACCACACCAGGAGAGCTTATATGTGTATTTAATTGATGGCTTTGGTTAGGGTGCAGAGACTAATGTCTCTTGATGTACTGTGGCACATCCAAGCCATTGATGAAATGTTGAAATTAATGGCTAAGATTAATACAAAGGGTATTATTGTAATTTCAATAAGACCCAAATGATCTCTATTCATTTTTTTCAATTCTAATGCTCGTACTCTCCCCGCATAATCTATTTTTTCTTTTTGGAATTTCTAAAATTTGATAAGTTATTTAAATTACTTGTATCGAGTACGTAGATTTTCATATAAAGAGCATCGAAATCCGAGTTCGTTTGAGAAAGTTAGAGTTATTTGAAGTTCACTGCGATTTTAAAAAACGTAGCATTTACATTTCAGCGACAGTGGCTTTGCAATTCAGCGACGGGAGCTTTACAATTCAGCAACATAGAGTATGCATTTCAGCGACATAGCCTATACAACATAATTTTTTGTGACAAACTTCAAATGACTCTAACTTTTTCAAATGAGCTCGGATTTGGACGTTCTTTATATGAAAATATATCTACTCAACGTAAGGAATTCAAATATCTTATCAGATTTTATAAAACCTAAACAAATAAGTATAATATTTTCAAACTAACGAGAATAAGATATCATTTTTCTTTGAAAATCTGGTATTTATCTATTTATAATTTCAAAAATTTGATAGGAAATTTAGATTCTTTGCATCGAGTAGGTAGATTTCATATAAAGATTGTCAAAATCCGAGTTCGTTTGAGAAAGTTAGAGCCATTTGAAGTTCATTGCGATTTTCAGAAACACAACCTTTACATTTCAGCGACGGTGGCTATGTAAATCAGCGATGAAGCCTTTACAATTCAGCGACGAAGACTTTACAATTCAGCAACATAGCATATGCATTTCAGCGATGTAGTCTATACAACAATATTTATATGATAAACTTCAAATGGCTATAACTTTCTCAAATGAGCTCGGATTTGGACGTTTTTTATATGAAAATCTATCTACTCGATGCAAGGAATCTAAATATTCTATCATATTTTAGAAAGTCTAAACATATAAATATCATATTTTCAAAACAACGAGCATAAGATATCTTTTATTTTGAAAATCTGGTATTTATCTATTTGGATTTTTCAAAATTTGATGGGAAATTTAGATTCCTTGCATCGAGTAGGTAGATTTTCATATAAAGAACGTCAAAATCCGAGTTCTTTTGAGAAAGTTAGAGCCATTTGAAGTTCAATACGATTTTTAGAAACATAACCTTTAGATTTCAGCGACGGTGGCTATGTAATTCAGCGACGGAGCATTTACAATTCAGCGATGGAGACTTTATAATTCAGCGACATAGCATATGCATTTCCGCGATGTAGTCTATACAACAATATTTATATGACAAACTTCAAATGGCTTTAACTTTCTCAAATGAGCTTGGATTTCGACGTTCTTTATATTAAAATCTATCTACACGAAGCAAGGAATCTAAATATCCTATCATATTTTAGAAATTCAAAACATATAAATATCATATTTTCAAAATAACGAACATAAGATATCTTCTATTTTGAAAATCTGGTATTTATCAATTTGGAATTTTAAAAATCTGATGGGAAATTTAGATTCCTTGCATCGAGTACGTAGATTTTCATATAAAGAACGTCAAAATCCGAGTTCTTTTGAGAAAGTTAGAGCCATTTGAAGTTCAATATGATTTTTAGAAACACAGTTTTTACATTTCAGCGACGGTGGCTATGTAATTCAGCGACGTTGTCTTTACAATTCAGTGATGGAGACTTTACAATTCAGCGACATAGCATATGCATTTCCGCGAGGTAGTCTATACAACAATATTTATATGACAAACTTCAAATGACTCTAACTTTCTCAAATGAGCTCGGATTTCGACGTTCTTTATATGAAAATCTATCTACTCGATGCAAGGAATCTAAATATCCTATCATATTTTAGAAATTCAAAACATATAAATATCATATTTTCAAAACAACGAGCATAAGATATCTTTTATTTTGAAAATTTGGTATTTATCAATTTGGAATTTTAAAAATCTGATGGGAAATTTAGATTCCTTGCATCGAGTAGGTAGATTTTTATATAAAGAACATCAAAATCCGAGTTCTTTTGAGAAAGTTAGAGCCATTTGAAGTTCAATACGATTTTTAGAAACACGGTCTTTACATTTCAGCGACGGTGGCTATGTAATTCAGCGACGTTGCCTTTACAATTCAGCGATGGAAACTTTACAATTCAGCGACATAGCATATGCATTTCAACGATGTAGTCTATACAACAATATTTATATGACAAACTTCAAATGACTCTAACTTTCCCCAATGAGCTCGGATTTGGACGTTCTTTATATTAAAATCTATCTACTCGATGCAAGAAATCTAAATATCCTATCATATTTTAGGAATTCAAAACAGCCAAATAGAAAATTATGAGGAATAAAGACTGACGAGTGAAAAATAAATAAAGATAATTTCTCTATTATTATGCCATGAATTATGTCTAAATAGAACTAACTTATGCAACTTTTTTATATAATCTTTATTTAAGGATAGAAATCACTAAATTGATTTTGTGAATGTTTTTATTACTAACGATATGATTATTTATGTTTGACAATTCTACCCTTTTTATTGTATAGTCATTGGATATTTTTGTATGGTTGAGATCATTTGTCTTGATGTACTACCATTCACATCGATAGTACCGTAACCGTTCCCTTAATTGATTATATTACAACTAGTAAGTCACCCGTCGAGACTCGAGGGTATAATTATATATATTATATAAAATATTTATACTTATATCCTATTAAGTGATAATAAATTCCATTTTGAGTAATAGAAAAAAGGGCAAATACCAAATAAATACCCAACTACCCAAGATTATACCCACTTTAATACATATTACAAAAATTATTCCTTTAAACCCCCTAGAAAGATAAAACTTTGAAAATATATCCATTTTACCCTTAAAACACAAAAAATACTTAAAAACCATTCTAAAGAATTTAATACTATAAAAAATATACTTATAACTTTTCAAAAACACTATAAATAAAATAATAAACATCTATAAAGAAATCAAAACCTTTTAGCAAAATTATAAAAAGAAGGAAATGAATCAAGAAGAAATAAATTCGTTAATATATGATTACGGACTATATTTACAAACTATGGAAGAAAGAATTGAAAATTGGAACGATATTATTTACACTCTGCTCATATTTCTAACTGAATATAATCAAAAGGTATATCCCTATTCGGAAGAAAAATGTTTTTGGGATGAAATAATTTTACTAAGAATGGGAACAGAAGATGAAAACTATGATAACAACTCTACTGAAAATTTAAGTAATTATGGTGAATATTATTTCTCTGATTAAAAATAAATACACATCCAAAAATAAATGAACACTAAAACAATTGGTATCAGAGCCCAGAACGATTAATTTGGACATGAGTAATTATAATAATAATAATGATCATATATTAAACAATCATATGTCAAGATTAAGATTAGATACTTCAGAACAACTATACCCAGAATATATTCCAACAGCAAGATATTCTTTAGATGAAAATCAAGAAATAGATTATCCACTAAGTACGATTAATCCACTCGATACTGAAAACTATATAATAAATAGAAATGATGAATATGCACGAAATAACACCGATAGCTTGATGATACAAGCAAGAATTGAAAGAGCATTTCTAAACAGAATAAGAGGATTAGAACCACAAATAAGACCACTTACAGAAATAAGAACCAACGATAATCGAAGATTTTTAACACCCACATTTAATCCTGATCATGAAATAAGCCAAAGAGAAATAGAAAATATGGATCAACAAATAGAAGAAAGAAAAACATACATAGACAGAAGAAGACGAAGATTAAATAGATTGCAAAACGATGAAGAATTTGGAATAAGACTAGGAAATAGAGGAAAAAGATTACTTTGGATAGGAAACTATATAATCGAAACGGAAGAATATAATGGTAATTTAATACAAATTATATCAAAAAGAGATGAAGAACAAGAGTTATTATCACAAGTCAAATTAACTATAATCAACAATGAAATTACAACTTACAGAATATTTCCAGGATATATAATACTCCCTCCGTCCCACTTAACTTGTCTTGTTTGACTTTTGCACACAATCCAATGCACGTTTTCAATCGTTAATATTTTAAAATATGTATAATGAAAAATTATGTAAAATACATATTCTAAAACTACATGATGATACGATTCTAACAAGACCCAACTCGATTATTTTTTTCAAGTATATACTAGCAATAATATTGAGTCATAGTTAAACAATGAACAGTGTAAAAAAGTCAAACAGGACAAGATTGGTGGGACGGAGGGAGTACATAACACCATGTTTACTAGAGCACCTTCACCCGAATTTTCAGATCAAGAATCAAATTATAGTGAAGACTAATAAAATGCCAGGAATAAAGTTAGAAAATGAAACATTAGAAAGACTGACTATTAAAATTCATGAAATAGAAAGACAACCACAAGATATGAGCACCATAATAATGAAACAAAAATTATTAAGAATAAAATTCAAGATTTCTAAAATGATAGATGAAAGAGAAGCATATGTAATTATACAAAAACATATAGATCCAGAAAAAGAAGAATCGGAGTTAATAAAAGAATGGTATTTAAATGAATTAGAAATAATAGAAATAGAAGAATTAGAAAGGGAAACTGAAATAGATGAAGTAAACGACTTCATTAGAAACATAAGAAATATTAGAAGATGAGTTATCTAGAAGATTTAGAAACAATAAAAGATGGAATTGAACTAATAAAAGAACTAATGATAAGTCTAGATACAAGACTCTACAATATCGAAAGATACATAGACAAAACAATAATTAAAACTCCACAAAAGCAAGTAGAATTAGAAAAGTCACTCCCACTACCGAAATGGGAGAAGACACCAGAACCAGGAAGTCTCGATCATAGAGTAATGATGAAAGAAATAGAAAAACTAAACAAACAAAACAAAATTAGAATTCTTATAGACAAAGTAGAAAAATTAAAAAAGATAAATGAAGAACTAAAGGAAGATTAATTTTAAAAATTAGGGAAGATAAGGAAGAAAAATAATGAATACAAGTATAGAAGACTTAATAAATGAATTAAGTAGTGATTTAGAACGACTAAATTTAGAACCAATATATACAAGAACATTTTCTGAAACAGAATAAGAAACTAATGAAAGCGATTTGGAAGAACAACATAAGGTCTTTATAAATAATCATAGATTATATTTACCATCATCAGAAGTAGTTGGAGAAAGTAGTACTACCTTGCCAAGAGAAGGTGTAACAGGAACTATACCAATGGAAGTAGATCAAACTACAAATAGACAAAATGTAGACAATTATCAGAGTAGATTACAAAATTTACCTTCAAGAAATTTTCCCATAAGAAAAACAACCTCTAAAAAAAAAAATTGGAAATACAATGAAGATTTTGAGTTAAAAGAAACAAGAATAGGAAATGTAAGACCAGGAGATGCAATATTCCTAAACCTAGATTGTCTTAAACAACCAAGTCTAGAACTAGAAAAATGGAAACTTGTAACACCCCGGATTTGATAACCCAGGCCGGGATGTCACCGCCACATCTCCCTAGCAAGACACGGCTTCCCGAGCTCACTAAGGAAATGCAAGGCTTGTGGGTATGTAAAAGATTTAAAACATTTCAAGATTTAGTCCGGAAATTTATAATACTTAATACGATAGTAGTAATCATCATGCGCGAAAAATAAATAGAGTAAATGCAGCGGAAAGTAAATCACGGCCAACATGGCCAAATCCTCGGGTTTAACAGACCCGGTAAAAACAGTACGATGCAGAAATTTAAAATGTCCGTTATGATTTCCCCCAAGTGCATATGCAATGCGTCACTCGACATACTCTGTAAAAAAAAGGAAAATGACAACGGTTGTCAGTATAAAAATATACTGAGTAAGTTAATCCCAAACTAACAAATAAAGGGGTTACAAGTGTTTAAACTAAAGATTTCGCTCACAGTACGAGAATTTAAAAATACATAATTTATTAGCAGCGGAAAAACATGATTAAAGGGCTTAATTTTAAAAGCGCAATTTAAAGCATAATTTAAGATGCATAAACTTTAAATACATAATTAAAGACATGATAAATACGATTTAAGCATAATGAAACACTCACACAAGTCTTTTACTTTTCATCCCGTAAACTAAGAAGAGGACACCATACCGGGAGATCACTAACGAGGCAATCTCAACATAGGACCACTAACGAGGCAGTCCAACAAGGGGAGACCACTAACGAGGCAGTCTCAAAGATAGTAGGACCACTAACGAGGCGATCCAAAAAGATAGTAGGACCACTAACGAGGCGATCCAAAATACAGCGCGCGAGATCACTAACGAGGCAATCTCAGATAGTAAGGAGACCACTAACGATGCAGTCTCAAAGATAATGATAGTATGAAGATCGGCTCAGCCTAGTGAACGGGATTTTTCGAAAGTTCGTATTTCAAAGTTATCAAATGATCGATATCGCGTTTTCATAGTTCGAGTTTTCTCAAGTTCGAAAAATCCTATTCGAGGCAGTTTACGCCTTTCTTAATTGAAAATTCGTCTTTACACCAAAAATTCTGAAATTTTTACAGCAGATCAAAAACACACACACGAACAACTTTCATGTTTTAAGTTTTTGGAAATAAGGTTCCGAAGTGAGTCGAAATTTGAATACATTGCAAGGAATAATTTCTGTCTTAAAAACTGTTTTCGTCACAGGTTCGTGCATCGCCGATTAAAAATTCATTTCAAAACCAATCGATGCGAAATTTTTACAGTAACTACACAACACGTTATGGAATAACTTTCATGTTTTAAGAATTTGGAAATAATGAATTCTTGGTACTCAAAAATCGATTGCAACTCACTGCATACTCGCGGCCCTTAAAACAATCTTAAAACAGTTCTGAAAATTCGGCCGTTTGACATACCAAATGAACACCAAAATCCGTGAAATTTTACATGCATAATCTAGACACAATTATCTACAACTTTTGTTAAGGAATACAAAGTTAAATCATTCGAAAAATGGGTGAAAAACATGCATCAAGTTGAATATGGAAATCTGTCTCAGTTTTAAAACGTTCGGTTCGATACAGAAAGTTTACGGCGTGATTTGGGATAGCAAAACTCAATTTCAACGGCTGAAATTTGGACACAAGATAGATAAAGGTGTTAGAAACAACTTTTATGTTGAAAAGTTTTCGGTTTGAATTCCCGAAGGTCGAGTTTTAGGCGAGTCTTTAAAATTGGACGAAAATAGGGTTTTTGAAAACCGATTTTTGTTACAAGCCTATATCTCGAGATTTAAACAACAAACAACCACGAAAATTTGTGAGTAAGGTTTTAACTTACTTAGTTAGAGGATAGGGTCGCTGGATTGGGTTTCCGGATGTCCTAGGGTCACGACGAACGGCCAACTTCTCCGATCGCTTTTTGTTCGTTTTCCGACGGGAAATCGTAATAAGGAAAAAGGGTTAGAATATGAGTTTCTGAGATCTATGGACGAATTGAAACTTCTTACAATAGCTTACCGAGTGTCTAGAAGGCAGGGGCTTGTCCCGGTCGTCCTGTCGTCGCCGGAATACTCGCCGAAAAGTGGTGTCGAATGGGTTTTGAACTTGGAGAGGGAATTGAGGGACGGTAGGAAGTGTTTTATGAAAACCTAGGGTTTGGGGGCGCCCCTAGGGTAGTCTTAAGCCTTCCCCAAGGCTGAGATTCGATTGCCATGGTTAGGGGTGTTGTTTTTGGCAAGAAAATCGCCATGGAAGGAAAGTTTACACCTCCTGCACCTCTGGCGCGCTGGTGACGCGCACGTAGGCTTTTGTCCGCGCGGAGCACGCGTGGTCTGCCCTGGAGTCGCGACTCCTCCGTCCGCGCGGTGGCCGCGCGGCGGCGCGCGGAGAGCGCGGGCCGGCCGGACCGGCGGGTTCAGCGGTCCGCGTGTTCCGTCGGGTCTTTCCTTGCGTTCCCCTATCGGTTTTCTACGTGTTAGCTCGATTCCTTGGGTCGTTTCCGGTTCGGAATCTTTTCCTTAAACTTGTTACGAGTCCGGCTTATCGCTCGCAACATTTCCGTGTCCTAATTGGCCTAGTCTAAATTGGTTCCAACTCCTCCTATCGTCCTTGTGATCTAGTTCGTGATTTATTTTGTGATTTATTTCGTGACTGAACTTAGAAATTAGTTCCAAGCTGCCTACGTACCCTGTGAAGGGATCAAGTCATGACGTAGTTCAAAACAATTTAAATTTGTTTTTCCTCGGGTGTTACATCCTCCCCCCCTTAAGAATACAGTTATGTCCCCATAACTGTGGTCGGGTTGTCTTGGAAGAGGGTAGGGTAACGTTGCCTCATATCGGCTTCCAATTCCCAGGTCGCCGTTTCTGTCTCGTGGTTGGACCACATGACCTTGACCATCTTTACAGTTTTATTCCTTGTCACCCTCTCCTTGTAGTCGAGTATTTGCACCGGGGTTTCTTCATAGGTCAAGTCATCATCCAGTTCGATTACGTCCGGTTGGAGTACATGCGACGTGTCGGGCACATACTTCTTTAGTTGGGAGACGTGAAACACGTTATGGATACGATCAAACTGTGGTGGGGACGTTAGTTAATAAGCGGTTTTCTATTCCCTACGGAATTTCTTATGGTCCCTATGTATTTACGTCCCGAGGGTTTCCTGTAGTCCTACGAAAGGAGGACGTGAGGCAATTCTGCTGTCCTTGCCCGGAATAATGCCAGGTGATGCTCCATGTCGTCGTATTTCACTGTCAATGTACGCCCGGGTTCAGTGAGGAGCGTATAGCAAAAGAGATTGAGCAGAACAGGAAAAATAACACTCCCTCCGGGTCCCGCGCGGTGGCCGCGCGGTATGGGGCCTCAGCGCGCGGAGAGCGCGCAGCTCCCTCTGTTCGAGAAAATAGGGCTCGCGCTCCGCGCGAGCCACTTCCCCCATTTTCCATTCGATAACACACCCCCAACTCTATCTAAATCCGGCGATTTACCTTCCTTTCTGCTTGATTTCGACTTCAATTTCACTTATCGAGGTACGATTCTACTAAACCCACTTACTAATTTCAGCTTTTATGTTTTGTATGACTTGATTTGTGAGGAGATTTAGGAAATTAGGGTTTTTGTACAAAAATTGGGGGTTTGTGACTTTTAGGCTTGATTTGTGCAAATTAGCAAGTGTACGTGGCAATTGTTGTTACTCTTGTTGCATTGCCTATGTTTATGTTATAATGTGTTTATATTTTTGGCAAATTCTTGTTGAATTCGAATCCTTAGAAAGGCTATGAAGTTTTTGATGTTTGGTTGTTATTGGGGTGTGATTATTAGTTCGTTCTCCTGTTGTTTGGTGCTTGTAGGATATGCTGTGTTGTTAGTAACTTAGGTTTTGGTTTATTGCGCACATAACGTGTTCGACGAAATGCCACAAAGGGTTTAGGCACTAGTTTGAGCATATCCTTTGTCTAGGTTACCTCCTGGTTGGTCTTAGTAAACGACAGGATTTGTTGTTCTTATTGTATATTCGCGTTGGAAGTGTATATTGATGCCCTTTACGTATTTTCGCTTGACTTTTGTGTGGGACTTAGTCTTATAATCGGTATTTGGTAACTTGCAGGATGTTGCTCTTTTTGTGGGTCGTTTTGGCGTCTCTCATGTGTCCTCCGAGGACTAGGAGATGAGTTGCTGATGAGGTTGGCCCCAGTCATGCCGCTCCGGCGATGCCTGATTTCGACGAGAGCGAGTCAGAGGAGGACGAGGAGCAGCGGGGCCCGCGACTCAGGGGTCTTCCGGACGAGGTGCGTCCTCACCGGTACGACAGGTTCCGGTTTAGGACGAAGGCTGCCCAGGACTTTTATTTCGACGAGCTTCGTCGAAACAGGGCTTACGTCCCTGAGAGAGGCATATATCCTCTTCACATGGGCGATGACACGGTCAGTGCAGTCTTGGAGTATCTGCAGTGGACTGGTCTGGCACGTCACCCCGAGGGCGTCGCCTCCGGTTATTTGGCTATGGAGGTTATTGCCAACATTGGCGGTCTCGGGGAGGGTGACGATCTATCCCGGGTATGGGTCCGTGGTCGCTATCTCGACTTCAGTGCTCGGGCGATCAATGTCTATTTTGGCTTGCCCGACGATGGCGTATTCCGGCCACAGCCTGAGGGACGTGTTCTTGCTCCTGCGTGGAACACCTTATGCACCATAGTGCCTCCTCAGCTCGAGCACAGTCATGAGCTTCGTTTGACGACGATGGACACCCCTTGGCGAGAGCTTGCTCAGCTGTGGTTAGGGCGTGTCCGGCCGATCACCCGGAGCCACATTGTCCTGGATCACGTCTACGAGACCATTTGCTTTATCGCGCGAGACGGTAGGGTGAATGTAGGAGCTTGCATCGAGGACAACTTGCGGGGCATGCGGAGAGGACGAGGGAGTAGGGTGATTACCCACGTTCACCTCATCTGTGGGTTGTGCGCGGCGCAGGGGATTCGCACTACACCGGAGACAGACCCGTACGACCTAGCACCGGGCCGTTGCTACCGTATCCCGACTTATGCTGAGCGGCGTAGCGCCTTACGTCGTGGGGCTCCCCGTGCTGTACTTCGCCCGCAGCCTGATGACGGCGGCCTGATCCTTGTTGTACCACCGGAGCAGCCACCCCCTCCTCCAGTAGTTCCACCTCCTGCTGGGGCACCTCCTGCTGTGGCACCTCAGGGGCAGGAGATGATTCAGATGCTGCAGGTGATGCAGGAGATGCGGGTCAGTATGGACGCCGGGTTTGCAGCTGGGCAGGCTCGTTATGACGCCCTCGACGCTAGGTTGGACTTCTATCAGACCCGTATGGACTCGTTTGCTATGAGGCAGGCTCAGCAGCAGGCCACCATGTCCGACATGTACGCCTATGTGCGGCAGATGGACGACTACATGCGTCGGCAGTTCCCGCCTCCCGATCAGTGATGTCTCCTTTTGGTTTCGTGTTTTCGTTTAGGTTTTGCATTTAGACGTACTTTGTTTAGTTTCCCCCCTATGAGGACGTTGCCGTTGCCTGGGATTTGCGATTTGTTATGTTATTGCTTAGTTAGGTGTTTGACATGTGTTAGTTGTTTGCTGCTGTTTTAGAACCATGGTTTAATTGTTCTGTCCATTTTATGGTTTGAGATGCTCTGGATTTACTGTTACCTTCCTATCGTATCTGCATGTGTGGGGATTGCCCAACAATACCTACGCCGTTGCTTGACTAACCCGCTTCGATGGACTTAGATAAATTAGTGTGATAAGATACACGGGATTAGAGTTTATATGTAAAATATATAGTTGCTCTTAAGGGGGAAGATTTTATTGAATGAAGATTAGTCTTTTAATAGGTATCAATTTATCAGGGTTTTCTTGTAAAGGTTGTTGGAATTTATTTATTTATTTATATATATATGTATATATATATATTTATGTGTATATATATTTTATTATTATTATTATTATTATATATATATATTTTTTTTTCGGTCTAGGGTTGTAGGTCCCCTTCTTTGATCATGGTAGTTAAAGAATTAAATAAAATGTATGGAATGAATTTAAATAGGCTTGTATTTTTATTGTTCAAGAAATAAATTTGGGTTACAAGCATTCGAAATAGAAATAGGAGTGCTGCTAATAGTACGGAAAGGAAAATATACTAATAGTGCGTAGCTGGATCACTAGATCTAAAACGAGTGGGTAGGCTCGGCCTTGATGGGATCATCCTCATCGCTCGACACATCGATGGGTATGGCGACATTGGGAGCAGGCCCCGGGTTCTGAAGGACCGCCCCGTCCACATCCTAGGCTAGGTTAGTCAGTTCCCAGCCTATGGTCTCTATCTGCTCCTCCAAGTCATCTCCCTTGTCTTGGAGCTGGGCCACTTGGGCTTGGAGGAGTGTGACTTGCTCCTGCAGCTGGGTTATGTGGTGATGGTCTGTTTCCCTAAGGTGACCCAAATGGGCCAGGTTACCCTCCAACTGTCCTACCCGCGTTTTGAAGTAATTGATGTGCTGTTGGCCTTCAAGGTATGCGTTCATTAATTTCACCATCAAATTGACCATGTTCGCGTTGGGCTCGGCCATCTAATGTCAACAAGGGAGGTTAGAGTTAGACATTTTTCAGGCAAGGTTAAGATATGCACAAATTTAAATCAATATGCAACATGCAAGTGCAAGTCCCTTCCCCATAAAAATTTAGTTTATTTTAAAATAACTTGCTAAAGGTTGGGCCTCTATAGTGGGCAAAAATTTAATATTTCTTTGGCTAAGATTTTGGGCTATGTAAAAAGGATTATAGACTTTTGGGCTAAAAATAATACTAGTAGTCAAAATAAATAATTAAAAGAAATAACACCCGGGTTTAAAAATAATGGTTTAAAATAATAGTAGTAGCTTTAAAAATTTTCCGGGCTCTGATACCAACTTGTAACACCCCGGATTTGATAACCCAGGCCGGGATGTCACCGCCACATCTCCCTAGCAAGACACGGCTTCCCGAGTTCATTAAGGAAATGCAAGGCTTGTGGGTATGTAAAAGATTTAAAACATTTCAAGATTTAGTCCGGAAATTTATAATACTTAATACGATAGTAGTAATCATCATGCGCGAAAAATAAATAGAGTAAATGCAGCGGAAAGTAAATCACGGCCAACATGGCCAAATCCTCGGGTTTAACAGACCCGGTAAAAACAGTACGATGCAGAAATTTAAAATGTCCGTTATGATTTCCCCCAAGTGCATATGCAATGCGTCACTCGACATACTCTGTAAAAAAAAGGAAAATGACAACGGTTGTCAGTATAAAAATATACTGAGTAAGTTAATCCCAAACTAACAAATAAAGGGGTTATAAGTGTTTAAACTAAAGATTTCGCTCACCGTACGAGAATTTAAAAATACATAATTTATTAGCAGCGGAAAAACATGATTAAAGGGCTTAATTTTAAAAGCGTAATTTAAAGCATAATTTAAGATGCATAAACTTTAAATACATAATTAAAGACATGATAAATACGATTTAAGCATAATGAAATACTCACACAAGTCTTTTACTTTTCATCCCGTAAACTAAGAAGAGGACACCATACCGGGAGATCACTAACGAGGCAATCTCAACATAGGACCACTAACGAGGCAGTCCAACAAGGGGAGACCACTAACGAAGCAGTCTCAAAGATAGTAGGACCACTAACGAGGCGATCCAAAAAGATAGTAGGACCACTAACGAGGCGATCCAAAATACAGCGCGCGAGATCACTAACGACGCAATCTCAGATAGTAAGGAGACCACTAACGAGGCAGTCTCAAAGATAATGATAGTATGAAGATCGGCTCAGCCTAGTGAACGGGATTTTTCGAAAGTTCGTATTTCAAAGTTATCAAATGATCGATATCGCGTTTTCATAGTTCGAGTTTTCTCAAGTTCGAAAAATCCTATTCGAGGCAGTTTACGCCTTTCTTAATTGAAAATTCGTCTTTACACTAAAAATTCTGAAATTTTTACAGCAGATCAAAAACACACACACGAACAACTTTCATGTTTTAAGTTTTCGGAAATAAGGTTCCGAAGTGAGTCGAAATTTGAATACATTGCAAGGAATAATTTCTGTCTTAAAAACTGTTTTCGTCACAGGTTCGTGCATCGCTGATTAAAAATTCATTTCAAAACCAATCGATGCGAAATTTTTACAGTAACTACACAACACGTTAAGGAACAACTTTCATGTTTTAAGAATTTGGAAATAATGAATTCTTGGTACTCAAAAATCGATTGCAACTCACTGCATACTCGCGGCCCTTAAAACAATCTTAAAACAGTTCTGAAAATTCGGCCGTTTGACATATCAAATGAACACCAAAATCCGTGAAATTTTACATGCATAATCTAGACACAATTATCTACAACTTTTGTTAAGGAATGCAAAGTTAAATCATTCGAAAAATGGGTGAAAAACATGCATCAAGTTGAATATGGAAATCTGTCTCAGTTTTAAAACGTTCGGTTCGATACAGAAAGTTTACGGCGTGATTTGGGATAGCAAAACTCAATGTCAACGGCTGAAATTTGGACACAAGATAGATAAAGGTGTTAGGAACAACGTTTATGTTGAAAAGTTTTCGGTTTGAATTCCCGAAGGTCGAGTTTTAGGCGAGTCTTTAAAATTGGACGAAAATAGGGTTTTTGAAAACCGATTTTTGTTACAAAGCCTATATCTCGAGATTTAAACAACAAACAACCACGAAAATTTGTGAGTAAGGTTTTAACTTACTTAGTTAGAGGATAGGGTCACTGGATTGGGCTTCCGGACCTCCTAGGGTCACGACGAACGGCCAACTTCTCCGATCGCTTTTTGTTCGTTTTCCGACGGGAAATCGTAATAAGGAAAAAGGGTTAGAATATGAGTTTCTGAGATCTATGGACGAATTGAAACTTCTTACAATAGCTTAACGAGTGTCTAGAGGGCAGGGGCTTGTCCCGGTCGTCCTGTCGTCGCCGGAAAGTGGTGTCGGGATGTCACCGCCACATCTCCGTAGTAAGACACGGTTTCTCCGAGCTTACTAAAGAGATGCAAGGCTAGGTATTGCAGTATTTAAAAAAACATTTAAATCATTCAATATAGCCCATACATTATAATTTGAAAATAATAATAGCATAGCGCAGCGGAAATATTTGGTTTAGTACAGTTTCGCAGCGGAAAATATAAAAAGGGCCGACATGGCCAAAACACGGGTTAAACAGGCCCGTTCATAACATAGTCTAAGTACGAAATTTAAAAGCAAAATAAGTGTTCCCCAAAATCCCATGCATGAATCTTGCTCACACATGCTCATTCCACATATTCTGTAAGGAAAGGAATAAAAATGGTTTTGGTCAGCAAAATTGCTGAGTAAGCTAACACATGCATGATCGTAGGGTTTTAAAGCCATAAATTTAATAATTTAACAAAGCATGATAATAACATAATATTTAATTTAATCTAATCAACTATCCAATAGCATAATTTATCTCAGGGCTCTATTTAATAGCACATAACACGTGGTTTAAGATAAAAGCCATAATTTAAATAAAGCATTTAAATAATTTAATTGGACAACAACATAATTTAATCTAATTCAATTTAATTTAGAATCCCCGTTACATCCCCGATTTAGTATTTCAAAGTTTCACGATAGCATCGCGATGTCAACAAGTTTAGCCGGTAGCCCGGCGGCCGCAACCGTATCAGCCATACCCAGTACCACTCCGGAGCCTCGGGAAACCCATACGGATATTCACGAGAGTGTAGGCTCTATATTTCGCCGTTTAGGCAATCCATATCTCAAGTTTAGCGCGCGGGGTCACCATCGTCCATTACGGCACGAAGTGAATCGTTAGGGGGCACCCTACAGAGCACTCACCCCTAATTTTAATTTATCAAGTTTGTAAGGGGATTTAATTTTTAAAATCTTTCTTCATTTATATTTATTTAAAAATAATATCTCAACTCGTTTCAACCCTAAAGGTTAATTCCATGTTTCAACAAGATTTCAAGATTTCGTTTCGGTAAACCACAGTTTACTCTAAAATTCGTTTAAAATCAGATTTAATTCCAAAAATTCCAAAATTTCATATCTGACTCGGAAACATCAAGATCTACAACTTTCGTGTTTTAACTTTTTCAATCCGAGATACCTAAGTAGGTCAAAATCACCAATTTTCGCAGAAGAGCAAATCTGTCCGAGTTTAATGTGTCACAGTTTAAAGATTTCGAATTCTACCATACCAATTCAACTCCAAATTTAATGAAATTTGACAGAGATTATTTTAAGACATTTATCTACAACTTTCATGTTCGGCCAAAGATCTAAAACAGCCTAGATCCTATGTCAAAAACGTGATCAAGATCATTCCTAAGTTCTGTCCAAGATTTCAAGATCTAGATTCCAACAGCTCGGTTTCAGTGGGTTTTCACATATGAAAACAATTCCAAAAATTCTCAAAAATTTACAGTAGCTAGATCTAAGTCTTAGGAACGTTTTTCGTGTTTTAAGTTTTTCCGTTTGAGTTCAGTTTAAGGTTCGGAAAAATTCATCAAATCTGTTGCGCCGATAGAAAGTTTAGATTGACAGATTTACGGTTTCTTGATAATCTTTTAGTTTTGAATGTTTTAATTCATCCCAAAACCATGTAAGAGTTAACTTACTGAGTTTATGAACGTCGGGGATCGTCTATTCGAAGGCGTGGCTTCCAGTCCACCGTTCCTCCTCTCCGTTCGTCGGGTTCTACGATCTAGATCCAATACGGGGTGTAGAAAGAGAAAGGAGATGATTAGGATTCGTTTTCGAATCGTTTATTGACTAGAGATTGGATCGAGACTTACCACGACTATGGAGATCTGTAGGGAAACTCGTCCAACAGCGTTCGTCTTGGTTTCGTGCCTCCGACGACTCCGGATTTAGGGTTTCGAATGTATAGAATGTTGTAGGGTTTTGTAAACTTGTTTGGGGCTCCCGAGGGGTTTATTTATAGATTTCCCAAGTCCTAGGGCGTCCAACATCTGACCTAAAAGTCTTGGGTCGAGAGATGTTCAACCGAAAGTCGAAAAATCCGTGTTCGGGCGAGAGATTCACGCAACGGGCGAATCTGTCAAGTGGCGCGGTCGTGGCGCGCTGTTTCCCCTTCCACCGCGCGGCCGCCGCGCGGCACTCGCTTGGACTTCGGTCTGGGCGGGTCGTGCGATCCGTCGTGCTTTTCCGCCTCTCTTTCGGGTTTCTATCCCTCTATGCTCCCGAATTCCGATTTCCGGGGTATATTCGGGTTTCTACTTTCTCTCTAAATTTATCCTCAGGCTAATTGGATGTTTTGGACTCGAATCCTCGAGTTCATTAGTGTCGGGTTTCGGTGTACAATTTATTTACCTTTAGTAATTCTTTTTATTTAATTAAATTTCTTTAATTCATTTTTAAGTTAAAATCTCATTTCCTTGTCTTTATTTATTTTCTTATTTTCTGGATTCATTTATTTATTTATGGTATTTATTGTATTTATTATTCATTTATTTAATTATTGTTTTATTTAATGATGGAAAATGCTCGGGTATTACAGTCTACCCTCCTTAAGAATCAACTTCGTCATCGAAGTTGTGTTTCGGCTTTTCTCGTGCTAAGGTCTTGTGTTTGTTTTATTATGTTGTGACTGAACTTAGAATTAAAACTTCTAAGCTGCCTACGTACCCGGTAAAGGGATCAAGCCATAACGTAGTTCAAAATTTTACAAAAGTGCACGAAAATAGGTGGTATCACATCCTCTCCCCCTTAAGATTGCAGTTATGTCCCCATAACTGTGTCGGTATCGGTTTGGAACAATGTCGGGTATCGTTCTCTCATGTCGGATTCTACTTCCCAAGTTGCCGTCTCACTTTCGTGGTTTGACCAAAGAACCTTGATCATTTTGACGGTTTTGTTCCTCGTTACTCGTTCCTTAGTATCGAGTATACGCACTGGGACTTCTTCGTAAGTCAAATCTTCATCGAGCTCAATTATCTCCGGTTGAAGTACATGTGTCGGGTCCGGCACATACTTCTTTAGTTGTGAGACATGGAAGACATTATGAACTCGATCTAAGTGTGGCGGTAAAGCCAATCGGTAAGCTAGAGTTCCGACTCGTTCTAGAATTTCGTAAGGTCCTATGTATCGAGGACTTAACTTTCCTCGTTTGCCAAAGCGCATCACCCCCTTCATGGGTGATATCTTTAGCATGACCCTATCTCCCACTTGAAATTCTAGGTCCCGTCGTCTCACGTCGGCATAACTCTTTTGACGGTCTTGTGCGGCTTTCATCTTCCCTTGAATCACCTTGATTTGTTGAGCCATGTCTTCGATAAGTTGTGGTCCCACTACCACGGACTTATCATTTTCTTCCCAGCTCAATGGGCTTCGGCACTTTCGTCCATACAACGCCTCGAAAGGTGCCATGCCGATGCTAGCATGGTAGCTATTATTATAGGAAAACTCAATCAAGGGTAAATGAGATTCCCAATCTCCTTTGAATTCCAACACACATGCTCTCAGCATGTCTTCTAGTGTTTGGATTGTTCTCTCGGTTTGTCCATCCGTCATCGGGTGGAATGCGGTGCTCATTTTGATTTGAGTACCGAGAGCTTTTTGTAACTCCGTCCAAAAATGAGAGACAAATCTACTGTCTCTATCGGAAATGATATCATGTGGTACTCCATGTCGTCGTACCACATTATCA
The DNA here is from genome assembly GCA_030278955.1 of Hygrophila difformis. NCBI lineage: Eukaryota > Viridiplantae > Streptophyta > Magnoliopsida > Lamiales > Acanthaceae > Hygrophila > Hygrophila difformis. Next base: position 54,474,908 of record JAOANR010000002.1, on the reverse strand, counting down.
ATGTAGGCTCGGGCCAATTGGTCCATAGTCCACGTGTCTTTCATTGGGATAAATATGGCTGTCTTCGTTAGCCTATCCACAATCACCCAAATCTTGTTCATGCCTTTAGGTGATCGGGGTAATCCCGAGACAAAGTCCATTGAGATGCTATCCCACTTCCAACTTGGAATTTCTAGTGGTTGCATCAATCCTAAGGGCTTATGTCGCACTGCCTTAACCTTTTGGCAGGTGAGACATCTTGCCACGAAATTTGCCACTTCCTTCTTCATTCCCGGCCACGAATAGATCTTCTTCAGATCTTTGTATAGCTTGTCACCTCCGGGATGTACGGAATATGGCGTGTTGTGCCCTTCCTCCATCAACCTTTGCTTCAATTCAGCACATTTAAGAGGCACACACCACCTCCCTTTGAAACGGATGCTTCCATCCTCGTGGACAGCAAATCCTATTGCCTTCCCTTCGGCAATATACCCTTTTATCTTCACGAGTTTCGGGTTGCCCGGTTGAGCGAGTCGAATCTCGTCTAATATTGGAGTTTCTACGACCATGGCATTGACCGTTTCTCTCACTGTGCCAGGATGCACAAGTTCTAACTCCAATCTCGCCAACTCCATGTACAATGCCGGCGGAATTACCAACGAGTTTGTCACGTGTTGGGTTTTCCGACTTAGGGCATCGGCTACCACATTCGCCTTCCCCTCGTGGTATGCTATCTCTAAATCGTAGTCTTTAATAAGTTCCAACCACCTTCGCTGTCTCAAATTCAACTCCTTCTGAGTGAATATATATCTCAAGCTCTTGTGGTCGGTGAACATTCGACACTTCCGCCCATAAAGATAATGTCTCCATATCTTTAGAGCGAAAACGACCGCTGCCAACTCCAGGTCGTGGGTCGGATAATTTTCCTCGTGAGGTTTTAGTTGGCGTGATGCATAGGCTACGACTCTCGAGTCTTGCATCAAGACACAACCTAAACCTTCCTTCGAAGCATCACTATATACGTCGAAGTCACCATTCTCCGATGGTAGTGTTAATACGGGTGTGGTTGTGAGTCGTTTCTTCAGCTCTTGAAACGCAGTCTCACACGCTTCGGTCCACTCGTATTTTGCTCCCTTCTTTAGTAGCTGGGTCAAAGGACGTGCAATCCTTGAAAAGTCCTTCACAAATCGTCTATAATACCCGGCTAATCTAAGGAAACTCCTTATTTCCGTTGGACTCTTCGGAGTTGCCCACTCCGTCACGGCAGAAACTTTTGCCGGATCCACTGATACTCCATCAGCGGATACTATGTGTCTTAGGAATGCCACTTCTTTCAGCCAGAAGTCACATTTCGACAGCTTGCCGTATAGCCGATTCCTTCGCAAGATTTCTAACACTTGATGTAAGTGTTTTGCATGCTCTTCCTCGCTCTTTGAGTAGATCAGGATGTCGTCGATGAACACTACGACACACTGGTCTAATAATTCTCGAAACACGTTGTTCATGAGATTCATGAACATCGCCGGAGCATTTGTTAACCCGAAGGATAACACTGTGAATTCGTAATGGCCATATCGCGTTCGAAATGCCGTCTTCGGAATGTCCTTCTCGGCGATCCTCAATTGATGATACCCAGATCGCAAATCGATCTTCGAGAATACTGAAGCTCCCTTCAGTTGATCAAATAGATCCTCTATTCTCGGTAGGGGGTATTTATTCTTGATGGTCACTTGGTTTAGTCCTTGGTAATCTATGCAAAGACGTAGTCCTCCGTCTTTCTTCTTGACAAATAAAACCGGTGCTCCCCAAGGGGACGTACTCTGTCTTATGTAGCCTTTTCCCAATAGTTCCTCGAGTTGTTCCTTTAACTCCTTCATTTCCAGTGGTGCCATCCGGTACGGAGCTTTCGAGACAGGCTCTGTCCCCGGAATGAGGTCTATCGTGAATTCAAGATCTCTCTCAGGTGGCATGCCCGGAACGTCTTCAGGGAACACGTCCGGGTATTCTCTTACCACTGGTATACTATCAACCTTGTTTCCTTCCGCCTCAAGGTTGTGCACATAGCACGCATACAGTTCATACCCCTTACGCATCAAGTTACTTAGTTTAAGTGCACTAACGATTCTATTACTTTTCATAGGGGGCTGAGAGTAAAAGATAACTCTCTTTCCCCTACTTTTTGACAAGGTGATCTTTTGCTTTTGGCATTCGATCACCGCTCTATACTGGGATAGCTAATCCATCCCCAGTATGATGTCAAAGTCTCTTAAGTTAAATTCTACCAAGTTTGCGAAGAATTCTATGTTCTTTATCACTACAGGAATTCCGTTATATCGTTTAGAGCAAGACACTACTTCTCCAGAAGGCAATTGAATTCCTAAGCTAATTCTCTCGCACTTAGGTAGATCTAACTCAGGCACTATCCTTGATGCTATAATTGAGCAGCTAGCTCCCGAATCAAATAGAATTCCAAGGGGCGTATTCAACACATAAAATGTACCTGCCATCACTTCTCCTTGCGCAGGCACGTCCGCTTGGTTCACCACGTTCAGCCTCCCCATAGGGCGTCCCTGATTGCCCTGCTGATTCGCATTCGGCTGCTGATTTTGTTGCTGGTTTTGATTCTGAGGGGGCGGTGGTCGTTGGTTCTGGTTCTGGTTTTGCAGCCTATTTTGAGGGGGTCTGTACCCTTGGTTATTGCCGTTTCGCCCGTTTTGGTTTTGAGGCTGTTCTTGCCCCGCGACTAAGTCGTCCCTCTTTGTTATGTTCTCGAGCCTAGTCCGACAATCCCGTCGAACGTGACCCATTCGACCGCATCGGTAACAGGCGCCTTGTTGCGGGCATCCCCTTACCAGATGGGGTCGTCCACATCTCGGGCAAGGCGGTACCGGATCTTCTTGGTTGAACCTCCTCCCAGTGTTGTTTTGTTGGGGCCTATTCGACCCTCTGCGCTGCTCGTTCCTTCCTGTGTTGTTCTCGTTTCTTGAGTCTCGGCTTCTCTTGTCTTGAGGACCCCTGCTGGACTCCCCACTCACCCTTCTTTTCAGCTGCTGCACGCGTGCCACCGCCACAGCGCGGTCATACACTGCTTGCAAATCGGGGTAGTGTACCCCCGCGATCACTTCGCGCACAGACAGGTTCAGTCCCATCTCGAACTTCTGTGCCTTTTCCGCATCAGTAGGCACTAGCCTTGGTGCGAACCTCACCAGCTCCTTGAAGCGGGTGTAGTATTCCTGCACCGTTTGGCTTCCTTGCTTCAGCGACAGGAACTCTTCGTACATGGCAGCTTTAGTACTCAAGGGATAGAATCGATCCCTGAGTAGTTCCATCATCTCCATCCACGAGTAGGGCTCGTCATCTTCAGTCAGTTTGGCTTGCGTTGCTTGCCACCAGTCGTCAGCTTCGCCTCCCAAGTAGTATGAAGCGACATGTACCCTCTCTCCTTCCGGACATTTGACCGCTCCTAGCAGCTTGTCAAAAGTCCGGTTCCATTCCTCCAGTTTAGCTGGATCCTCCTCACCAGCGTAGTGGGGCGGCTAGTAAGGATTCACCATCGCCAGGTAGTTAGGGCGAGCTTGGGGCGGAGGTACCGCCGCAGCCTGACCCTGGTTGACTTGCGCGTTTCCGAGCGCAATCAACACTTCCTCTATCGTCCTAAGACGATCGCCCACATTGTTCGGTGCGGGGGCATCCTGCGCACCTTGGGGCTGTTCCTCATCATGTTGGATCGGTTCAGTGACGTTTGGTGGTGTTTCAGTAGGTGTTTCAGTGGTGGTTTGGGGAGCGGGTTGAGTTCTTCCCCGTCCTCTTCCTCTGGGTGCCATTCTGGTATAAATAGGATAGATTAGGACTGGTGAATTTAGCATATAGTCTAAGCAATTTCTATAAATGTATATGTGTGTAGCAATTTAGCACATGGTGCTTTGTTCGAATTAAGAAGCATCGTATGCTTTGGGGTTTTATTTTATTTTGTTCTTATTTCGATTTTTTTTTTCGATTTATTAAATATAAATTGGGCATTTTATTTCCTCAAAAGAAATTTTAGTACAAAAGTAGAAATATTTTCCTAGCAAAATAGTATCTAACAATAGAAGCTCTAGTGTCTCATGACATCCTCCGGTGGGGTAGTAGGATCTTCCTCCGGATCTTCCTCCTCCGAACTCGGCGGCATCAGCTCGTCAAAGATAGTGTTTAAATCCTGCCCGTGGGCATCGATGTATTCTTTTAGTATTAAGTTTTGCGTAGTGAGGGTTTGGACTTGGCGCTCGAGTTGGTTTATGCGGTGATGATCCGCCTCTCTCAAGTTGCCCATGTGGCGTAAATCGGCCTCCAATTGAGCCATACGGTACTTCATTTTCTCTAGGGTTTGGTGGGAATCGAGATGTACACTCATCATCCTGACCATTAACTGCATCATGTCCTGACTAGCCATCTAGCGCAAGCAAGAGATCTAAGTTAATATTCGCCAAGATTCTAAGTTCAATTCGCCAAGATTCTAGGTTCAATTCGCCAAGATTCTAGGTTCAAGTTTTGCCAAGATTCTAGGTTCAAGTTTCCAAGATTCTAAGTTCATAACAGAGATGCAACATGCAAATGCAAATGATATTTCCCCCCAATAATAATTTAATGCAATATATATATATATATTTTTCCCATGGGTTTTAAAATAAAAATTTTCCATGGAAATAATACTTTAAAATTTAAAATAATAGTCAAAATATTAATTATAGTTTAAAAATAATAATGGTTTAAAAATAGTAGTTTTAGAAATAGCCGGGCTCTGATACCAACTTGTAACACCCCGGTTTTTGGTCACCCAGGTCGGGATGTCACCGCCACATCTCCTAGTAAGACACGGTTTCTCCGAGCTTACTAAAGAGATGCAAGGCTAGGTATTGCAGTATTTAAAAACATTTAAATCATTCAATATAGCCCATACATTATAATTTGAAAATAATAATAGCATAGCGCAGCGGAAATATTTGGTTTAGTACAGTTTCGCAGCGGAAAATATAAAAAGGGCCGACATGGCCAAAACACGGGTTAAACAGGCCCGTTCATAACATAGTCTAAGTACGAAATTTAAAAGCAAAATAAGTGTTCCCCAAAATCCCATGCATGAATCGTGCTCACGCATGCTCATTCCACATATTCTGTAAGGAAAGGAATAAAAATGGTTTTGGTCAGCAAAATTGCTGAGTAAGCTAACACATGCATGATCGTAGGGTTTTAAAGCCATAAATTTAATAATTTAACAAAGCATGATAATAACATAATATTTAATTTAATCTAATCAACTATCCAATAGCATAATTTATCTCAGGGCTCTATTTAATAGCACATAACACGTGGTTTAAGATAAAAGCCATAATTTAAATAAAGCATTTAAATAATTTAATTGGACAACAACATAATTTAATCTAATTCAATTTAATTTAGAATCCCCGTTACATCCCCGATTTAGTATTTCAAAGTTTCACGATAGCATCGCGATGTCAACAAGTTTAGCCGGTAGCCCGGCGGCCGCAACCGTATCAGCCATACCCAGTACCACTCCGGAGCCTCGGGAAACCCATACGGATATTCACGAGAGTGTAGGCTCTATATTTCGCCGTTTAGGCAATCCATATCTCAAGTTTAGCGCGCGGGGTCACCATCGTCCATTACGGCACGAAGTGAATCGTTAGGGGGCACCCTGCAGAGCACTCACCCCTAATTTTAATTTATCAAGTTTGTAAGGGGATTTAATTTTTAAAATCTGACTTCATTTGTATTTATTTAAAAATAATATCTCAACTCGTTTCAACCCTAAAGTTAATTCCATGTTTCAACAAGATTTCAAGATTTCGTTTCGGTAAACCACAGTTTACTCTAAAATTCGTCTAAAATCTGATTTAATTCCAAAAATTCCAAAATTTCATATCTAACTCGGAAACATCAAGATCTACAACTTTTGTGTTTTAACTTTTTCAATCCGAGATACCTAAGTAGGTCAAAATCACCAATTTTCGCAGAAGAGCAAATCTGTCCGAGTTTAATGTGTCACAGTTTAAATATTTCGAATTCTACCATACCAATTCAACTCCAAATTTAATGAAATTTGACAGAGATCATTTTACGACATTTATCTACAACTTTCATGTTCGGCCAAAGATCTAAAACAGCCTAGATCCTATGTCAAACACGTGATCAAGATCATTCCTAAGTTCTGTCCAAGATTTCAAGATCTAGATTCCAACAGCTCGGTTTCAGTGGGTTTTCACATAACAAATCAATTCCAAAAATTCTCAAAAATTTACAGTAGCTAGATCTAAGTCTTTGGAATGTTTTTCGTGTTTTAAGTTTTTCCGTTTGAGTTCGTTTTAAGGTTCGGAAAAATTCATCAAATCTGTTGCGCCGATAGAAAGTTTAGATTGACAGATTTACGGTTTCTTGATAATCTTTTAGTTTTGAATGTTTTAATTCATCCCAAAACCATGTAAGAGTTAACTTACTGAGTTTATGAACGTCGGGGATCGTCTATTCGAAGGCGTGGCTTCCAGTCCACCGTTCCTCCTCTCCGTTCGTCGGGTTCTACGATCTAGATCCAATACGGGGTGTAGAAAGAGAAAGGAGATGATTAGGATTCGTTTTCGAATCGTTTATTGACTAGAGATTGGATCGAGACTTACCACGACTATGGAGATCTGTAGGGAAACTCGTCCAACAGCGTTCGTCTTGGTTTCGTGCCTCCGACGACTCCGGATTTAGGGTTTCGAACAAGTGGCGCGGTCGTGGCGCGCTGTTTCCCCTTCCACCGCGCGGCCACCGCGCGGCACTCGCCTGGACTTCGGTCCGGGCGGGTCGTGCGATCTGTCGTGCTTTTCCGCCTCTCTTTCGGGTTTCTATCCCTCTATGCTCCCGAATTCCGATTTCCGGGGTATATTCGAGTTTCTACTTTCTCTCTAAATTTATCCTCAGGCTAATTGGATGTTTTGGACTCGAATCCTCGAGTTCATTAGTGTCGGGTTTCGGTGTACAATTTATTTACCTTTAGTAATTCTTTTTATTTAATTAAATTTCTTTAATTCCTTTTTAAGTTAAAATCTCTTTTCCTTGTCTTTATTTATTTTCTTATTTGCTGGATTCATTTATTTATTTATGGTATTTATTGTATTTATTATTCATTTATTTAATTATTGTTTTATTTAATGATGGAAAATGCTCGGGTATTACATTAATACAAGAACATTTAATAAAAGAATGGGAAGTAAATAAAAGACCAATAGAAGTACATGGAGCTACTGGACATAGTCTAATTATTAATAAAATAGCTAAAGATGTTCAAATAATTTTAGGTAATAAAATGTTTACAATACAAGAAGTATATGTTAGCCCAGTAAAAACAATTGATGTATTATTAGGGACATATTTTACAAGTTTATTTCAAAGCTTTAGAGTAGATAGATATAATATCCAACTTAGATCAGCATGTAACCACTATATTACTATTCCGAGAATAAAGAAACCATACAGAGTGCTTCAGAAACGTGGTGAAAAAGGAGAAATTATAAAACAACCAATTACTTATTACATAAAATCTAAAATTTACAAAATTAAAAAACAAGTTCTAATTCAAAAGCCAGAAGATTTTGATAAATATGAACTTCATGAAACAATAAAATACATCTCTGAGAACTATGGAGAAAATCCAATTGAAAAATGGAATCTTAATAAAATATATGCAGAATTAAAAATGAAAAACGACGATATAATAATAAGAACTCAACCTATGATGCATAATCAAGAAGATATTGAAGAGCTTCGAAAACAAATAAATGAATTGTTAGAATTAGATCTTATTCAAGAATCTATAGCAGAACATAATACTCAGGCTTTCTTGGTTAGAAATCGTAGTGAACAAATAAGAAAGAAACCAAGATTAGTAATAAATTACAAAGAACTAAACAAAAACATGATATTTGATGGATACTTTCTACCTAACAAAGAAAATTTAATAGGATTAGCTAGAGGTAGAACTATCTATTCAAAATTTGATTGTAAAAATGGATTTTGGCAAATTAAAATGCATCCAGATAGTATAAAATATACAGCCTTTAGTACACCACAAGGACACTATGAATGGAAAGTTATGCCGTTTGGAATAAAAAATGGACCACAAATATTTCAAAGAAAAATGGATAAAACATTTAAAAAATTTAGTAACTTTATATTTGTATACGTAGATGATATACTAATAGCCTCAAACACTATAGAAGAACACAAAAAACACTTAGATATATTTGCAAAACTTTGTAAAGATCATGGATTAATTTTATCAGAAAAGAAAGCAGAAATATTCAAAGATGAAATAGAATTTTTGGGTCTAATATTAAACAAACTTGGAATTAAAATGCAACTACACATAAGTACAAAACTTGTTAAAATGCCTGATGAACTTAGGAATAAATTAAACATACAAAGATTTCTTGGAATTCTAAATTATGCAGAAGGATTTATATCAAATTTAGCAAAAAAGACAAATGATCTAAGAAAATTGATAAGAAAAAATAATAAGATAGGATGGAATGATCAACATACTGAAATTGTCAAACAATTAAAAGAAGAATGCTCCAAATTACCACCGTTAAGATTACCCGATGAAAAAGATAATTTAATAGTACAAACCGATAGCTCAGACTACCATTGGGCAGGATTATTAAAAACCGATACTGGTGAAATTTGTAGATATGCATCCGGAACATTACAAGGAGCAGCCATAAACTATAGTACAAATGAAAAAGAATTACTTGCAGTGATTAAATCAATAGATAAATTTTCATTTTGATTATTAAGTAGAAAGTTTAAAGTATTAACTCACAATACACAAGTAAAACCTTTAATTTATAATAAAGTTCCCAATAAACCCCAATATAGAATAATAATAAGATATCAGACTTTTTTGTCAATGTACGACTTTACTGTTGAATATATTAAATGGACTGAAAATTATCTAGCTGATTTTTTGAGCAGGAACCCTGAATATGGAGAACAATGAACAATGGGATGATACTGGTCTGACTGACCACATTTACAATGAAATAGATCGACTACAAAAACTACTCCAGTCGACTATGGACAGACAACTAAAACTACAACAATTGATTGTTGGGAGCTTTATGGACGAACATAAGACTATCAATGACGATATATATGAATGTAACAAATGTTTGCAGGGATTACTAACTACTATGGAAGAATACTTTTATACCCCTGAAGAACTAAATACTGGTGTTTCAAACCAGGAAGGGAAAGCTAATCCTGTTCCAAAAGAGGACATACAAGCAAAACAATCTGGGGATGCAAGACCTTCGACCTCGTCGAAAAACATTGCTGAAACTAAGAAGTATTTTTGCGACAATATTCCTCAACCAACACCCATTAGCCCTGAAACAAGAAACTTTTTAGCAGAATACCATACCCTGAGCAGCTACATATACTCTTTACCCAGACAAGAAACATCATTCTACACAGAATTCACCAAATCCCTACATCCACAAGTAACTATTTTACCAGGCTGCGACCCAAACTTTGTTTCGAACTGTTTCAAATTCGGCTTTATCAAAACTATTTTCCTGTCCCCTTTACGAACAGAAATATCCAAATTACCTGTATTAGTTGAAGCCCTAAACATAAGACCAAAAACCCAGAAACTGAAAATATTTTCTATCAGTCCAGAAGTCAAACACTCTTCCTACCATCTTGCTATTGCAGAAGAAATTACTAAACCAGAAAGTTATCCTCAAGACTATGGAACCCCCAAAACAGAAATCTTTAATGACAAATACATCCACTTCAAAAGAGCAATGGGAATACGTGCTGTCCATGAACAGATGAAAAGACTATAAAACCAAGGTGCAGGAATCTTTTTTGGAAATGAAGAAATCGTAATGATTGAACAATTGAACACTCCAGGATTCAGATCAGGAAACTTAGCAGGACTAATTCAGAAATTTGACACATACAATTTTGAATGCTCAGAAGAAGTCAAGAGTATCTGGAAGAAAGCAGTAGAGAAATCCACCACAAGCCTGAAAACAAGAACATTTCTTCGGAAAGAGACAACGAAATGAAGTAAGCAGTGACGACAGAGAGGACCAATGTAGCACCAAGAAAAGAATAATGCGGCAAGACGTATGCAATGACGCAATTGAACAAGAAGACAAGAACAAAATAATGCAGCAAGACGTATGCAATGACGTAATTAAACAACAAGACAAAGAGGACGACTAATAATGCAGGATTAAAAAGAAGAAAAATGACAGCTATGGAATCTCAATAATGGAAGAAAAATGAAGGACGGAGATAAGGCCACGTAAATCAATTCAGAACCACATGATCCCCAAGACTCCATCTATAAAAGGAGGAATGATTCACGAAGGATGCAGAAGCGGAGAGAGCCACCATAGTATTCTTTCTCTTGCATTTCTTTGTAATCTTTAGTTCTCTCTCCCTTATGTAAAACTATGAGTGTTTTTAAAAGCTTTCAATAAAAAGATGATCGGCTAAGTTCAATAGCCTGATCATTCCAGTAAATATCTTCGAGTATATTTTTCTAAAGTCTACCAAAATTCTGAAATATATGTGAGTGAGTGAAACATATGTTGAGAGTCATGTCATCGATACAGTGATTTCCGTAAGGTCGTGCATACCGGAGTAAGGCAGGAGGCCTGAAAGAAGGATAGCAGACGAGGAAAGAAGGTTACTCGTTGAAGGACTCGATCAGAAGTTTCAACACAAAGCTTATACTACGGAAGCGAGGTAGACCCAGAAACTTTACTTTGAATGATAAATACTGTGAATGATCATGACATATATTTCAATTATTTCCGTTCTCTGCATAAGATCATGAATAAAATCTATAAAGTAAGATTTGAAAATTGTACAACAATTAATAAAGAGATATACAAGTCTTTTAATTTCTCATATACTAAACTGCTTGATAATATGTACAATACTTATAAGACAAATGTACTAAACTTGACCAGGGGCATATTTGACAATCTTTACATATAGAGACAAAATTAGGTAGTAAAAAGGAAGAAAAAATAAGGCTAGGTACTGAACAAGTAATAAACTTAGGAAGAGAGGTATTTATCTATAATTTTCCCTAGAAAAAATATGTAATGATTTTATATATTTTTTTAAAGTAAGTGTATATGATAACATAATTTAATTAAATTAAATTAAACTGTCTTTTTTTGCTTCTTCGCCTTGTCCGGTATAAACCCGACATATCAATAAAAATAAATATTAAAATAATATTTTATTTAATTCGATTTATTTAAAGTAAAATATATATTTAATATAAGTATTAAGCATAATATGAAAATTTCTTGACAATTTGCTGAAAATTTCACTGTAAATAACATTTCATGCTGTATTACATATTAATACTTTGAGTTCCTGTTTGCTAGTGACACGAGATAAAGATATAGTTCATAGCTAAAGACTGGTTAAAACTAGCATTTTTTGAAGATTGACATTGACTTTTGTTTATAGCCTTATCAAAATAAAACTACGAGTGAGAATTGTCTCATCTGAAATCGAGTGTTGAATTTGGTTAAATCAGATGCTCTTATAATCATTCTACCAATCAAGAATTTTCTACTTTCATGGTTTCCTAGAATTAGTGTAGCCTTAATTATATGATTTTGCATATTAGTTACTATCAACATACTTCCATTGCATAACTTATTTGATAGATATTCCTAAGAAGCATGAGTGCATGACTATGCATCCCTCATTCAACTTTATTTCATGAGTCAATCCATAACACTTGATTATGTTTAGATATTCCAGTGAAAATATTTAATCATCATTATTTATACTTTCATCTTCTTGACAAATATTGTTAGAACTGAGATATACATTTTCATTTGTAGACATACTTTCTGTGATGTAATCATTGATCGTAGTAACCATCTCATTCGTAGGGGCTAGTATAGCATTATATTTAAAAGTATCTGAATTTGAAGTGATGTAGTTTATATTTGTATATGTACCATAAAAAATGTTGTTAGAGGATCACACGTAAAGTTTATAAGAATATCATCTGGAAATTTTACATCTGATTGTACATCTCCAAGATCAATACCAACTTTTCTATCACCTACATCAACTATCCATATGCAAATTTTCTGTCATATATAAATTTCATTGTATATAATATTTCTTGTGGTATCTTGAGTTAATCCATCGTAATTACATATTAATACTTTGAGCTACTTTTTGATAGTAACACGAACTTTCACAACATATAACTGTTCGTGTCTAAAAACTGTTCATGCTTAAAAACTGGTTTTGCAAGATAGAGTCCAACATTCCTTAAAAATTGACATTGACTTTTGTGTATAATCATAGCAACACAAACTGAAAGTGAGAATTTCTCCTTTGAAATCGAGTGGAGAATTTGGTTAAATCCGATATATTCATAATCATTCTAGCAATCAAGAATTTTCTACTATCATGGTTTCCCGAAATTAGTTTAGACTTAATCGTATGGTTTCACATCTTGGTTACTATCAGCATGCTTTCATTGTATAATTTATTTAATTGATATATATTCCTAAAAAGCATAACTATGCAACCCTCCTTCAACTTTATTTCATGATTTGGTATTTCGGAACACTTGATCATGCTTAGATATTTCGGTGAAAATACTTCATCGTCATTATCTATGCTTTCATCCTATTGAGAAATATTGTTAGAGTTAATATATAATTTTTTATTTACAGACATATGTTCCATGATGTAATCATTTATCGTATTAACCATTTTATTGGTAGGGGCTAGTATAGGCTTATAGTACTTTCTTTAAAAATATCTTGATTTTTATTTGATGTGGTGTAATTAAGACTTGTATATGTACTATCAAAAATTACTGCTATAGGATCACCCGTAGAGTTTATAAGAATATCATCAGATATGTCACATATGATTGCACATCTCAAAGATCAATACCAGCTTTACCAATTACTCACCTACATGAAGTATCCATTTTGTAAATTGCTGCCATTATATAAATTTTATTGTAAAAATATTACTTGTTGTATCTTGAGTTAATTTATCTTAGTTACACATTAATATTTCAAGTTGTTTATTGCTAGTGGCATGAGATATTGCAACATATAACTGGTCATGGCTAAAAACTGATTTTGGAAGATAGACTTCAATATTTTTTACAGATTGACATTGACTTATTTATAGTCATAGCAAAACAAACCGTGAGTGAGAATTTTCTCCTATGAAATTGAATGGGGAATTTGATTAAATCAGACGGGCTCATAATCTATCTACCAATAAAAAAATTTCATCACAAGTAATGAGCTTTGTTTAAATGAGAAGTGAGATTAAATCATTTTATGGGGTAATTGTTCACAATCTACTGGAATACCAAATTCAGAGTATACCGTCCTACATATTATAAAGAGTGGGATGTTATTCTGTTGGATGCTACATGTAGTATAATATCACATCTTCCACAAATGGCTGAATATAATATTTTCCAGGTAAAAGGTAAATGTCTTTCCGGTTCCAACATGTAAACAAAAAAGAATCCATTCTCACCACTATCAACTGCAGTCTGCATGCATTATCTTATTATAAATATTCTTTTGCACATCAATCAACAAATGTAATAGCTTAGCATGATCTTCCTTCATTTCATACTTATTATAATATATCTCTTCTAGTATGAGTAGATTCTCTGATTGAGACGTTAAAACGTTATCCGGTACCGACATTTCAGAGAAAATTATCGAACTTATTTATTTTTCCTTCAATTGCAAATCTTTTAAAACTATATTAATGAATCATTCCTTTAAAAAGACTAAATAAATCATATGCCTCGTTGGAACTGCTATATTCTTTGTGTTGTGAGGTCTCCCTTTTATTCTGATAATAAAAATAGAGTACGAATAAAAATAATTTATTAGGTAAAATTGAATGTTAAAATAAAGATAATAATTGTAAAAATGAATGAATAAATTAGTGAACACTCATACCTTATTATTGACCATGGATGAAAATGTAGCAATAATATGTTCATCATCTATTACTTTAACTGTAAAGTCACGTTTGTCAAATCTTGTGTTTACATCTACTTTAAATAGACAATTCTTTTCGCGCATTGTGGAAAATAGGTCCGGCATTTCATCCATCCCACATGTCTATTAAAAGAACAAATATTCACGAATTGATATATCTTTATGAAGCCATAGTCTTAAAATCCTAACAATAACAGCTTTATTCAATGTTTTGATATTGATAGAATTTAAGGGAATGATTTCTGCATCCATAATTATGTGTGCAGAAATCAATGAAATATGAAAATTGAAAGAGGAAAGACAAAGAAATCAATGAAAGATGAAAATTGAAGAAGGGTGGACGAAAATTTAAGTAGAAGAAGTCACGTATCTTTGTGAAAACATGACCTATATATACATTAATTAATATATACAAATCTTTTCTACATATTCACAAATCATATCTTTTAATAATATAGCCAAAGTTGTTTGGAAATTCCATATATTCATATTAATGCAAGTAAAAAACTAAATATAAAAATACAAAAATCTAATTCAAATCTTTTAAAAACTAAATTGAGGGAATTCCATAAATTGGAAATTCCATATCTTTTAAAAATGAAAAATCTAAAAATAAATAAATAATAAATGCAAAAATCTATAATTAATTCAAAAAATGCAAAAATCTATAAAATTGAAAATTTTAAATGGAGACAGTGTAGACTGGGTTGACCACTAACGGTTTTAATAATATATACATTATGCTTTAAATATTATAAATTTTAAATTAAATTATAAAATAACGGTATGATTTGATTAGATCAGTAGATGTAATGGAAAAAAAGGACAAATACGTCATTTTTTTTTTCAAAAATCCAAATCAGTCATTTTCTATTTTATTACTAAAATAGTCCGCTACAAATACTAATTATGTCCAAATCAGTCATTTGTTCACTATTATGCTCTAATTGCTGATGTGGCAAGGGTTTTAAATTTAAATCTGACACATGGGCATAATATTAGTCCTTTTTCTTTTATCTTTTGTCAATTCAGTCATAAACTTTTATTTTGTTCCATTTAGTCATCTACCCAAATCAATCTTTTTTATATTAATTGGTCTTCAACCTTTCAAATTTTCATTTCAGGCACAGAACCTTAAATTTTTTATTACTACTAATCCATTTATCAAATAAATGCCAACATATTTCAGTAAATAAAATTAAACACCAAATCTCATACATTGGGTTTGAATGCCTTGTTAACGGGTCTTCCAAGTTTTGGGATTTTACGGACTCTCTCTAACCACCCGACCGTAACTGATGGTTCATTGGTTCTGGTTTTTCCTTCAGCAACAATTAGCACAACCTTACTTTGTTTCCTACCTTAGAACGTAGCAAGGTTTGAGTAAATGATTTATTTTTAATTTTTGTATAAACGATTTAATTTTACTTTTTGGAAAGTTATGGATGCAGGAAGCATGGACAATAAAATTCAGGCTATTTTTTTAATATCTTTAATAATATTTGAATAATATTTTAATATGTTTTTTCAATAAAATCAAGGCTTCCTATATCCATAACCTTCCAAAAATTCAAGTTAAATTATTTACTCAAACATTGCTACGTCCTAAGGTAGGAAACAATGTAAGGTTGTGCTGATTGTTGCTGAAGGAAACCAAAACCAATGAACCATCAGTTGCGGTCGGGTGGTTAGAGAGAGTCCGTAAAATTCTAGTACTTGGAAGACCCGATAACAAGGCAGTCAAACCCAACGTATGAGGTTTAATATTTAATTTTATTTACGGAAGTATGTTGGACATTTATTTTATAAATGGAATAGTAATAATAAAAAAATTGAAGGTTCTGGGCCTGAAATGAAATAATTTGAAAGGTTGGAGGCCAATTAATATAAAAATGACTTATTTTGGTAGATGACTAAATGGAACAAAACAAAAGTTTAGGACTGAATTGGCAAAATATAAAAGAAAATAGACTAATATTATGCCCACGTGTCATGTTTAAATTTAAACCATTGCCACGTCGGCAATTAGAGCATAATTAGTGAACAAGGGATTGATTTGAATCTCCGGAGAATGTTCCGGCAGGAGAAGAAAAACAAGAAATAGTTTAGAGACAAGGATGAAACAGTGGAGCGTTCCGGCTGGAGAAGGTGGTAAGCGGGAAGGTGTATCAGTGGAGGCTTCTGGGCCGCTCAGGGAAAGGAACCGAGTTAGTGATCGCAAAGCGAGAAGCGGAGGGAGTCAGGGCGCTAGGAGGCTCGTCGGTGTTTTCGTGGGGAACATCCCTGTGGAGGTAGGGGGGAGCCATATGATCAACAGGGCGGACAGGGTGGCTGAAACTTTTGACAATTTCCCACTATATGAGTATTTTCTGAAAAGAATATAATCCCGGTTTAATTTTATTTAATGAAACCAATTATGAAGATGGAGTTGGAATTAGGGATATATTTGTAGGTTGTCACGTTTTTAATATACTCATGTAGGAAACTGTGGCCCGAAAGCGCACGGTGTCAAAAATTGCAGTAATTTATAGTAAGATCGGATTCTTCACTGGAGGATGTGCGATAGAAGCAGGGCCCACATCGTCTTATAAGATTTTCCGCTCGGTTACTCGATTCAAGTTTGTGTTTGATTATCAACTACTTGACATAATTTAATTCTAAGCTATGAAAGCAATAAAGTAAAGCAGATACAATTATTTTAGAAAGCGAATTAAATTTAATCTAAGCAAGCAATAAAATTATTCTAAGAAAGCGGTTAAAATTATTCTAAGAAAGCAGATTTAAAATGAGACAGAAGGGACAGGAAGAAAATAATAAAAATTGGACAAGATTCAGATGAGACACAATTAAACTTCCATTTTAATGCACATATCTTTGTTTGGGATTATCCATCAGTTAGCTAACTCTCATGTCTTCTATACTGTGTTCCCTTTAACAGACATGTACTTACAGTAAGAATTTACATACTTTTAAGAAAACAAATTCTAAGATACCACAGACTCATAACTCCTCTTGCAATGCCTTGCAGGAGTATGTTAGTCATCTGTGGTGGACAAGCAACTCCTGTCAAATCATTAGTTGAAATACCAAGTACTCCCATCATTCCCCCGGTCACACCCAAAGATTAAAAATAAACCTGAACTATCCCTTAACTCTCAGTCCTAGTAGCAGTTAGAAGATCTAGTGATGCTTCCGAGTGACCTCTATAAAAGTGATTAAAATAAAGCAGTAAAGAAAGCATTTTAAAATCCTATCGCTCGGAAGTTTCAAAAGCTTCGTACAGGTAGTAAAAGAAAGCCTCCAGTCAGAATGACCGGACGTGGATCAAGAATTCCCGACTCTCAGTGAACCGCTCGCAGTGTTCACTTCCTTCTGGGTGATTATGAGATACAAACTAATGAAACAAACTAATAGATTAGTTCGTTCTGGATGCACTCATTCAGGACTCAAAAATAGGCTTTGGCAGAAGAGGATAGCAGTTGAAAGGAACTAAACCCTATCTTAGAAAGTAACCAAGGCCTACGTGTTGTTCCTTTAGAATTATCCATCACACTGTATTTGAATCCAAGTGGGTCCCATCTCGGTGTGACAGTTAAAACAAAATTCCCAATACAAAGCAATTTCGGAAAATAATAAATCTTTGAAAATCATTCCCTAAACAGGTACTAGACTCTCAATTAAAACACAGATCCTTTCAGTCTAGAAGAGACCTAATCGCTGACTCTGCTTTTAATCTCCCAAAATCAACCCCCAGTCGGATATGGGCTAATCATAACTGAGGAATTTATCCCTTACTCAGATCCGGATTTTATAAATGATTTATGTTGGAAATTTATTATGAAACATCTGTTTTAAATCACGACTTCTATGTCCAAGGGAAGGATCCCAAAATTGATATGACCACAATATTTACATAATATTATCATGCATAATTTTATAAGGAAGTGTAAAATTAAATTAACCCAAAATATAAGCTGGGTTTAGACAGAATGTGATACACAGAGATGAAATAGCCGGAGATGAGAGAAATCGGCTAAAGAGATGGCAGGAATAGCTGGGATTAGCTGGGCTGCAAACATCTGCTATCCAGGTCCCAACTATTTCAGATGGAACGGTTTTAGATAGCAGAAAACCTTGCTTGACAGTAATCGCTATCATCAAGATTCCTACTATCTGTGAAATAAGAGAAACCTACATATTTTCTCATTGTAATATTGTTCAAACAGTGTTGATTGGCACCATTTGATAATATTACAGCTTAAAATTTGGGTTTGAAAATAGAATTAGAAAATAAAACTGTATTCAGACAGGGACTGACTGAGTGGCTACTTCATTTCCCGGTAAAGGGACCGTTCGCCAACATTATTCTGTGATATCTTTTACTGTTCATTCAGACATCACAGAAAAGACAAAATAAAATAAAATAAGATGAAATAAAAGAGGATGCCTTGTATGAGAAACATTGGTTTCTCATGCAAAGTTATGGAATTAATCCATAATTAATGACTTAAATAATCATTCATACCATAATTAATTACAGTCCGGATTATCTGCTTAAGGCATTAAGGTTTTGTTTATAGAAAAATATTTTAGTGAAAATTGAACAAAGGTCCTTTAATCATGGTAATTATTGATTTTAATTATTGCTAATCATAATCAGTAATTAATGACTTAAGGGTTCAATTAATTAATGGTCGGATATGGAGAAACATAAAATTTTGGCAAGAGGGTGCCATGCATGTCGTGAGACAAAATTGCGTCGTGAACCGTGGGTTCATGACGGGAGGATCACGACATGGGGGGTGGAGAATAAAAGATTGAATTTAGGGTTTTCCCAGTCCTTAAACCACTTGCCAGTCGCCAAACGTGGTCTAGCGGCTGGGGTTTGGGGACTAGGGGTCAAGAAAATAGAATTTTTGTAATTTAATAAAAGGGATGCGGACCCAGTCGCGGAACCAAAAATTTTGTCGCGAACCGAGGTTTGCGCCATGGGTATCGCGACTGATTAAGTTTTAGAAATTTGCAAGGCTTTGACTTCGTGGCGCTAGACAAAAAGTGTGTCGCGAGACGTGGTCTCGCGACAGGGGTCTGCTGACACGAGGCTTTTCTGAAAATTTTCTAAGTATTGGGTCCCCAGTCGCGAAACTCAAAAGTGTGTCACGAGACGTGGTCTCGCGACAGGATGGTCTAGCGACTGGGGTTTCAAGATTTTGCTAAGGCATAATTTTCCTGTCTCGAGACCAAAAAGTGTGTCGCGAACCATGGGTCCGCGACAGGAGTCTCGCGACAGGAGCCTCTTCAGTGAAAAATGCAAGGGTTTGGTTCTCAGTCGCTAGGCTGAAAAATTATGTCGTGAACCGTGGGTTCACAACAGGATTGCCTCACGACCGAGGGATTACAGAATTTATAAAACAAGTATCCCAAGACACCCATGTCGCGAGACTACCTTCCTGTCGCTAGACGTGGTCTCGCGACTGGAAGAGGTTGGCGATATAGGGGTGGTTCAGGACACAAGACAGAAAAGCAAAAAGGAACAGTAACATGCAAACGGCGTGATCTTACCCTATTTCAGATCAAAAAGCTATTCTAACCGAAAAATAACAAAACATAATATGAAACTAATGAGAACATGCTTGAACAAAAATATAAATCTAACTAAAACAGAATTTAAAATAAAGAAAAATCCTAACTAGGGTTTGATCACACATCACACATGAACATTATCCAAAATAAATGAAAATAGTAAGTATAAAATGAACAATAAAGGTCAAATGACCGAAAGAAAATGAAAGCAATAAAGAATCCATGGGGTGTGAAACCCATTTCATGTTTATGGGACACATATCATGAATATTTTCCCCTTTTTTTATTAATGGGTTTGTTAATACCCATCATTTTGGGTATTACAAACCCTAAAATCAAAGATCCATAACAAAAATAAAACTGTGAACAGTAGCTACCTAAACTATTTAAAGGAAGAACAACATTAAAATAAAACTAATCTATGCTAAGCTAATGCAAAAATTAAATAATACAAAGAAAATAAAACTAAACTAAGAACTACCTAGAGAGAATCCTCCAAACAGTGTCTTCAAGAGAATGAAAATGCTAACTCCCGAGCACAAGGGGATCACCTCATATTTATAGGAGTGAATCCCTAGGCCCATGGGCTTTGATCTGAGGCCCATTGAGTCGCAAGACATCACACACATCACAGCTGTGTCGCGGGATCAAGCGGTGTGGCGCGAGACGAGGCTGCATGGCGCAAGGCTTCACGACTGGGTCTTGGTTCTCTTCATTTCTTGCTTCTGTGTCGCCAGCCATACCCCTGTCGCGAGACCATGTTTCGCGCCACGGGGTATGGTGACAGGAGTCCAAGGACATGGCTCCTTCTTCATTTGAGTTTTGTGGCGCGGAACCATCCCGTGTCGCGAGACTGTGCATCGCGCCACGGGTCTAGCGACACGGTCTTCTTGAACTGGCCTACTTTGTATTTGGATGTTGTGTCACTAAACCCTCCCATGTTGCGAGACCATGCTTCGCGCCACGAGAGTCTAGCGACAGGGTGCTCCGGACATTGTCCAGTTGGGCTAGATGGGCCTAATTTGCATTTTGTGGGCCATTTTCTTCTTTTTCCCATCTTTTCCATTCCTTTTTTCTTTTCTTTTCTTTTTCTCATGTTTTTGGATTTTTCTAACATAAATGTGTAATAAAATTACATATTTATGCGTTTTTCATACCAGCTTATTATTTTTACAATTATGCATGAATCAGTCAAATTCAACTTCTTTCTTATTTAATATAAGACCGGAATGCGATCAAATGTCCGTTTCAGACACGGAAATGGATTGAAATAATGGACATTTTTTGCCATTATCAACATCTTCACATTTAATACTGATCGTCCCCGAGCAGTCAGAGTCAATGTTCCTTGGAACACGGACTTTGCATGTTCAATTCATTTTCGTGGCTTCATAAATTACATTCTTTTTGGATTGGGATAAAACAATCAAAAACTACATGTATTAAATTCCCTTGATTGCAGTGTTTAATAAAATGATACTTGCTCACTAAATCGGGCCTACAAATCGAGCATTATTGTCAACCCTTCATGAATATCATGTTTGAAAGATGCAAAGATTAAAAGTTTGAATTAAGGCATGACATGAACAGATTCAATGAAACAGAGCCTCACTTATAGTAAACTTGGAAAATTCACTCACTCTCAATTGGGTTTAATCATGAACGCTCATAATCAAATTCAATTAAATTGTCCCAAATGCTTGCAATTAGACCAACTCGCCACCGGTTCATTTCTTCAAATCGAGATCCCGATGTCTTATTTAAGGGTTATAATGGGGCATACGGTTGTAACATCGGTATAGAAGGGAATTATTGGGTTAAGAAGTGGCAAGAGATTATTCTATCATAACTTGGAATTCTTATTTAGAATTTATGATCATCAATTATTTCTTTTTTTTGTTTTTGCTTTTCTTTTTCTATTGCATGACATTAGACTATGTCTAATTGCTTTGTCATTGCAATTTTTTTTATTATTTTTTTGAAATGAGTTCAACATATTTCTTTTTCTTTTTCTCTTTTTCTTTCTTTTTTTTTGAATCGGTTTATTAAATACCGATTTGAATCATTTTGGATGATCATCAATTTAATGCATTTGATAGAATTTATCCTTGTCCACTTGGGTTGAATATTTTGGTCTTTTTGTAAGGCTAGGAAAATATAGTGGGTTTCAAGAAAAATTAGGCTTATAGGCTCAAGTGGGTTAATCCTAAAGGGAAAATATTTTTGGGTTTGGATTTCAAGCGAAGGCCAAAAATTGGATTTTTCTAAGTGCCTCGATCATATGCTCGATTTTGGGAATATGGCATGGTCTTGAATCGGTCCCAATTGCAAGTTCTAGTTTCCTTTAATCAAATTGATTCACACATCAAAGAAATTAAATGAGTAAAAGTGACTCATGGCTCAGATCTCTCAATGTTTGATTGATTCATGTCATACACTATTCTCAAATTTAATCCAAGCTTGATTCTAACAATCTACTCATCCAAAATTTACATGCAGATTTATTACCCAAAAAGATGATCACATCATTAAATTTTTATAGCTCAAAACTTTAGGAATCTATTTTATGCATGTTTTCAATTATATTATCCCAATTAAAAGTTTGAAAATTTAATCACAAGCCTAAATTCAACATGTGAATTTAGAGCAGGTTTATGCATACTGTGCTGGTTATTTAATTTAAAGCAGTAAAAGAGGCACTGTTAACATACAACGTATGCCAACAGCATATTTTTGGCCTGACAGTCACTTATTCATCTTAGACTGTCAGACATCTTTTCTCAAAATAAAATTGTTTGGACTGCAAAATTCCTTTTTGAAAGCATCTAAATACATTATTTACAAGAGATTTCGTGCAATTAGAATTGAACTTGCACAATTGGTGGAAATTCTCTTATAAGATGTTTACAATGTAAGCTCGCAAATGATAAAATCAGGAATCTCCATCTTTCTTTTCATCTGATTGCTTGGAGGAGCCGACATCATCGGGGATCTTCTTGAGTAAGGCTTGGAGAATGTGATTTTGGCTCTGGATCAGTGATTCCACTATCTTCCGATTTTTATCTTCTCTTTCGAGCATCAGCATTTTAAACTCTTCGTCTTTCTTCTCTTTCTCCAATTTCTCCTTCCTCTTCTCTTCTCTTTCTCTCCTACGCTCTTGGCGTTCTTATTCAGCCCTCTTTCGCTGTTCCTCGTGAGTTGACATAATAACATCAATCATAGACTTCATTCCTTGAAGCATGGACTGGCTCATTTGGCTCATCAGCTCAATTGCGTGGGAATCCGCAGGAAATTGGGAAACATTTTGACTTTGGGGAGGCATCTGAGATTGAGGTTGAGCTAGAGGAGGAATCGGAAGTTGCTCTTGCTCTGATTGAGGCTCTTCTTGCACTGTAGTTGAAGGTCCCGCATCAGTACGGGCTTTATTTGTTCCCTTCGACGACCTAGATGGCCTTGGAGCTCTCTTTCTAGGTGCTTGACCACCAGATATGAATGAAGATTGAGCCTCGGAGTCGCCAGGCAGTTGAGGTAATGAGTATGTGATTCTTTCGCGCAGGGGGAGATTTGGCACACTGATGGGAGGGTTCACCCTTATTAACTTGTCAGTTGCAAACGCACTTAAATCGACGCCCTGACTTACGCAGATTTTTCGGATCAAATTTGGATAGCACAAGACCTGCTTGTCTTCTATCCGGGTCTTCAGAACTTCAAAGACATGCCTCCCGATGTTTAATTTCACTCCATGCCACAATTTCGCCAGTCCCATCAGGACACTTCCAGATGTAGTGTGTGGGTGCGAGTTGGGCCGGATCTTCGACATATAAAACTCATAGGTCGGCATGAAGTGCAATTTCAACCAGTTTGCATCAAAGTTATGGTTCGGAGCGGGTACCCTTGTCATGCTATTTGCCAAGGCAGCATACCTCTTTGCTTCCTTCGTCTTTCCTCTTTTCATCAAAATTTCTCCCGCAGGGAATTCGTCTCGAATATCCGGGGTCTCAAAGAATGTATTCAACCATTCGGGTGAGATGTTGATAACATGACCCTGGATCCAAGTCCTCTTGTTGCTGGCATCAATATTGCAGAAGAATTCTCGAGTTAATTCGACGAATCCATCTTCTTCGTTGTGCAACAAAAAGTTCCCCCATTCGTGATTTATGTGAAAGGTTTCGACAGTAGGATGGAGCACGACATCTGGCTTGAAGCCCTTGTCTGGCACAATCATTTTTAGCATTCTCGCATATCTTTCTGCCCCTTCCATTCGCCCATTAAACTTGACCTCCAAGTCTGCATTGTCTAATTTCTTCTTTTCAAACTACTTCGTGACTCCCATTCGGTGCCTAACAGTATTTTCTGGCCAAAATTCGACTGGCGGGACAGATCCCACCGATTCATCTTCACTGGTGTGCCAATCTGTCGGCTCATCTCCTCCTTGGTTCGGCTCATTAGAACGTTCTACCCCTGGCTCATGCCGGCTTGATCCTGCCTCAACCTGTTTTATTACAGCATTCAATGGATTGTATTGAGTCATTACATGCATAGGAAAAGTAAGAACATGAAAGTAAGGATCAACATTAGTTGATACCTCCTCCTCCTCCCCTAATTGTTCATTTACAGCTTCATTCACAATTTCCCATATATTGTCTCTAAAAAGTGGGACCATTGGCTGATTTTCTGGCTCTGGCTGATCTTCCAAAATATTAGCAAGTGCTGCCGGATCTATTGATGCTTGTGAGCCCTCTGCTTCTTTTTCAACTTGATGGGATGGGCCTTCTGGGGCGGTTGCTGCTTCAATTCTGGCCATGCCAACAAGAGGATCGATGATTCGGGACACTTCTATTTGATAACGGATTTGTTCAGGCCCCTCCACTTTGTCAATTCTTGTTTCGATCTGCTCATTTAATTGCTTCCTTATGTCTCCCCATATAGTTTTAGGATCGTGAGCAGTGGGGCCAGTCCAGGCAGTTGGTTCTTTCTTAATTCTCAGTCCTTGGCCTGGCACTTCACCCGTGATAACAAGCTCATCATCTGCTTCCTTATCTTTCTCCACATCTCCAGATTTCCGGCCTTCCAACTCTGCGTGCAATTTCTCAGTGACTTCTTTGTCTTGAGCTTCTTTATTTTTCCTCTCCTCCTCGGCCTTCGTTCTTTCAATGTTTTTCAGTATCTCGGCATCCTGCATTGCCCTTTCTTCTCTCCTCATTCTCTCCCTAATCTCAGGTTCACTGGCAGGCCTCTCTTCAGTAGATTGTTCATTCACACCTGCCATTGCGTTCTCCTCCTCTTGCAGTTTCTTGGCTAATTCAGTGTCGCGAGCGATTAGCTCTTTCCTCTTGGGAGGTGGTGGTGGCATTACCCCCTTGCCTTTGTCAGTTGGATCAACAGGTTCAACCGTCTTCTTGGCTTGCGGCTCGGGTTCTTTGATGACAACCTTTGGCTTCGGTGCCCGGCCACTTTTCTCTTTCTCAGCCAATTTCACCAGCCTTCTTTTGGTTTGAGCTTGAGGTTCGGCCTGGGTTTCTTGTTCGGTTGTAGCAGTAGTGGATGGTTGCTCTCTTGCTGGCAGAGCTGAGGCTTGCACAGTTGGTTGGGTTGGCAGTGGCTTGGCTTGCTGCATTGTGATTTCTTCTGGTGGGGGA
Source organism: Hygrophila difformis (assembly GCA_030278955.1). NCBI lineage: Eukaryota > Viridiplantae > Streptophyta > Magnoliopsida > Lamiales > Acanthaceae > Hygrophila > Hygrophila difformis. The sequence goes on along the minus strand of JAOANR010000002.1, from coordinate 54,449,620 downwards.
GTGGAAATGTAATCGTCAATCACTGCATCTGCATCCTCTCCTGGTTGTTTTTCAGTTTTCTTCTCAATGTTTTGCTCATCTTCATAGCCCAGCTGCTTTTCAGCGTGTTTCAGGTAGTCTTCAATGAAACTCCGAAGAGTAATCCGCATAAGCTGCGCTTCCCAGTCTTCCTTTATCCTTTTGCAAAACTTACTCCGCATATTATAGTTGTAATGTAAGATCTTTTTCTTCTTTGTTTTATCATTACAATATTGGAGCGCTTCTCTGTCCATTTCCATAATAAGTTCCAGGTAAGACTTCCGATATTTGTCCAGCATAGCCCCCACCAGATCTTTCTGATGTCCTTCAAGATAAGACATGTCTTGGGCATAGTTAAAGTTGAGATAGGTTCCAACCTCCGCTTCTGACATTAGCAGGAACTGTCTCTCACCTTTCTTTATGGGCTTCCAGCTGCCCTTTTGTATGTCCACAAGCAATTGTTCCCTTAATACATCAATGCGTTGAGGATGTTCATTGTCCTTAGTTGTTCCAAATTGTCCGTACCTTCTGTGCGTGAAAACAGATTCGAGCTCCTCCTCAGCCGGTAGTTCCACCCCCTTATCCAGAAAGGATTCAGTGATGCTCGGATTTCCTTTTCCCCAGACAAAGATTAGATCCTCCCACTGCTGTCGCGCGTCCTTTATCATCCTCCTCATGGTCTCCAACAGTGAGGTGTTTCGGGTCTGCTCAAAGTGTTCAGCGCTCTTAAGCTGCTTGTGCAAGTTGAAGCTCAGTTCTCGCTGCCTGATGGGGGCTTGATCTGTAATCCACCTCTGTTCCATAGGTCCCCTCTTTTCGAATAGATATGGGTTCCGTTTGAATGGGAATGACTCGTGCATCATTATGGCCCCGCTGTTTAGAACTCTGCTCAAATCGATCTGTTTATCTGTGAAGGCCATTCTCACTTGAGGATCTATAATCTGATTCGGGATGATGATGTCGAAGTCGGCCAGATTTGGATCTTTCGTCCCTCTTTCTACATGCCGGTTCCAGATGGCTCTATGTTCCCTGAACTTTAGCTGAATCCGTTCATGGTGGACACCCGGAGTTGTGAGTACATCATTTTTGGCATGGTCCATCATCATCCCCCAAAATTTCTTCAAGAAGTGATAATAATCCCTTTCTATTGAAGCAACAACAATTGTTCTTTCTTTGGGGGGTATGCTCACGTCCCATCCCTGCGGAAACTCTAATTTATCTTCCGTGGTGTGATCCAGTGGGACCTTATATTCTGACATGATCGCCGTCCTCATATTCTTGATCTCAATTCTATCCACTGAAGCCTGCTGGGCTGCTTGCTCATATGTGCAATCAGGCAGCCCGATCCCTGATTTCACTACTAATTCGTTCTTGAGAAAAGCAAAGGAGATTAGAGATATTCAAGTTTTATAATTTTCATGAATAGTTCAAGTTTGAAATCAACATCCTCACATTTTGAGCTTTGCTCGAAATGTGATTTAATTGATTGAACTTGCATTTTTTTTTAAAAGAGGTCTAAATACAATATTCAACATCTATCCTAATTTATTAAAATTTAGGTCATTGGACCCAAAATAAATTTTTTAATGGGACATTGGGCCCAAAAACTTGATTTTCTCAATTTTATTAAACAAGCTCGAGGCACTTGTTGAAAATGAAACGAGATGAACTGAATGGAATGGATGCTTGAAATTGGAATGTGCAGTGGAGACGTGGCGAAATGAATTTGCTAATTCCGGATTGCTTGGACTGTATTTGGACAGTTAAAACATTCCCAAAAATTTGCAAACACTATTTTTTGATTTTAAAGGTTGACTTGTTTTATTTAATGAAAAGTGGGATGTGTGTGGTCCCATTTTTGGATTTTGAAAAGTGATAGCAGATTATAATAAGTGGTGAAAAACACTGCTATCTCACTCACACTCTTAGTTCCATTGGGAACCAAAAACACCAAGTCAAACTTTTATTCCCTACCAACTTTTTTGTCTTTTTGTAAAAAAAAGTTTTTCTGAAAAGAAAGTGGTGTGCACTGGGGCTGCCAAAACTCAGTAAGCACTAACTTTTTACAGATACAACCACTACAACACAGGGTACCAACAATGGGAATCAGCATTAATTGAACATTGGCATGCATAACAACATGAAAATGAAAAGGTTCAGCAACCATACTCATACCAAAACATGTTTCCTTTTCATTAAAAACAACAGATTAAACGGAGCAGCATGCTTCATCTAGTCTAGAATACAAAAAACATTCATGCTCCCTAAACGTATCAAATCAGGATTAATCAACCTAGCATGCTCCTATTTCAACTGGAAATATCAAGCCATTCGAAAACAACCAAATGCTCATCAGTTTCACAAGATTTGCAGATTAAGATCATGCTTAAGAACAAGAAACATTTCCTTTAGACAGAGTGATTCCAAAGATTTCGAGAGCAAGTAGAAATCACAACAAAGCACAAGATGAACCATCACTCAGTGAATGAAAAACACCCTACTGTCGAACCCTAACCTGCCCATGTTATCGACGAGACTCTAGGCCTGGAAATCGAAAATGCCCAATAAGAATCGACCATCCCTTATATTCCCAAAACAGCCAGAACATATCTCACTCCCAGAATTCCAACACAAAACACACCCCCATCTTTCAGTCATGCTTCGGCCAACACCCACCATATCACAAGATTCAAATAGTGTTTCCCACACCCTAAATCGGACTCGAAGTGCAAGGAAAAGAACAAACCGGACGCATAATCACACATTCGCACAAAATACACCCGAAATCGCAAAACAGGGGTACGGGTAACTCGAGAATCAGAAGCGGGAGAAGCCTTACCAGGGCTCAGCTTTGGATGAAGATGCCGCCATTGTTGATTTTGAGAAAAATGGACGGAGTTTTGCCGGGATTTGGTTGGAAATGAGTGCGAGGAACACTTGGTGTTCTTCGGGAAGAAGGGTTTCGAGACGAGAGGAATTTGAGAACTGGCTAAGTATGGGAGGTAGGGAAGAAGGAAGAAGAAGGGGGATATAAATACTAATGGGCCCAGTCGCGGAACCCTAGCCCATGTCGCGGAACTGGGTTTCGTGACTGGGGTCTAGCGCCATTACATGTGTCGCTAGACTGGAAGCCAGTCGCGAGACCATGCCTCGCGACTGGGTGGGTATCTCGACAGGATTCAGAAAAAAGTGGGGCCAAGTGCAAACTGTGGCGCGATAGTGGAAGCCATTCGCGAGGCATGTTCCGCGACTGGGGGTATCGCGACAGAGGTTTGGGGACAGGTTTAGTGAGGGGTGTGTCGCGGAACTGGTCCCTGGCGCTAGACGTAGTCTCGCGACTGGGTTCGTTCCGCGACAGGATATGAAAAGAGGGGGTTTAGGGACCCTGTCGCTAGTCTTGCCCCGTGTCGCGGAAATGGGTTCCGCGCCATGGATTGAGTCTCGCGACTGAGGTCCCAAACTGTATCTGGAGGACCGTGTCGCTACCCTCCCTCCCTGTCGCGAGACTAGGTTTCGCGACACTGAAGGGGTTTCGCGACACGAAATTTGAATTTTCAAATTTTTATGGACTGGGCCCGAGTGTGATAATGGCCTGAATCCATTTTATTTGATTTGGACCTGAATAAATTCAGTCCAAATGAATTCAAAATATTGGGCTGGAAATTAAAATAATCCACTTGCTTAAAATAGGTTGGATCAATTCCATTTATTTGTAAAATTTATTCCGGATTTTAAATTGCTTTAAAGTCCGAGAATGTTTTCTTAAATTCATGGAATTAATCTGACCAGGAACATGGTTTTCCGCTTCAATTTTCTGCTCCTTCTTTTTGATGGTTCCATGATTTCTGCAAGAAAGAATACCCAAATTATTAGGTTTTCCCCTCAAATCAACATCCTCACATTTAGAGTCTTAGTACTCTAAATGTTTAATTGATTTGAGGGTACTTCTCTGTCCTTAAATAAATACACTGAACTAACTATGAGTAACCAGGAGTGTAATTCTCTTAATAAAACGACGCTGCATCCTCCCCGGCAATGGTGCCATGAAACTTTTGACAATTTCCAACTATATGAGTATTTTCTGAAAAGAATATAATCACGATTTAAATTTATTTAATGAAACCAATTATGAAGATGGAGTTGGGATTAGGAATATATTTGTAGGTTGTCACGTTTTTAATATACTCATGTAGGAAACTGTGGCCCGAAAGCGCACGGTGTCAAAACTTGTTGTAATATATAGTAAGACCGGATCGTTCACTGGAGGATGTGCGATAGAAGCAGGGCCCACATCGTTTTATAAGATTTTCCACTCGGTTACTCGATTCAAGTTTGTGTTTGATTATCAACTACTTGACATAATTTAATTCTAAGCTATGAAAGCAATAAAGTAAAGCAGATACAATTATTTTAGAAAGCGAATTAAATTTAATCTAAGCAAGCAATAAAATTATTCTAAGAAAGCGGTTAAAATTTTTCTAAGAAAGCAGATTTAAAATGAGACAGAAGGGACAGGAAGAAAATAATAAAAAATTGGACAAGATTCAGATGAGACACAATTAAACTTCCATTTTAATGCACAGATCTTTGTTTGGGATTATCCATTAGTTAGCTAACTCTCATGTCTTCTATACTGTGTTCCCTTTAACAGACAGGTACTTACAGTAAGAATTTACATACTTTTAAGAAAACAAATTCTAAGATACCACAGACTCATAACTCCCCTTGCAATGCCTTGCAGGAGTATGTTAGTCATCTGTGCTGGACAAGCAACACCTGACAAATCATTAGTTGAAATGCCAAGTACTCCCATCGTTCCCCCGGTCACACCCAAAGATTATAAATAAACCCGAACTATCCCTTAACTCTCAGTCCTAGTAGCAGTTAGAAGATCTAGTGATGCTTCCGAGTGACCTCTATAAAAGTGATTAAAATAAAGCAGTAAAGAAAGTAATTTAAAATCCTATCGCTCGGAAGTTTCAAAAGCTTCGTACTGGTAGTAAAAGAAAGCCTCCAGTCAGAATGACCGGACGTGGATCAAGAATTTCCGACTCTCAGTGAACCGCTCGCAGTGTTCACTTCCTTTCGGGTGATTATGAGATACAAACTAATGAAATGAACTAATAGATTAGTTCGTTCCGGATGCACTCATCCGGGACTCAAAAATAGGCTTTGGCAGAAGAGGATAGCAGTTGAAAGGAACTCAACCCTATCTTAGAAAGTAACCAAGGCCTACGTGTTGTTCTTTCAGAATTATCCATCACACTGTATTTGAATCCAAGTGCATCCCATCTCGATGTGACAATTAAAACTAAATTCCCAACACAAAGCAATTTCGGAAAATAATAAATCTTTAAAATTATTCCCTAAACAGGTACTAGACTTTCAATTAAAACACAGATCCTTTCAGTCTAAAAGAGACCTAATCTGCTGACTCTGCTTCTAATCTCCCAAAATCAACCCCCAGTCATATATGAGCTAATTATAATTGAGGAATTTATCCCTTACTCAGATCCGGATTTTATAAATGATTTATGTTGGAAATTTATTATGAAACATCTGATTTAAATCACGACTTCTATGCCCAAGGGAAAGATCCCAAAATAGTTATGACCACAATATTTACATAATATTATCATGCATAATTTTATAAGGAAGTGTAAAATTAAATTAACCCAAAATATATGGTGGGTTTAGACAGAATGTGATATACAGAGATGAAATAGCCGGAGATGAGAGAAATCGGCTAAAGAGATGGCAGGAATAGCTGGGATTAGCTGGGCTGCAAACATCTGCTATCCAGGTCCCAACTATTCCAGATGGAACGGTTTTAGATAGCAGAAAACCTTGCTTGACAGTAATCGCTATCATCAAGATTCCTACTATCTGTGAAATAAGAGAAACCTACATATTTTCTCATTGTAATATTGTTCAAACAGTGTTGATTGGCACCATTTGATAATATTACAGCTTAAAATTTGGGTTTGAAAATAGAATTAGAAAATAAAACTGTATTCAGACAGGGACTGACTGAGTGGCTACTTCATTTCCCGGTAAAGGGACCGTTCGCCTGACCTCGTCAGTCACTATCCGAACCATGCAAAATAATAATAAATAGTAATTAACACACAGATTACGGGCTACTTCATTTCCCGGTAAAGAGACCGTTCGCCAACATTATTCTGTGATATCTTTTACTGTTCATTCAGACATCACAGAAAAGACAAAATAAAATAAAATAAGATGAAATAAAAGAGGATGCCTTGTATGAGAAACATTGGTTTCTCATGCAAAGTTATGGAATTAATCCATAATTAATGACTTAAATAATCCTTCATACCATAATTAATTACAGTCCGGATTATCTGCTTAAGGCATTAAGGTTTTGTTTATAGAAAAATATTTTAGTGAAAATTGAACAAAGGTCCTTTAATCATGGTAATTATTGATTTTAATTATTGCTAATCATAATCAGTAATTAATGACTTAAGGGTTCAATTAATTAATGGTCGGATATGGAGAAACATAAAATTTTGGCAAGAGGGTGCCATGCATGTCGTGAGACAAAATTGCGTCGTGAACCGTGGGTTCATGACGGGAGGATCACGACATGTGGGGGTGGAGAATAAAAGATTGAATTTAGGGTTTTCCCAGTCCTTAAACCACTTGCCAGTCGCCAAACGTGGTCTAGCGGCTGGGGTTTGGGGACTAGGGGTCAAGAAAATAGAATTTTTGTAATTTAATAAAAGGGATGTGGACCCAGTCGCGGAACCAAAAATTGTGTCGTGAACCGAGGTTCGCGCCATGGGTATCGCGACTGATTAAGTTTTAGAAATTTGCAAGGCTTTGACTTCGTTGAGCTAGACAAAAAGTGTGTCGCGAGACGTGGTCTCGCGACAGGGGTCTGGCGACATGAGGCTTTTCTGAAAATTTTCTAAGTATTGGGTCCCCAGTCGCGAAACTCAAAAGTGTGTCGCGAGACGTGGTCTCGCGACAGGATGGTCTAGCGACTGGCGTTTCAAGATTTTGCTAAGGCATAATTTTCCTGTCTCGAGACCAAAAAGTGTGTCGCAAACCGCGGGTCCGCGACAGGAGTCTCGCGACAGGAGCCTCTTCAGTGAAAAATGCAAGGGTTTGGTCCTCAGTCGCTAGGCTGAAAAATTGTGTCATGAACCATGGGTTTACGACAGGATTGCCTCACGACTGAGGGATTACATAATTTATAAAACAAGTATCCCAAGACACCCATGTCGCGAGACTACATTCCTGTCGCTAGACGTGGTCTCGCGACTGGAAGAGGTTGGCGACATGGGGGTGGTTCAAGACACAAGACAGAAAAGCAAAAAGGAACAGTAGCATGCAAACAGCGTGATCTTACCATATTTCAGATCAAAAAGCTATTCTAACCCAAAAATAACAAAACATAATATGAAACTAATAAGAACATGCTTGAACAAAAATATAAATCTAACTAAAACAGAATTTAAAATAAAGCAAAATCCTAACTATGGTTTGATCACACATCACACATGAACATTATCCAAAATAAATGAAAACAGTAAGTATAAAATGAACAATAAAGGTCAAATGACCGAAAGAAAATGAAAGCAATAAAGAATCCATGGGGTGTGAAACCCATTTCATATTTTTGGGACACATATCAAGAATGTTTTCCCCTTTTTTATTAATGGGTTTGTTAATACCCATCATTTTGGGTATTACAAACCCTAAAATCAAAGATCCATAACAAAAATAAAACTGTGAACAGTGGCTACCTAAACTATTTAAAGGAAGAACAACATTAAAATAAAACTAATCTATGCTGAGCTAATGCAAAAATTAAATAATACAAAGAAAATAAAACTAAACTAAGAACTACCTAGAGAGAATCCTCAAAATAGTGTCTTCAAGAGAATGAAAATGCTAACTCCCGAGCACAAGGGGATCACCTCATATTTATAGGAGTGAAACCCTAGGCCCATGGGCTTTGATCTGAGGCCCATTGTGTCGCAAGACATCACACACATCACAGCCGTGTCGCGGGATCAAGCGGTGTGGCGCGAGACGAGGCTGCATGGCGCAAGGCTTCACGACTGGGTCTTGGTTCTCTTCATTTCTTGCTTCTGTGTCGCCAGCCATACCCCTGTCGCGAGACCATGTTTCGTGCCACGGGGTATGGCGACAGGAGTCCAAGGACAAGGCTCCTTCTTCATTTGAGTCTTGTGGCGCCGAACCATCCCGTGTCCCGAGACTGTGCTTCGCGCCACGGGTCTAGCGACACGGTCTTCTTGAACTGGCCTACTCTGTATTTGGATGTTGTGTTGCTAAACCCTCCCATGTTGCGAGACCGTGCTTCGCGCCACGGGAGTCTAGCGACAGGGTGCTCCGGACATTGTCCAGTTGGGCCAGATGGGCCTAATTTGCATTTTTGTGGGCCTTTTTCTTCTTTTTCCCATCTTTTCCATTCATTTTTCTTTTCTTTTCTTTTTCTCATGTTTTTGGATTTTTCTAACATAAATGTGTAATAAAATTACATATTTATGTATTTTTCATACCAGCTTATTATTTTTACAATTATGCATAAATCAGTCCAATTCAACTGCTTTCTTATTTAATATAAGACCGGAATACGATCAAATGTCCGTTTCAGACACGGAAATGGATTGAAATATTAGACATTTCTGGCCATTATCAGTGGCCAAGGTCCGCAACTGGTTTTTCCCCTCAAGAAGATGACCAGAAAAGGGTGTTAAGTTCGGTTTCTTAAGATTTTCTAATAGGATCGATGCGGAAAAGGCGATTAGGCATCTGGATGGAGTTGTTCTGCAAGGAAAAAAGCTGCGGGCGAATTGGGCCTTGCCAAGTAGAAGTAGTATGGGCAACCCGAGGGACCCAAGACGGATCAGGAGCCGTGAGGGTTTAGCTAGGGTTTTTAAGGACACTGATAAAGTTGGGAGATCTCACACAGGTTATGCTGGTGCTTGGAGGGATGAAAGATCATATTTGGAAGTCCTCAAGGGGAATGAGGGTCATAAACTTGAAACGTCTAAGGGAAGGTTAAGGGATGTGATCCAGTTGGTTGAGGAGAAGAGGGTTGTTGAGTGGCTCAATCGATCGGTAGTGACTAAAGTTAAGAAGATTGAGGACGTTGTGGAGTTTCAGGATTGGGTTTATAGTTCGTATGAGGAGTGTGGTGAAATTATCTATGGTGGTGGGCACCTATTGATCGTAATCCTGAAGGATGTGGAGGGTAAGGATAAGTTTTTATCGGATCGGAGAGATTTCAAGTTCATCGAACGGAAGAGGAGGTGGTTCCCAGGAGTGCTGGAGAGGAAACAACTTCTGTGGATTCACGTGTATGGGCTACCCTTCCATGCTTGGTGCGAAGAGAACTTCCGGCGGATTGTTGGAGGCTGGGGGTCGGTGGTGAGCATCGATACAGAAACTGCAGAAAGGCGGAGGCTTGATCGTGCTAGAATCCTGGTGGCGGTGCAGGATAACCTTACTGTTCCTTTAGAGTTGAAGGTGCGGATGGGGTCTGTCATTTCGAAAATTTGGATTGCTGTCATTTTCAACGAACCGGTTTTGGTGGCGGAGGATGCTCCAAACAGCATGGAGGTCGGAATGGAGGAGGTTTCACTTGTGAAGGAGACGATGATGGATTCACCGGAGAAGATGGTGGCGGAGAAGTCCGGGTCTCCTAGACATGGGGGATTGGAAAGGTTTGCTGATTTCTTGCATGGGGAGGAGCAACCAATGGGTATGAAGACAGCTCAATCGAGTGGCATCATTAAGGCCTCGGGGGCGCCTCCTCCTTTAGAAGTATCGGGCTGTGGGCTGGCAGAGGATTCAAACGATACTACAAGGTTGGTTGGGATTCCAGATGCTGGGCCAGGAGTTGGGGTCGAGGGGGTTCTTGGGCCAGTAGATGGGGTAGAGGGGGTTGTTGGGCCGGTGGTTTGTGAGTCGGTACGTGGGCTGGGCTTGGAGCAGGGCAAATTAAGGGAGAACCTTGAAGGGGAGAATAGGCTAGTGGTGAAGGGAGCGATTAAGGACGGGCCCGGATCCTTTACTTTATGCCAGGAAGTCGGGAGTTTAGCCCAGTCTAGAGATGGAGTAGTAGAATCCTCTAATGGTTGGGTGATGCAACAGAGGCCGGAATTAGAGGTGCCAGGAATGGTTCGAGTTGGTGAGGTCGAGATAATCCCAGACCAGAACAGTGATGAGGGTATGGAGGAGAGGGTAGGACTAGGTGCTTTAAAGGAGATTTCCTCAATTCCGGAGGTGAATTGCTGGCCTAGAAGTGAGAATCGAACTGGTGTGTTGAATCCGAAGGTCTCAGAAGGAATGAAGGCTGTGAAAGAGGCATTGACTAAGGTGTTACTGGAGAAATCCAAACCGAAGCGCAGAGGTCGCCAGGGAGTTAAGGATGGTGGTAGATTTGGTAAGAAAATTGGGCGCGGGGTTCAGATGCAGGGGGATACGGGGGACAGGTTTGCGGCCTTACAATTTTCTATTTTTCGGGTAGCAGATGAAGTACGTTTAGTAGACTTTACAGAGGCGGAGGCCATTTGTGACCTTGCCTCGAAGCTGGGTTTAGGGTGTTTGAAGAGCAGGGAGGAGGCAATTTTGAGGGTCGGAGAGGATATGTATGGTCTGCCTTGAGACCATGTCATCTTTTTTGAGTGATTCGGTGTCCATGAAGATTATTTCATGTAACTTGAGGGGCCTCAATGGGGGTGTGAGAAGGAGGGCTTTGATGCAATTGTGTAAGAAGACTAGACCGACAGTCGGTATTGTGTTGTCAAGAGACAAAGATGGAGGATTTACAGGATCGTCTGGTGTATCGTCTATGGGGATCTAAGGATTGTAATTTTTGCTTCCAACCGGCAAATGGGAACGCGGGGGGATTGTTGATTATTTGGGAGTCTAGTGGCTGTCGAATGGTGGTTGTGGATAAAGGACATCATTTTATATGGATGAAGGGGTGTTTTGGAGGCTGGGAGACTGTGGTGAATTTGTTTTGTATCCATGCTCCGAACAACCGAAGAGAGAGGGCTGATTTCTGGGATTTGATCGCCAGCAAATGCAATGTTGACAATGGAGAACTCCGGTGTATTGCGGGAGATTTCAATGCGGTATTGCTGGAAGGGGAGAGGGCAGGGGTTAGTGAGGACGAGGGATCAATGAGGGACTTTAAAACCTTTGTGGATCAAGTGGGTTTGGTGGACTTACCGATGGATGGCGGACTCTTCACATGGTACGGAAGGAGTGGTAGAGCGAGTAGCAGGCTGGATCGGTTTCTGGTTTCCCCTGGATGGTTATGCTTGGATAAGGTGGTAGTCCAGCGACGTTGTGAATTGGTGTTATCGGACCACTATCCGGTGAGTTTGGAGTTTGGTGAAAAGGATTGGGGTCCGAAACCGTTCCGGTTTTATAATTATTGGTTGGAAGAAAAAGGATTTGCTGAATGGTGCGCAATGTTTGGGAGGCAGATGCACAGGGAAGCGGTAATGGTTGTCGGGCTGGGAATATTTTTGATAAACTGAGGTCGTTGAAGAAGTCAATAAAGGAATGGGACGGGTATGGGGCGAAAGCTTTGGATGCTCGGATTCAGAGTTTGCTAGTCAGGGTGGGTGAACTGGAAGAGAAGTTTCATGGAAATATGATGGATGAGGAGGCTAGGATTGAGTGGGCTGGTAAACGAAGGGAGCTGTGGCAATTGTTTATGGCGGAAGAAAGGAGGTGGTGTCAGAAGTCTAGAGTCCGGTGGCTTAGGGAGGGCGACAATAACACTAAATCTTTCCATGTTGTGTCGTCCATTAACAGGAGGAAGAACTTTATTGGAGCGATTAGATGAGAAGGTTGTTTGGTCGACGAGCCTAGAAAGATCAAGGAGGCTGCTTATGGTCATTTTCAGGCACTGTTTTCCAAGCAAAGGGAGGCTTTTTTTTTCCGTGGATAATGTTGACTTCCCTAAACTTGGTGAAGTGGACAGGGAGTGGTTGGAAAGGGAGTTTTAGGAATAGGAGGTCAAAGAGGCGGTGTGGAGTTGCGAGAGCGATCGTGCCCTGGGACCTGACGTATATAACTTGGGTTTTTTTAAAACTTTCTGGGAAAAGTTGAAAGGGGAGGTAATGGAGACATTCTGGAAATTGGAAAAGCACGGCTAGCTTCCTAGCGAAATTGGCGGGTCATTCATTGCGCTTATCCCAAAAAAAGATCGGCCACTGGAGTTTGGGGATTTCCGCCCAATCTCACTAGTGGGAAGTGTCTATAAGATCATTGCCAAAGTCCTGGCGAAAAGACTTCAAGGATTAGTTGGAGATTTGGTTGGTCAGTCACAAATGGCTTTTGTTCAAGGCAGGCAGATTCTTGATAAACTTGACTTTGCTAAAGCTTATGACAACGTGTCATGGGAGGTCCTTTTTCAAGTTATGGAGGGAATGGGTTTTGGGGAGACATGGTTGCAGTGGATTAAAGCATGTATAACGTCTGCCTCTGCAGCAATATTAGTGAACGGATCACCTACTAATTTCTTCAAGATGCACAGAGGATTGCGCCAGGGAGATCGTTTATCTCCATACCTTTTTGTCCTAGTGGCTGATGTTGTTAACAGGCTGATTATGAAGGCTGCGGAACAGGGCATGTATGTCGGTTTGGCAGCCGGGGGGAGGGGCCCTGCTATTACACATCTCCTGCAGACGATACAATCTTATTCTGTGATGGGACATTTCAGCATGTGATCTTGATTAAGCGTATATTATGGTGTTTGTCCTTGGCAACCGGGTTGAAGATAAACTTTGGGAAAAGTAGCTTGTATGGGATTAATTGTCCGCCGGAATTGGAGAAGGAGGCAGCGGAGATCCTTGGGTGTGAGGTGGGACGATGGCCAATGAAGTATCTGGGTTTGCCCATTGGAGGTAGGATCAATGGAGTTGATATTTGGAAGCCGTGCTTTGAAAAGGTGGAAAAACGGCTTAGGGGGTGGCAGGGTAGATTTCTGTCACAGGCTGGTCGTATGTGTCTCATTAAATCTGTGTTGGAGAGTCTTCAGGTGTATTTTCTTTCCTTGTTCAAAGTTCCAGCAGCAGTGGCGGAGAGGTTGGAGAAAATTAAACGATGTTTTTTTTTGGAACGAGTGGAGTAGTAGTCGGAAAATGCACACTATAAATTGGGAGAAACTGTGTTCGCATAAGGATGAGGGAGGCCTACAGATTTGGAGAATTCAGGAGCTTAACGCGGCATTGTTGACCAAATGGATGTGGAGATTCGGACAAGAAAACGCGCTTTGGAAGGACGTCATTGTAGCTAAATATTATGAGGGGGAGGAGTGCCTGTTGCCGCAGCCTAAGGAAGGCCGATCAATGTGGAGCAATATTTCCAAATCTTGGGATTTGATGGAATCGTCTAATCAGGCAAACTTTAAAATCATTGTGGGAAACGGTGATAAGTCGTGGTTTTGGCAAGATGTTTGGTGCGTGATGGGCAAGCCATTGAGTGTTTTGTTCCCCAGAATTTATATACTAGCTTGTAATAAGGGTGGCAAGGTGGTAGAGTTCGGAATTTGGAATGGAACGGATTGGGAGTGGAAGATAAATCTTAGGAGAAAGCTATTTGAGTGGGAACTACAGGTTTGGGAGGAGATGGTGGATGTCTTAAAATGCACTAAGCTATGTAGATTCCTACCTGACAGGTTTGTAACACCCCGATTTTTGGTCACCCAGGTCGGGGTGTCACCGCCACACCTCCCTAGCAAGACACGGTTTCTCCGAGCTTGCTAAAGAGATCCAAGGCTATGGTTTTTCAGAATTTAAATCATTCAAACAGCCCATTCATATATAATTTGAAAATAATACATCAAAGTTGCAGCGGAAAATAATATTTACATATGTATAATGCAGCGGAAATTAATAATATGGCCAACATGGCCAAGACACGGGTTAAACAGGCCCGTTCATGCAAGATCTAGTCTAATACAATAATTCAAAATAATATATCTTCCCAAATTTCCCATGTATGCATATGACGATGCATAATTCTCAACTCTGAAAGAAAAAGGAAAAATATGGTTTGGTCAGCCAAAACTTGCTGAGTAAGTTAACACATACCAGATTATGAGGTTTCAAAGCCTTTAATGAAATTTAATGAAAACATGTGCATAATTTAAATAATTCATGTAATCGCATAATTTAGAAGACATGGATTCATAAGATCATCAATATAGCTTGCAACGTAATTAAATAAGTTGCCATAAATTTAAAAACACAAATTATCAAGGACTTAATTGGATCCCCTTATCGATGTCTCGTTTCGATTCTTTTACAGATCACCACCACTAGGGCTCTTATGTCCGCCAACTTTACGCCTGGGCTATTATGTCCACAGGTATCATGGTTGATCTTTTAATTAGAGTTAATCCGTCCGCTAGCCATACGATCAGTGCTTCGCTAGGGCTCTTACGTCAACCTAGACATACACTTGGGCTCTTATGTCCCAAGCCGCAGAGAACATTGACAGTATCTAGCTTAGTCAAAACCCGCAATATTTTAATCTTCTCGTTTCGCATATCGTATTTCCAAGTATTTCTATCCGTTTCAACCTCAAAGGTTAATTTCACAGTTTCAACAAGATTTCAAGTTTTGACTCGGTCAACCACAGTTTACTCTAAAATTCTTCTAAAATCATATTTAATTTCAAAATTTACGAAATTTCATAACTGACTCCAAAACGTCGAGATCTACAACTTTCCTGTTTTAACGTTTTCGATCCGAGATACGGAAACAGTTCAAAAACTCCAATTTTCGTCAGAGCAAAACATCTGTCCGCGTTTTCACACAGCAGTTTAAAAGTTTCGAGATCTACCATAGCAAAATGAACTCTAAATTTGATGAAATTTTACAAAGATCATCTTAAGACAATTATCTACAACTTTCATGTTCGACTGAAGATCTAATTCGGCCTAGAACCATAGTCAAAAACGTCGGCAAGTTCGAATCTATGTTCTGCCCAGTTTTCAAGATCCGATTTTAAACCAGTTCGGTTTGGGGTGGATTTCATATATCAACTCATCACGAAAAATTCTGAAATTTTATGGAGGTATTCATAACGTATAGATCTACAACTCTTATGTTCAACGCCAAGCCTAGATCGGTCTAGATCTAAGGTAGAAATCTCCAACAAGTTCGAATAAAGAATCTATCATCGTTTCAAGATCTAAATCTAAAGCAGGCTCGTTTACGATCGTTTTCGGATATCGAAACACGATTAAAAATTATGAAATTTTTACAAGAGCTAGATCAGTGTCTTAGGAATGCTTTCGTGTTTTAAGTTTTCTCGTTTGAACGATTTAAGGGGTCCGAATAAATTCAATAAAAGTGATGCGCCGGTGTAGACAGATTTTAGGTAGGGTTCCATTAGATCTATATGTTCGAATCTTTTAACAACCCAAAACCAGAGTAAGCGTTAACTTACAGATTGTTGAGCGTCCGGGATCGTTGATTCGGAGGCGTGGCTTCCCGTCCTCCGTTTATCCTCTCCGTTTGTCGGGTTCTTCGCTCTCGATCCGGATCGGGGGTTTGGAATAGAAAAAGATCGAATTTAGGATTCGTTTTCGAATCACATATGGAAAAGAATGGATCAAGGCTTACCACAGCGACGGGGGTCTCCGAAATTCGTCCAAGATACAGTCTTTGAATGCCCTCGTGCCTCCGACGACACCCGGATTCGGGTTTTCGAACGTGTAGAGAGTCGTAGGGTTTTGTAAAATTGTTCGGGGCTTCCAAGGGGGTTTATTTATAGATAGATAAGACCTAGGGCGTCCAAAATCTGACCCTAAGGGTCTTGAGTCGAAAGATGTTCAACCGAAAGTCGAAAAATCCGCGTTCGGGCGAGAGATTCACGCAACGGGCGAATCTGTCGCGTGGCGCGGTCGTGGCGCGCTCCACCCTCTTCGACCGCGCGGCCACCGCGCCGGCTTCGCCTGGACTTCGGTCCGGGCGGGGTCGTGCGATCCGTCGGTCGTTCCCTCATCTCTTTCGGACTTCTATCCCCCTATGTTCCCGGATTCGGATTTCCGGGGTATCTTCGGGCTCCGATTTCCTATCCTAATTTTATTCAGACCTACATTTTTATTTGGACTCGAGTTTATTGAGTCTATCGGTGTCAGGTCCCCGTGTACCCATTTATTCGATTAAATTGTCTTCGGCTTCCCGGGTTCTCGGAATTTTGATTCCTTTTAAATTTAAATTCCATTTCTCATCTCCTCTTCATTTATTTCTTTATTTGCTGATTTTATTTATTTATTGTATTTATTTTATTTATTGTATTTATTTTATGTTGGAAAATTCTCGGGTATTACAGTCTACCCTCCTTAAGAATCAACTTCGTCCTCGAAGTTGTGTTTCGGCCTTTTTCGTGCTAAGGTCTTTTGTTTTGTTTGTTTTGTTATTTTGTGACTGAACTTAGAATTAAAACTTCTAAGCTGCCTACGTAACCTGTGAAGGGATCAAGCCATAACGTAGTTCAAAACAAGTTGAATTTGTTTATTTTTGATTTAGGATACATGATATCGAGTCGAACTCCAAAAATAAATTATTACGGGGTATCACATCCTCTCCCCCTTAGGACTTCAGTTATGTCCCCATAACTGCCTATTCATTATTCTCAAGAGGGTTCGGGTTTTGGTCTTGTTCCTCGTCACTCTCTCCTTGCTGAAGGTTCACCAAATCTACTCTCTTCTCGATCGCCTCCTCTGGCGTTCGACATCCACTAGCCTTGTGACCAAGCTTGCCGCACCTACGGCAGGTTCCAGGCTTCGGGCATTGGCGCACCAGATGTGCATGGTTGCATCATGGGCAACGTGGTATAAACGCACCACGGTTGTCGTCTCCCCCATTGTTGAGACCTTTATTTCCTTTCCTTCGGGATCCATTGTCTTTCCTAGAGTTGTTATTGTTGTCCTTCCGATCCTTTTTCTCAAGTCTTTCGAGTCCTTGCTCGACTCACCATGTTCCTTACGCTTCAATTGCTGGATTCGAGCAATTGATACGACGCAATCATATATCGTCTGCAGGTTCGGGAATTGTCCTACTGCAAGTATCTCCCGGATACTAAGGTTCAGACCCATCTCGAATTTCTGAGCCTTGTCAGAGTCGGTTGGTACTATCCTCGCAGCGGATCGTACTAGCTCCTTGAACTTGCTGTAGTATTCTTGCACTGTTTGCGTACCTTGCTTTAGGTTGATGAATTCCTCGTACTTCGCAGTCTTGGTGCTCAGTGGGTAGAATCTTTCCCTCAAAGCTTCCTTAAGTTCTTCCCAAGTGTAGGCTTCTTCGTCTTCCACTGAATTTGCTTGGAGATTTTGCCACCACTCATCGGCTTCGCCTCCTAGGTAGTAGGTCACTACGTGTATCTTCTCCTCATCAGGGCACTTGATAGCATTCAAGAGCTTATCAAAGGTACGGATCCAACCTTCCAACTTGGCCGGATCCTCTTGGCCGTCATAATGGGGTGGGTTGTAGGGGTTCACTAATGCCAAGTAGTTGACTCGGGCTACTGGCGGAGGTACTGTTTGTGTCCTATGCACCTCGGCATTTCCCAATGCTACAAGGAGTTCCTCTACCGATTTTAAACGTGCTTCCATGTTATTGGGCGCTTGAGGCACTTGCTCTCCTAGGTTCTGAGGACTTTCACTGTTGTTGGGCGTGTTGGAAAGGTTAGCGTCAGTGCCGTTTGGACTCACCTTCCTTGGTTTCCTCCTAGGCGCCATTTTCTGTTACACGTGTATAGATTAGCTTATCTTGGTTTAGGTAGATAGCTCGAATGAGACGTTTCGAAAATTTCTAATTTCAAATTTTCGGATTTGTTGTTTGGAGATCCAAACAAGATTTTTGGAATAAAGAGTGTTTTAATATAACTTGATTTTCTCATTGTTCCACATGAGGAAGTTTTCTAATTTGTACAAGGGTAGGAATGGCTAAGGTCGAAGATTGTTATGATAAGGCGAACGCATAGATGAACGCGATCTAGAACTAAGGCAAGATCAGTCTCTAGTTAGCTTCCTTAATTTGATGTCAAGCGTCTAAGTTATCTAGTGCAAGCAAAAGATCTAAGTTAATATTCGCCAAGATTCTAAGTTGAAATTCGCCAAGATTCTAAGTTCTCTACATAAAATAGATGCAATATGCAAATGCGTATGATGGTTTCCCCCCAAAAGTAATTTATGCACTATATATATATTTTTCCCATGGGTTTTAAAATAAAAATTTCTCCATGGAAATAATACTTTAAAATTTAAAATAATAGTCAAAATATTAGTAGTAGTTTAAAAATAATAATGGTTTAAAAATAATAATTTAATAATAATAATAACAATAGGTTTTAAAAATATTCCGGGCTCTGATACCACTCTATAACACCCCGGTTTTTGGTCACCCAGGTCGGGGTGTCACCGCCACACCTCCCTAGCAAGACACGGTTTCTCCGAGCTTGCTAAAGAGATGCAAGGCTATGGTTTTTCAGAATTTAAAATATTCAAACAGCCCATTCATATATAATTTAAAAATAATACATCGAAGTTGCAGCGGAAAATAATAATTACATATGTATAATGCAGCGGAATTTAAATATAGCCAACACGGCCAGAATACGGGTTAAACAGGCCCGTTCATGCAAGATCTAGTCTAATACAATAATTCAAAATAATATATCTTCCCAAAATTCCAATGTATGCATATGACGATGCATAATTCTCAACTCTGAAAGAAAAAGGAAAAATATGGTTTGGTCGGCCAAAACTTGCTGAGTAAGTTAACACGTACCAGATTATGAGGTTTCAAAGCCTTTAATTAAATTTAATGAAAACATGTGCATAATTTAAATAATTCATGTAATCGCATAATTTAGAAGACATGGATTCATAAGATCATCAATATAGCTTGCAACGTAATTAAATAAGTTGCCATAAATTTAAAAACACAAATTATCAAGGACTTAATTCGATTCCCTTATCGATGTCTCGTTTCGATTCTTTTACAGATCACCACCACTAGGGCTCTTATGTCCGCCAGCTTTACGCCTGGGCTCTTATGTCCACAGGTATCATGGTTGATCTTTTAATTAGAGTTAATCCGTCCGCTAGCCATACGATCAGTGCTTCGCTAGGGCTCTTACGTCAACCTAGACATACACTTGGGCTCTTATGTCCCAAGCCGCAGAGAACATTGACAGTATCTAGATTAGTCATAACCCGAAATATTTTAATCTTCTCGTTTCGCGTATCGTATTTCCAAGTATTTCTATCCGTTTCAACCTCAAAGGTTAATTTCACAGTTTCAACAAGATTTCAAGTTTTGACTCGGTCAACCACAGTTTACTCTAAAATTCGTCTAAAATCATATTTAATTTCAAAATTTACGAAATTTCACGAATGACTCCAAAACGTTGAGATCTACAACTTTCCTGTTTTAACTTTTTCGATCCGAGATACGGAAACAGTTCAAAAAACTCCAATTTTCGTCGGAGCAAAAAATCTGTCCACATTTTCACACAGCAGTTTAAAGGTTTCGAGATCTACCATAGCAAATGAACTCTAAATTTGATGAAATTTTACAGAGATCATCTTAAGACAATTATCTACAACTTTCATGTTCGACTGAAGATCTAATTCGGCCTAGAACCATAGTCAAAAACGTTGGCAAGTTCGAATCTATGTTCTGCCCAGTTTTCAAGATCCGATTTTAAACCAGTTCGGTTTGGGGTGGATTTCGTATATCAACTCATCATGAAAAATTCTAAAATTTTATGGAGGTATTCATAACGTATAGATCTACAACTCTTATGTTCAACGCCAAGCCTAGAACGGTCTAGATCTAAGGTAGAAATCTCCAACAAGTTCGAATAAAGAATCTATCATCGTTTCAAGATCTAAATCTAAAGCAGACTCGTTTACGATCGTTTTCGGATATCGAAACACGATGAAAAATTACGAAATTTTTACAAGAGCTAGATCAATGTCTTAGGAATGTTTTTCGTGTTTTAAGTTTTCTCGTTTGAACGATTTAAGGGGTCCGAATAAATTCAATAAAAGTGATGCGCCGGTGTAGACAGATTTTAGGTAGGGTTCCATTAGATCTATATGTTCGAATCTTTTAACAACCCAAAACCAGAGTAAACGTTAACTTACAGATTGTTGAGCGTCCGGGATCATTGATTCGGAGGCGTGGCTTCCCGTCCTCCGTTTATCCTCTCTGTTTGTCGGGTTCTTTGCTCTCGATCCGGATCAGGGGTTTGGAATAGAAAAAGATCGAATTTAGGATTCGTTTTCGAATCACATATGGAAAAGAATGGATCAAGGCTTACCACAGCGACGGGGGTCTCCGAAATTCGTCCAAGATACAGTCTTTGAATGCCCTCGTGCCTCCGACGACACCGGGATTAGGGTTTTCGAACGTGTAGAGAGTCGTAGGGCTTTGTAAAATTGTTCGGGGCTTCCAAGGGGGTTTATTTATAGATAGCTAAGACCTAGGGCGTCCAAAATCTGACCCTAAGGGTCTTGAGTCGAAAGATGTTCAACCGAAAGTCGAAAAATCCGCGTTCGGGCGAGAGATTCACGCAACGGGCGAATCTGTCGCGTGGCGCGGTTGTGGCGCGCTCCACCCTCTTCGACCGCGCTCCACCCGCTTCGCCTGGACTTCGGTCCGGGCGGGGTCGTGCGATCCGTCGGGCGTTCCCTCCTCTCTTTCGGACTTCTATCCCCCTATGTTCCCGGGTTCGGATTTCCGGGGTATCTTCGGGCTCCGATTTCCTATCCTAATTTTATTCAGACCTACATTTATATTTGGACTCGAGTTTATTGAGTCTATCGGTGTCAGGTCCCCGTGTACCCATTATTCGATTAAATTGTCTTCGGCTTCCCGGGTTCTCGGAATTTTGATTCCTTTTAAATTTAAATTCCATTTCTCATCTCCTCTTCATTTATTTCTTTATTTGCTGATTTTATTTATTTATTGTATTTATTTTATTTATTGTATTTATTTTATGTTGGAAAATTCTCGGGTATTACAGTCTACCCTCCTTAAGAATCAACTTCGTCCTCGAAGTTGTGTTTCGGCCTTTCTCGTGCTAAGGTCTTTTGTTTTGTTTGTTTTGTTATTTTGTGACTGAACTTAGAATTAAAACTTCTAAGCTGCCTACGTACCCTGTGAAGGGATCAAGCCATAACGTAGATCAAGCCTACGTACCACTCTGTAACAGCCCCGGTTTTTGGTCACCCAGTTCGGGATATCACCGCCACACCTCTCTAGCAAGACACGGTTTCTCCGAGCTCACTAAAGAGATGCAAGGCTATGGTTTTTCAGAATTTAAATCATTCAAACAGCCCATTCATATATAATTTGAAAATAATACATGAAAGTTGCAGCGGAAAATAATATTTACATATGTATAATGCAGCGGAAATTAATAATAGGGCCAACATGGCCAAGACACGGGTTAAACAGGCCCGTTCATGCAAGATCTAGTCTAATACAATAATTCAAAATAATATATCTTCCCAAATTTTCCATGTATGCATATGACGATGCATAATTCTCAACTCTGAAAGAAAAAGGAAAAATATGGTTTGGTCAGCAAAACTTGCTGAGTAAGTTAACACGTACAAGATTATGAGGTTTCAAAGCCTTTAATTAAATTTAATGAAGACATGTGCATAATTTAAATAATTCATGTAATCGCATAATTTTGAAGACATGGATTCATAAGATCATCAATATAGCTTGCAACGTAATTAAATAAGTTGCCATAAATTTAAAAACACAAATTATCGAGGACTTAATTGGATTCCCTTATCGATGTCTCGTTTCGATTCTTTTACAGATCACCACCGCTAGGGCTCTTATGTCCGCCAGCCTTACGCCTGGGCTCTTATGTCCACAGGTATCATGGTCGATCTTTTAATTAGAGTTAATCCGTCCGCTAGCCATACGATCAGTGTTTCGCTAGGGCTCTTACGTCAACCTAGACATACACTTGGGCTCTTATGTCCCAAGCCGCAGAGAACATTGACAGTATCTAGCTTAGTCATAACCCGCAATATTTTAATCTTCTCGTTTCGTGTATCGTATTTCAAAGAATTTCTATCCGTTTCAACCTTAAAGGCTAATTTCACCGTTTCCACAAGATATCAAGATTTGACTCGGTCAACCACAGTTTACTCTTAAATTCGTCTAAAATCAGATTTAATTTCAAAAATTCCGAAATTTCACGACTGACTCCGAAACGTCGAGATCTACAACTTTTGTGTTTTAACTTTTTCAATCCGAGATACCAAATTAAGTCAAAAACGCAGATTTCTGTCAGGATACAAATCTGTCCGAATTTCTTATACAACAGTTCCAAGATTTCAAGTTTTACCATAGCAAATCAACTCCAAAATTAACGAAATTTTACAGAGACCTTCTTAAGACATATATCTACAAGTTTCATGTTCAGCAAAAGATCTAATTCATCCTATATCTATTGTCAAAAATGCCAACAAGTTCGGGCTAAAGTTCTGTCACCGTTCAAGATCTAAACCAAAGGCAGGTCTGTTCATGGTCGTTTTCGGATATAAAAAATGATGAAAAATTATGAAAATTTTATAGTAAATAGATCTATGTCTTAGAAACGTTTTTTGTGTTTTAAGTTTTTCCGTTTGAAGTCGTTTTAAGGTTAGGAAAAATTTGACAAAAATGTTGCGCCGTTAGAAGTCACATATTGACAGATTTACGAAAGTTTTGATTAAGTTTCTAGATTTAGATATTTTAAATACTCCCAAAACCGTGTAAGCGTCAATTTACAGATTGTTGAGCGTCCGGGATCGTCGATTCGGAGGCGTGGCTTCCCGTCCTCCGTTTATCCTCTCCGTTTGTCGGGTTCTTCGCTCTCGATCCGGATCGGGGGTTTGGAATAGAAAAAGATCGAATTTAGGATTCGTTTTCGAATCACATATGGAAAAGAATGGATCAAGGCTTACCACAGTGATGGGGGTCTCCGAAATTCGTCCAAGATACAGTCTTTGAATGCCCTCGTGCCTCCGACGACACCGGGATTAGGGTTTTCGAACGTGTAGAGAGTCGTAGAGTTTTGTAAAATTGTTCGGGGCTTCCAAGGGGGTTTATTTATAGATAGCTAAGACCTAGGGCGTCCAAAATCTGACCCTAAGGGTCTTGAGTCAAAAGATGTTCAACCGAAAGTCGAAAAATCCGCGTTCGTGCGAGAGATTCACGCAACGGGCGAATCTGTCGCGTGGCGCGGTCGTGGCGCGCTCCACCCTCTTCGACCGCATGGCCACCGCGCCGGCTTCGCCTGGACTTCGGTCCGGGCGGGGTCGTGCGATCCGTCGGGCGTTCCCTCCTCTCTTTCGGACTTCTATCCCCCTATGTTCCCAGATTCGGATTTCCGGGGTATCTTCGGGCTCCGATTTCCTATCCTAATTTTATTCAGACCTACATTTATATTTGGACTCGAGTTTATTGAGTCTATCGGTGTCAGGTCCCTGTGTACCCATTTACTCGATTAAATTGTCTTCGGCTTCCCGGGTTCTCGGAATTTTGATTCCTTTTAAATTTAAATTCCATTTCTCATCTCCTCTTCATTTATTTCTTTATTTGCTGATTTTATTTATTTATTGTATTTATTTTATTTATTGTATTTATTTTATGTTTGAAAATTCTCGGGTATTACAAGGTCAGTTTGGCTTAAGAAAAGGACTGGGATGTTTTCTGTTAGATCTTGCTGGCGCCGGTCTGTTGGGGATCCAGTGTCCGAAGAATGCAGGTTCTGGAGGGCGCGTTGGAGCATAAGGGCCCCTATGAAGGTCAGACTATTGGCCTGGAAGCTTTCCAATAATGCACTTCCAACCCGTGACTTGCTTGTGCGACGGGGATGCTTAATGGCCTTGAATGCATTATGCCCGCTATGCAAGAAGGTTATGGAATCGTCGGATCATCTATTTTGCACATGTCAAGCGGCTGGGATCTTGTGGTACCATGGAGCTTCATTATTCGGTGTTTGTTGGGTTAATCCGGACAGGGTTGGAATGTTGATGGCAAGCTGGCTTGGATTTGATCCTAAAGGCGGTAGAAAGGAGGCTTGGATGATCACAGGATTAGCCATTGTTTGGCTGATATGGAAGAGTAGAAATGGCATTATTTTCAAAGGCAAAGTGTTTAACCTGCAGGAAGTTGCTTCAGAACTAAAATGGCTGGTGTCTTCTTAGTGGACAGCGGGGCTTAATAAAGCTTCTATCTTCTTAGGGGGCGGGGATTGGCATTTTCCAGAGGGCCTGGCTCATCAGTCAAATGCTCGCATTAAAGTCCCTCGGAGGGGTTTGGTGTGGGAAAGACCATCTAAGGGGTGGTGGAAAATAAACACGGACGGCTCGTCCTTCGGTAAACCGGGTCCGGCAGGGATTGGCGGGGTCATTAGGAATGAGGAGGGAGAAGTCATTTTCATCCTATCGGAATATATTGGTATATCTGATGCAACGCTGGCTGAGATTACGACAATTCACAAGGTTTGCTTGGCACTTATACGTGATCAAGGATTCCCACTCCCACGATTGGTGTTCGAGTGTGACTCGAAGAATGTAGTCAGTTGGTTATCTGAACCAGGGAAGATTCCTTGGCGTTTCTGTGAGATGCGTGGACCAATAATGGTGGTGTTGAAATGCGTTGGCGAGGTCAGAGTTAAACACATCTTGCGGGAGCCTAACGGGGACGCGGATCATTAGGCTAAGATGGGAGCGGCCAAATCAGATAAGATAGAATAGTAGTTTTAATCAGTATTGATTCCAGGTCTGCCGTGCGTTTTTTATCTTGTTGGGTGTTGATATTTCTGGTTGTGATATGCGTCTGGGGTTCGTGGATTGTTTTGTTTATACTATGTTTGAAATTGCTACATAGACATTTCGAAGCTGTGTCTGTCTGTGTTATGAGGTTGGGGTGTGTGGCTTTATGATTTTCCTGTGTCATTGTCCGAGTTCGTAGCCTCCTTGGTGTCTGTATGTTTGCGTTGCTGTCCTGAGGCCGAGTGTTGTGTACTCTGTACTATTGGTCCTTTAACTCCTTGTATTTGGATCATGATGTTGGAATAAAATTTTACCTCAAAAAAAAAAGGATTGATTTGAACATAATTAGCATTTGTAGAGGACTGTTTTGGTAATAAAATAAAAAAATGACTGATTTTTTAGAAAAGAATAAAGGACGTATTTGTCCTTTTCCTCGTAGATGTAATATATGTATAAAAATTTTATACTAATAGGTTGTAACTTCGTCCTACTAAATTAGGCTTTTTTTTTCTTTTCTTGTTTGGAATACTGATTTAAATAATTTGTTTAACATTTAATATCTTAAATACACTAATTTAAAATTTAATATCTTAATATCTTAAAAATTATATTTATATTATAGTATATTTTAAAACTAATGGAATATGCTAATTTAACAAGATTAATTAATATTAAATACTCTCTCTCTCCCAACTATGATGTCCTGTTTGACTTCTGCATACAATCCAATGCACTTTTTTAATGGTTAATATCTCAAAATACATACAAGTAAAAATTACGTAAAATATATATTCGAAAACTATATAATTAAAGGAATCTAACAAGACCAAACTCGACTATTTTCTTCAAATATACATACAATAATATTGAGTCAAAGTTGATCAATGAATAGTGTCAAAAAATCAAACAGGACATCTGGGCGGGGACGGAGGGAGTAACTTTTTTTTTAATTATATACTTATAATACTATTTTGGAGGAACACATTCATAGCCCAATATTTAACAAGATTGATCTTGAACTTCTCAGAAGTCAAATAAATTCGTTGGTTCAATGAAAGTAAAAAATAAAACAAAATAAAAGATCTCAACGCCCTTAGCCCATAGCATACAATTTGCAATCAAACGGATACTATTCTCGAGTCTCGACTTTGGGCTTTCGTAGAGAAGCCCATTTAATTTATATAGAATTAAGCCCATTTTCAAATTTTTAAAAGGGTGTGCCATTATGTGTGGAATATTTGGGCTTAAACAAATTAAATTAAGACTGTTGTAATAGTATTTGTGGTGTGTATATGTCTTACTTGTATGTATGTATATAATGGATATGTATACATGTATATGCTGTGTATAGGGGTGGGGAAAAATACCGAATATACCGTATATTGCACATACCGTAACGAAAAAATACCGAGAATATTGAAATTTTTGATATACAATAATTTTCGGTACGGTATACCGTATACCGTAAGATTTCGGTACGGTAACGGTATAAATTTTTTGATATCGCGGTATACCATTATCATACCGAACTTCAGTATATAATGCGGTATCGATATGTCAGTATGTACCGATTCTTTGGTATGTCGGTATATACCGCGCTACCGGTATATACCGCAATATCGATATGCTGGTATATAGCGAATGTTCGGTATGTCGGTATATATCGCAATACCGATATATTTTTATGTAGCGAATGCTCGGTATATTGGTATATATCGAACTCACCGAAATGTCGGTATGGAAATATTTCATACCGAAAATTTCGGTATACCGAAGATCGGTATACCGAAAGGTTCGGTACGGAAACGGTATGAAAATTTTCATACCGTAAAGTTCGGTACGGTATAGGGTACAGCGAAATTTTCTCGGTATACCGTACCGACCCACCCTAGCTGTGTATGGATTATAGAAATATAATTAAGTAAGCTATAAGAATTGATAATAAAATGAAGCAGTGGAAAAGTAGAAGAATTGGTGGTAATAGACAGATTGATAAAATTGAATTAAAATAGTGGAATGATACATGTATATATAGACCAAGGAAAGCATCACAACCAGCACACATTTTCGTGGCCTTCAAGACATGCAATGCCGGTGGACTGATTTTCTTGGTCAATAAGACAACAAGATTCTTTGTGGTTACGTAATACTCCCCCTTTGTTGTCCTCTATACAAAGAATATGCTTCGTTAAAACTTTATTAGGAAAAAACCCTGTGCGAAAAAATCATAGTGAAGGAAAAAGAGTACATTATTCTCGTATTTATTTCTCTCCCTTATTTGGACATCATTTTAAATCTCGAAGCCGTCGCATTCAAAATTTCTTCACGAGCTTCTCGAATGTCGCAGTCGGTAATGCCTTGGTCAATAAATCCGCTTAGTTCTCCTCTGATCGAATTTGTTGCACATCAATTTCACCATTCTTTTGAAGATCACGTGTATAGAAAAATTTTGGTTAAATTTGTTTAGTTCTATCTCTTTTTATATAACCCCCTTTCTATTGGGCTATACAAGCCGAATTATCTTCAAATAAAAGTGTTGGGGACATTTTTGGTTCAGTGACCAAACCACAATTTTTCAATATATGATTAGTCATTGACCTAACCAAACACATTCTCGACTTGCCTCATGGATCGTTAATATTTCGGAATTATTTGATGAAGTAGCCGTTAATGTTTGTTTCATAGATCTCCACGAGATAGCAGTTCCACCACATATAAAGATATAGCATGTTTTGGATTTGGCTTTGTGTGGATCTGATAAATATCCTGTATCGGCATATCCGATCAACTCATGTCGAGAATCTTTTGGATAAAATAATCCAAGGTCAAGTGTTCCCTGGAGATAGCGAAAGATGTGTTTTATGTCTTTCCAATGTCGTTGAGTAGGGAACGAACTAAAATCTTGCGAGTAAATTAACAGCAAACGCGATGTCAGGTCGCGTGCTATTTGGAAGATACATTAACACGCCAATCGCGCTTAAATATGGCACTTCCGCGCCAAGTTATTCTTCATTATCTTTTTTTGGCCTAAATAGATCCTTTGCAGGATCAAGTGCCCGAACGACCATTGGATTACTTAACGGATAAGCATAATCCATTCGAAATTGCTTTAATACCTTTTGGGTATAAGCTGATTGATGAACAAATATGCCCTTTTCCAAATGCTCAATTTGCACGTCAAGGCAAAATTTCATTTTTCCGAAATCCTTAATTTCGAACTCCCTTTTCAGATATTCAACAGCCTTTTTGCAGCTCTTAAGGAGTTCTAATTAAATTTAAATCGTCAACATAGACTGCAACGATTACAAATTCTGACTAATTTTTCTTTATAAAAACACATGGGCATATAGGGTCATTTATATAACCTTCCTTTATTAAACTTTCACTGAGTAGATTACATGTACCACATTTGGCCAGATTGGTTGAGCCCATAAAGTGATTTTTGTAATTTAATGGAATAAACTTCTCCGGGCTTTGAGTTATAAAATTAAGGTATTTTCATATAAATATCATTTTCCAATGAGCCATATAGATATGCAGTAACAACATCCATCAATCTCATTTCAAGATTTTCTCGTACTGCTAGGCTCATGAGATATCTGAAAGTTATTCAATCCATAACTGGGGAATATGTTTCCTCAAAATCAATTCCCGGTCTTTGGGAAAATCCTTGGGCTATAAGCCTTGCTTTGTATCTTGCAATTTTATTATTTTTATTTCTTTCTCTCACAAACACCCACATGTAGTCAACTGGCATCACATTTTCAGGTGTTCGGACTATATGACCGAATACTTTTCTTTTGTTCAGTGAATCCAGTTCTGATTTAATTGCATCTTTCCATTTTGGCCAATCATTCCTTTCCCGCCATTCATCAACTGATTTTGGTCCAGGATCCTCGTCATCTTTCATCATCTCAAGTGCTACATTGTATGCAAATGCTTAATCAACTTTGGTTTCTTTTCGGTTCCAATATTCTCCAGAAGTGATTTAATTGAAAGCAGTTTCAATAGTTTCATTTTCTTTTGGAGTAACATTTTCAGCATCAACTTCTTCAAAAGTTGAGTTTGTAACCTCTTCAGGTTTTTCATCATCCATGTGTATAATTCTTTTCTTTCTTGGATTTTTATCTTTGGAACCCAATGGTCTACCATGCTTTTGCCGTGGATTAGATTCATTAGCACTTGGAATTTGCCCTTCAGGTACATTTATTTTAGCTGGTGCGTTAGCTGCTCAATGTAAGATTTTGTAACTCTTGCAGCATCATTAAAGGCATCAGACAATTGATTTGCAGTCCTTTGTAAATGCACAATTCTTTAGACTTCTAATTCACATTGTTTTGTACGAGGATCACATATATCAACTGGAATTTTCCACGAAATTTCCTTTTTCAGTTGATTACTTCCTCCCCCTAATGTTGGGAAATGTGATTCGCCAAAATTACAATATGCAAATCTTGCAGTAAATAAATTACCCGTTGTTGGTTCAAGATATTTGATAATCGAAGGTGATTCATACCCAACATATATGCCCATTCTTCTTTAAGGTCCCTATTTTTGTCCGTAAGGGTGGTGCAATTGGTACATGGACAGCACACCAAAAAATTCGTAAATGGAAAATATTGGGCTCTTTTCCAGTTATAATTTGAGTAGGGGAGTAGCTACGATAGCTTGTCGGCCTGATTCACCAATGCTGCTGCATGTAATATAGCATGTCCCCAAGGAGAAACGGGGAGTTTTGATTTCATCAATAAAGGTCGTGCAATTAATTGCAGTCTTTTGATTAATGATTCAGCCAGACCATTTTGAGTATGCACATACGGAACTGGATGTTCTACAGTGATACCAACAGATGTGCAAAAATCATCAAAAACATTTGATGTGTATTCTCCAGTATTATCAAGGCGTATTTTCTTTATTGGATAATCAGGAAATTGTGCTCGCAGTTTAATAATGCGAGTAGTCTAGCAAAAGCTAGGTTGCGAGTTGATAATAAACTGATCTTGCTGATGCATTAATTAGTACCATAAAGTACTTGAACGGTCCACAAGGTAGATCTATTGGTCCACATATATCGTATTGAATTCTTTCCAAAAATGTTGGGGATTTAATTCCCACTTTTTCTGAAGATGACCTTGTAATTAATTTTCCTTGATAGCAAGCAGCATGTAAACTCTTTCGGATTCAAAACCATTTTATGGTTTAATTTATGGCCACTGGAATTTTCAATAATTCGTCTCAGTATTACGCTGCCCAGATGTCCAAGCCTTTCATGCCAGGTTATGTATTAACTAGTAGCGTTTAGGCCTACTAGGTTATGCACCTCTCCGGCATAGATTTTTGTATAATAGTATAATCCAGATGTCAAACATGACAGCTTTCCATAAACAAACTTTTCACCATTGACGGTTTGAGTAATTAAAACATACTCATTTACTGCCTCACTCAGAGTTTCAATGTGATATCCATTTTTTTGAATATCACTAAAACTTAGCAAGTTTCTTCGAGCTTTGCTAGAATATAGGGCATTTTCAAATTCCAATCTTGTCCCTTTAGGGAGAAATATAACGGCCATTCCAGATCCTTCAATACAATTTTCATTACTGCTTATAGTTTTCACTACAGTCTTTCCCAACTTTAAATGGAAGAAAAAGCTTTTGCTTTTCAAAATATTGTGCATTGTCGCACTGTCAATGAGGCATATTTCATTTTTGACTCGGCTATCCATTTCTTTTCAGAAGGTAATAACAAAAATATCAGTAATATAATATAACTACTGCAAAATACATTATAACGGGGGGATACAAAATGGGGGTAAAACATCAAAATACAAAACATCATAAGGCAAAATACATCAAAAAGCAAAAGTACTAAAAGCATAGAGCCGATCTTTTCATTTTTCATTTTCAGTTTGTGCCACCAATAAAGTCATCAATCTCTGAGTGGGTAATATCATCATTCAGAACATCATCAAAGGTATCATCATTCGTCGCATGATGTGTCTCGAGATCAGATCTTTCTTGTCTTTTTGAGGCCTGGTACAATTTAGCTAAATGACTAGCTGTTCGTCAAACTCGGGCCCAATGACCCTTAATTCCACAGCGATCACACGGTTGATCATTATTTTTGTCTCTTCTTGAGTTAAACCTTGGCTGCGATTTATAAGGACTCCTGTTGGCATTTCAGTGGTTGGATTCATATCATGGTTTATTTCAATATTGTTTCTTCCAGATGATTCAGGTTTACCGCGACCAAGGTCCAAGATCCCTGTTTCTATCACGATTAAAATTTTGATTCCTTTGATACCCACGGTTCCGCACTTGGTTTTCTGCTTCTGTGGCATTTGCTTCAGGAACGGGCAGCATTTGTTGGCCTGGATTCATGATTTTAGAGCAATAAGTCACTATTTTGCTCGGCCTAAAGTATACAGGTGATAAGCACGGAGTAATTTTGAAAACCCCGTTCGCGGTACTGCTGCTCAAAACCGTGTTCTTGACATGGAATGTGGAGTATGTTTTTTCCAACATCTCAGCTTCAGATATATTTTCTCCACATAGCGTCAGTTGCAATGTGATACGAAACATCACTGAATTGTATTCACGGATTGATTTGAAATCCTGCAGCCTCAAATTTTGTCATTTTCTCCGAGTCTTTGGCAGTACCGTCATCCTAAGGTGATCGTATCTTTCTTTCAATTTCAGCCACAATTCAAGTGGCGATTGTAGAGTGACGTATTGAAATTTTAAAGATTCATCAATATGGTGGCACAAAAAGATCATGGCTTTTACCTTCTCATGGTTTGATGGATTTTTATCAGGGGAGATAGTATCCTCCAACCCCATTGATGCTAGGTGCATTTTAACGTCCCGTGCCCAGGACATGTAATTATCCCCAAAAACCAACAACAGGAGAAATTTATGTTTCGAAAGGTTAGCCATAATTATATTGAAAAAGTAACAACAGTAAATTATACTTAAAATTCTGATAGAACCCCGGTAGAGTCACCTCGTGCTGATAACGTGTTGTAATAGTATTTGTGGTGTGTATATGTCTTACTCGTGTGTGTGTGTATATAAGGGATATGTATATATGTGTATGTTGTGTATGGATTATTGAAATATAATTAATTAAGCTATAAGAATTTTTTTTTTTTGGTGAATCAGCCTAAAAAGACGAGCGAAAAAAGAAAACAAAGAAAAAGAAACGTCAAGGAAAAACAAAGCAACAATCTAAGACATCAACGACAAGCACCATCCAGCAATGCCAACACCTGCCATCCAATTTATCAAGACCCGCGAACAAACTCATTACAATTTGCATCTTGTTCTAGCTGGGGCAAAATCTGATCCGGCGGGAAAGTCCATGTGGTAAAGAACGCCTCCTCCCGAGCTGCAAGGTTCGCCAGGGCATCCGCTACTTGGTTCCCTTCCCTAAACACATGTCTAGCCGTGCACTCATGCATCTTCTCCAATTCTTCACGGGTGTCCAGGATTAATGGCCAAAGGTCATGTCGCATTAGAACTACCCTGGTAATCAGGCGAATAACTTCTAAAGAATCAACATAGCAAACCTTCACATGAACTCCCAGATGCCTTGTCAAAAGAAGACCACGCCAGACCCCGGTAAGCTCGACTTCTACAATGTCACGGGCTCCAAGTTGACCACTACACCCTCCAATCCAATCACCATTGTTATTACGTAATGCCACACCAAATCCAGAACGATGGGGATCCCTTAACACACTGCCATCTGAATGCATGCAACAGCCTTGGATCATATCATCACGCCATCGCACCAGTCTCACTTCGCTCCCACCTTTCACCTTGTTACTCTGCCGATCAATCACTTTCTCCATAAACCCAGCCTGGTGAACCAACGTAGAGGCTGGTGTGCACCTTCCCCTAAAGATCCTAGAGTTCTTTTCAGTAACACCCGAGAAAAACGTTAAGAGGAATCAGAACTAATTTAACTAAATTAATTATGGCACGGAAATGTTACGAGCGTTAAACCCGAGTTCGTAACGAATTTAAGATAAAGATTTCGAACCGGAAACGACCCGAGGAGTCGAGCCAAATACGTAGACGATAGAAAAACGATAGAGAAAAGAAGAAAAGACCCGACGGACCACACGAACCGCCGAACCGGCCGGTCCGGCCGCCACGCGCCGTCGCGCGGCCACCGCACGGCATGAGGGAGACGCATCCGAGGACTGGTCGCGCGTGCTCCGCGCGGACATCCCTATACGTGCGCATCACCACCGCGCCAAAGGTGCAGGAGGTGTAAACTTTCCTTCCATGGCGATTTTGTTGCCAAAAATCCGATCCCTATCAATGGCAACCGGAACACAGCCTTAGGAAAGGCTAAAGGGGGTTATTGGGGGCGTCCTCATCCACATTCTCACAGAAAACAAAAGTCTTTCCCTTCAATCTTCCTCTCCAAGCCAAAACCCTTTCGAGACCACTTTCCGGCGAGTATTCCGGCGACGACGGGGCAAACGGGGACGAAGCCTCTGCCTTCTAGACCCTTGGTAAGTTATGGTATAGTGTTTAGTTCGTCCATAAACCTTAAAAACTTGAAATATAACATCCTTTCCTTTGCTACGATTTCACGTCGGGGGACGAACAAAAAACGATCAGAGAAGTTGGCCGTTCGTCGCGACCTTAGGACGTCCGGAAATCCCTTACAGCAACCCTATTCTCTAACTAAGTAAGTTAAGACCTTACTCTTCATTTTTTGTGGTTTATTGTCGTTTAAAACTTAAGATCTAGACACGTAACTAAAATCGGTTTTCAAAAACCCTATTTTCGACCAATTTTAGAAACTTGCCTAAAACCCGACCTTCGGGAATTCAAACCAAAAACTCTTCAATATAGATTTTGTTCATAAGACTCTAATCTACCTTGTGTCCAAATTTCAGCCATTGACATAAAGATTTGATATCCCAAATTATACTGTAAAGTTTCTGTAATAAAACCGAACGTTTGAAATCTG